>OV884060.1:154130781-155330781 GCA_930367215.1 Pollenia angustigena | reverse complement strand
GGAAAATCAATTTTATGAATTTTTGGGACTCCATATAATCGAGGTGCAATTGCTGTATTAGTTTTAAGTTTGTTCTTCTCCATAACTGTTATTATATTCTTCCTAAAAAGTTCCTGAACAAAGTCATTATTTATCCTTTGTAATCTATTAGTAGGATCTTTACTCAGTTTCTTATAAACTGAGTTATCCCTTATTATATCATTAATCCTTAAATTATAATCCGTTCTGTCCATTGCAACTGTCGTATTACCTTTATCTGCATTCAAAATAAGTATATAGTATATAAGTACATAGATAGATCCATATTTACATAGACACATAAGCTATGTATTTTTTAAAAAATATGGCTTCAAGGGTTATAGGGGGCAATTTCTGCCTCTCCGAAACTATTTAATAGATTTCAATAAAATTTAAAAAATATAAAGGTTTTTATTTATTTGGACACATTAGCAATGTATTTTTTTTCAAACAATGACCACGAGGGGCAAATTACATGTACGTTTTTGATCGAATATTCACCCTTATTGTGTTTGGCGTATTTAAAATACGCCTACGACTGTTTGGTAATAGATTAAAGAGAACGTGAACTTTTTTCCTTTAATCTATTACCAAACTGTCGTAGGCGTATCTTAAATACGCCAAACACAATAAGGGTGATTATTCCAAGGCGAATTTATAACAGGTAACCCTGCGGCCACACGTTCAAGTTGTTCTTGATAGTCTTTTACATATACTGCTTGTCAAAATTTACATAAATTGAAAGCTGTGACGTAGGCTGCACTCAATTTGTAAGCAATTTACTTCCAAGATGTTAACAACAACAGAGACAAACTTGTACTCAGCTGTTAAATTGAAAGTTAATTGCCAAACAAATGGAGAGGTGAAATTGAAAGCCATCTCGTGGTCAAAAAGTGTGAGTGTGTTAGTAAAGAACTGAGAGTGTATTGCAAATTGAAAGGAATTGAACCCTGCAAATAAAATTGGACCACCTGACCCATTTTGATAAAATGGACTACTCCATGGACTAGTCCGATGTAATGCAAGCATGGACCATGCCATTGTTAAAAAGTGTTTGTAGTGAGACGACATGTCTTCGTTTTTTAACGACATTACTTACTGGTCCAAAGGTGGGTTATATACCATGGAGTAGTTTTAAATCTACTCCTTAGTGGTCCAAAAGTGGGTTATATGGTCCTCTCCTAGGACATCGTAATGTTAAATAGACCAGGTTTTTTCCATACGTTTGGGTTACTTGTGGACTAGTCCTGGTCCCTTGTGGACTACTCTTTACACGCTTGTTTGGACTGGTCCTATTATTTGCAGGGAAAGGCAAAACTTGATCGTGTGGCCACCAGGTAAGTGCAACTCTACAAATACAAAACAAGGCGAATTAACTCCATGTATTTTGTTTTTACAATTTTCTGACTTGTTGTCAAATTTCAGTATAGAAACAAAACAATATTTTGACGTTTCACCATTTTTTTTAACAGCTGATGAACGGCTGACGAGTTGAGCTTACCTGGAGTTAATTCGCCTTGATATTATTATTTATAAAATGGCTAAAGTTGCCATATCTATTCATATTTCGTTAGTTTAACTTGGCCACACCCAGCGTTACCGTTATTCGACTAAAGTCGCATTTTTGCCCCTTTTTGACTGCCGTGCCACTTTTTTGGCCCCTTTGTTTTAAATCCCCTTTTGTATCATTTTGTAGTTTTTTGTGTCCTATTTGCCCCTCTTAATATTAGCGTTAAGAGGCGAATTCATTAAATGTTTTAGATCCAGCATTTATTAATTCAGCTGAAGACATAAATTACTTTGAAATTGTTTCAATTTTTATTGATATAATTACTAACCCAGAGGATTTTGTAAAAGAGTTTAAACTTTTAGAAAACAGATAAAAGAAAAACAGAAAAAACGATAAAAGCTATGAAGCAATTTTTAATATATCTTAGCCTCAAATATTTTGGTACGAAATTGGCAATTTAAAAAACTGCGTGACAATTTATATCCAAACTTGCTTATATTTGATTCGTATGTTTTTACTTTACCACATAGTAGCGCATCCATGTTTTCCGCTTTAAATTTGTATCAAAATAACTTGAAAGATTGGATTCCAAGTGATGAATTGATTAATAAACATACATAGATTTACGTTTTCAAAAAACCTGATATTAACTATCCTCCCATCAATATTTTTAAATTGATTTGTAAAGTTTTTTTGTATCAAATCATATTATGAACTATTTTTTTGGAGGAACACTGTTTTAAGCTCGTTCTTAGCGTTGCCAGAATGAAGATTTTATCTTATTTTTGAGGGTTTTTTGACCAAAATGTGATTGAAAGATTTTTTTTTCACAAATTAAGATTTTTAACTCTAATAAATAAGTTTTTCAAAGTTTCTTAAACAGTAAATTTTTAAAACAATAAGGTTGTTGTTTATTGGTTTTTCAAAATGTATTTTTAGAAAAATTTTCATAAAAAATTTAACTTTAAACCAATTTAATTTTATATAATTTTAAAACAGAAACAAATTATAAAATATTGTTTTTGTTTTACATGTAAGTTATGTGAACGATGTCTTCATTCGTTATCGACGTACAGGCCATAAATATTATGTAGTTCAATTTAAATAGTTTCCATAATAAGAAGAACGTATGTTCTTATAAAAAACTAATAATTTTTTTTTAAAAAACTTTAAGATTTCTCTCTTCAAAAAAAGATTGTTTTTCGCTAAATGAAGACTTTCCTTCCTAATCTTCTGGCAACGCTGCTCGTTCTATTTACAAGTAATTAGCAACTGTTTTTGTATAAATAATTGAAATAAAAATTTTATGCAACAGTTCATAAACGTTTACTTGCAAACAAGAAATGGATTTTCACGATATATGTAAATATATATACAGATGTGTGTGTGGTTTTCCCAAACAATTTGTATTATATATATAACTAGCTGAGCCGGTCCGCGTTGCTGGCCCTAAGCAAACATTATTACCAGACGATTTAATTTTAGCTTTAAACGAAATTTACGGCCTTTAAAATTTTCCTTCCGTAAAAACCTAAGAGACGATTTTAAAGAAAAAATCATCCAAATCGGTCAAGCCGTTCTCAAGTTATGCGCTTAATAGAAAAAGTGGGCGTAAAAATAGGCGTGATACATTTTTCTTTCGATGAAAACGTAAAATGGAGTAATACGAACATTTAAAAGAAAAATTTGTCAAATCGATGGAGCCGGTTTTTGATTTCAGGTAAATCGAAAAAAGTGTGCGGGGCAAACTTTTCTTTCCGTAAAAACCTAAGTTGAACCATGGTAATCATTTTAAAGAAAAAATCGTTTAAATCGGTCAAGCCGTTCTCAACTTATGCGCCTAATAGAAAAAGTGGGCGTAAAAGAAGGCGTGATAAATTTTTCTTTCGATTAAAACTTAAAATGGATTAATGCGAACATTTGAAAGAAAAATTTGTCAAATCGATGGAGCCGTTTTCTGATTTAAGGTAATTCGAAAAAAGTGGGCGTAAAAGTGGGCGTAAAAGTGGGCGGGGCAACATTTTCTTTCCGCAAAACCTTAGTTAGACCATAGCGATAGTTTTAAAGAAAAAATCGTTCAAATCGGTCAAGCCGTTCGCCAGTAATGCGCTTAATAGAAAAAGTGGGCGTAAAAGTAGGCGTGGTAAATTTTTCTTTCGATGAAAAGTTAAAGTTGATTACTACGAACATTTGAAAGAAAAATTAGTCAACTCGATGGAGCCGTTTTCTGATTTTAGGTAAATTGAAAAAAGTGGGCGTAAAAGTAGGCGGGGCAAAATTTTCTTTCCGCAAAAACCTAAGTTGGACCATGGCGATAATTTTAAAGAAAAAATCGTTCAAATCGGTCAAGCCGTTCTCAAGTTATGGATTTTGCCACTCCCCTCCGCCCCCAGATTGACCGATTTTGGATTTCAAAATCAACTAACCATCATCACTCCTCCCTGTACCTTCCCTAAAAATTTTATGGCAATCGGTCGAGCCGTTCTCGAGTTATGGAGTGACAATCAAAATGTACACTTCTTTTTATATATATAGATGTATTTTTTAAAAAATATGTATTTTATTTTTTTATGATTAGTTTTCGATAAAAATAATTTAATAAATACATTTGATTTTTGTTTTGTTTTGGAAATGTTCCTGTTTTTAAAGTTGTCCCTTTTTTTCTCAGAATTCCCCTTTTTGTGACACTTTTTTTTTGAAAAATCCCCTTTTTGCGCCCCTTTTTGAAAATTTTGAACGGTAACGCTGGCCGCACCTAATACAGCGTTTACATTTGCCAGTACTGGCAAGACAGTAAGCATATACATATTAGTTGGCAAAACAATGCAAAAACAAAATAGCTGTAAAAGTGTTTATGTATTAGTGAAAAAGTTTGAATGAATTGCTACTGTCTTGCCAGTACTGGCAAATGTAAACGCTATGCAAGTTTAGTTCTGCTCAGCCAAAAATACTCAATTTTAACTCCCCGTCTACAACTGACATGATTTGCTGTTATAACATGATGTTATAAAAGCGTTGTTAAAACATTTGCATTAACAACCGTGCTATAACATGGGAAAACCTCTAAAATGATGAGTCTATACTTAACAATAACATCATTTTAGTGTTAATGTTAAGCATTTCATGTCAGTTGTAGACTGTATGTAATGAAGAGAAGAGAGCAGAGCTGCCGTTTTTGGTTATTTCCAAGGTAAATTTACACAAGGTAAACTCGTTGGCCCATATGTTTATCATATATGAGCCAAAATTTGTGCATGTGTGCGTTAAATTGTTTTTGTTTTATATGAAGACAATTTTGACAACTCGGTTCCTTTTATAGAGCAGCATGTATACACTGCCAAATGAGTCTACCTTGTGTAAATATACCTTGGTTATTTCTAACCAAAATTGGTTATATTTTTTTTCAATGTGGAGATGTGAATATTTTTTTATTTTGGTTACTTTTTTCTTAAATAATAATACGTACGAATATGTTTTTCTTGATACAATTATTTACGTGCTCAAATAATTTGATCTGTGCACAATGATTTTTTCATTATTTGTTACCAATGAACGAAAGTTTTTTATACTTTATCGAAAACAAAAATTCCTTTTCAAAACTGACCCAAATAATTTTTTAAAGGCCTAACCAGAATGTGAATAACGTGGCTTAAGCATCAGAGCGAATACATGTTAATCATATGTGTAAAACCATGTTGAACTTAAGGGAACTTTTTGTTAAATTTTATGAAACTGTAATTTGCTTAAGCAAAGTGCGAAACTAATCGCACATTCCGTACGGAATCAAATGTTTTTATTTTGTTTTTGTTTTTTTAAATGTATTTGAGAGGCTTTTTCGTTTATTTTTGACAGTAGCTTAAGTTTGTTTATGCACATTCTGGTTGGGCCTTAACGATTTTTGCTAAAGCTTCGTACAGACGATGGTCAGATCTTACAATATTGGTAAGCAGCGTTGCTTAAATTGCATTAAAATTGGCTAAAATGTCTTACAACTGTGTGAACATTGTAAGCTGATTTGTATTTGCAGATGTGCAAAATTAATGCATCTGACAATGGACCATTGTCAGAAAAATTTTGCTGTTGGCAATGCCTGAGTATTATCTTAATTTTGAATTTTCTAGCACCTTAAAATTTAATTCTTCTCTCTAGAGTTGAGAATATAACATATTTGTATGAAATTTTTACACAATATGAAGAAACGATATGGCGATTTACTCAACATTATAAGCTTGTAGGCGGCCCTAGGTTCCTCTGGGAATTAAAGAATTGAATACATAAGCTCAAATATTTGTTTTTTTTTTTTGAGTAATTACTCTATTGCAGCAAAGACTCGATATGTTCCAAATTTAAGCGAAATCGATTGACGTTTTAGGATCTCTAAAAATTGCAATTTTTCGAATTTTTTGTATGGAAATGTACATACAAATTAAAAAAAAAGTTTAAATTATATATGCAATGACTTAAAATTACGTTTTTTAGAACTTCTCCATGGATCTTGAATCAAAATTTTATTACCTCTAAGATTGTATTCTATGGTATTAAATTTAATATTAATCATTCTTAAAAATTTTTATTAACCTATAGTCGAAATTTTATCGCTATATAAACCCCTTAAAATTAAAGTTTTTGTTAAGCGATTTTTTTTATGTATTTACTACTAAAATAAAAAGTTAAGATACATAGTAGGTTTTTTAAGAATATTATTCTATTTCCTTTATTCAATCTGTGATCAGAAGCGATAACCATCTAAATCGACTTACTAATTAAGAAGTAAATTCAACAATTGAATTACTTAATATACATAATTTAATATAACTTTCGTATTCGCTTAAAGTAAAACTTGGCCAAATCAATTTTCGAATTTGAATTCCCCTTACATTCTTTTACCTTTAAATTTTGGCGCCCTTTAAATTATGCCGCCCTAGGCCCGGGCCTAGGCGTAAATCCACCACTGAATATTAGTTAAATTTTCTAAATTTAGGTTATTTCCATATTGTTAAATACATTTTTAAATTTAAAACATTTTTCAAAAACTCATTGATTTATAATTATATACATAAATTTTAAAATTTATGGATCTTACTGTAAAGCTTCGTACAGACGATGGTCAGATCTTACAATATTGGTAAGCAGCGTTGCTTAAATTGCATTAAAATTGGCTAAAATGTCTTACAACTGTGTGAACATTGTAAGCTCATTTGTATTTGCAGATGTGCAAAATTAATGCATCTGACAATGGACCATTGTCAGAAAAATTTTGCTGTTGGCAACGCCTGCTTACAATATTGTAAGATCTGACCATCGTCTGTACGAAGCTTAAGAAATGGCTGTAAGTTTATGAAATTTGAAATTTTTATGTTTATAACTTGTCGGTATGTTTATTTATTTAATGTTTTTTAGATAAATATTTGGCAATATTTTTAAAATATAAAAAAATCTTTGACTGTCAGTCATATACTTTTTCCCCATTGAATGTACGTTACGAAAGGCGAATTTGTTTATATTCGCCATAATATTTTACAATGATTCACAAAATGCATCAAGTAGAACGATTTGAAACAGTTATTAATAATAAGAATTATAAATATGAAATTAAATTTACAAACAAGAGAAACAAGTTTTTATAATATTTTAGATATATGTTAATTCGAAAATATTTACATAAAATGCTTTTCGCCAATCGTTTCAATTTTAATTTCGCCAAAACAATCGCCACATTGCCAAACGTAAATTTCGTTATTTTTTTTTTATATGTAAAAGAATTTCATTTCTTGTTTGCTTTTCTTGACTTATAATTATTATTTTACTATGAAGTGCAAATATCTAACCTTTGCATTACAATGCAACTTAAAATAAAATTTAATGATTTTCTCAATTAATAAAAAATCATTTTAAATTTGGTTATATTTTTTCACATTTGGTAACTTTTCAAAAATTTTGGTTGTAAAAATTGTATTGGTTGCAGTGTTGCAAAATTGAAATTTTGAAATGGTACTGAATTTCAATTAAAAGAGTATTTTTCTCACCAAATGGTACTTTTTGTTGAAAAAAACCAATAATTTATGAAAATAAAAGGAACAAAAAATATTTTATTGGAATTCATTTATCTAAGTTTTTAATAGCACACAATATTTATATTTGAGGTACACATGTAAATAATATTTCTGTTATACATAAGCGTCAAGCGCCCCATCCATTTACAATAAAATTGTAATTCAATTGATGCTCAGAAATGTGGTATTGATAAAATACCAAAAGCAATATGTGAAATGTCAGCAAACATTAGTTTCGTTCTTAATATTGGCTATATTTTTCAAAGTATTTTAAATATATTCAGTTCTGAAAGATCCCCTTGAACACGGAATGGAGAATTAATATTATTATAGTTTTCTTTATCGTTATTAAATAACATTAATAACATCAGTATTATGCTATTGGGTTTCCCGGAAACAATATTTTCTGGAGTGAAGCTGATTATCACTTTTAAGGTTTTATGTTCAAAACAAAAATTAGTTCTTAATGTTGTCAATTAAAACGATTTCCTTAACATTACATAATCCCATCACAGTTAAAAAGTTAGTGCTGGTTCACACAGGTCAAGTTTGACTCTTCAAGTCTCGAGCTTTTAGGAGAGAGGGGTAAAGAGAATGGAAAGGGGTACATACTTGACCGTACCAGTCAGTTTTGTATTTTTCTTTTCTTTTTTCATCCGTAATATAATAAAAAGCTACAAAGTTGAAGGAAAAGAAAACAAAAATGAATTTTGTGCATGAACGTGAACGCAAGTTCAAAAGAAAATTTAAATAAAACTGTTCAAGTAAACTTGACCTGTGTGAACCAGCACTTAAGAGTTAAAAAGCTCAAAAGATAAAAAGTACTAAAAACAGCGCGGGGGTACTGCGGTATTTTTAATATGAAAAAGTACTGAAAAAAGTACCAAATTGGTGCCAAGGTATATTTATAGTAGGTAGTCTTGGAAAGCCAGCTGTTTATTTTTTATTTGCTTGTTTTGTGATACAAACTGTCAAATGTTGTATTGTAAACAAGTTTTTTGGTTTATTTTATGTCTTTTTTTGTCTCTTATCAACCCCTTTGCTGTTTGACAGTTCGTATCACAAAACAACAATAAAAAGCACTGTTGTTTGTTTTATTGTACAATTGTTGTAATCTCGCGGCTACCTGCTATAAATATACCTTGGTTGGTACCTTAACGTCAAATTTCGTGTATATGAGAACAAATTTGTACATGTGTGCGTTAAATTGTTTTTGTTTTATATGAAGACAATTTTGACAATTCGGTCCCTTTTATAGAGCAGCATGTATACACCTCTAAAGGTAGACTTGTGCAACCCCACGTCTCCAGTCGCTTTCGATTAGAACATGACATGACCATAACGCCGGCAGAGCAACGGTATTAATTTGTGCATGTTTTTGTATGTGGCGAATAGGTGTTGATGTTCATGTTCTGATTGACCACAATTTTTGTTGTTGTGCGTTTGGTTGTATACAGAAAATACATTGTATGACCAACATTATGGGACACATAGGATGCTAAGACGAATGTTTAGGCAACGATGGCAGCACATGGACGAAACATGAACAGTCTACACGAGTAGAATTTATGTGCGACATGCTGTTCTTACCAAGTTGATTGATGGTGGAGACGGGTAGTAAATATACCTTGCATACAAGTATTAATCTCCGTCTGACTTCTAATGTTTCATATTAAAACGCTTCCCTAGTGTAAATTGGGACTTATGTAATAAGTTGCACAATGGTTTCAAATTAAATATTGTTCAACGTTCATTTAATAAAAGGTAACCTAACCAACACATTTCACTCTCTTTTCGTTGTGTATGAGGCGTTTAAGTCATTTTAAAAATTTCGGCATCGCATTATAAAAAAAAATAATGGAGATCAATAGATCAACGCAAATTTGTACTAAAATAATTTAAAAGGGCCTATTCCAAGCGAACCCCTCCGAAATTTTAAATAAAATGTTTAAACCCAGAAAGATCTATTCAAAAGCATAATTTGCCAATATTGGCTATATACATACGTTCAGAAATGTAGGGTGAAGTCGCAAATTTATAAAACTTTAGAGGTCCATAACTCGGAAACTATGCGTTTTCGAAAATTTTGCCATTTATTTTTTCTTCTTATTTTATTTTCTCCTATGCACTTTTGGAGCTGCGTTTCCAGGGTCACCGTTGGAAATTTTCGAAAAGGGTCACAAAAAGTAAATTTTCCAGAAGAGGGGTCAAAAAAGGGGTCAAGTTTTTAAAAGCAGTATTTTCCAAATAAATAAAATAAGACCAAGTTTTTTGTAAACAAACAAAAAATATTTATTTCAGGTAGGCAGTGCTAAAAAAAAGTTTATTTTTATATGGAATGCCCTTTCCTGTTTTTAACACCTGACAAAAAGTTTTTTCTTCATCATTATAACTCATTTTTTTAATACTTTTTATGTTATGTTCCGACATTTTCTGTTTTTTACCGATTTCAAATAAATTTTAGGGGTTATTTCCAATTTTGCAATCATTCACGAATTTTAGTGCTGTTCAGGATTGAAGCCAATTTTTCCTGTAAGTTTTCTGATTCTTTAATAAAGTTTTTACGATTTTGAATAAATACTCGACTTAGCTATCAACCGCTGTTACCAAATATTTGGAAATTTCAGCAATTTTAACCGAATTTTTTCATTTCTGTTAGTTGAGGGACTTTTAAACAATTTTATGGCGCTATCTTTGCAAACTTTTTCGAGTTTTAATTTTCTGCTCTTTGAGGCGATCGTCGCCGTTTTAAAATAGACCCATATATAAACCGAAGTCACCTATTTTACAGGGCACTCTTAACATTGTCGAATTAAAATGCCATTATTAAGGCTGAATTTTTTATCATAAGACTTGCTTCTCTTTAAGAGAGAAAAACATTTTTAAGAAATACACACCTCATTGCATTCTTTAAATAAAATGTCACATTTTTTTTTTTTTTTTTAAGAAAGCAAATACGGATATGAGTTATGTTTGCTATTATTAGGGAAATTGAACTTTAATTTGTACTTTACTATCGAAAATCTAATATAGAAGTCATAACAAATCTTTTAACACAAACTTTTTATGAATACTAACTACTTTTTAGGAATTTGCGTTCTATATTTTGGTATTAAATCGTCACTTGAAGTTCAATCCTCCATCTCCGCTCAATTCGAAAACATTTGTTTGGCACTATAATTAAGCTGTGTTGACAAAAAAAACAAAATGTGAGTGCTATTTCCAAAAAGGGTCAACAAGGGGCACAAAATAGGTGAAAATGATACAAAAGCATAATTTAAAAAAAAGGTTTAAAAGGTATCAAGACCGTCGAAAATAGGTCATATTGATACTTTACCCTGCGGCCACACGGTCAAGTTGTTCTTGATAGTCTTTTAAATATAGTGCTTGTCAAAATTTACATAAATTGAAAGCTGTGATGTAGGCTGCATTCAATTTTTGAGCAATTTACTTTCAAGATGTCATCAAGAAAACAATTTATAAAGACAAACGTAAAATTTGCTGACTAACCTTGAACTCAGCTGTTTTCTTGAACGTAGATTGAAACACTCACTGGAAAGATAATTTTAAAGGCACCCAGCTAGCATTTTCAATCGTCTAGGAGTCTACTGGGAATCTCATGAAGAGTGTTTTTGATCGTCGGCGAGCTCATTTTTTAATCGTAGACGATTCCTAGCACGGGAGAAACTGTTACACGTGCTGATTCGTCTGTGAGATTCTTCCATAACACAGCAAAAGGCGCTTATATTAATCGTTAAGGGAATCGTTTGTGATGTATGTAGAGATTATCTAACGAGTCTTTAAAAAAGCATGCCAAGAGTCGTATGAGACTCATGTAGGGATTATTTTACAACTCATAAAATGCTCAGCCGCATAACTGAGCTACCTAAAAAGGGGCATCAAGCTTATTTTTCATGTTAAAACTTCTAATTTTCATACAATTTATATAAAACAAACCTTAAGGTTGCGAAATCAACACTATCCTGTCGGAAAATCCTTTTTTACTGATTCTTAGGTCGGTTTGTATTTGTGAAATTTGAAATTGTATTGACAAAAGAATTTTCATATTTCAAAAACGCTCTTATTAAGTAATTGTTATATGACTCTTACAGAGAGTCGCAAAAGGTTCATTCCAAGATTAAAAGACGAGCGTGTCAAAAAATTTTTAAAAAAGTAATAAATAAAAAAATTTTTAGATATTTTTGTTTTTGTTACTCGTCAGATAATCATCAGAAGATTCTTTTGGGAGTTGTATATTAAACATAATCGTCAAACAAACAGCCTATGCTAGCTGGGCAAGTTCGTATCAATTCTTAAAAGTATGAGTGTATTGGTAAAAAAGTGTGAGTGTATTAGAACTTGATAGGTTATCGTGTAACCCTCAAGTTAGTATCACAACGGTAACGCTGCTTAGCCATTATCAAGGCGAATTGAGTAGAAGGTGAGGTCAACTCTACAACTACAATGCTTCTGTGGTCGGGTTGTCAAAAATATTGCTAGTAAAAAAAACAGGTTTTTTTACATAAAAAACTAGTTTGTATACAAACTTTGACAAGTCGACCACTGAAAAAAACACCATATGTTGACTTGACCCCACCTTCTAGTCAATTCGCCTTGGCCATTATTGTCCAAGGTATATTTATAGCAGGTAGCCGCGAGATTACAACAATTGTACAATAAAACAAACAACAGGGCTTTTTATTGTTGTTTTGTGATACGAACTGTCAAACAGCAAAGGGGTGAAAAGAGACAAAAAAGACAAAAGATAAACACAAAAAACTTGTTTACTTGGTTACTATACAACATTTGACAGTTTGTATTACAAAGCAAGCAAATAAAAAATAATAGCCAGCTGGCTTTCCGAGACTACCTGCTATAAATATACCTTGATTATTGTCACTATTATAATTTTCATATGGCAGTACCTTATCAACTTAACAAACTACAACCAACTTTACTTAGTACAATTCCAGAGTAATTGGTAACCAGTATACACATTTCTGTTTCTCAATATGGCTACTTAACGAAACTTCTTTGATGGACTCTTTCATTTAGAAATTAACAAGAAACGTGTTAACATTAAGTTTTAATTAAATACTGAATATTAAATAATTATGTATGTTTAGAAAGTGATTAAACTTTAAAGAAGGTATGTTGGTTAAAAAATTTTTAAATGTAAATGTTGTAAATCTTGATGATTTTCTAAGTACCGCCCCAGTCTGAACAAACATTGCGGATTGGTATTTTCAACTGAATTAATTTTAATTATACAATTAATTATAAATACAAGTTTTTCAAATGCATGCATATAAAGTTTTTTTTTTACTAATTTTTTTTATTTTGTATTTTCTAGATATCTTGTAAAGATGTGAACATAGAATATCACAATAAATGAAAGCATGTGAATTTTAAAATAACCACGTGAAATCTAAAATATTTGAGGTTAGTAACTACCTATTAGAGAAAATTATTAAAGAATTGATTAAAATCTAACTTATAGTTTTTCAATAGTAAGCGATGAAAATGTTAAAATGTAAGATTTGTAAAAAGTATTCTATGATGATTTTTTGTACCGCCCCAGTCTGAACATTAAATGTTGATTGGTTATTTTACTGAAATTTATTAATTTAACTCGTTAGTTACATATATGTAGTAAAATTTTTTTTACTAATATTGTTTCTTTGTTTAATTACAGGTTATGGACACATTGGAGCATTAAGAGTTACAAATTGCTTTTAGAATACAGGTCATATGTATATTAATGCTAAGCGCCACTTGATTAGGTAAGCAAAAATCAATCTTTAAAAATATTCTTTTTTTTTAGTTTGTGATGATATTTTTTAAGTAGACAAGCATATAACTGATTTTTTTTATGTTGATCACTTATGTCTGATAATTTTTAAGAAAAACTTGATGGAAATACTTGAAATTTTTTTTTAACACGTGGTTTAATTTTTTATTTTTTAGAGTCAACACAATAAGAGGTACCAAAATTAAAATGGCGGTTAATGTCCATGTTTTTCATTACAAGGTACATAAAGCGGCCCGGCCCATACACTTGCAATATTATTAACAATGATATTCGCCATATTTCCATTTTGTCCTAAATTATGCTAAAACCCCACGTCTCCATCCATGCGCTTTCGATTGGAACATGACATGACCATAACGCCGGCAGAGCAACGGTATTAATTTGTTCATGTTCTTGTATGTGGCGAACACGTGTTGATGTTCATGTTCTGATTGACCACCATTTTTGTTGTTGTGCGTTTGGTTGTATACAGAAAATACATTGTATGGCCAACATCATGGCGCACATGGATGCTAAGACGAATGTTTAGGCAACGATGGCAGCTCATGGACGAAACATGAACAATCTACACGAGTAGAATTCATGTGCGACATGCTGTTCTTACCAAGTTGATGGATGGTGGAGACGGGTAGTAAGAACGCTGATTGCAGATTTTTGACGCTTCAACGACATTTTCAATGACTAAGCAGTGGCATGTGTAAACCGAAAAGGAAATGCCACGAGATTCGACTGTTTCGAACAATTTCTCGTTGATAAAATGTATACAACAGTTGCGTGCCACTGTTTTCATGAGTAAAGTGAGTTTTATTTTAGATAAATTTTAATTTATTAAGTTTGGTTAGTTATCCCTGTCATAAAGATCAAATTTTGATGATACTTTCAGGCTGAAAAATCAAACTTAATAAAACAATTGTTAAAAAAGAATTGTAACTAGATTGTATAATTAACTTTTTTTTTTATTGCAGATTGATGGAACATAACTTCATTTAATGAGATATCCATTCATAACATGAGCAAACCAATCTTTCAAAGTAATTATTATCAGGCATGTTCTAGAAATCGAAATCAAGTGGAATTGAAATCGAATGAAATTTTGAACTCAATTATTTGCAAAATGACTATAGTTTTTCCTGTTTTTAACAGTGGTTCTTTTAAAGATTATTGGTACTCAAAGTATGAAGTATATAAAAGGGAATATTTTTATGAACTTTCTTTACAGGCTCGTTTTCAAAATTTGTGTGATTTTAAATCCACTTCATTTCGATTTGTAGAACATGCCCGTATATTTCCTTTTCAAAAAGTGTACGAGCCTTATTACGAGAGTCGAAGTTGAAGTCGTTGGAAATTTTTGTCCATGTAAAACATTGAATATTTGTCGTATTTATGTTAACGACAATCACCAATGTTTACTTGCGGTATACACGTGAGATGAGATAAGATACCTGCAAACTTCAATCGCAAAGTTCGTCTTATATAATAGCGAAACCTTTTAGATTTGAAATCGTCCTTCAAAATCTATGTTTATAAAAACTGATTTTTGACAACGACACTCGTAATAAGGCCGACAATTTATTTATTATTAAGTTTGGCAATGATGAGTTTTAGTTATCCCTGTCATAAAGAAAAAACCTTGATGATATTTATAGTCTGACAAATCAAACTTAATAAAACAATTGTTGAAATTAATAAAATTTTGTAACTTATATAATGTAACTAATTTATAACTTTTTTTTTTTTGCTTACAGATTGATGGAAAACAACTTCATTGTATTGGATATCCATAATATAAACATAAATCTTGGATTTTTTTTTTTGTTTTATAAAGTTTAATAAAAATTATTAAATTTGAAAATTAATTGTTATTATTTTAGAAAGCAAAATTCCAAAACGTAGGTACATTTTGGTATTTGCTATAAATTAATTATACATACATATACTATGTATCCGGATCTTCTAATATGTAGCGCGTTTCCATTTAAGCTACGGTCACACTTGTCAAATATTTGGAGGAAAAATGGGACCAATAAGCAAGCTAAATAATGTTCTCAATTCTTAATATTTATTTTGATTATAATACCACATCTTACAAAAGAAAATTTTTTTGCTGTCTAGTAGCATAATTAGTTTATTTTGTGATATTGGGGGTGTGCTGAAAATCGCAAACGCAAAACGTAAGAATTTGGAGGCTGTTTATAATACACTTTTAATCAAATTTTTATAATTTTTGTATAAAATTCTGTTTAATAGAGAAATGTTTGTATAATATTTGTCATAAAATTCTTTTATGACAGAAATCTTACTAAAAAACGACTTTTTTAATTCTTGCGTTTGCGATTTCCAGCACACCCCTGATTGAGACCAAGTTAAATCTCACTAACTATTAACAAAAGTAGTGGTTACGCTTATTTGGTCAAATGTTTAATAAGTGTGACCGTAGCTTTACGCACATGTTTTTAAATTCCTCACGAACTAATTGGTTGATCATTTTGATGATTAATCGCTTGAGCGATTAAAAAAGGATTCACATATCTATATATATAAAAATGAAAAATGTTTGTATGTGTGTTTGTTTGTTTGTTTGTTGGCTTATAGACTCCGAAACTACTGAACCGATTTTCCTGAAATTTTTACAGTAACATCACGTCAGCCCTAAAAATAAAATAGGCTACTTATTTTTTCGATAGGGGCAGGGGAATTGGTACCCCCCATAGAATGCCAATATTAATTATCGCATATCTTAAGAGCCGCTGGACGCATTTTGCTGAACTTTTGTAGTAGGATCTTCTGAGCCCCGAAATTGAAATAAAATAGCAGCGGGGGTATTGGAATCCCCCATAGGACACCAATGTTTAACATCGCATATCTTAAGAACTGTAATAGTGAGAATGTTCAAACTTTCTAGAAGTCACTCTTATGGTATACTACACTTTTGAAAATAAAAATAAAGCGGGTAGGCGCAGGGGGGAAATACCTCTCATAGGATGCATACATTAAATATCGCTCAACTGAAGAACTATTAAAGGGAGAGCCTTCAAACGTGGTTAAAGCTACTATTATAGTAAACTATAAATTTCAATATAAAAATGGGCGGGAGAGACAGGGGAGGAGCAGTACCCCTCATAGATAGAAATATTAATAAGAGCCATTGTACGCATTTTGTTCAACTTTTGGTAGTATGATCTTCTGAGCCCCGAAATTGAAATAAAGTAGCAGCGGGGGAAGTGGTTTTCCCCATAGGACGCCAATGTTTAATATCGCATATCTTAAGAACTGTTATAGTGAGAATGTTCAAACTTTGTAAAAGTCACTCATATGGTATACTACACTATTGAAAATAAAAATAGATAGGGGAAGGCGCAGGGGGGAAATACCTCTCATAGGATGCATATATTAAATATCGCTCAACTGAAGAACTATTAAAGGGCGAGTCTTCAAACGTAGTTAAAACACTATTATGGCAAACTTTAAATTTCAATATAGTAATGGGCGGGGTAGACAGTGGAGGAGCAGTTCCCCTCATAGATAGAAATATTAATAAGAGTCGCTGCAAGTATTTTGTTGAACTTTTGGTAGTAGGATCCTCTGAGCCCCAAAATTGAAATAAAATAGCAGCGGGGAAGCGTTACGCCCTATAGGACGCCAATGCTTAATATCGGATATCCGAAAAACTGTTAAAGTGAGAATGTTCAGACTTTGTAGAAGTCACTCTTATGGTATACTACACTTTTAAAAATAAAAATTAAGCGGGTAGGCGCAGGGGAGAAATACCTTCCATAGGATGCATATATTAAATATCTCTCAATCGATAAAGTGGTTAAAGCAGTGTTGCGAAGCGCACCGGGTTAAGCTAGTGTATAATAAAAAAAGGAAAAAAGGGGTTACCCGAGTTTTTAAATTCGAGAGAAATAATTTAAATTTTTGAATAATTTGTACTGTGTATTACGATTTTCGTACTTGATTGAAACCAAGGTATATTTTTAGCAGGTAGCCGCGATATTACAACAATTGTACAATAAAACAAACAACAAGGCTTTTTATTGTTGTTTTGTGATACGAACTGTCAAACAGCAAAGGGGTTGAAAAGAGACAAAAAACTTGTTTAGTATACAACATTTGACAGTTTGTATCACAAAACAAGCAAAAAAAAAACAGCTGGCTTTCCGAGACTACCTGCTATAAATATACCTTGATTGAAACAATGACAGTTCTACAGTAATTTTCGCTTCTATCGTTGAACAAGTGCACGGCCTAAAAAAACACTTAATTGACAACATCTTTTGTAAGTTGTTGTTTGTTTTTTATTTTGTTTTTCTTAACCTACTTACAACTACAATTAATGTTGAGAGAATTTCAACTACAGTCAAATCCCGATAATTCGTACCCCAATATATCGTAATTCCCGATAATTCGTAATAAACTGTCGGTCCCTTGAAAAATCTCGTTAATTCGTAAAATTTCAATACATTTTGGTCCCCTCTATAATTCGTAATTTTTTTCGAAGAAAATCGTCTTTACATCTTATAAATCGTAATTGTTTGCTAACTACCACTTATAATTCGTAATAAAAACAACAGAAACATGGAAATAATGATTTTTTGTTTACCGTTTTTTTTTTGCGTGGGTTTTTGCTTGTTCGTGTGTTTATTTTCTTAAGATCAGTTTGTTACATAAATAATTTTTATGGTTATATTTTCTTTTTAACAATTGTCTTTTATGTATTTTTTATTGTTTTAGTAAATAAATTGAAAAACCCCGTTAATTCGTATTAATTTTATTTAAACCCCGGTAAATCGAAATCCCGCTAAATCGAAAACCCCTATAATTCGTAAGAAATTGCCGGTCCCTTGCTATTACGAATTATCGCGATTCTACTGTAATTGTAGTGGGCAGCGTTACCGTTCAAAATTTTCAAAAGGGGGCACAAAAAGGGGATTTTCAAAATAAAAGTGGCACAAAAAGGAGAATTTTGAGAAAAAAGTGGCAACTTTAAAAATAAGACCATTTTCATTTTTATTAAGTTATTTTCACTGAAAACATAAACGTTACAAAAAATAAGCCTCTTTCTATGTATAAATAAAAGGCCTAACTCCACTTTTCGAAAATTTCTCAATTTTGGTTTATTACTATCTAATTAGCTGTGAACTCTTTGAAAATGATTTTGTTCTTTTATAATTTAAATATTTTCCATTAAAAAAAAAAAATGAAAAATTGGTATAGGGTTTTAATCTTATTTGATTTTTTCAGAAGCTACCAGCCAGATAAAAGGAAAATATTCATAACAAAATTACATAACTAAAATTTTTTTCTACTTTTGTTTATAAACACTGGTATTTTAGTTCGATTATCGATTTAACATTTGCTTCAATAATAAGTTTAAAAGACTTTTGCGTTAAGTGCTGTTTGTGCTGCTTATTTAACTTTAAATGATCAAATTTATTTTAAAAGAAATGCTGTACATTTTTGTCCACTAAAACGAGCAGCTGTTGTTAAAATCGTTATCAAGAAACTAAGATACTGACATGCTACCTTTGCGCTTGGTTAATTTTTTAGGTAATTTTTCCTATGATTTTTTTTTTGTGTGTAAGGAGATCAAATTATAATAATTTTTGAAATTTGTTCATTATATAGAAAGCTTTATTTCATAGAACTTCACTATAGAGACGTTTGAATGTATATATACACAGTGAAAACACACGTCTTGTTTGCAAGTTAACGTGTATGAACTGTTGCATATTATTTTACCCTTCACCACAGCTGGAAATATATAAGTTCGTTATAATATAAGTTTGTCATTCCATTTTTAATTTAACAAAATCGGTTACTAATTGACTTAGTAAAAGACTTTTAACCACGTTATTATTCCCAAAGTAATGGCTTTGGCACAATAGCGCCTTTATTATGAGTGATAGGTGGACCAAATTTAGTTCTGATATATCTTATTAGGAGAAGTTAGTAGTGGTTCGTTTTTTTATGCATTACAGTGCTATGCTGTTTCTTTAGTTGTTATATAAATATCTAATTTTCGAAAATATGGATCTATGCACATTTATTAACAAGTTCAACATGGACTGCCAGGTATCTACTTTCAGTCTATTGGACCACTAATTGTTTTATAATGCTAATTTAAAAAAAAATCCGTTTTGTGGATGCACTTCTATGCGGTAAAGTAAAAACATACAATCATATAAAAGCTGGAAGTTCAAAAAGGGGCAAAAGGGGCACAAAAACATTCAAAATGATACAAAAGGGGATTTAAAATAAAGGGGCAAAGAAAGTGGCAAGGCATTAAAAAAGGGGCAAAAGTGCGACTTTAGTCGCATAACGGTAACGCTGGTAGTGGGGAGTGTAAGATGAGATAAACCCACTTTTTTATTGTTGATGTATTTTGTTCAAGCTTTGATATTGTTACAAGTAAAACTGTTGCTATAAGTCTTATACGTTTAACAGTTTTATTTGGTTTAATATCTTTAGTTTGTCTAAAATCTTTATGGATGAAGTTTCCTGATGATCTGGCCTAAGCAACCAGTGAAATGCATAGGAATAGCTTATCCCATCAACAATAAATTTCAAGTGTTTTTATCAAGAATAAAAACTGGGAATTAAGCACGAATAACAAAATCTTTTGAAATTAAAATTTTGTATTCCCAAAAATTGAAATTACTTTTTGATAATAAACAGGCAAGTGCACGGCCTAAAAAAACACTTAATTGACAACATCTTTTGTAAGTTGTTGTTTGTTTTTCTTACGGCAACAAATACAACATTACAACAAAAATGGAAATTACATCACAATTTGCGTCAAAAAATACATTCAACAAAAATCAAAGCGTGCCGCCACTCGTAAAACTGCTCTGAGTGGAGAAGCAGCTCGCGCTTTTTGTCATTATTTCTTAAGGGCAAACAGGTCGTTTTTGTTTGTCTGCTTTTGTTGCGTTGTCACCCCGCATTGGTTAGTGTTTCGGCGTCGTATAACTGTACCGAGTTACAGTTTTTGCGGTATCTGCATTAACTATATGCAATCGTTTTTAACCTCAATTTGAGGTTTTGTCTGGTGGAGAACCATTAATAACTCATGTGACTGGTGGAGAACCAATATAACTCAGACGTTTTACTGGTGGAGTACCAAGGAAATAACTCAGACGTTTTACTGTGGAGACAAGATATACTCTGGAGCTTATTCTGGAAGCTCTTCGCCTTCCTATACGAAGGTCTAGGTCGATCGAGGACTTGTGGATGAGGCTCCAACAAACCGTGTGATACCCTGGCAATATAACTCTAGATAGTTAGCCAAAAATTTTTTAGTGTTTAAGCAAAATCAAAAAAAAAAAAAAAGCGTGCCGCTGAACGTGATGAAATATATACATTTTTAGCCAATTTTTATTTAATTATGGTCAATATCTTATTTATTTAATTTTTAAATTATTAAAAACTTTAACAAAATACAATAATCACAGCACTAAACGTGGACTTTTTGTAAACATAAACAAAACTTTGACATAAACCTAGACAAACAATGCAAGAGCAAAAATCGTCATCTGGCCTAGTGCTGCCACCTGTTTATTTCACCATGCTACATACAACTACAATTAATGTTGAGAGAATTTCAACTCAGCGATGCCAACTTAGTGGTTTTGGCACTCTTTATAGTGCTTTTTGATGCCTCAAAACGCCAAAATTTTATCCTTAGTGCCAAACTAAGAAAAAGCACCAACTTGGTGCTTTTTCAATTTTTCGTTAGTGCCTATAGTGCTTTTTACAATTTTTATTTTTTTCTATAATTTTTTAAAACTTTGATTATACAGAGGATGACTTAGATGAGATTTGCTATTTGGGGTACAATTTTAAGAAGGCCTGCAAAGATTTTAAGATTTCAAATGACAAAAAAAGTGATAAAAGATTACGAGGTTAGAGCTAGGCTTCCTAGCAATTTGGAAATTTTACAAAACGTCACACTTTTTAGCGTTGACAACATATTAGGTAATCGTAATAAAAATGATGTATTTATTTTCAGTAAACATTTTTTTAAAGATGTAGCCACTTTTTCAAAAATAGAAAAAGGACGCAAAGATTTTAAAAACAAAAAAAGGACCGTAACTTGATATAAGCAAAGTGTTTAATAAATTAAAAGCAGCTGACAGAAAATGCTTTTATAACGAGCGTTGTGTTAGTCCCGGTTCACACACGTCAAGTCTTGAGTTTTTAGGAGAGAGGGGAAAGGAAATGGCATTCTCTTTTCCCTTTTCTCCTAAAAGGTCAAGACACTTACCTGCCATTTTTCATGAGCTTTTTTCAAACACACGACACTCGTCTCCGATTAACCGCGTGTTGTACACTTCTACCTCTAGTGCTATTGCAAAAAGGTTGACTAAGTATCAGAATACAAACATACATGTTTTCCTATTTTGCACCTTATGTGTGTTCTTTATTCAGAAGCGTACATAGGTTAAAATAATTGGACAATATCATACGCTAATTGTTTTATTAAACTTTGCACGATTTTAATATAGAATTATTTAAACGATGAAATATCAGGCTTTTTATTAAGAATGGTCGGTCATTGCAAATTTTCGGTAATTGCAACAGGTGCGATTTTTTCGAGTTACGAAAATCGAGTTTGCACTGTATTACTTTGAAACTGTTTTATGGCCAATTCAAACTCAGCTGATGGTAATACAAGTGATTTGGATGATATTTTTATTGAAGATAATAATAATACATTTAAAAATGTTTATATACGAATGTAAATATATTTTTTTTTATAAAATTTAAAATGAAAATCGCTCATCAAAGCCGTCGCCTTTTTTTAAATTTTGGAGGTATGGCATATTTTGCACAGCCGAATGCAACTTGTTTTGTGTTTAATTAAATTGTAAAAATGGCTTAGTGCTTTTTAACGCTTTTTTTTTGTTCGAAATAGTGCTTTTTAGTGCTTTTTTTAAATTTTAAAGTGCTTTTTGGTCTCAAAAAGTTGGCATCACTGTTTCAACTAATTGTAGTGGGGAGTGTAAGATGAGATAAACCCACTTTTTTATTATTGATGTATTTTGTTCAAGCTTTGATATTGTTACAAGTAAAACTGTTGCTATAAGTCTTATACGTTTAACAGTTTTATTTGGTTTAATATCTTTAGTTTGTCTAAAATCTTTATGGATGAAGTTTCCTGATGATCGGGCCTAAGCAACCAGTGAAATGCATAGTCTACTTTCACACGTTTCATCTTTTGATGCTCAACTCTTATGTTTTTAGGTGAGAGAAGAAAGAAGAAAGGGGGTTAGTACAGAGATGCCTGTACTCGGTCAGTACGCTTTGTGTTTTCATTCGCTGGTATATGCCAGCAATGGCTGCATGTAATTTTTTTCTTTTCTTTTTCTCTTTGATTCGCTGTTAATGAAATTGTTATTGTTTTGAACCGAAAAAAGTTGAAACCGATTGCTGCGTGTGATTATGTTGGCATCTTCAAAAGGGAATTGAAAAGAAGTTGAGCATCAAAAGATGAAACGTGTAAATTTAGACATAGGAATAGCTTATCCCATCAACAATAAATTTCAAGTGTTTTTATCAAGAATAAAAACTGGGAATTAAGCACGAATAACAAAATCTTTTGAAATTAAAATTTTGTATTCCCAAAAATTGAAATTACTTTTTGATAATAAACAGGCAAGTGCACGGCCTAAAAAACACTTAATTGACAACATCTTTTGTAAGTTGTTGTTGTTTTTATTTTGTTTTTCTTAACCTACTTACAGCTACAATTAATGTTGAGAGAATTTCAACTAATTGTAGTGGGGAATGTAAGATGAGATAAACCCACTGCTGTTTATTGTTGATGTGTTTTGTTCAAGCTTTGATATTGTTACAAGTAGAACTGTTGCAATAATTCTTATACGTTTAACAGTTTTATTTGGTTTAATATCTTTAGTTTGTCTTAAATCTTTATGGATGAAGTTTCCTGATGATCTGGCCTAAGCAACCAGTGAAATGCATAGGAATAGCTTATCCCATCAACAATAAATTTCAAGTGTTTTTGTCAAGAATAAAAACTGTGAATTAAGCACGAATAGCAAAATTTTTTACAATTGTTTATAAGATATTTAAACCTGATTTAGAGGCAAAAAGCTTCCGAATAAAAAAAGGTGCAGTTTTAAAATCAGCGACATTGAATTGGTAAAGAATTGCTACAAATATTTTATCAACACATACAATTTTTATTTTGTACCTTTGTGTTATACAACTTATAAATATATCTAACATTTTATTTCAGCTGTATTCTCTCAATTTTTTACTCTCTGGTACTCACTAATACACAACCAAAAAATTTTTGGAAATGCCTGATCTATGTATATGCACCTAAACAACATGTAAGATAGAACCTTGTTGTTCTAATACAGTTTGAATGCGACTGGAAAACGTAATATCGGTAAAAAGGCCTTCTTTAAGGCCTCCTTGCTACTTCATTTTCCCGCTGTTAATGGTCAGGCAAATCGCGTTTTTTTCATTTTGAGGAATTTGAATGTGAATTTTTTTAATTTTTTCATATCTGACAAATTCACACATGAATTTTTTGGTTTTCTCATTTTTTATGAATGAGGAAATTCAAAATATTTTTTTTCCTCACCCTCATGAATGTGAAAAAACAGTAAATTTTAAACTTTTCACGCTCGCTCATGACTGAAAAATAAGCGAACGTTTCGGTACTCTGCATTACCCATTAAAAAAAAAAAAACTGGCAACTTTTTTCACATGATTTTTGTTTTGTTATCACTTGAAGGGAATTTTATTTCAGTCACTATATAATTTTGATAGAATGAATGCAGCTCAAAACACCAGTAATGAAATCGATGAGGCTGTACGTGTACGTTCTTATAGACTTGTGTACTTAATTTAAGTTTTTTTTTACTGAATAACATATGATCTCCATTTTATGTTATTAAAAAAAAATAACAGAAACAAAACAAAATTTCCTTTCGGCGACTTTTTCGTATTTTTTCTCAGTTTTTGGCGATTTTTTAAAATTTAAAAAAAATATTCAGCCCAATTGTGACTAAAAATTCCCCGGGAGTTTTCTCCCTTCTCTCATTTGTTATGTTAATTCAATTGAAAAAATGGGAAAAAGGAAAAACTCCCGGGGAAATTTTATTCATAATTGGGCTGATTACAAAAACTGAACAAAATTGACGTTTGGCGATTTCTGACATCCGGTTTGGCGATGGAGCTCAAAAAATCTGACAACCCTGATTGTAAACTGCATGCAGAGTTCCCAGTTTTTTTAAGCCTTATCCCCAATTTGCGATTTTTCATCCCCAAAATAGCCATTTTCTTATCCCCAAAAATCCCCAAATTAAAAAAAAAAAAATGCATAATATTATGTCAATGGAAAAATATGCATACATCCATTTATTTAAATAAGTCCATTTGTGTAATATATTATTAAAAAATCAAGGTCTATCCAAAAGGTCTGCGCAAGAAGCCAGATGTTTATTTGTTTTATTCCTCAACGATGCCAAAAGTTGTTTACATTTTCCTTATCCATGTATATTTTTGTTAACGTTTGTAATTTTTTGCCACGCATACATGCACACAAATCACATTTTTCCTTTTGTTTTCCCTATGTAGTAGTTAGATTTTGACAACGGCGAGGAACTTTACACAAACAAATTGACTGCTGTTTTTTGTGTTGTTTTATTGTTGTAGAGGTAAGCAGACCTATTGGATAGGCCTTAATTAAAACTAATGTTATTTTTTGAGTTCTACGTATCTGTGTACAAGGGTAACGTAAAAACGCAAAAGAAAAATAATTATGCGTCAATACATATTTATAATTTCCAAAACTATGGAATCATAATCTTCTAATTCATAAGCCAATGCAATTTTGTGTTACATGTTGCTTGTTTAAAAAGTGCATTTGAGATTATTGAATAAATTTGTCACAGCAAGCTGCATAATTTTAAAGTGTGTATTTATTCTAAGAAGAGCTCCTAATAACTCATATTGCATTCTGTTGCAAATATTGATTTTGGTTGTATTCATTACAGAAAAAAACTAGTTCAACAGAAGTAACGCTAGTTGGTACAACAAACATATTTAAAACTATTTCAACAAGTTCTTGAACAAGTTTTAAACCGCAAAAGGACTAAAATTTGTTCCCACATCTTGACCAAATCGGTCTTGCCATTGCAAACATGAAATTTAAAATAAAATATTATCCCCAAAAATCCCCAGCGAAAAAAGTGGTTTTCCCCAAAAAATCCCCTGGGGATTTTCACGAAATTTGTATCCCCAATTATAAAAAAAATCCCCAATTTGGGGATAAATCCCCAAAACTGGGAACACTGACTGCATGTTATGAAATGTTAGTGCTGGTTCACACACGTCAAGTTTGAATCGTCAAGTCTTGAGCTTTTAGGAAAGAAGGGCAAAGAGAATGCCATTTCTTTTCCCCTCTCTCCCAAAAACTCAAGGCTTGACGAGTCAAACTTGACGTGAGTGAACCGGCACTTAGTGGAAAAAGAAATGGCATCTCTTTTCCCTTCTCTACTAAAAGCTCAAGACTTGACCAAAGTATATTTATACCAAGGCGAATTAATTTTTCAGGTGGCGTTGAAATCCGTGAAATTTTAATATAAAGTGAACAGTTTATTTCTTGTGAAAATAAAAAATTATTTGTGATTCATTCCAATGATTAAGAATAAAAAAAAAGAAAAATAAAACGGGAAAGCGAAGAAAGTTTGTTGAACGATCGCGGTGCTACAATCCTCAAAATAAAAGGGAGCAAATGTCTTTGCGAGAATTAGAGGACGGAAAGAATCTGATTTCATCTTTTATCTATGTTTCCGATTGATTATCTCACAGTTTATTTAAATAAACAATGAATTTAAATTAAAAAATAAAATATTTGTATTTATGTTCCACATTGTATTAATACCCACATTTGAGAATAACGTTTGAAAGCATGTTGAAAATAAAGGCATTTTCCAACTTCATAATAATTTCCCCTTTTTATACCCTTCACCACAGGTGGAAAAGGGTATATATAAGTTTGTCATTCCGTTTGTAATTTCTACAATTGATCTTAGACCCTATAAAGTATATATATTCTGGGTCCTTATGAGGCGAGAAGATTTGATTTAACGATATCCGTCCGTCCGTCTGTGCGTCTTACGTTTGATATGTGTTTTCCGGAGACTCCAGACATGATAGCGGCTACGTTGTTTTACATTTATATCACATATAGTCCACCATTTCTTGCTATTGAAATTCAGCCAGATCGGTCCAACAATGGCTGAGATATGACCAAAAAACCACGACTGCCTCTAATTTTTCCAAAAAATCCCTTGTGGTTGTTGTATTTTTATTACTTTTTTCTGTATATCTGGAGAACGTCAAGAGCCAAAGCTTTAAAATTAGGTACAAACATTTAGGTCATAAATACACACCATCCTACAAAATGTGGGCGGGATTGGAGAAGTAGGCGTGCTACCTCTCATACAAAAAGTATTAAAAATTGTATAAAAACCTGAATTTTTTGACTGGAAATATGGTTACGCTTTATATATCAGAAGATCGGAAATTTTCAATAGAAAATATTTTCTGAAAAACTCGGGAAAATCGGTTCAGATACGAAAAAGTTATGACCAAAATATTAATTTTTTTTTTTGAAAAATACTTATTTTCAGGAACCATAGATCTTCCCGAGTCCAAGTTTTATAGGCAAAATAACTGGCAAATTTCTTCTTAAGCACGTCGGTATATAAATCTGTCAAATCGGTTGAGAAATAGCAGAGTTATGACCAAAATACTGAAAACCCAAAAATTACTCTTTTTTACCCTTCTTTATTATTTCATATATTTAACGAAATAATTTTAACAAATAGAAACTAAAAACGATTTAAAAAAATATTTACCAGTTTTCGCTTTTTAAATTTCATTTTGAATGAAGTTTTAAGTATTGTAAATATGTATGTATATGAATATGTAAAAATTATTTAGTTGCTCTCTATTCTACTAGCACAATGGTGAAGGGTATATAAGATTCGGCACAGCGGAATATAGCACTCTTACTTGTTGTGTAGCAGGTTGTCTCGGAAAGCCAGCTGGTTATTTTTTATTTGCTTGTTTTGTGATAAACTGTCAAATGTTGTATAGTAAACAAGTTTTTGTCTTTATCTTTTGTCTTTTTTGTCTCTTATCAACCCCTTTGCTGTTTGACAGTTCGTATCACAAAACAACAATAAAAAGTCCTGTTGTTTGTTTTATTGTACAATTGTTGTAATCTCGCGGCTACCTGGTATAAATATACGTTGGAGTCTACCTTGTGTAAATATACCTTGGAATTCTCCTTGATTATTTCATTCCACCTTATTCTTTACAAGTAAAATTTACGCGTGCTGCTTCTATTGTGAATAATTCTAATTATAACAATAAACAATTTGTTTACAAGTTTCCTGTGAGCGTATTTTAACAAGAATAAGCAGAAACAAAGTTGTGAAGTTTTATATTAAACATGTTTTCTTATAACTTACCCAATGGTTTAAATACTAAAACCTATGTAACGCCCGAAGGTCAAATAAAATTTGATCCTCCTGTCTACGAACAACGCTATACGACAGCCATTCGTATTATAGAAGACCAATGCTGGGAACAACCATTAAAAAAGGTACTTATTTAAGCACGATTTCAATTGAGGGGCTTAAAGCACAAGGGGTTCAAGTGACATGTTAAATAATGAGACAAAAGCGGTTGTTTCGCTTGTAGCAGATATTTTAATGGCAAGTGCTTGAATTGTTCACCATCCGTCCGGTTGAGAATCCAACATTCACCTCTTGTGCTCTGAACAACTTCGGCTGAAGTGCACTTTACTGGGCGTACGAAAAAAAAAATAAAAAAAATATGCAACCCGATTCAGAATAAAAAAAGAAAAAACCATAATTAAAATTTAAGGGGGCTGAGGCCCGTGGTGCCCTCTGGTCCCAAAAAACTGCCCCGCCCACTTTGTGATATGTGTGGGCAATTTGCTCACGATTGCAAATATGTATTTTGTTTTTGTGTTCGCACATTATTTTCCTCTCTAGGTTAATTTAAGTATATTTTAGGTGCAGAAAAGCTTTAGTTAGCGAAGTCGGTGTTTGTTATACCATAGAGGAGAAAATCCTTGCGACCGGCCAAAGGCCGGCTATGCAGAGAAGCTTTAGTTAGCGAAGCCGGTATTTGTTATACCATAGAGGATAAAATCCTTGCGCCCGGCCGAAGGCCGGCTATGCAGAGAAGCTTTAGTTAGCGAAGCCGGTTTTTTTATTCCATAGAGGAGAAAATCCATGCGCCCGGCCGAAGGCTGGCTACGCAGAAAAGAATTCTTTAGCACATCGGAAATAGGCTATTAGTTACAAAAAAAAAATAATTTTTTTTTTTTTAAATCGAACATAAAACATTAAAAAATACAAAATAAAACCTTTAATTCGAGTACCTACACATAGATGTGAGTGGATGGATGGGTGCACTTGTTTTTACCCAGAGTGCCCCAAAAGTCCCGCCCGCCCTAAATTTTATTATTTTCGTTTTTCTTGTACAATTACCTTTAATTTGAGTACCCACACATTCAACTAAGTGGGCGGGGCGTTTTTTTTTTGGGTCCAGAGGGCCCCACGGGCCTCAGCCCCCTTAAATTTTAATTATGGTTTTTTTCTTTTTTTATTCTGAATCGGGTAGCATACTTTTTTTATTTTTTTTTCGTACGCCCCGTAAAGTGCACTTTTGCCACAACTTCCCCGAACTTCACCTATAATTCCATATGCAAACTCAATTTTAGAAAAATGCATTTAAACCCCTTGTGCTTTAAGCCCCTCAATTGTGATACATATGTATGTATAATTGAAGAATATAAAATATATAAATAAATGAAATTTGTTTAGATTGCGGATTTTGGGTGTGCAGAATTACGCCTTCTCTCCTTGCTACGTCGTATACCTCATGTGGAACACATTTTAGAGGTAAGTGCAAGGATTATTTAATTAACTCAAAAATAAATTATTATACATACAGTATAATTTATACATACATACATACAGTTTCCCCATTAACAAAAATCTATCGCTTCTGCTATTCAATTCTTATTGATGTAGTGACATCTTTCGGGAAGAAGTGTCCCACTATGGTAATATTTCCATTAAGAAGCTACTTAGTAACTATATTTTGTGACGAATAAGAGCGCTTTGGTAGTTGAATATCAATTGAATTTAATAGTATCGCTTTTGGCTCTAAAAAGTAATCTTTTGAAGTTATTTTTTTCTTATTGTTCTTAATAATAAAGAGTGGGCCAATTTACTGTTTATCTTTCTTCGTTTTTTGTTAGACGAGTCTGAGTAAAATAAAAAACAACTGAGCTGATACTTTTACAAATACATAATTAAAAATCCTCAGTACATTAGGCATAACAATTGTTATGGCCAATTTCACCAATTCTTTTTAAATATAAATTAATTTTTAAATATACATAGTTTTTTATATAATTTTACATGAAATCCCTATTTTTAACATAAATTGATATTTAAATAAATTGGTGCAACTGGCGATTAATGTTTTAAAGTTAAAAACCTAATGTGGACAAATTTTTTTTTAAGAAATTTACAGAATGTTGCAAATTTGTTCAAAGACTAATCTTACAAAAGTTTTATCATATAATAACTAGTATTTATTTTTAAAGCTTTGCAAAAATTATTTTATAAATTTTCTTTTTCACTAATTTTTACTAAAACAATATTAACAGTAATTTTCAACAAAAATTATTAAAGTTATTATCACTGCGATCTACCGGAAGAGTGAGTTTGGGCTGTTTTGTGCACTCATTTAATAATTTTGAGTACTAGAACGTGCGGTATCTTTTGGATCCAGCGGGGTCTTAACTTTCAGAACAATATAACAATTTAAGTTTTAAATATTTTAAATTTAACTTAATTGTACAGCTTTATACTCTTTCACACTCACGCACCACCTATCATAATGCAATTTAAGTTAAAACTGCCGTAACTTAGGCAAATTGTTTTTGTACTTGGTATTCACTTTTTAACTGCAAATCGTTGCGAAGAAGTGAAAATTTCATGGGCAATGTTAAGTTTTGCTGTTGTCGTAATTTAATAACTGTTACAATTATCTGAACAACTTTTTAAAGTGACGAAACAGTATAATTTTAGAACTCATTATTCGATTCTAACGTATTTTGTTGTTGCTCAATTCCGCAAAATCTACTGTTTAACTACCAAATGTGACGAAGTAGTTCAGATTTCGTTGATAACGAATATTACTCTGCCAATTGCTTGAAGGGACCTTCAGTACGGTGACCAATACATGCTTCTACAACATTGCGAGGGTATTCCCCTTCTTTGTTTTATTCATATTTTCAAAAGGTAACAAAAAAAGTAATCCGTATATATAATAAAGTGTTTAATTCAACACGACATGGATTTTGTGGGAATTACCTTCCACGAGGATTTCGCGGGTGAAACTCAGCAACTTGCTGAAATATCTCAACGCAACGGGCTGGCTCTAGCCACCTCAGTATTGCCCCTGGAACAGGTTTAATTGGAGGTTACAATTCTTGATGAGTTGTGTGGTGTTAAAACGGAGTCACTGTCGACTCAACTTGCAGCACGCCTAGTTCTTTGCATGCTACCACGTTCACCAACCAACCAATACATAATAAAGATCGTTGCAAAAAAACTATTTTTGGGATAATTGATGTCGCCGTTTAATCGAATAAGAAACTACCCCTACAAAAACAATGACAGTCATTTGATGCATCATCTGATGAGCATTGCTGATGGGCTTATACATCAGAAGTTTCTATCATTTTATTAAGGGCAATATGAAAAAACTGATGTAAACATTCGTGTACGTGTGACATTTTTCCCCACTCATGGACCGCATTTAGATCTATGCAATTAACGCCGAGTTTTTTTTTCGCCCGGTGGCCGAAATTCGACCACTCGACATTTACTTTCGAGAAAACCTGTGCGTTATACAACAAAAACGAACACATTTTAGGAGAACGGAAAAAATGCAATATTCACCCAACTTTGTACGTATGTCTGTAAGATAAATTAAAACGCTTTTCAAACACTTTTATTCAAAAAATTTAGAAAAAAAATATATTTTGCATATCTACAAACAAATTCCTTTAAAACGATATATGTTTCATTAAAATCGGTGGACGATAAGATACTTAACAAGTTAGAGTGCTATATTCGGATATGCCGAATCTTTGATACCCTCCACCGACAGTTCGAATGTTTAAGGAGTAATATCTGTATGATGTTATTATTATCTTAAACTGTGACGATTTGTTATTAATTATAGTTTTAGGCGACTAAACTGTTTTCCGGTAGTAGGGTTTATAAGGGGCCTAGGGTAAATTATGGACCGATAATCACAAAATTTCACAGCGTCATTTCTAGTCCTTTAAAACTGTGACGTGCCAATTTCTGTTATGATAGCATTATTAATTATGGTTTTAGGTGTACTAAACTGTTTTCCGGGAGTAGGGTTTCTATGGGACCTAGGGAAAATTATGTACCGATCTTCACGAAATTTCACAGTGTCATCTATAGTCCTATAAAACTGTGACGAGCCAAAATTTGTTATGATTGCATTATTTTTTACGGTTTTAGGCGAACTAAACTGTTTTCCGGTAGTAGGGTTTATATGGGGCCTTCACATTGTTATTTCTAGTCCTAAAAAACTGCGACGTACAAAATTTTGTTACGCTAGCGTTATTTTTTACGGTTTAGACGTACTAAACTTTTTTCCGGGAGTAGTGTTTATATGGGGCTTAGGGTAAATTATGAACGGATCTTCACGAAATTTAACAGCGTGATTTCCAGTCATATATTACAAATTTTTTCAAAATCGTATCTCATTCCGTGCCTTGTTCCAGCATTTATGTTATTTTTTGTAACAAAATTACCAATTTTTTTAGGTGGTGGTTACACATTTTGATTCATAGCTCTGGTCCTATTGAACCGATTTTGCTGGATTTCAATCCCAAACTGCTTAGGATAACTACAAGCAATTTGGCACCAAGTTTGTTCATTTCTTTTGAGTTGTTCGAAAGTGAGCGTGTTTTCAACAGACGGACAGACAGACGGACATGGCTAAATCGACTTAGAATTACTCAAGGACCCAGAATATATATACTTTATGGGGTCTGAGATGAATAATAAAAAAGTTTCACACGGAATGACAAACTTAATATACCCTCCTCACAACTAATTGTGGTGGAGGGTATAAAAATCAACCACAAAAATTTTGTTTCCGTATTTATATATAAGATTCGTCCCAGCTAACATTTTGTATCATAATCTAATCATTTAGGAATCAGCTTCAAGGGCAAAATACCCGTATATGAGCTCATTTTTCAATCATAAATGATACTCTCGTTGTGAGAAAATGTTACCCTACCGATGAATCACCTGAAAGAATAATTTGAATTCTGATTTCTTTTTGATCAATATAATGTTAGTTTTTCTAATCATTATTGAATCGTTTCTGTCTCATTTTTTAATCGTTAATTATATAGGTTTTGATTATATGTATGTATGTTTGTATTACATATAATTTTTTAATTGTCATTTTTTTTTTAATTTTTCTCTGAAAAATGAGGACCATTATGGCTTTTTAACCAAACAATAGTCATATTTTTCATTTTGGTGTTAAGAAAATGATAGAAAGAAATGACCGAATGTGACCGAAAACTTTATTTCGGTCATCTCTTTCTATAATTTTCTTAACACCAAAATGAAAAATGTGACTCCTCGCTCATTCATTTCTTGTAGGGGATTTTTAAATATTGAATTTTTGTAGCGAGTAGTCACATTTTTCATTTTGGTGTTAAGCAAATGATCCCTGCAAATAATAGGACCAGTCCAAACACGCGTGTAAAGAGTAGTCCACAAGGGACCAGGACTAGTCCAAAAGTAACCCAAACGTATGGAAAACCTGGTCTATTTAACATTACGATGTCCGAGGAGAGGACCATATAACCCACCTTTGGACCACTAAGGAGTAGTTTTAAAACTACTCCATGGTATACACAAGAGGATTAGTTTAAAAGCCGTTTAAAAACGAAAGCATGTCGTTAAAAAACGAAGACATGTCGTCTCACTACAAACACTTTTTAACAATGACATGGTCCATGCTTGCATTACATCGGACCAGTCCATGGAGTAGTCCATTTTATGAAAATGGATCAGGTGGTCTAATTTTATTTGCAGGGATAGAAAGAAATGACCAAAATAAAGTTTATTTTATTTTTATTTATTTTAATATTTATTACATATAATTAAAATTACAATAAATAATTTCAAAAGATTTTGTTATTCGTGCTTAATTCCCAGTTTTTATTATTGATAAAAACACTTGAAATTTATTGTTGATGGGATAAGCTATTCCTATGCATTTCACTGGTTGCTTAGGCCAGATCATCAGGAAACTTCATCCATAAAGGTTTTAGACAAACTAAAGATATTAAACCAAATAAAACTGTTAAACGTATAAGAATTATAGCAACAGTTCTACTTGTAACAATATCAAAGTTTAAACAAAACACATCAACAATAAACAACAGTGGGATCATCTCATCTTACATTTCCCCACTACAATTAGTTGAAATTCTCTCAACATTAATTGTAGTTGTAAGTAGGTTAAGAAAAACAAAATGAAAAAAACAACAACTTACAAAAGATGTTGTCAATTAAGTGTTTTTTAGGCCGTGCACCGCCTGTTTATTATCAAAAAGTAATTTCAATTTTTGGGAATACAAAATTTTAATTTCAAAAGATTTTGTTATTCGTGCTTAATTCCCAGTTTTTATTATTGATAAAAACACTTGAAATTTATTGTTGATGGGATAAGCTATTCCTATGCATTTCACTGGTTGCTTAGGCCAGATCATCAGGAAACTTCATCCATAAAGGTTTTAGACAAACTAAAGATATTAAACCAAATAAAACTGTTAAACGTATAAGAATTATAGCAACAGTTCTACTTGTAACAATATCAAAGTTTAAACAAAACACATCAACAATAAACAACAGTGGGATCATCTCATCTTACATTTGTAGTGGGGAAATATATATATATATATACCTACATATTTGTACATATATTTAAGCAAACTTAATTATAAAAAAAACAAACTTAATTATAAAATAAAAAACAAACTTAATTATAACAAGTAAGAGTGCTATATTCGGCTATGCCGAATCTTATATACCCTTCACCATGGTTTGGAAAGAACAGAAGTTTATATATATATTTAAATACATGTATATATACATGTATATTTATAAAATATATATCGTTTAGTTTTATTTAATTATTTGCACATGATTGCGTGCTATTAAATATATTAAAAGTTTAATTAATATATAGCACGTTAAGTTTTGATCGAATTTCAGTATTTGGTCATGCCGACATCTTAAAGTATAAAATTACCATTTACTTTGGTGATAAAACTTGTAGTCGGGAAGTTCTATGGTTCACGAAAATAGGTATTAAAAAAAAACTATATTTTTGACATTACTTTTTTTTTTTACCGATATTCCGAGTTTTTCTAAAGATTTCCGATATTTTGATATCTAAAACGTATGAATAGGTCATAATACAGCTCTAAAATTTTAGTTTTTATAAAAATGTTAATGTTTTTAGTCCTTTTTTGGAGTATTTTGCACATAACTTAACCATTTTTAACCGATTTGGCAGATTTATATACCAATGTGCTTAAAAATAATATTTCCATTAAATTGGCTTATAGGCATATATATATATACCTACATATTTGTACATATATTTAAGCAAACTTAATTATAAAAAAAACAAACTTAATTATAAAATAAAAAACAAACTTAATTATAAAAAAGAGTAACTTTTGGGATTTCAGTATTTTGATTATAACTCAGCCATTTTTTAACCGATTTGACAGATTTATATACCGACGTGTTTAGCAAGAAATTTACCATTTATTTGTGTTATAAAACTTGGACTCGGGAAGATCCATGGCTACCGAAAATGGGTATTTAAAAAAAAACCGGTTTTCCCGAGTTCTTTATAAAATATGTTCTACTTAAAATTTCCGATATTTTGGTATATAAGTCATTTCCATAGGACATATGACAGCCCTAAAATTTAGGTTTTTATACAATTTTTAAAACGTATGAATAGGTCATAATACAGCTGTAAAATTTTAGTTTTTATAAAAATGTTAATGTTTTTAGTCCTTTTTTGGAGTATTTTGCACATAACTTAACCATTTTTATATATATATATATATACCTACATATGTGTACATATATTTAAGCAAACTTAATTATAAAAAAGAGTAACTTTTGGGATTTCAGTATTTTGATTATAACTCAGCCATTTTTTAACCGATTTGACAGATTTATATACCGACGTGTTGAGCAAGAAATTTACCATTTATTTGTGTTATAAAACTTGGACTCGAGAAGATCCATGGTTACCGAAAATGGGTATTTAAAAAAAAAAAATAATTTTGGTCATAACTTTTTTGTATCTGAACCGATTTTCCCGAGTTCTTTATAAAATATGTTCTACTAAAAATTTCCGATATTTTGGTATATAAGTCATATCTATAGGACATATGACAGCCCTAAAATTAAGGTTTTTATAAAATTTTTACTTTTTTTTTGTACGGGAGGTAACACGCCCACTTCTCCCATCCCGCCCACATTTTGTAGGGTGGTGTGTATTGACAACCAAAATGTGTGTACCCAATTTGGAAACTTTGGCTCTTACCGTTCTCCAGATATACAGAAAAAAGCAATAAAAATACAACAACAACAAGGGATTTTTGGAAAAAATTAGAGGCAGTCGTGGTTTTTTGATCATATCTCAGCCATTTGTGGACCGATCTTGCTGAATTTCAATAGCAAGAAATGGTGGACTATATGTGACATAAATGTAAAACAACCTAGCCGCTATCATGTCTGGATTATCCGGAAAACACATATCAAACGTAAGACGGACAGACGGACAGACGGACATCGTTAAATCAACTTCTCTTCTCATATGGACCCAAAATATATATACTTTATGGGGTCTAAAATCAATATTGTGGAAATTACAAACGTTATGACAAACTTATATATACCCTTTTACACCTGTGGTGAAGGGTATAAAAACAGTAACTTTTGGGATTTCAGTATTTTGATTATAACTCAGCCATTTTTTAACCGATTTGACAGATTTATATACCGACGTGTTGAGCAAGAAATTTACCATTTATTTGTGTTATAAAACTTGGACTCGAGAAGATCCATGGTTACCGAAAATGGGTATTTAAAAAAAAAAAAAATAATTTTGGTCATAACTTTTTTGTATCTGAACCGATTTTCCCGAGTTCTTTATAAAATATGTTCTACTAAAAATTTCCGATATTTTGGTATATAAGTCATATCTATAGGACATATGACAGCCCTAAATAAACACCACTATAGTGGAGAGGGTATTATGCATTTGTGCTGAAGTGTGTAACGCCTTAAAATATTGGTCCTAGGACCCACCTTAAAGTATACCGATCGACTCAGAAATTTCTTCCTCTCAGAAACTATCAAACCGATTTTAATGAAATTTAAAACATAGATAGAACCATAGCTGTTCATTGTAATTTTATTTTCTTCTAAATATTGGCTCAAAATTAATTATTTACAATTTGTAACTGTTTTTCAAAAATTAAAATATTATAAATTTATTTAATACTTCTTTAAATTAAATAAAAATCAGTTTCAAATAATTTACGATAATGTCTTTCAAATTTAATTTCTTCTCTTGGAAGTTAAATTCAATATTATTTCAATTTATATTATTCAAATTAATATTATAAAAATATATTCAAATCTTCTATATATAAATCGGCTAAGGCAAAACAGTTAAGAACACTTTCCTCCTCTGTATGTCAACCGATTTGAACAAAATATACACCATTTAATAGGTATTTACTCAAAGAAGTGCACATTTTATTTAAATCTGTTCAATAATTTCAGAGTTATAAACGTTCAAAATTGTTACTAACACAAATGCAAAATAAATAAATAAAACTTTATTTTCAATTATCAAATAATAAAAAATTAGGGTGATCGCTTATTCGACATTTTTCTGAAACCGGTTTTCGAATATTTTGACCATATAAATCAGACCAGGCAAAACAGTTAAGAACGCTTTCTTCCTTTGTTTGTCAACCGAATCTCTATGGGGAGAAAAAATGGGAAATATGAGAAACTAAATTTCTTTTTTTTACTTTTCTGTGCTTCATGTGATAGATTTTAAATTTTCTTTAATATAGAACTTAGAAACATAATATTATAGGTGTAGGATCCTGAGTGAGTGATAACCTATAAGATAAAAAATGCTGGTATTTTTTGTTTTTCATCTGAAACTTTTTGAATTTTCGTTAATATTCGACCTATAAAGATAAAATTATAAATTAAACTGGGTGAATAAGATCATGTAAGGGGAGCTTTTTGGTACTTTTTCATTCTACATCTGGCACTTTGATTAATTTTCATTAAAATTAGACATAGAAACATAAAATTAAACTTGCAACGGCCTGAGTGGATGACAATATATAAAGGAGACTTTTTGATACTTTTTTGTTTTTCAATTGGTATTTTTTATACTGGACTTACAAAATTAAATTAACTCACGTAGAAGATAAAATATGAACCGGAGGTTGGTCCCTCGCCAAATCGATCCACTTTGAAGGAAAAAATAAATTCTCGAAACAAATAAATTCAAATAAACTTAGATGAATTATGTTTAGTTCATATTTACAAAAAAAAAATATGGTCGAATTTTGACCATAAGGCGAACACTAGTCAATAGAAAAGCACACAAATTTGTTTGAAAAAAATTTAATTTAAAAGAAACAAATAAAATAAATTTTTATAACACTTGTTGAATAAAAAAATTTCAGACTTTGTATGAAAAAATTTTATTATGTATTTAAAAAAAAACATGCATAAATATTTTAATTCAACAAAAATTTTTTGAATTATACCATATTTACATTATGCAATTAATGCCGCAACTTTCGCATGCAACTTTTTGTTTGTTGGCAAGAGGTGAAGGGAAGAAAACGGGCAAGGTATATTTATAGCAGGTAGCCGCGAGATTACAACAATTGTACAATAAAACAAACAACAGGGCTTTTTATTGTTGTTTTGTGATACGAACTGTCAAACAGCAAAGGGGTTGAAAAGAGTCAAAAATGACAAAAGATAAAGACAAAAAACCTTGTTTACTTGTTTACTATACAAATAAAAAATAACCAGCTGGCTTTCCGAGACTACCTGCTATAAATATACCTTGTAAACGGGGTTGAAAAAGTTGCAAAAATGGTTAAAAAAATTTAAATGTAAATGTGAAAAGAGTTTCGTAGCAACTACTTGAAAAGAAAATAGAAAAAAACTCGGCGTTAATTGCATAAATGTAAATGCGGTCTAACTCATAATCTGTTCTTCGATACTAGAGTTATTGTGTATTTTTTTCAATTCTAAAATTGAAAAAAATTTATAAACGTTTATAACCTTAAGTTTTAATTCTTTTTTGAAAACACACTTAAAATTATTATAATATAAGAAGGAAAAAACTTAAGACTATAATGTAATATCATTATTTACAGTAACAGGAATTCAGCACCAAGCTTTACAGACAAAAGAAATTAATTAAATGATAAAATCAGTTATAGAACGTTTATAACCTTTTATATAATAAGTAAGATTTTCCTAAAATCAAAAAACGGCTCCATCGATTTGACTAATTTTTCCTTTAAATCTTCGTATTAATCCATTTTAAGTTTTCATCGAAAGAAAAATTTACCACGCCTACTTTTACGCCCACTTTTTCTATTAAGCGCATAACTTGAGAACGGCTTGACCGATTTCGATGATTTTTTTATAAAATCATCGCCATGGTCCAACTTAGGTTTTTACGGAAAGAAAATTTTGCCCCGCCCACTTTAACGCCCACTTTTTTTAATTTACCTAAAATCAGGAAACGGCTCCATCGATTTGACTAATTTTTCTTTCAAATGTTCGTATCTTTTTAACGGATTTTAAAAATCGAACGCAAACATTTTTCCTAATTTGAACAGGACAACGTCTGTCGGGTCAGCTAGTTTGTATATAAAAAGACTTATAGATTATAGAATATTTTTGAGAATCTAACTTATTTTATATTAAAAAGTTGAAATAATTTTTTTCATAGTAAAATTTATTTAAAAGTATCTATATATATCAGGATTCAATTCGATATTATAAGAATTAATACCACAAACCTTTAAACAAAAAATCTAAAACTAAAATTGTTTTTATTTTCTTTTATAAAATAGAAATTGAAATTAAAAAAAAATATTTTAATTTTGTATTTAATTCATATCTTACAGCTATGGATAGAACCATATCTTTATGGACACAAAAAGGGTTGCATTTTTTTTAAAAAATAGGACCACGAGGGAGATAGGGGCAATTTCTGCCTCTCAACCCGATTTTAATGAAATTTAAAACATATGTAGATGGACTCATAAGGTATACAGTTTTTCAAAAATAGGACCACAAGGGGAGGTGGGGGCAATTTCTGCCTCTCACAAACTTTCAAACCGATTTTAATGAAGTTTATAAACATAGATAAATCCATATTTATGTGGACATATAAGCATGATTTGTTTTTTAATACTGTGGTGTAGGGTATCATACGGTCAGGCTTGACCGACTTTACTTTCTTACTTGTTTTTTTTTTCAGAAGTCTGGCATAGAGTAGGATTATCTATGTATATAAAACAGGATGTGTGTATGTATGTAACGTATGGACTCCAAAACGGCTGGTCCGATTTTGACGAAATTTTCAGGGAATCTTCAGAATTGACACTGTGAAGTCTGATTTTTGATTTTCGGTCTGCGGGCGGAGAGGCGTGGCAAAATCCAATTTTCATATTGCACCACCAATGACATATTGATATATTTTTTTTTTTTGCTTTTTATACCCACACCACAATAGTGGAGAGTGTATTATGCGTTTGTGCTGATGTGTGTAACGCCTTAAAATAGTGGTCGTAGACGCACCATAAAGTATACCGATTTACTCAGAATCACTTTTTGAGTCGAACTAACGATGTCCGTCCGGCTGGCTGGCAGGCTGGCTGGCTGGCTGTCCATGTAACCTTGTGCGCAAAGTACAGGTCGCAATTTTGGAGATAATTTGATAAAATTTGGGTTATAGGTTTTTATTGACACAAGGACCAAACCTATTGGCCGAATCGTAGGACCACGAGGGAAGATAGGGGGAAATTTCTTCCTCTCAGAAACTATCAAACCGATTTTAATGAAATTTAAAACATAGATAGAACCATATCTATATGGACACAAAATGTATGCATTTTTAAAAAAAGGACCACGAGGGGAGATAGGGGCATTTTCTGCCTCTCAAACCGATATTAATGAAATTTAAGACAGATATCTCCATATATATAAATGGACACATAAGCTATACAGTTTTTCAAAAATAGGACCACAAGGGGAGGTGGGGTGCAATTTCTGCCTCTCACAAACTTTCAAACCGATTTTCATGAAGTTTATAAACATAGATAAATCCATATTTATATGGACACATAAGCATGATGTGTTTTTAAATACTGTGGTGTAGGGTATCATATGGTCGGGCTTGACCGACTATACTTTCTTACTTGTTTTATTTTATTTTTTTTTGAAAGCCGTTTTCATGTTTTTCAAAACGAGATATCAAACTCTTAAATCGGTTATGTAGTTCCGAAGATATTTAAAAAAACCTATGTTAATAATGATCCAATATCAAAATTTTAAAACTTTCGAAATCCACGAATTGCGATAATTTCCAACGATTTACCATTCTAATTCAAGCGGCTCCAATTCCTTTTGCGTCTTACCTTTGCTATTACCATCAGCAAGGCCTATCATTGACTATTGCTGGGTTAAACGGCCAGTTGTATGTGGCTTGCTCCCGAGTTGGTACGCCAAAAAATGTATACGTTTTTACACCAAATAAAAAACCAAAAAACATTGTCCATCGGCTGGCCCTAAGATGAAGTAATAAATAAATATAGTTCCCAATTCGCCTTAAATACGTGCGTTTCTTTTTTGATTGAGCCCATATCTATAGGTATTCCATGGATTCTTAAAATCCATCCATTAAAAGCTCAATTTAAATCGTGTGGTAATACAACACTAATGTTTGCTTAGGGCCAGCAACGTGGACCGGGTCTAAAATAATAATTGTTTTGGTTTAATTTTTATTAATATCAGAAAATATCCTCTTTAAAATCAGCACAATCAAGAAAAAAACAGTAAATTTTTTTAACAAAAGCTTAACTATTTTTAAACTCTTGAACAACAACAATAGCCCAGTTCACAATCTTGTGCAAATGGTCTTGCATCGTAGCATTTGCAAAATGGTATAGTAAATACTTTAGCATACTTTTGGGATTATGGTTAAAATCATAACTATATATCGTAGCATTTGCAAAATGGTATAGTATATTTTTACTCTACACCAACAAAATATACAGCAATGCACTTGCTACTCTTTTGCAAATATGCAATGCCTAAAACCAATAGTTTATATTTACTCGACTTGATTGCAAAACGACAGCTAACACTCAGTGAACGAAGCTGATCTGCAAAATGGTATAGTATTTACTATAATTCCAAAAGTATACTACAGTATTTACTTTACCATTTTGCAAATGCTACGATGCAAGACCATTTGCACAAGATTGTGAATTGGGCTATTATAAAAAATACACTCAAAAATTAAACCGTCAAAGAAAAGATTTACATTTAATGGCATTTCATATACGAAATTACACCATTTGCGTTTATAAAGCAAACACCACAAACGAAGCATTTGGACATAGTAGCCCAATTCACAATCTTGTGCAAATGGTCTTGCATCGTAGCATTTGCAAAATGGTATAGTAAATACTGTAGTATACTTTTGATTGGCTTGGTTCACAGAGTGTTAGCTGTCGATTTACAATCAAGTGTTGCAAAAGTCGAGTAAATATAAACTATTGGTTTTGCACAAGATTGTGAATTGGGCTATAGTTTATATTTACTCGAGTTGATTGCAAAACGACAGCTAACACTCAGTGAACCAAGCCGATCTGAAAAATGTTATAGTATTTACTATAATCTCGAAAGTATACTACAGTATTCACTATACCATTTTGCAAATGCTACGATGCAAGACCATTTGCACAAGATTGTGAATTGGGCTAATGTTTGAATATTTTAGTTTATAATCCAAATTTTTAATATTTTTAATTAGGCTTAAGTTCATTAAATTTAATTTTCATTAAATTATTTTTATGAAGAAAGGAATTTTACAACATGAAAATCAATTAAAATTTACTGATAATTTTTCATTCTTGACTCAATCTGGGCTCGAACCCAGGTGTTTACGGACAGGTTACCCTGACATGTTTCGATTGCAACCACTCAATCTCCTCAGAGGGCTTGCCGTTTAACACTCGCAGCCATCGACGACTGCTGACGTCATTAGTCAAACATCAATCCTTAAACCAAATTGTATTTAACCTTTGGTAGATCGAAATTTGCTTTGAATGATTATCTATTTTAATTTACTTTAACATGTTGTTCCTTTACTTCTGTTTTTTTGTACTTTTGTCAAGAATTCTTCTTGAAGTTCAAAGTACATATTTTTTGTTTTTTCATTTATTTTTTTTTTTTTGTCTTTCTTTTTCTTGTTGACCTTTTCAGCACAACTTGAAGGACAAATGCAAACATAGAGCTCGTGCCTTAGCTTTAACAATTATTAGTATTGTGGTTATTTTATTGAACTATTTATGGTTTTTAATCCAAATTTTTAATATTTTTAATTAGGCTTAAGTTCATTAAATTTAATTTTCATTAAATTATTTTTATGAAGAAAGGAATTTTACAACATGAAAATCAATTAAAATTTACTGATAATTTTTCATTCTTGACTCAATCTGGGCTCGAACCCAGGTGTTTACGGACAGGTTACCCTGACATGTTTCGATTGCAACCACTCAATCTCCTGAGAGGGCTTGCCGTTTAACACTCGCAGCCATCGACGACTGCTGACGTCATTAGTCAAACATCAATCCTTAAACCAAATTGTAATTAACCTTTGGTAGATCGAAATTTGCTTTGAATGATTATCTATTTTAATTTACTTTAACATGTTGTTCCTTTACTTCTGTTTTTTTGTACTTTTGTCAAGAATTCTTCTTGAAGTTCAAAGTACATATTTTTTGTTTTTTCATTTTTTTTTTTTTTTTTTTTTTGTCTTTCTTTTTCTTGTTGACCTTTTCAGCACAACTTGAAGGACAAATGCAAACATAGAGCTCGTGCCTTAGCTTTAACAATTATTAGTATTGTGGTTATTTTATTGAACTATTTATGGTTTTTAATCCAAATTTTTAATATTTTTAATTAGGCTTAAGTTCATTAAATTTAAGCCTAATTAAAAATATTAAAAATTTGGATTAAAAACCATAAATAGTTCAATAAAATAACCACAATACTAATAATTGTTAAAGCTAAGGCACGAGCTCTATGTTTGCATTTGTCCTTCAAGTTGTGCTGAAAAGGTCAACAAGAAAAAGAAAGACAAAAAAAAAAAAAAATGAAAAAACAAAAAATATGTACTTTGAACTTCAAGAAGAATTCTTGACAAAAGTACAAAAAAACAGAAGTAAAGGAACAACATGTTAAAGTAAATTAAAATAGATAATCATTCAAAGCAAATTTCGATCTACCAAAGGTTAAATACAATTTGGTTTAAGGATTGATGTTTGACTAATGACGTCAGCAGTCGTCGATGGCTGCGAGTGTTAAACGGCAAGCCCTCTGAGGAGATTGAGTGGTTGCAATCGAAACATGTCAGGGTAACCTGTCCGTAAACACCTGGGTTCGAGCCCAGATTGAGTCAAGAATGAAAAATTATCAGTAAATTTTAATTGATTTTCATGTTGTAAAATTCCTTTCTTCATAAAAATAATTTAATGAAAATTAAATTTAATGAACTTAAGCCTAATTAAAAATATTAAAAATTTGGATTAAAAACCATAAATAGTTCAATAAAATAACCACAATACTAATAATTTTTAGTTTATATTTAACTTAAAAAAACTACTCATTGATTGTGTTATTAGGATTTTCTTTAAACATTTTTTGTGCAAATGGTCTTGCATCGTAGCATTTGGAAAATGGTATAGTAAATACTATAGCATACTGCTCAACACCAACAAAATATACAGCAATGCACTTGCAAATATGCAACGCCTAAAACCAATAGTTTATATTTACTAGACTTAGGCAACACTTGATTGCAAACCGACAGCTAACACTCGGTCAACCATTAATACATTTAAAAATTTCATATTTAGTTGTTTATGACTTTGCATCACTTTTTGGAATATACTTTAATCTGCCTAAGGCCGCAACGAATTATAATAATGTGAGTTAAGTTTTTAAAAGAAAACTGTTGGTTCTTTGTTCTCGGTGGGGCAATCGAATATACATAGCAATTGATCTTGTTTCCTTTGAAAATTCAAGTAAAGTAGTTTATAAAATATGTATACAATTTTTTGTGGTAATTTTTAATTTTTTAAAATTGCATTTTATATTAATAAATGAAAAATAGCCCCAAAGTAAAAATTGTGATTTTATTTGCGGCTATTTTTTATTTCTACATATTGGAGTCAATGCAAAAAATGGTTTTTATGTGCAAACGACATTAATGTTTATTGAATTCTAAGCTCAACAAAATTTTAGCCTAAATCCAAAAACCGATGAAAAATATTCTACAATAAATGATAATGATCATCCTTCATAAGTCTATTGTTTCGTTACACTTTTTTACGTTTTTTAAAAACAGGCAGATAATCACAATTAAAGCAATAAAGAGTGTTAAGTGCAACATTTTTGTTTTAATAAAATTATGTTGTTGGTAAAATTAGAAAATTTATGGTGAAGGTCAAGGCGAATTCATCCCAGGTATTCTCGGTACTACAACAAGTACAACTCGTACAAAAACCACAAGCAATTTGTTTTTGTAAAATCATTGTACAATGTCAAAAACAGAAATAAAACAAAACAGAAAAAAAAAATAAAAAAGAATAAACAAAATTTTGACATCCAACAGTGATTTTAGCTAATATCAGCAGGGCTTTTGAGACCACCTGTAATAAATTCGCCTTGGTGAAGGTTTTCAAACTAGCGGTGGCCAACTGACGTATATATGTAAATATGTATGTGTTAAACAGAAATAACAGTAGCAGCAGAGTAAAAACAAGTTAAGGTTTTTTATTTTTATGAAAAACGACGAGAACAGAGAGAAACCTTTATAGTTTAGCTTAGGTTCCATTGGCAGCCGCAATTAAGCACAGCTTACGTTTGTCCAATAATTAGTTCCCGTTAAGTTACCATGTTACACTCTCCCAAGGGATCTACAATTTCGATGTGATAAACACACTCTTAAGGGATATCATGGCCGCTTTACTAAAGGTAATCCAATTTCAGCTACATTACTATATATTGACATTTATAGTGATAGTTAAGCATAACTGAACCTGGTGAAATTGGCCGTTAATTTATAAACTCCAAACAAATGGTTTGGTTTATTTTTGCTTAAAAAATTAAAATATTACATTAATTAAAAAAACAAGTTATATAAAGTTCTGTTTGTAAATCAAAAGTAAAAAAGTTTCACAAATGTAAAGCTAAGTCTACACGATATGTTGAACCATCAAATTTATGTTGAAATATTTGCTTTCAGTGCTAACATATCGTGTAGACAACACATTTTTTCCACAAACGTATGCTTACCAACGTATGACTAGCATTTGTTAACGATAACAGCAAACGTTAATGCAAAATTTATGCATATCGTCTGGGCACCATATTTCTTTAATTTTTTTCATCATCGGCAAATTTGGTAGCATATAAAATATATAAAAATTGGTATTCTTTTAATTACTTGTATAATTTTGTACAGAAACCCGGAACTCATTAAGATTTGTAACTCATCAGCAAACAAAAAGCAAAACATTGCATTTAGAATTGCTTTGAAAATAAAAATGTTTGCCAAAGATCTTTGTTTTAGAGTAATAGACCATAAAAGTTTATAAATTCCTAACCAATATCTCTTGAAGTACAAATTGGATCTCAGCAATATGGGTATCGCTGAATAATGTTTCCAAGTAGCTTTCACGTGGTATATAAAACATGCCAAAATTTTAACCCATTAAGAACGAATTTAAAAAAATATTTTTTTTTACTAATGTATTTTATCAAAATGGCTCTAATATTGAAATTTTGTCGATAAAAAGGTTTTCATATAATATTGTTACGAAAGTAACTTTAGTTAAGAATTAGATTAATTTATTAGTTATCTTGTGTTGATTAGTTATTTAGTTTTTGATAGTTATTTTATTAGTTTAAATTGTTATTGTATTAGATATGCACACTTCTAGTGTAAAAATCAACGTAGGTTAGGTTAGGTTAGAGTGGCCGGTCACAAAGACCCCGCATAGACCAAATAGGTCCCTAGCGTTACCACAATTGTACGATAACCCACAGAAGAAAGTAAAAAGGTCAGTCAGATGTGATGGTATCCAGAGTACCCCACACTCTCTTGACGAATGCCAGGAGTCTCATTAACCCAATTCCAGAGACATCCCCGAGATCTTGGAGATAATGATCTCCCAGACAGTTCGCCCTGGAGCGCACGAGTGCCGGACAGTAGCATAACAAGTGCTCTACCGTCTCCTTTTCCCCTGGTACCCCACAAAATCTACAATTGTCACTATTCAACCGCCCCGCCCTATAGGCGTATACCGCAGTCCAACAATGACCCGTTATAAAACCTATCAGAAGTCTACAGTCCCTTCTCGATAGCGACAGAAGAATTCTCGACGACTCCGGATCGTAGGATCCCCACATTACCTTGGAAACCCTGCACGTTCTTGTGTTTTCCCAAAACGCCTCTGATCTCCTCCGTATAGCAGAGTCCGTATCTGTCCTTATATTCTGAATTGAAGCCGGGATGACCACCATCCTATCGTGTGGTAAACGGGCCCCCCGTTTCGCCAATTCGTCCACCTGTTCGTTGCCCTCTATGCCCTGGTGACCGCGAACCCAGTAGATATGCACTCTCCTATTGACACAGAGTCTATCTATCGAGTCCCTACACTCCTGGACGACAGAGGAGTATGAGTATTCCGCGGTTATAGCCTTGATCGCCGCCTGACTATCAATGAAAAAGTTTACCTGCGAGTTCTCGGTGCCGGGAACACGTACCAAATCGGCAGCCATTTTGGCTGCAAAAACCTCCGCCTGGAAAACGCTGCAGTAATCGGGAAGCTTATACGATTCCCGAATACCCAGTTCCTTCTGCCACTAGATGAATCGGCTGCAAGTCCAGGATCACATCCATTGCCGCAGTCGGTGTACTACGCAGAGCACCGGTGATACTAAGTTCGGCGAGTCTCTGTACGCCCGTTAGCATATTCCGGTACGATATCTTATCCAAGGCCGTCCACCACACAAGTATCCCGTAGAGTAGGATTGGTCTCGCCACCGCTGTGTAGACCCAATGTGTAAGAGCAGGGGTTAGACCCCACGTTTTGCCTAGCATTCTCTTACATGCGTAGAGCGCAATCGTTGCCTTTTTCACCCTCTCCTCCACATTCAGTCTCCACGACAGTTTGCTATCCAGTATTACTCCCAGATACTTAGTGTGGTGTTTAAGTTCCAGGTTAGTACCCCCTAGTTTAGGTCTCCTCCATGGACCAACTTTATACCTTTTCGTAAATAGTACTAGGTCCGTCTTCTCGGGACTTACTCCCAGTCCTACTCCGGCTGCCCACTTGCTGATTATCGCCAATGTAGCCTCCATTACAGAACTAATAGTATTCAGATCCTTGCCAGTAACTATCACCGCCACATCATCCGCGTATGCGGTCATCTTTGCTGCCCCGTCCCGAAGTCTATTGAGAAGTTCGTTGACGACAAGCGTCCATAGCATCGGCGAGAGAACCCCTCCCTGGGGGGTTCCCCGGTGTGCCTTCCTTGTTATACTGGAGTTGCCCCACGCCGCGGATATAGTTCTATACCGTAACAGGTTACCAATCCAGTTTTTAGCATGCGGATGTGCTCCTGTGCGAGATAAGCTGGCCAAAATTGCCTCTGTGGACACATTATTGAATGCTCCCGCGATATCCAGGAACACACACATAGCGAAGTCCTTATAGCTCAGGGTCTTCTCAATCAGCGAGACAACTGAATGAAGTGCCGTCTCAGTTGATTTACCCTTCGTGTACGTATGTTGATTGACAGAGAGTATGGTTGGCCTCATGTTACCCTTGACATGATAGTCCAAAATTCTCTCCAACGTTTTCAGCAGGAAGGATGTGAGACTTATAGGTCTAAAATCTTTTGGATACATATGATTGCTCCTGCCCGATTTCGGCAGAAAAAAAATCTTAGATATCCTCCAAGACTTAGGCACATAGTTTATCCTCAGACATCCTTTAAAAATTTCCACCAGCCATGGTACTATCCGTTGTCTACCCCGCTGTAGTTGCGCTGGGATAATTCCGTCAAGACCAGGCGACTTATATGGCTGGAACGAATCGATTGCCCATTCCACCCCCTCATAGGTGATAATTCCGCTATCACCATCTGCCAGAACAGAAGTTTCATCAGTTGGAATGGGATCATCAGAGCAGCCCGGAAAGTGTGTATCCACAAGCACCTCCAACGTTTCCGCACTGCACCCTGTCCATTCTCCGTTTTCCCTACAAACCGTACTTGGCATTACCGGACTGCCCACTAGCATCCTCCGCAGTCTTGCCGTTTCGGTTGGCTTCTCTATATTATACACCCTAAGAACGTCCTTATACTCCCCCCAGCACTCAGACCGGTCGACAATTTTCGCCAGTTTGAATAGCTCACGAAGCTCGCGTCTTCCAGAGTCCAGCTGACCATTCCACCACGGTGGTCTGGACTTACGCCTAGCTCGTGTCGGGGGACACGACTTCTCATAGGATCTAGTAACGCCCGATACCAATTTGTCTATAGCATAATCTATGTCCCCTGAACTAACCAATGTTCCCGAGTGACCTAGGTCCCTATTCAAAAGTGAAGAGTATTTGGCCCAGTCCGTATTCCTTGGGTTCCTAAACACTGTTTCGTTAGGTATAGTGTAATTCAACAAAAATGATATATAGGAGTGATCAGAGAAGGATGGCTGCGTAAGCACCTTCCAATCAGCTATCACTGTTTTATAATCAGTATAAAGCGTCACATCAAGCACATTTTCTGAGGTGGGACCCTTATACGTGGGGACCTCACCTCTATTCGCAATTTGTATATTATTCTGTAATATAAAAGCAATAAGATCCTCACCTCTACTGTTGATATCCTTACTGCCCCATATTGTGTGATGAGCGTTAGCATCTGTACCCACTACCAGGTTTTGTCTCCTTCTACAAGCTTCTTCGACTAGTCTGTGGAGTTCTACTGATGGGGCATCCCTATCGTGTGGCATATAGGATGATGCAAGGAGTACCATGTCATCTCTGCCATCTTCCAAGGCCACAACTGTGAGATCGTCAGTGCTGTAATTATAGAGAATATATGAACAAAAATTCTTTCTAACAAGTATTGCAGATCGTATTCTACCTACCACTTTTGAGAAGAACGTGTTATAATTACGTGACTTCAATCCAGATACCCGATTTCCTGTGGAGATCCACGGTTCCTGGATTAGAGCTACGTCGTAGCGACCCTCCTCTAACGTGAGGAGGAGTTCGACCGAAGCCATCTTACTGTGTTGGAGGTTGACTTGCAGGATCTTTAGCGTCATCAACTAAGATCACCCGCTCGGGGTCGGCTCTATCCTCCTTGGCCACGGTGGCAGCCGCCAGATCACGCTCCACTTCATCGACCTCTAATGTGTTGTGGTTCGAGTCATGTGGATGCCGTTTCTTCAATCGGAGAAACACACTACCCACTCCCCAAGACATTTTTCCATACCGATGATATAGAAGGTCTTCAGCCTCCTTTGTAATCTGGAGTATGTAATTCTGCCCGTCTTTGTTGCCTTTTTGTACATGCAGAATCCTCCACTCTTTCGTGGGTATGTCCGGATTCTGATTTTGCAGTAGACGAAGAGCGACTTCCGGTTTCACAATGCGCGGAAAATTCACCTTCGCCTTCGGAACAGCAGGAATATCTGATCGATCCACAATCTTGAGTTGTGCATCCGACCACAGGCCCTTGAGTTTCTTAGTAACTCCTTTGAGCCATTCCAGCGTCATCTCGTCCTTACAGCTGATGAGCTATACTCCGTTGAACCATCCAGCCCCATCAAAGGAGGGCAGTGGTCTTCCAGGTTCGGCTTCCATCTTAGCGACGATTTCGTTGAAAATCTTCAACTCTACAATCTTCCACCGCTCTGTGGCCATTTGACCAAAAGGGTTGCTCATGTCTAGAAGTGCCACGCTCAGAGGACGTTTGGCCACTTCACTGACTCTTGCAGCCTTTGGCAAAGGTTCAGTGGCAGCTTTCGATGTCGAGGGTCTGACCCCCCTCGGGGCTTTTCCTGGGCTTCTTTGTCTCCTTAGGATTTGCGGCAGATGGAGACTCATCAACTGACCGCTGTCTTTTACCCTGCATGCTCTTAATCACAGCCTCTTCAATGCAATTGTAGAAACCGTGATTTTTGGCAGCATATTTCGGGTTTTTAAAAAAGTGAGCTCGGCCTTCTGCAATCGCCCCCGTAGCCCACTTCATCCGCTCTTTCTCATCCTTGGAAAAATTATATTGGGAGACAAGCCGATGCTGTATCCGGACCGCAGCTTTATATTCCGATAGAGCTCTAAGCCCGTCCTTGCTTCTCCTGGGCCTGTTCTTATTTATAGAATGGGCTCCCTGAGATGTGCTAGGCGAGTTTAGCAGCTCACGTTCCTCTTTAGAGGTAATCGTTTTGACGCTATCGCGATCCGAGTCTGAATCGACAACGGCATCCGTACGTGCCATATAAACATTTTTGGCATCTTTAATACTTCCACCGTAAGGCGCCTTAACCACGGCAGAGAATGTGTGACCGCTGGCGACACGCAGAGGAGATAATGGTTCTCCACCGTGCCCGCCGGTGGTCGCAGTCACTGCTAACACCGACGTTTGGGCGTATATTACCGCCCGACTTTTGTTTCCTTCTTCTTCAATTTTTTAGTTTTCGTTTGCATTTTATACATACTGCCATGTACACGATAACGCCGATCCACTGGATAACAGACGCGCACCAGGAAGCCGCCCAATATGGGAACAGACGCGCCCGGATTTTAGAGTAGAATCGTGAAGTCATCATCGACCCGCAAGCCGCCCAATGTGGGAAACAGACGCCCGGACCGCATCAAACCCCACGATTACCTCCTACCTATGATCAAAACCCATCACAGTAATGTGACAATAGGCATTACATTGTGACACTATGCTCAAAGCCCTGATCTTAGCCGAGTACCAACTAATACCCGTTTCCAGCCAGCACCCCCGTGGAGGGTTCAGTAGAAGGATTTTATGCAACGTACAGATGTAATGTTTAAATTGTTGTGCATAACTGTTATTCCCAGCGGGGAAAAGAAGGAGTACGGAGGCCTTCCAAAAGGCCTCTGTACCCCTTCTTTTGGATAAACAAGGCCTTCTCGCTCCATTCCACACTCATATCTTTTTTACACGCGTTGTCATTGCGGAGAAGGCCTTCCGCTTTCCATTCTTCCCCAGAGCTTCTTAAAGGCCTTCAAATAAATGGCTCTTAGAAGGCTTTCCAGAGAATGACTTTCAAAAGGCCTTAGCAAAAAGGTTATCTTGAAGGGCTTTTAAGAAAGGTATGTTAAAAGGCCTTTCAATTAATGGCTCTTAAAAGGCCTTTCAGACCATCCTTCTACAAATGCATTAAAGGTCATATTGAAGGGCTATCAGTCTAAAACATTAAGGAATATTTCCTTACAAATGAAATTAGAAGACTGAATAGGCTTCATGTAACGTATGTTTATATATTTTATTAAACTTATTGTGGTTTAATAACACATGTGATACCTATTTTTTTATTGAAATAATCAAATTTGCTAAACATTGTAAATAAAAGTATACCTATAATAAAAAAAAAACTTTTAAGCACAAGTACCTATCTTCCTTAATGGACAAAACTCAACTAAAATGATTTACATTATTGTTTTTATTTTGTATTTTAATATGCACCTACTTTGTTACTTTGTTTTTATAACGGGATCTGAAAAAAAGCAAAACAAAAAATTTTACTCTTTCTCTGTTCCACTTCAACTAAAATGATTTACAGCATATTTTACTTTGTTTTTGTAAAGAGATCTGAATTCTTTTGCTTTTGCTTGTGCAAAAAAAAAAACAAAACAAAAAATGTTACTCCTTCTTTTCTCGCTTCTCATACCAAAGAGCCGAGGCCTTCTATGAGGCATTCTTTAGCTGTTACGTAAGAACATGAATTAAATCAAAAAAATTTTTAAGCAGGCCTTTAAAAAGGCCTGAAGTAAGAAGGTCTTCTGAGTTTTCCCGCTGGGTTGTTACACCTTAAAGTATGTTTTTGTTTATTGATGTTGTTTTAACGAGTTAGAAAGGGATAGCAATTACTTACTGGCGGGAACCGCGTAAATTATAAACTTCGGTATATGTTTTAAAAACAGTATAAAATTATGTGTTTATTGAACTTTCTTCATTAGACTTATAGGTATATAAATATAAATGCATATAAAGGTTTTAGGTTAGGGTTATATTTAATTTCAATTAGGTTTAGGTTAGTTTCAGGTTTTTAATAAATAATGTTAAGTTTAGTGTAAGTATTTTAAGTTTTTAAGTATTATTTAGCACATAGTGTAATAGGTATGTATGTATGTTTAAGTAGTAAAGGCTAGATAAACAAAAGGTAGTTAATCACTTTTTAAGAAAAGGATTTTTACACAATGTTTTAGGAGTTAAGTGGTAAATTAAACACTTTTAATTTATGAGGTTTATTTCTTCTTTTTAATTTAGTTTGTGCTTTGTTGTGATACAGACGTGTATTTTTAACCCCGCAAACGTTTTGAACTAATAATTAATCATATTTGATTTTGTAATATACGCAGCGAATAGACGCTTAAAAATAAATTATATATTTTGTTATTTAAATTATTTAACATAATAGTGAACAATTTAAACGATAAGATTAAATAAAGAAAAATAGTAAAAATATATACATACGTATGAATGTTCATACATGTGTATGCATACATACTCTCAACAAAAACATTATTTTTTTTGTGTTGTTGTAAAAACAATAAATAATACAAATATTTAAAGCACAGCAAACGGTGAAAAACAAAAACAACTCTTTCATGAGTAAGAACAGTGAAACAACGCTAAGGCAACATGAAAGAAATGCTTATGTGACTGTTCAGGCAAACGAAAATAATGCTGAAATAAATAAAACAAAACAAAACAATATTAACTATCTAACGGCTAAGCCTATTAATCGAACACGTTCTCTTTCACCCTCGGTGTTCACAAAAACGGTGGATAGTGATACAGTACTTTTCGTTTATAGTCACTACGCTTATAGTCACATTAGCGATATAGTCCATTTTATCTGTTTATTTTGCCGCTACAAGTTAATTTAATATAAAGTGTTAATGATATAGTCCATTTAGCGATATATGCACATTTACCATATATGCCATTTATCAACAGTAGTCAAAGAGAAAATTAAAGCAAATTAATGGCGTTATAGTCACATTAGCAAAATTTACTAAGTTCTTTTTAGTTTTCGAATCAAAAATCCATCCAAAGAAAGAATGAATTAAATCATTTAATTTTTGTCATCAACTCTCTACTTGTAAAAACTTAGTTTTTGCTGTTGGTATCAGTTATGAAATATCTTGTTATTATTTTAGTTATTTTATTTGTCGGTGTAATTTATATGAATTTTTTATTTCCTTTATTAATAAGAATTAGCCTTATAGTCACATTAGCGATATAGTCCACGTTATGGTTGCAACTAAAGGATGGGACTATAAGCGAAAAGTACTGTACATTTAAAAATATTAATCTGTCTTTGGGGACAAGTGTTGTAGCGTCCGCAAGTATTACCGCGGCGGAAAAAACAATCTTAGTAAGAAATGATACCATAAACTCAAATACAGACGCAATGGAGAACCCTTTAGTGAAAAATTGTCAAAAGCCTCAAATACAAGTTGGTATGGACAGTAGGGTGGGTCGAAAAAAAAGTTGTGCCAGTCACCCCCTAGAATGAAAGATATGTCAATGAAGTTTCTTAAACTGAAAAAAATTTTTTTATGCCACGCCCCAAAATACAGCACTTTTGGTTTTTTATATGTAGCGCTGCCATTTTAAGTCCGATCTCATCATATCGCATATCGTTGCTCATGGCTTGATAGTGGCTTCATTTTTGTCTTTGGTGACTTTTCAATCCGACCTGAAATTCTGGGCGCCACCTATGCCAACTCGGATCCTTCCCCCAAACGTCCAATATTTTTGACGGTCCAGGAAAGTCCTTAAAAAACTACGTATGTATAGATTTTATTATGCTCACTTTTATGACACGCCTCCAAATTAAGCCCCTTTTTTCTTTTTCACATACATACTACATTAAACCAAGTAGAAGCCAATACAAACCAAAAATTTTTTATCAGTCTCGCCCTAGAATAAAATGTATATATATTAAGTTTGAAAAAGTTTAAAAAAATTGTTTTTGCCACGCCCTAAATTACTGCCCTTTTTGTTTTATATGTACAGCATCGTCATTTAAAGTCCAATCTCATCGTATTGTAGATATATCATTGGTAATTTATTTTCGTATTTAATGCTTTTTTAAACTAACTTAAAATTCTAGATGGCAATTATGATATCTCGGATCCTTCCCCTCTAAGTCCCTATAAAACTAAGTATATCTAGCTTTTAATATACTCGCCATGCTCCAATTTGAGTCACCTTGAGTCTAGCTTAGATTTATATACACCGACTGCCCAATTTATAATTTTTCGCATAAATGTTTTATGCATTTCAATTATTTTGTATTTTTTTCATTTTTAGAATTCTGCAGTTTCTTTATATTTTTTTAGTTCTTGTTTTAACTCTGTATCATGGTCTCATATTTAACATTAAGTTTGTTTTTACAAATGTCTTAAATAAGATTTTTAATTTGTAGTATTAAAATAAATAAAAAAATACGGAAAAATAGTGCCAGAAAAGTTTTACAGTCCAGCAAAAAAAAAATGGCACAAAATATCAAAACTGACAAAAAAAAACGCTAGTAGTTCAGATGGAGAAAGCTTGTCAATAAATTCATCCGTCTCACTGTCATTTAAATATGAGTAGTCCACTTGCAAACACCGCTAAGTTAAAAAAAAAACCAAAGGCTAAGAAACAGTTTTTAAAAATTGAAATGCCAAGCCATAGAGAGAGGGGTTTTCAGGATTATTGAATAATTAACCAAAAATTGCGCGTAACTTACAGAGTTTTCTACGAGATTGATAATGGCTTAGGGAGCTATTTAAAAAAAATAAAATGGAGGTATTTACAGAATTTTTATTTTGCTATATGTCTAAAACAAAAAGAGCTGTAATTTAGGGCGTGGCTAAAATTTTTTTTTGAAGTTCTTAAAGCTAAATAAATATACCTTTTATTCTAGGGCGTGACTGATGAAAATTTTTTTGGTTTTTATTGGCTTCTACTTGGTTTAATGTAGTATGTATGTGAAAAAGAAAAAAGGGCTTAATTTGGAGGCGTGTCATAAAAGTGAGCATATTAAAATCTATACATACGTAGTTTTATAAGGACTTTCTTGGACCGTCAAAAAAATTGGACGTTTGGGGGAAGGATCCGAGATGGCATAGGTGGCGCCCAGAATTTCAGGTCGGTTTGAAAAGTCAGACAAAAATGAAGCCACTATCAAGCCATGAGCAACGATATGCGATATGATGAGATCGGACTTTAAATGGCAGCGCTACATATAAAAAACCAAAAGTGCTGTATTTTGGGGCGTGGCAAATAAAATGTTTTTCTGTTTTAGAAACTTCATTGACATATCTTTCATTCTAGGGGGTGACTGGCACAACTTTTTTTTTTGTATGGAGGTCGACCCGGTCTAATGGACAGGTATATAACTGTGCTTAAACGGGGTTGCAGCCCTCCCTTTTCAGCAGTTGCTTCGGCCTCAAAAGTAACATCTTTTGATAGAATAAATTCACAAAACCGTTTTGCAATTCTTGAGGACGAATCCCCAGAGGCACGAAACGTCATAAAACCTTCTAAGCCACCCCCAATATATCTTAGGGAGCAAAACTCAAGTGAGTTAATAAAGAGCGTGATCTCGGTAATAGGTGAAAATTCTTTTTACGTAGCGGCAATCAAGCGTGGTAATATAAACGAGACTTAAATACAGGTTAATCATGAGAATGATTTTCGCAAACTAACAAACCAATTCGAATCCCTTAAAAAAAGCTTTTATACATATCAGCTGAAGAGCAGCAAAGGCCTTCAGGTAGTGATCAAGGGCATAGACTCGTGCGTGGACCCTGAAGAAATTAAAACCTTTTTGGAAGAGAAAGGCTTTAAAATAAAAACGTTACAAATATCAAAAATAGGGGAAAAATCCCCAACCACTATTTCGAGTGGACTAGAACCTGGCGACGTTAAGCTTAAAAAAAAATGAAACGCATCCTATTTACAATTTAATATATATTCTCTACAGAAGAATAACTATAGAGGAGCCGCACAAAAGAAATGGTCCCGTTCAATGTCTCAACTGCCAAGAATTTGGCCATACTAAGGCCTACTGCTATTTACCCCCTGTTTGCGTAGTATGTGGTGAATTTCATGGTACAGTCCAGTGCGATAAGTCTAAAAATGACCCCAATGTAAAAAAAATGCAGCAACTGTGGCGGCAATCACACTGCCAATTATAGAGGATGCCCTGTATATACTACCGTCAAGCAGTCGGCTGGACCGAAAACTAATCCCCCTCAAATGCAGGTACCAAACCAAGTAAACACTAATGACATTCAGGCTCCGCAGCCTAGTAATAACAGAACCTCTTATGCTAACGTCCTAAAATCAAACCATGTGCCAATGCAAGGTGCTTCGCCAAGTAATGATGAAACTCCAGTTTCTTATTTAAGTCGTCTAGAAAAAACCATGGAAACTTTAGTGCAAACAGTAAATAATTTTACAAACACAATGGGTAATATGATGCAGGAGATCCTTAGAATGCAATCGATGTTATTGCAAGCTGTACTTAACAAACCATGAACTGTTTAAAAATTTGTTTTTGGAACGCAAACGGCATCCGCCAACATAAAAATGAATTAGAATACTTTCTTAAAAATAAACAAATTGATGTCATGATGGTTTCTGAAACTCATTTGACCTCAAGAAATACGTTTAAAATCAATGGTTATACACTATATGATACCAAGGACCCTCGAGATAGAGCTTGTGGAGTTTCTGCCATTTTGATAAAAACCCGAATCAAACACTACCTGATGTGTGATCATCGCGAAGATTATCTCCAAGCAACGAACATTTGTGTTTAAGAGCTGAATCGAAACATAGTAATCTCATCCTTATACTCACCACCTAGATTTGCAATATCAGAAAGCCAATATTATAAATACTAGTGTTCGCCTAATGGTCAAAATTCGACCATAAATTTGTATGTAAATATGAAGAAAACATAATTCATCTAAGTACATATGAATTTGTTTCGAGCATTTATTTTTTCCTTCAAATTGGATCGATTTGGCGAGGGACCAACCTCCGATCCATATTTTATCTTCAATATAAAAATACCAATTGAAAAACAAAAAAGTATCAAAAAGTCTTCTTTATATATTGTCATCCACTCAGGACGTTGCACGTTTTATTTGATGTTTATATGTCTAATATTAACGAAAATAAATCAAAGTACCTAATGTTGAACGAAAAAGTACCAAAAACCTCCCCTTACATGTTCTTATTCACCCACTTTAATGTATAATTTTATCTTTATAAGTCGAATATTAACGACAATTCAAAAAGTTACAGATGAAAAACAAAAAGTACCAACATTTTTTATCTTCAAGGTTATCATTCACTCAGGACCCTTCACCTATAATATTATGCTTCTTAGTTCAATATTATAGAAAATTTAAAAATGTTCATATGAAGCACACAAAAGTAAAAAAAAAGAAATTTAGTTTCCCGTATTTCTCCTTTTTTCTCCCCATAGAGAAAATATTATTCACTGTTAAAATAACATTGTTCAATATTGAATCCATAAAAACCTGTTTTATATTAAAATCAAAAACTTATATTGTTAAATTAACATGCATACTCACTTAAGTATGTACATTTTTTTATTCCCGTATTCTTTTAATTAAAATCATTTGGTTAAATAGCACATCAAGTTTTCAAAGTAGAATGATGACGAAAGCCATATCGGGCCATTCTGCTGATGTTTCTGTTAACAAAGGAGATACAAAATAAGTGAATCATGTGTTACAGGGGTAAGAGTTTTGAATTATTCCTAAATAAATGCATATGTTGTCTTCACACTGTTATATCATACCCCAACCAATTTGATTCTACATCAAATTCACGTTGTTTCAACTTGAAATAACATTCATTCAACGTGATTCGGATTGTTATTTCAACATAAATGACATTTTGCTTTAACTTTACTGCAATGTTAAATTAACAGGAATTAAAGTTATTTTAAAAGAAAAAAATGTTGTTCGCAAGTTATTGTAAAATCATGTTAAATTAACATGAAACAACAGTGAAGCAAAAACACTACTGAAAAATGTAAAATCAACGTTGTTTTGAACGGATTTACATTGATTTTTCTCTGTGTGTAAGGAAGAAATCGTTCTGAACTGTTTTGCCTGGTCTGATTTATACATAAGATTTATATAGTCGAAATATTTGAGAACCGGTTTTTGAAAAATGTCGAATAATCGATCACCCTAATTTTTTATTATTTGATACCCTGCAAACAAATGGAAGATATCACCTAAGGCAATAGTTTAGCAATATCCCAAAATTGCGATCTAGAAGAAAATAATCAAAGTAATTTTTAATTTGCTTTCATTTATAGTTTTTTTTTAAAGCACTACAGAATATAGACAGCAAAAAATTTTAATTTTTTATAATAAAACATCTACTTACATTTATTGTACATCTATCAAAAATTACATAAAAAGGGCGAAATCTCCACGATAGCAAGTTTTACAGATATTAAGAACTAAGCAACAGACATGCTGCAAAATGTATGGACAAATTTTTACGGAAAACGAAGAAAGATTAAACTCAAGTTTCGTACATGGCGTTCTTTGTCAATTTTGGTTATTTATATTATATTACTTTATTTTCTTTTTTAAATGTATTATTTTAAACTATGTATTATATAATAAACAATTTAATTTAAAATAAAAATGTGTGATTATATGTAAATTAATATTTTGTGAAATGCAAAATCTTCTTCTATCATCCTAATGATATTTTGGCGATATCTTCCTATTTTCTTATAAGTTGTTATCTGGCAATATTGCCAGCTTATCATCTAGAAGAATCGCTTTCGAATTGCTTAGCAGTATTGCTATCGAGACACGTTCTTCCGCAATACGAAATCGATTATTGTTGCAATAATATTTTTCATCCAGGCAATACGTTTGGCAATGCATATGGAGTATTTCTGTGTTTGCTGGGTAATTGGAAAAAAATTTGTATTTATTTATTTTGCATTTGTGTTAGTAGCAATTTTGAACGCTTATAACTCTGAAATTATTGAACAGATTTTAATAAAATATATATTGTGCACTTCTTTGAGTAAATACCTCTCAAATGGTGTATATTTTGTTCAAATCGGTTGACATACTGAAAGGAAAGTGTTCTTAACTGTTTTGCCTTAGCCGATTTATATATAGATTATAAGTCATTGGGGCCCTGTTTCCTGTCTGCTGGCGATTATAACGCTAAACATACCTTCTGGGGTTCACGACTAATAACACCAAAGGGTCGTGTTTTGTATAATACAATCTCTAAAATGAATTTAAATGTCGTCGCGAGCGGACAACCAACATATTGGCCTGCTGATCCGCAAAAAATTCCAGATGTCATCGATTTCGGAGTGGTTAAAAACATCCCCACAGAAACGATTCAAGTTGAAGCTTCGTTAGAATTATCCTCTGATCACACACCTACAATAGTTACTATAACAAACACCTATAGAATCGTATCTCCCTCTGGTTACATAGCGACAACAGCTATACAAATAAATTGGTTAAATATAAAAAATATCTCAGTACCCCTTGTACAGAAAATATTCCGCTTAGCAAACCGGAAAATGTGGATCTCTCAATTGTCAATTTTGACAGTTATCTTAAACTAGCTGTTCAACATTCCAGCAAAACCCTCAAAAAAACCAATTATAACAAAATATATTTTGCAGATGTCGAGCGCCTCTTGAATGAAAAAAGGAGAGTGCGAAGAGAATGGCAATTGCAAAGATCCCCTCAACTTAAAAATGAATTAAAAGAGTGTGCAAAAAGGCTAAGCAAATTACTGCAGACTCAGAAAACGGCTTCCGTAGAAAAATATCTTAAGGACTTGGATGCAACTCCACAATCAGGCTACTCATTATGGCGTGCAGCTAAGAACCTCAAAAGACCAGTTATCTCGAAACCACCATTAAGAAACTTGAATGGAAGTTGGGCAAGAAATGATAATGAAAAAGGAAACCTGTTTGTAAATCATTTGAAAAACGTATTTACCCAAAATATACCTGACGATATAGCGGACGAGTTGCCGCCTGTTAATGTTAGAGCAGCTATCCCCCTAAGATTTGAGATAAGGGAAATAGAAAGGGCTATTTGTGAATTAAACACCAAGAAGGCACCTGGTTTTGATAAAATCAGTAACAAAACGCTTTTGGAGCTACCTCGCATAGCAAAGAAAATTATTCTTTATATTTTTAATGCTATTTTATGATTTGAATACTACCCTCAAGAATGGAAGGTCTCCTTAATAACGATGATACCAAAGCCAGGAAAAGATCACACAAAAGTTGAGTCATATAGGCCTATTAGCTTATTATCTAATATATCAAAGCTGTTTGAGAAGCTCTTAGCGTCAAAATTAACCCCAGTTTTAAATGACAATGGGTGTATACCCAATCATCAATTCGGCTTCAGAAGAGAGCATAGCACAATTGAACAAACCCATCGGATAGTAAACGCCATAAGAAAAGACTTTGAAGAAAGAAAATATTGCTCCGCTCTTTTCATAGATGTTTCTCAAGCTTTTGACAAAGTCTGGCATGTAGGCTTGTTACATAAATTGAAGCTAAACCTACCGGTTAATACACACAAGCTGTTGAAAGCTACCTGGTCGGTCGAAAATTTATTATTAAAGAAGGCGATTTTTTAAGTTCTCCTCAGCCCATTGAAGCTAGAGTCCCTCAGGGAAGCATCCTGGGCCCACTTTTTTACCTTATATATACCTCAGAAATGCCAACAAACAATCACACCCTAACCTCAACTTTTGCTGATGATACAGCTTTTCTAAGCGTACACGAGAACAGTCGTGAAGCATCTCGATACCTGTAGAATCATATATTTCAACTAGAACTGTGGTTTAAACAATGGAGAATAAAGGTCAATGAGCAAAAATGCGTACATATAACATTTACCTTGCGTCGGGAAACATGTCCCCCTATTAAAATCAATAATCAACTAGTGCCTCAACAATCGCATGTCAAATATCTCGGTATTCATCTAGATAGGCGTTTAACATGGAAATGCCATATAGAAGCAAAATTTACCCAAATGAAACTAAAAGCAATTCAAATTAAATGGCTTATTGGAAGAAATTCTGTTCTTAGTCTCGACTGCAAACTACTACTTTACAGCGCTATTTTAAAGCCAATATGGTGCTACGGTATTCAACTATGGGGCACTGCCTCGGCCTCAAATATCGAAAAATATCAAAGGCGCCAAAATAAACTTCTTCGAATAATTACAGCTGCCCCTTGGTATGTTAAAAACTCAAATATCCACAAGGATCTTAATGTGCCACTGGTAAGGACTATTTTACGAAGTATGCGGTAAAATATTTGAAAAGGCTAGAGTTGCACCCAAATCCACTAGCACGAAATATTTTAAATGATAGCGGCCACTCTCGATTAAGAAGAAGAGACACTGCAGCACTTACCCATTAAGATGAGCGATAAACACCTACATACTTATGTGAACAGAACCCGTGATGAAGAAAATTTTTGTCTGGCACTGGCAGGACACAAAATAAAGCATTAGGTTAAGATTTGATTAATTATTGTTAGTTCATATTTAATATATGAAGATTCAATAAATAAATAATGAAAAAAAAAAAAAAAAAAAAATATATACATATATATATTAGCAAAAATTCACTGTTCTTTTTTATACTTAATTTTCACTTTCAAAGCTCACACGATCACCCATTTTTCTCCTCGGTAATTGATTCGAGAGTGTTGTTTTTTAGTTTTGCAGCTGCAGTTGAACAAGCAGCTGTTAGTGGGGGCGTTGATGATATCGCCAGGGTTTGGGTTATAGCATTTTGTTCACGGACGTGAACAGATGTATAACAACTTATTTTAAAATCAACCATAGTGTCTAGTAAAAAAGTAATTTAATGTTAAAAAGTCCGTTAAAAAAGCTATAGAATAAGTGATGCGACTACGTAACCATAGATGCCGTTAATAATAACAAAATAGACGTTAGGGGTCGTACGTTCTAGAGCTATCTAGACGTCAGAGCTCGAACGTTCTATGGTAATTTCTGTGGCATTAAATGTTATTAATCATACGAATTTTCGTTCAAAAAACATTTTTGTTAACGTGTTTAAAATTTTGTGTTATAAACGAAATTTTTCTTTAATTTTTATTTATTTTATCTACATAAATAAAAATGAAATGTTGTGTGTTGCTAATCGCATAACTTGAGAACGGCTTGACCGATTTGGACGAAAGAAAACTTTGCCCCGCCCACTTTTTTCGATTTACATAAAATCAGAAAACGGCTCCATCGATTTGACTAATTTTTTTTCAAATGTTCGTATTAATCCATTTTAAGTTTTCATCGAAAGAAAAATTTAACACGCCTACTTTTACGCACACTTTTTTATTTATCTAAAATCGGAAAACAGTTGCAGTGATTTTGTGATGCCTAAAGGGAATCAGTTCGAACAAATGTTCCACTGTTGATTCGACAACAAAAACATGCATACGACATCCTCATGAGAACTGTGAAAGATGAAGCTGGAGGGATTTTTTTCTAGGCGCTCCCGGTGGAACTGGGAAAACTTTTTTAATCGCAATAATTTTGTCAACGATAGGCTCGCAGAATGATATTGTACTTGAACTCGCATCGTCTGGAATTGCATCTACATTGTTGGAAGGCGGTCGAACTGCTCATTCAGCACTTAAGTTGCCATTAAATATGCAAACCAATGAAATTCCAACATGCAACATATCGAAGAACAGTGCGTTGGTCAACGTTTTGCAGCAAAGCAAACTGTTCGTTTGGGATGAATAAAAAATAAAAAATCTTTTGAGGCATCAGACAAAACATTGCAAGATTTACGAAACAATCAAAGACGATTTGGAGGTACGATGATTTGGTGGCAGGTGATTTTCGGCAAACACTGCCAGTGATACCACGGTCAACGCCCGCCGCTAAATTTAATGCATGTTTGAAGTCGTCTGCTTTGTGGAAATACGTAAGGAAGCAAATTTACTCTGAACATGCGGGTCGAGCTGCAGAACAGTCAATCTCGAGACGTATCCCGGTGGATATTTCAATTTCTGCCAGTTCACCGAATTAAAGTCCGAACTCATCCGAAAGGTGTTTCAAACATTACACAACATTACAGAAATCATGATTGTTAGGGCAAACGTTGATGTCGACGAACGCTGGCGTATTGAAGACGTACAAATCGGTAGATTCCGTTACTTCTCAGAACGATGTCATCAACTATCCAATAGAATTTTTAAACTCCCTGGAATTACCCTGGAATCTCCAACTAAAAGTTGGATCGGTAATCATAATGTTACGAAATATAAACCAACCACATCTTTGTAATGGCACCCGACTTACGGTAAAAAACTGATGAATAGCGTCATCGAAGCAACAATGCTTAAAGAAAAGTACAAAGGAGAATATGTTTTAATACCTCGGATCCCAATGATTCCAACCGACATGGCATTCGATTTAAACGCTTGCAATGACAATCAACAAATCTCAAGGGCAGTCATTGCGTACTTGCGGCATTAACCTTGAGAATCCATGCTTCTCGCATGGTCTATTATATGTCGCCTGTTCGGAAGTCCATTAGCATTATTTGTTTATGGGCCAGACAACCAAACAAAAAATGCCGTATATCACAAAGCATTGCAACAAACAAAATTATGATATCCAAGCAAAGCAATCGAATAAGTTTTACTTTTTTAACTGGTTACCTGAATATTGATCTTATCAACTAAAATGTTAATAGAATACTTTAAGATATATATATATATATATATATATATATATATATATATATATATATATATATATGTATATATATACATACATACATATTTATGTATTTTCAAATCAAATGTAAATCAAACATATGCATATGAACTACATTTTAATTTAAAAAGACTTTTTTTTCCTCTTTTTAACGGATTTTAAAATTCGAACGCAAACATTTTTCTAATTTGGACAGGACAACGTCTGTCGGGTCAGCTAGTTATTTAATAAAAATTATTTTTTCATCGAGTTTTTTTAAAAACTTGTTGTTTTGTCAAAATGCCACAGATATATTCAATACTCATTTTAAACAAAATTTAAAAAAAAATTAATATTTTAACAAATTTAGACGGCCCCCAATACCCTTGATGTAAACAAAATACAAGCAATTTTATTTCTATTTGTTGTTCTGATTTAAGAGATTCTTGAAATTTATGAAAAGTTTAAACAAGGCCCATTGAAAAGGTCTGCGCAAGAAGTTCATAATAAAAAAATGGAAAATAATTTTTAAATTCAACATATGGGCATTTCCATCATGTCGAACGTGACCATCGTACACATTTAAAGTTAAAAAAAGTCAAAATAAAACGTATAATTATTTTGGCAATAGATTCAAGTTGTAGCTTTTAATTAGCCCTATAAGTGGTGCTATGTTCATTTTGATAAATTGTTTCGTTTTCAAGAAAATTGCAAAAAAACAAGGCATTTGCACGTGATGAAAACAGAAGTGGTTTTTGTGGCCATTTTTTCGAATGCCGATTTCAGCGAAACCTGAGGCAATATTTGAATGCAAAAAATTGTAGAATGTTATGCACTCATATCTCTTAAATATGGCTGTCATTTTAAATAAAAATAATGTATACTTTTTTTATTTAGCTTTAATCGCTGTCGCACGTGATTCGTCGCACATGACATTTGTTTCCCTCATAATATATATGTTGATTAGACCGGGTCGACCTCCATACAAAAAAAAAGTTGTGCCAGTCACCCCCTAGAATGAAAGATATGTCAATGAAGTTCCTAAAACAGAAAACATTTTTTTTGCCACGCCCTAAATTACAGCCCTTTTTGTTTTATATACATATATAGCATCCTAATTTAAAGTCTAATCTCATCGTATCGTATATCATTGTTAATGGCTAGAGTATGGCTTTATTTTTGTTTTAGTGCTTTTTTTTGCTCATCTAGATTTAAATGATTGAAATGTTTATATTAACATAAATAAATCATTTACATATATAAAAAAATAATTTTCAAAGTTTTAATTTTCACACAAAGATCACAAATCTTGCTATTTTACAGAAATTTTTTTTTTATTTTAATATTACATATAAAAAATCTCTGTTTGGCCTGGTAATTTGATGAGCTTTCTAATTTACTTTCGACGCATTGATAGAAAATGATGTTTTTCAATGTCGCACATGACATCGAAATATGAGATAATACAAAGAAAAAAATTACAGTTATTTGCAATCGCATAGTTTCTTGTGCATTCTATTTTGACTCTTTGTACCTTCCGAAAGGTTTTAGAGAGAAAAAGTCAATGAATAATGTCTCTCTTAAAGAACTGTTATCATAGCAAAACGTACAATAGAAATATCCAAATAAGAAAAGTTGCACTTGTTCCACTTTGCATTCATAAATCTTAAAATGGGTTATAAATAAATATAAAATGTTTTTACTTTTATTAAATTTGATTGTTTTCCTGTTAAAATATGATCAAACAAAGTCTTTTCAAGAACTTATAGGTATAATGTTTTTGTTGCGGTGGACCTTTCGGTGGAAATGCCTATATGTAATTAGGACATTTCTAAGATTCCCTAAATTTAAAATTTTTATTTCAAAACAGGTAAGTCGTTTCTTAAGATAAAACTAATCCATTTTCTTACGAAATTTCTTTTTAAGTTCAACTTTTTGTAGTTAAAATTTATTAAAAAAAAGGTTTAGTTAATCAAAAAAAAGTTGAAAACATTTTATAAAAATCCTAAAGAAATGCAAAAATGCTTAAATGGTCACACTGATACTTATACTAAAATACTTTTAGATTTTGTTTTCGCACTCTTTTTTTACTTAGTAATTCACCGAGCTATTTCGGTTGGTTTTCACATATTTAATTAGGGGATCTTTCTTAATTTTTTTTAACTTAAGTAATGGATATCAAACTGTTAAGCTTCCCACTCATAATTATTGTATAATAAACAGAACGAAAAGATCTCATCGAGTTTCTTCAAATGTTAAACGCAAATGTTAAACGACAATCCATCGCAGTGAACGCATTTCTAATTTGTGTAATGTGATCGGAATTATATTTAGATTTCATTGACCAATTCTAGTTGTCGATAATTAGACAATTGCTGCAAATGATAGTGTAGGAATGCTTTAAATAAACTTGAGTAATTTGCATAAATAGTTTTTGTGGCGGCACAATACTTCATAGTGGGTTGAAGCATAGGTTTACTAAGATTTAATTAAGGATTTAATTTTGGAATAATTTTACATAATTTAGTAAAAAAAAATTAGTTTTTGAAAAAAAATTTATAACAAATATTTTATTAATAATTAGTATTGTGGTTATTTGGTTGAACTATTTATGGTTTTTAATCCAAATTTGTAATATTTTTAATTAGGCTTAAGTTCATCAAATTTAATTTTCATTAAATTATTTTTATGAAGAAAGGAATTTTACAACATGAAAATTAATTAAAATTGTTATTAATAATCTTTCATTCTTGACCGTGGCCGGGGCTCGAACCCTGGCCGGCAGGTTACCATGACATGTTTCGATCGCAACCACTCGATCTCTTCAGATGGATTTGCCGTCTTACACTCGCAGCCATCGACGACTGCTGACGTCAATAGTCAAACATCAATCCTTAAACAAAATTGTATTTTAACCTTTGGTAGATCGAAATTTGCTTTTCTGAATGATAATCCATTTTAATTGATTTTACATGTTTTTTCCTTACTTCTGTTTTCTCGTACTTTTTGTCAAGAATTCTTCTTGAAGTCCAAAGTACATTTTTTGTTTTCATTTTTGTCTTTCTTTTTTCTGTTGACCTTTTTCAGCACAACTTGAAGGACAAATGTACACATAGAGCTCGTGCCACAGCTTTAACAATAATTAGTAGTGTCCGACCGAACGTTCGGGTTCGGTTACGGAGTTCAGCAAAAAATGATATTCGGTCAAAGTTCGGTGTTCGGCGATATTTTTACCGAACTTTACCGAACACCGAACTTTTTTATGAAATAACATATTTATATAATTTCAAATTATAATTCGGCATCATTGTTTATGAAAATAATACGAAAACAATATTTATAAAATTTTTCTCTGTGATTATTAGTTCGAAAAAATACAGCGATGACTAAATAAAATGCTTAAGTGTTTAAAAATGGGTTTATATCAGAGATCAGCAATGAATCGTTTTTTCGCTACTCATACTGACTCATGCAATTGTAAGTATAAGTGCGTAGAAATCATTTCAACTTAACTACTCTGATTCACTCATACTCACAAGAGAAATATTTATGAGTGCGACGTCGACATTATACGCATACTCATAAATGACCTCAGCTTGATTTATAATTTCAAGAAAATACTTACAATACTCACAATGATTCAAATCATTTAGCTCCTCCATTTACCGTTTTAATACAACAGAGAAAACATACAACGTAATAATCAGCGCTGCCAGATAAATTTGCCGAAAAATCGTCCACTTCATACATGTAACTTAAGTAAACTGTAATTGCCAAATCGTCACTTTGCTATTTCGGGGACAAATCTGGCAGCCTCGTATTTTGCCTCGCCTATACACATTGACTTGAGTAGATTCTTCCCAGCGGGAAAACTCAGAAGACCTTCTTACTTCAGGCCTTTTTAAAGGCCTGCTTAAAAATTTTTTTGATTTATTTACTATTCTTACGTAACTGCAAAAGAATGCCTTATAGAAGGCCTCCACACTAGCTTCTATGAGAAGCGAGAAAAGAAGGAGTAACATTTTTTGTTTTGGTTTTTTTGCACAAGCAAAAGCAAAAGAATTCAGATCCCTTTACAAAAACAAAGTAACATATGTTGTAAATCATTTTAGTTGAAGTTGAAAAGAGAAAGAGTAACATTTTTTGTTTTGTTTTTTTCGCCAAAGCGAAAGAATTCAGATCCCGTTATAAAAACAAAGTAACAAAGTAGGTGCATATTAAAGTACAAAATCAAAAAAACAATATTGTTAATCATTTTAGTTGAGTTTTTTTCATTAAGGAAGATAGGTACTTGTGCTTAAAAGTTTTATTTTATTATAAACTTTTATTTGCAATATATTTTACAATATTTAGCAAATTTGATTATTTCAATAAAAAAATAGGTATCACATATTTTATTAAACTACAATAAGTTTAATAAAATATGTATATAAACTTACGTTTGTAAAATAGGTATACATACCTATGTATATACAAAGTTAAATAACAAGATAACCTTTTTGCTTAAGCCTTTTGACAGTCATTCTCTGGAAAGCCTTCTAAGAGCCATTTATTTGAAGGCCTTTAAGAAGCTCTGGGGAAGAAAGGAAAGCGGAAGGCCTTCTCCGCAATGACAACGCGTGTAAAAAAGATATGAGTATGGAATGGAGCGAGAAGGCCTCTGTACCCCTTCTTTTGGATAAACAAGGCCTTCTCGCTCCATTCCATACTCATATCTTTTTTACACGCGTTGTCATTGCGGAGAAGGCCTTCCGCTTTCCATTCTTCCCCAGAGCTTCTTAAAGGCCTTCAAATAAATGGCTCTTAGAAGGCTTTCCAAAGAATGACTTTCAAAAGGCCTTAGCAAAAAGGTTATCTTGAAGGGCTTTTAAGAAAGGTATGTTAAAAGGCCTTTCAATTAATGGCTCTTAAAAGGCCTTTCAGACCATCCTTCTACAAATGCATTAAAGGTCATATTGAAGGGCTATCAGTCTAAAACATTAAGGAATATTTCCTTACAAATGAAATTAGAAGACTGAATAGGCTTCATGTAACGTATGTTTATATATTTTATTAAACTTATTGTGGTTTAATAACACATGTGATACCTATTTATTTATTGAAATAATCAAATTTGCTAAACATTGTAAATAAAAGTATACCTATAATAAAAAAAAACTTTTAAGCACAAGTACCTATCTTCCTTAATGGACAAAACTCAACTAAAATGATTTACATTATTGTTTTTATTTTGTATTTTAATATGCACCTACTTTGTTACTTTGTTTTTATAACGGGATCTGAAAAAAACAAAACAAAAAATTTTACTCTTTCTCTGTTCCACTTCAACTAAAATGATTTACAGCATATTTTACTTTGTTTTCGTAAAGGGATCTGAATTCTTTTGCTTTTGCTTGTGCAAAAAAAAACAAAACAAAAAATGTTACTCCTTCTTTTCTCGCTTCTCATACCAAAGAGCCGAGGCCTTCTATGAGGCATTCTTTAGCTGTTACGTAAGAATATGAATTAAATCAAAAAAATGTTTAAGCAGGCCTTTAAAAAGGCCTGAAGTAAGAAGGTCTTCTGAGTTTTCCCGCTGGGTATGAGTACGATAAATAAAATGAAACTTTTGAGTGAATATGAGTTAGAATAACATTGGAATAAGTATGAGTGCGTATAAGTATAAGAATTTATGAGTCATGATTTAGCTCTACTCACTTTTTCACTACTCATTGCTGATCTCTGGTTTATATGTGTAATTTTTAGAAGACGGTAAAAAATACAACAAAAAAAAACGGTTAAATTTTATTTGGTAAAAAAAATACTCTCTATTTATAATCTGCGAGTGGTAAGATAATCTATAGTTTTGGGTGAACCACAAACCAACCTTTATGGTATACATATTTCCATTTTGGAGATTTTTTGAAAAAAATTGAGCAAGCACTAAATGCAAATTTTGCGCCAAACAAATGTCAATGGAGAGTTCATTGCCAAGCAAACAAACTACCGCCAATATTAAACGCCACTTAGAGAAAGTACACCCCAACGAATTCAAAAAATACAATGTAGATTTTTGAGTACTAATATGTATACTAGGGCCATAACCAAATTATTGGCATAGTACGACGGAGTGGCCAAGAATGTTTTAGAAATGAAAACACCTGTCTCCCGTCGTTTTGCGAAAAAAACCTCACGCAGGGAAACAAATTTCTACAACCTTCCAAGAAATTTTGAATCGCGATGAATTGTAAACTGTAGGAAAATTTTTAAATCTAAAGCAGTGGATAAAATCCAAAATAGCATTTAAGTGATATGTATAGGAATATATACAAATATCAGGTGTATATTTTTTAAAATTTCAGTAAGATACAAATGGTTGTTTTCAAACTTCAACCCGATCCCTGCACGAACTTTTTTAACAATCCGAAAAAATTATCATATTTTTTATTAATAACTTTTAATGTTCTATACGACAATACTATGCCGTTCTTGATTTTCGCAAAGTGAAAAAGTTATACCCCTAATGTATACTGTATTAAACTTGAACTTTGTTTTTTATTTTTTGTCTTAAAAAAAGCAATTACTAATTACACTACGTGACAAAATTTCAACAAAGTCGTGACCAAATGAATCTGACAGCTAATCATTATGGAAAATAAACATTTTTACAAAAACAAAATACACACACGAAAAAAAACATTATAGAACATTAAAATATAATGTTTGTCTACAGTATCACTACAATTATTCTGTTTTTTAACGAAGAACCGAACATTATATAATGTTCGGTTCTCTCTTGAAAATTGTTACGAACGGTATTAAGGGTTGTGTATGTCTCCACAATCACTAAAAGAATATATATCGTTCCTGGGTGTGTGAGCCGAACGTTAAATAATGTACTGTTTATTTTCGAACACTGCTTTAAAGTGCAATTTATATTTTCATGTTGCATCCTTCCAAAAGTTTAAATGTATTAATTTCCCGAAATTTTATTTTGTTTTTAATAAATACATTAAAAAAAGTACAATTGTTCAGATTTATTATCATAAAGTTCGGGTTCGGGTTCGGCCGAACTTGTCAAAATTTACCAAAGTTCGGGTTCAGGTTCGGGTTCGGTCTCAAAAAGTGGCAACAACAAAATTCCATTACTTTTTTTTACAGTTATTGAATGTTTATTTTTAAGAAGAATGGTTAGGAATTTGCATAATCCTTTGGCTCAGAGAAAATCTGATGCAACAACAAAATTATGCATTGCTTATTTTTTACTGATCATAAAAAATTATTTGAATGTTAATTTTAATAATTTCCTTTAATAGTAACAACAATACTCATTTATATTTTTTTATGTTAAAATTACAATGTATTCTTAAGCGATTTCTAAATTGTACGATTTTTTTGTTTGCAATTTTACGCGAATAAGCGATTTTTTCCTGTGGTTCTTTAGAGCTTTAACGATTTTTAATAAATAGCCGCTGTTTGCAAATTTTTGCGAATTTCCGCTAATTTAACTATTTTTACCGAATTTTTGCAATTCCTTTTAGTTTTAGCGACTTTTAAACAATTTTATGGCTTGTTTGAAATATTAAAAATTTTCAATGCAATTTTCGCTAGACTAGCAAACCCTAAATGGGGGTTTGTTAGTTTCGAAAGTACTTTAAGTCGTTCCACATGTTAAATAGTTTGCCCTCGATAACAGTGTTCGTTTAATATACGAATTAATTAACAAAGATGCCACTTGATTGAAATTTTTAACTATGTTGTTAAAATTGAGTTACTGAATTGCTGTATTGTTACCGTAAGCAATAAACTGTGCCGGTAAAATTAACGTTAACGTTAATCGTTAAAAGTTAGAGAATTCCTGTACTGGTCTGAGCTCTGAACACTTTGTAATAAAACTTCCTTGGCATTGTTTTATAAATGGCAACGTGCAGTTATGTGCTAGAAATTAATTCGAATGAAATTTAAATGGCATAGACGAATATATAACTCTTACTTATAATACTTATATGTAAAAGGTAATAACGTTTATAAACTTTAAATAAACAAAAGTTGTAAAGGCTTTTTCAATTTTAGAATAAAAAAAAAAAAAACAAAATAATTCGAATATCGTTGAACAGATTACACTACGTGACAGTTTTTTGACCAAATGAATCTGACAGTTTTTGAGATATTTCAAAATTACCTTTATTTGTGTTTTTAAAAAAGATGATGTGACTAAAATGTAAATATCTTCAAAAATTTAAAAGGATTATGTATTTCTTTCTTTTTAGTAAAAGGTTATAACATTTTTAAAATAACCATGGGTCGTTTGTGAAGATGAGTCAATAAATGGTGGAGTTATAGATAACCAAATTTCAAACTTCATTATAAATTTGATGATTTTTTGCAATTTTGCTCTTTTAAACTATTTAAAAACCAATTCCAGAAATATTTTTACCACGCCTCTGCGTCGCCATTATTTGTCGGATCATAACTTATCGCATACATAACGTTATAGATGGCTTGTCTATGGCTTCGTTTTGCATTTGGTAATTTTTAATCTGACATCAAATTCTGGGCGCCACTTATGCCATCCTGGGTCCATCCCCGCTAATGACCACTTTTGGGCCGTGGCAGGAAAGCTCTACTTAAACTTGTTACGCCTGCGGAAAAAAATATGTACTGATACATAAGCATTTATAAAAAATTTAAATCAGATATAAAAAAAATCAAAGATTCTTGGTTTTTTACCTTTTCATTGATACAATTTATTTTCAAGATCGCCTAAGATCAAAATCCAACTACTAACCAAACATCCACCAATGCATCAGTTTGAGTTTTCATCTGTCCTTTCAATTGATGTATTATCATGTTGTTTATCCGTGTAATCCAGTGCAGTCGGGGTTGACCAGGGGGGTTACCGCGTATTTCGATTAGAAAGAAATCATTTACGGATTCGAACAATTTGTACTGTGTATTACGATTTTCGTAATCGTTCGAAACGATGACAGAGGTTGTATTTTTTAGTAAATGGGAAATTTGATGAACAATTTTTGTTCGTAATAGAGAGTAGCTTTTAAGAAAGGGATTTTTTGTTTTCAATAATGTATGAAAAACGTCCGTTTATTCGAAACAAATATTACGCAAATCGTAATACACAGTACAAATTGTGAGAATTTTTTATATTGTAAATCTCTACTGAACATACATACATTTACTAAGCGGTTTTGTGATACCTTTATGGGTTTAGAAGTTATATACAAAATATTCCTGCAACAAGTGCTTTGTGTTAAGTCATACATAGTATTTTTATTTTTTTTAAACATAATAATAAACGTTCTTCTTATAAACAATCTATCAGGTATGTGATGGAAATCGGGTTTAAAAACGAAACGATTTGAAACCGAAAATATCGTTTTCAGTATCTTTTAAAATGCGGGCATGTTCTGACAATCGCAAAACGCTTAAAATTTGCGATTCTGACTTAAAATTGCAAATAAGGTGTTCTGTTAGTCGCAATAGCAAGAAGTTTGGCGACTTCAAATTGCAAAAGAGAACTAGAATATTTGTAAAAAACTATGGCAGATCGCAAGCTAAACGCACGAGTGAAAGAACACCATAAAATAAATCTAGCGTTTTGCGATTTCAAATCGTGCGATTGTCAGAACATGGCTGATGGATTTTAAATGCATATTTCTTTTGTTTTTAGTCTTTATTCTTTTAAAATTTATGTTATATACATACGTTACCTGAAGTGTATTCTGAACGAAAATTCAAGACTAATACAGAAATGGATTTTAAAATCCCTCTAAATTATCCCACTTTTTAAAAACGTTCGTTTTGAAATCGATCGATTTTCATCACATACCTGTATAAATTTATTACGAACTCATCAAAAAGCATATCCAAGCCAATATTTTAATAGAAAATAATTTGAATACTTTTACGAAATCAAGAAATGAAATGTTTGAATTAAGGTTAAAAATGGATAGTTTTTCAAATTTATTATTGTTAAGCCTGAACCGTTGTTCTTTATAAACTCTTAAATACGGTAGAAACTCATCTACATGCTTTTTAAAAAGGCAATTCTCCTGCTCATTATCGCAGTTGTTGCAAATACGTTGTTTTTAGCCCAACGTATTTGCAATAAACCATAACATTTTTTATTCTGTTGTTCAAATTTGTTGCAAAGTTGCTTTAGTGCTGGTTTACACTCTTCAAGAGAGGGGAAAATAATTGGCATTCTCTTTTTCCTTCTCTCCTATAAGCTCAAGACTTGACGAGTCAAACTTGACGTGTGTACACCGGCACATACTATCTGGCACATGTTATTAGGTGATATAACTATTAACTAAGGTTATTTCCATGTCCTAAAAATTTTGTAAAAACTATTTAAAAAAATTTGTTTGGTAATATGTATATTAGAGCGACTCACAAAAAAAAATTCTCGATGTACCCTCCTAAAAATGAACCTTGGACTTTTTTAAGATGACATTTTAAATATTTCGTCTCCAGCTTTGACCTCTCGTGAGCTGGACCAGTTTGAAAAAGGGTCTATTTTTGCATGTTTTGTTAATTTAAGAATCTGTTTCCTTACCAACATATACAAATTGGGTATCGTAAGAAAGGTTTTTTAAGGCGCGTCCAACCGTATATACAATTTGTCCAAGGACGATTTTTTAAGGATTTTCTGTAAAAAAATGGTTTTTTAATTTTTTGTTCGGGATTGTTTGTAATAAAAGAGCCAAATTAACATATTTTAATCTTTAGTCGATTTAATTAAATACGTGTCTCAGCTTTTTTTGAAATTCGTGCTAGTTCGCGTTTTGACAAAAATGCAAAGGGGTGGTTACCCTTCGTTTTAAATAGGGCAATATGGGTAAAAAAAAGAAATGGTAGGAGGGTACATCGAGCACGAATTTTGCTTCCATACAATTTGAGTCGCTCTAATGTACATATATCCATAAAAAAAGTAATTTTTTTAGCTTTATTTTTGGAAACTTATCTTTTTTTGACTACTTAAAAAAGAAAAGTTTATTTAAATAAAATAGACTTTTTAATTTTACTAGTGTTCGCCTAATGGTCAAAAATCGACCATAAATTTGTATGTACATATGAAAAAAACATAGCACCTCTAAGTTTATATGAATTTATATGTTTCAAGCATTTATTTTTTCCTTTAAAGTGGATCGATTTGGCGAGGGACCAACCTCCGGTTCATATTTTATCTTCTACGTGAGTTAATTTAATTTTGTAAGTTCAATATAAAAATGTTGATTTTTCCAGGAGAAATAAAAATGCGATGTTTCACTCTTGAATGATTTATTACGACTAAATAATAAAAAGGTTGACAAGTTTCAATGAACATAAAATTAAAGAAAGAAAATCAGTTAAATTCAAAAATAGGTATAATGTATCAAGTGAGAAAGAGTAAACAATATAGATTAAAGAATTAATATCAGTGTTGCAATGTTGCAGAAAAAAATCCAATATCATAACACTCCTCCTCAACACTTATATTTAATAAAAAAAAAAATAAAATAATGAGTCCTACAAGTTCACAAAGCCTAAAGCTCCTACTAATTTCACATGACTGACTCCAGACAAATTTTTCGTCAAAATATCAGAAATATTGGAATTACTATCACAATATTCCAAATCAATTAACCTCTCAACATATACATTTCTAATATGGTGATACTTAATATCTATATGTTTAGTTCTATTATGGTAAATTGGATTCTTAACTAAATGTAAAGCGCCTAGGTTGTCTCCATATATCAGAATTCTCTCCGAACTATCAATATTTATCTCACCAAGAAGTTTTCTTAAGAATACTGCTTCCTTTGCTGCTGATGAAAGGGCCATGTATTCCGCTTCAGTGCTACTCAAGGCCACCGTAGCTTGTTTTTTCGACTCCCAGGAGAATGCACCACCAGCGAGAACAAAAACATATCCTGTGTATGATTTTCGATTTTCTGTATCACCACCCCAATCGGCATCAGCATAACATACAACTGGACGGTTAGTCCTTTGGTATTTCAGTTGATAATTATAAGTCTTATTGAGGTATTTCAAAAGTCTTTTCGCAGCTGCCATATGCTCATGATGTGGGTCCTTGTTCTTTTGAGATAATTTACATACTGAGTGCAGTATGTCAGGTCGTGTACAAACTGCTAAATACATCAAAGAACCAATAAGTGACTGATAACCCGTTGGGTTAACCCTCTCGCAGTCATTATTAAAGCACGCAACTTGGAATTTGGGTTCCAATGGAGTAGAGACTGGACGACATTCTTCCATTCCGTATTCTCGTAATAATTCCCTAATATATTTTTTCTGATGAATACTTATTTGTCCAGTGGCACCATCTCTCTCAATTTCAATGCTAAGGAAGTTTCTGGAAGGACCCTTATCAACTACAGATACCTTTTCTGAAATTTGTAATTTTATTAGTTTGAGTTCATTCAAATCAGTACACGCTATAAGTAAATCATCTACATATACAGCGATTAAATTAATGTTACTATTGTTTCCTTTTCGGTACAGGCACGGCTCACTTTCACAGGGTTGGAAACCAATTCCCCTCAGTATTTCATCCAATTTTAGATTCCATTGGCGGCCGGATTGCTTAAGTCCATATAACGCCTTTTTCAATTTCAATACCTTGTCGGGAAATCTTTTATCTAGAAACAGGTCAGGTTGTGTCATATACACATCATCAGTCAATTCGCTATTTAGGTATGCTGTTGATACATCCATTTGATGTAGATGGAGCTGGTATTCAGCTGCAAGGGCAATCACCATTCTGATGGTCTCGTAGCGCACAACAGGAGAAAATGTTTCCGTATAATTTATACCATAGGTTTGTGCATAACCCTTAGGCACTAATCTTGCCTTGAAACGTTCAATATGCCCATCACTGTTTCTCTTCAAAGCAAAAACCCATTTACATCCAACAACCTTCTGACCATGTGGCAACTCTGATAACTCCCAGGTATCATTTCCAAGGAGAGCTTTATACTCCTCCTGCATTGCACTTAACCAATATTGGGAGTACTCACCCGATAAGGCCTCGTTTAAAGTTTCAGGAATGTTGATGTTGTCTGCACAGATCAAGTTCAACGTATTGAACTGCTTTCGTGGCCTTCCTGGTTGACCCGTACGCAAAATTTTCGGTCTTCCTGGCCCATACTGATTTTCATTACCATGTCGAAAACCAACAAGTTCTGAACCACACATTACTACACCAGGATCTGAGTATTCTTCTGCAGATTCGAACTCACCGTCACTTTGATTCTGGTCATCTTGTTGAATTATATTCTCCTCAAATGAAGCAATGCCATCATTCTCTATTTCCAGGCACAAGAGTTCGTTATCGTTTCCAACTAGTGGTTCAGCATTATTCCGCACCGGCATACTATTTTCCAAAAAATTAACATCGCGACTAATTGTTATTTTTCCTGTTGCTCTTTCAAATAGGCGATACGCTTTCGAAGTTTCCGAGTAACCAACCATGATGTATTCCCTTCCCTTTGGACGGAACTTGTGGTGAGATGTCTTGTCTAATGCGACTGCCAACGAACCAAAAGTTCTAAGATGGCCTACATTTGGTTTTTTTTCTATACCAAACTTCATATGGTGTACAATTATTTAATACCTTAGTCGGCGATCTGTTCCTGAGGTAAGCGGCAGTATTGACAGCTTCTGCCCATAATGACTCTTCGATATTTGAGGATACTAGCATGGCCCTGGCCATTTCAACCAACGTCCTATTTAAGCGTTCTGCCACTCCGTTTTGTTGCGGTGTATGAGGTACAGTTAGTTGTCGCTTAATTCCATGTAATTTCAAAAAATCATCAAAATTGTTATTGACAAACTCTGTACCATTGTCAGATCTGAGCATTTTAATTTTCTTCCCCGTTTGGCGTTCCACCATAGCTTTATACTGCTTAAAGGTTTCAAATGTTTGACTTTTGTTTTTTAAAAAATAAACAAAAATATATCGTGAACTGTCGTCAATGAAAGTCAATATGTAACGTGCGCCACCTGATGAATTCCTATTAATGGGACCGCAAATATCGGTATGAATTACCTCCAATAACTCGGTTGCTCTACTTTCAGAATTAGGGAATGGTTTCGTTGTACATTTACATTTCATACAAGTGATACAATCAATTTCATTAGGAAATTTCACATCCATACCATTTACCAAATTACCCTGCGATAGTTTTTTCAAGCTTGACACGTTTAAATGCCCGTAACGGTTATGCCACTTCAAAACTTCACGCATATTAGTTGTCGCCATGAACAAAGTATTCTTCACCGATGAGTACAAAAACAATTCTCCTACCTTCTTTGCACATAATATTGTTTTTCCCGTTTCATCTATTATCTTGGCTTCGCTGTTGTTAAATCTCACAACGTCTTTCACCGCTACTCTGCCGACCGAAATGAAATTGCATTGCAAATTTGGTACAAATAACACATCATTTAAAACAATATTCAATTCACCAATACATACTGTACCTCTACCCTCTGCTTTAATTTTGTTCTGTCCAGCAAGAGTGATCAATTCTGCATGCTCTTCAAACGTTTTAAATAATTTTCGGTTACAACAGAAATGAGCAGAAGCGCCACTGTCTAAACACCACACATCACCATTTAGTATGCTGTTTCCGCTATTTCCAAGAAATGCAGAGTATGCGTGCGTGTTTTTATTTTCCTGTTGTTCTGCTTTGTTGCCTGCCTCGGCTCTGCTGCTTCTGCACTGAGCTGCGTAATGCCCTCTGCGACCGCACTTAAAACAGTTAAAATTTTGTTTTCTTCTGCCGGCTTGGCGATTGTTTTTCTCGTTGTTGTTGCCGTTTTTGCCTATGCTGTTGCCAATTATGTTGTTGTTGTTTCTCTTGCTGTTTGTTTGCGATATGAATGCTTGTGCACCTCCTTCACATTGTACAGTCTGCTCCCCAGTTTTTCTTCTCTCGCCCTCTTCTGTCAACTTTAACTTTAATGCGCTGAGTTCCGGTAAATTATCCCTTGCTTCCAGAGCTATAACGAAATTCTCGTAAGATTTCGGCAAACTTGCCAATAGCGTTATGGCAAATAACTCATCTTGAAGCTCTATTCCCGTTTCGGCTAGCTTTTCCACAGTTGACGAAAAATTACAGACATATTGCTGTACACAATCTGCTTCCACCATTCTCATGTTCAGCAGTTGCCTGAAGAGGGTAACTTTTCTCACTGGTCCCTTAGGTCTGTGTACCTCACGCAATGTGTTCCATGCTGCACTCGCTGATGAACAATTCTTAATGTAGGCGATCTGAATCGGTGTTACACTCAAAATAATTGTCGCTGTGGCCTTCTCATCCTTTTTCACCCACGCCGCAAGTTCATTCGTTTCAGTAGGCTTAATATCACAAATTGTTGACCACAAATCTTGGTGTATCAAGACTTCTTTAATTTGCAGACTCCATGAGTCGTAATTCGCCTCATTCAGTTTTTCAATATTGAACATTGAACTCATCCTGTAGCAGTTTTTCCTTTTCTTAAAATTTTCCTTTAATCACTTTTAATTATTTCCTTACTTTTTTTCTTTTTTATTAGACGAGCACTCCTGGGCCCATAACCTGTTGATTTTTCCAGGAGAACTAAAAATGCGATGTTTCACTCTTGAATGATTTATTACGACTAAATAATAAAAAGGTTGACAAGTTTCAATGAACATAAAATTAAAGAAAGAAAATCAGTTAAATTCAAAAATAGGTATAATGTATCAAGTGAGAAAGAGTAAACCAATATACAGGGGTGTGCTGGAAATCGCAAACGCAAAACGCAAGAATTTTAAAAGTCGTTTTTTTAGTAAGATTTCTGTAATAAAAGAATTTTATGACAAATATTATACAAACATATCTCTATTAAACAGAATTTTATAACAAAAATTCTAAAAAGTAGATTAAAAGTTTATTAAAAATAGCCTTCAAATTCTTGCGTTTTGAGTTTGCGATTTCCAGCACACCCCTGATAGATTAAAGAATTAATATCAGTGTTGCAATGTTGCAGAAAAAATCCAATATCATAACAAAAAAATACCAATTGAAAAACAAAAAAGTATCAAAAAGTCTCCTTTATATATTGTCATCCACTCAGGCCGTTGCAAGTTTAATTTTATGTTTCTATGTCTAATATTAACGAAAATTAATCAAAGTACCAGCTGTTAAACGAAAAATTACCAAAAAGCTCCCCTTACATGTTCTTGTTCACCCAGTTTAATGTATAATTTTATCTTTATAGGTCGAATATTAACGAAAATTTAAAAAAGTTCCAGATGAAAAACAAAAAATACCAGCATTTTTTATCTTATAGGTTATCACTCACTCAGGACCCTACACCTATAATATTATGTTTCTGAGTTCAATATTATAGAAAATTTAAAAATGATCACATGAAGCACAGAAAAGTAAAAGAAAAAAATTTAGTTTCCCGTATTTCCCCTTTTTTCTCCCCATAGAGGTTCGGATGACAAACAAAGGAAGAAAGCGTTCTTGATGTTTTTGAGAATAATATTAACTTTTGTCTAAAACGTGTTCTTGAGTGGACTTCTAATAACTTCTTAACTATTAATCCTTATAAAAGCAAGGCCATTATGTTCAGCCCTACAAATCGGTTAATTCTAGACATTGATATTTTTTTTTGGGATGTTGTGCGTATTGATTTTGTAGATCGATTAAAATATTAAGGTATTATATTAGCCTACAAACTTTCGTTTAGCTACCATATTGATTTGTTGAGTTCTAGACTCTATGGTATGTTACGTAGAATTTATTCAATTAATTTTTATTTGCCCTATCGTATCGAAGCTATATTGTAGTGGGCCTTGTTAATATCTCAAATACTTTATGGGTTTGAGGTTTATTCTGGCACATGTGCAATGCACTTGAAAATAATTAATCGCTTGATAAACGTAGTTGTACGTTTTGTTTATAGTATTCGGCGTCGAGATTATATTTCTTGTTTTTTTTACGGATTTTTTTGGCTTAACTTTTGTGGATTTAATTAAATATCGTAGTTAAGCATTTTTCTATAAAGTTAACTGTTTTGCCTGGCCTGATTTATACATAAGATTTATATAGTCGAAATATTCGAAAACCGGTTTCTGAAAAATATCGAATAATCGATCACCCTAATTTTTTATTATTTGATAATTGAAAATAAATTTTTATTTATTATTTTGCATTTGTGTTAGTAAAAATTTTGAACGTTTATACCCAGTTGGCAAATTGGTCATAGACGCAAATGTCGTCAAGGATGTCTTTAGGACATTTTTGAATTTGTCGCCTATATAACATATTTGGAGACATTTTTTTAAATTTGTCTTGAATAATACTTTATTGAGGACAACGTAAGTGACCATTGCATTAATTTTGTCGTGTTTCAAACCACTTTGACGACGAAATGCATGCAATGGTCGCTTACGTTGTCCTATACTAAAAAAAATTATAAACTTTAAATTTGTATTTAATTTAAAATAAAATTAAAAATGTCTTGTTATTTTGCTTTTATTATCATTATTTTTGATAATAAAAAAAAATTAAAAAAAAAATAATCTAAACGTAGAAAACGTTTTTTTGCTCTCCTGAACAATTATTTTGTAACTTACAACGTTATTCGCGGCTGTGCTTAAATTGTGAAATTGGACATACATATGTGAATTGATGGGTCAAGAAGCACAAAGAAATTAATGTTCGTGCTGACTACATTGCCATATGTTTAGTTCAGAACACATTCCCTTACTAGTTTGAATTCACAGCCTTCATGAGAAAAAAGTCGTTTATATAGTCGCCAATGACAACTTTAACCACATTGTTACCCATATGATCATTAACGACAATGTGCATGATAATATCGCTCATATTGTCGTGTACGACTTGATTGCCCTTTGTTCGAAAAAGTCGTCGATGATTTGTATGGGCTGTCGCCAACATGTCGTCAGGGATTTACTAGGGGTCTTGCACGCGTCATCGACGTTGTCTTGAAGACATGGCCAACTGGGTAACTCTGAAATTATTGAACAGATTTTAATAAAATATATATTGTGCACTTCTTTGAGTAAAAACCTCATAAATGGTGTATATTTTGTTCAAATCGGTTGTCATACAGAGGAGGAAAGTGTTCTTAACGGGTTTGCCTTAGCCGATTTATATATAGAAGATTTTAATATATTTTTATAATATTAATTTGAATAATATTGAATTTAACTTCCAAGAGAAGAAATTAAATTTGAAAGACATGGGCCTTGGACATTATCGTAAATTATTTGAAACTGATTTTTATTTAATTTAAAGAAGTATTAAATAAATTTATCATATTTTAATTTTTGAAAAACAGTTACAAATTGTAAATAATTAATTTTGAGCCAATATTTAGAAAAAATAAAATTACAATGAACAGCTATGGTTCTTTCTATATTTTAAATTTCATTAAAATCGGTTTGATAGTTTCTGAGAGGAAGAAATTTCAGAGTCGATCGGTATACTTTAAGGTGGGTCCTAGGACCAATATTTTAAGGCGTTACACACATCAGCACAAATGCATAATACCCTCTCCACTATTGTGGTGTGGGTATAAATATTATCTATTTAATTGCACAAATTTCGTGTATTCTAAAAAAAATCCTGTTTTTTTACGAAAATATGGTTTTTTTAATTTTTTTAAGGAAGCAGTTTTTTCCGTAAGCATTTTTTTTTTGGAAATTGGCAGCTTTTCTAAAAACAAGATATGACAACACTGGGTGTAGGGTATCAAATCTTCAGGCTTGACGGACTATACATACCCTACAAGTAATGAATGAGAGTAGTCACATTTTTCATTTTGGTGTTAAGAAAATGATAGAAATAAATATCCGAAAACTTTATTTTGGTTCTTGCTTCGGCAGAACACATACTAAAATTGGAACGATACAGAGAATATTACCATGGCCCTTGCGCAAGGATGACACGCAAAATCGTGAAGCGTTACACATTTTTTTCCCAACACGCAACTGTATTTGAAGCAGAGGCAGAAGCAATTATTGAAGCTTTGAAATCATGTAAGAACTCTCCTAACAAACACATAATCTTCACTGACAATCGTTCTGTTTTCGATGCATCATTTGCATTTGTGTTAGTAACAATTTTGAACGCTTATTACTCTGAAATGATTGAACAGATCTTAATAAAATATACATTGTGCACTTCTGTGAGTAAATTTCTTTCAAATGGTGTATATTTTGTTCAAATCGGTTGGCATACAGAGGAGGTGTTCTTAACTGTTTTGCCTTTTGATTATAACATTTTATTTTCATAAAACTTCATTATTGTGTACAGCTTTATAACACTGGTTTACAGCCAAAAAATACCAAGTACGCCACATGCCTAGATAAGTTAATTGGGACCTCCTGAACACGAAAACCGCTGTAATTTTTTTTTGTAAGTACCGTTTTTTAAATAACGGTACTTTTGTGTTTTTCGGTGTATGGTCCCACTCAAACCCTTGTGAAGCCCAACCAAAAGGTCCGATCGAAATAAATGGCATATCGTTGGAAAGGTAATTGAATGCCTTTTCCGTCAAAATGCTCAAATAAAATTCCGTTTTTTTTTTAATACGTTAAAACTGATGGTCGCCGAATACAGTGTGTGAGCAATGAAGATAAAAATATTGTCGTTCAATAAAATCGTTAATAAAAACTTTATTTTACATCCAATTTGTTTCGATCGGACTTTTTGGTTGGGCTCCACAAGGGTATGAGTGGGACCATACACCGAAAAACACAAAAGTACCGTTATCTAAGAAACGGTACTTAGAAAAAAAAATTACAGCGGTTTTCGTGTTCAGGAGGTCTATCTAGGCATGTGACGTTCTTGGTATTTTTCCAAATTAAAAATTTGTAAAGCAGTGTAATACAAAAAGTCCAGCAGTTTAGTCGTCCATATCGTCTTCCTCACTGTCCTCATCGGGGTCGTTTGCCTCTAATTGACAATTCGGGCTTTGACACATAAATATATAATTTTCTTTAAGAATCTGCAGAAAAACCCGAAGCCTTAATTTTTTTAAAAATCGCCAACAACTAACAAGTAAACAATTTTAATTGATTTAAGATATAAATGAGACTTCTTTATATTCAAACTTTGTATATAATCATTTTACCTTATTATGTTAACTTTGGAATAAGTGATTCTTTTTTATTTGTTGATGGTGTTTTTCTGCCTTTTAGAGGATCTTTTGATTTTCTTGATGTTTTTGAGAATATTAACTTTTGTCTAAAACGTGTTCTTGAGTGGACTTCAAATAACTTCTTAACTATTAATCCTTATAAAAGCAAGGCCATTATGTTCAGCCCTACAAATCGGTTTATTCTAGACATTGATATTTTTTTGGATGATGTGCGTATTGATTTGTTGATCGTTTAAAATGTTTAGGTATTATATTAGACTACAAACTTTCGTTTAGCTATCATATTGATTTGTTGAGTTCTAGACTCTATGGTATGTTACGTAGAATTTATTAAATTAATTTTTATTTGCCCTATCGTATCGAAGCTATATTGTCGTGGGCCTTGTTAGTATCTCAAATATTTTAAGGGTTTGAGGTGTATTCTGGCACATGTGCAATGCTCTTGAAAATAATTAATCGCTTGATAAACGTAGTTGTACGTTTTGTTTATGGTATTCGGCGTCGAGATTATATTTCTCGTTTTTTTTACGGGTTTTTTTTTGGCTTAACTTTTGTGGATTTAATTAAATATCGTAGTTAAGCATTTTTCTATAAAGTTATAAGAGATCGTAGACCGCTTCTATTATTTAATTCTTTTATCTTCTCACGTTCGAGTAGGAACCCACAACTTTTAATTCCTAAAATTTCTTCTATCCTGTTTGAAAGATCTTTTAGGATTAGGATTGCGAGGTGGTGGAATAAACTATCTTTTGAATTGCGTATCTTTTCCCACTCTAATATTGTTTTTCGTCTAAAACTCTTGGGATTTTTTTTACTGTATGATTTTTGTATGCAGGAATTATCTTGCTGGTAAGTAAACAACCATATTTGTATGTACTTATGTTTATGTATATAGGTATAGATACGTGTGTGGTATGCACAAAGATTTGTCATATTTTCTGTACTGAATTGGACCGTTTCTTTAATTAAATTTTTTTATTCTGTATATTGGCTGGGGAGCCAATGTTTTAAATGGTAAGGATATTTTTATTTTTAGTAAACTGTCATGTATTTAAAATATTATTAGCCCAATTATGAATAAAAATTCCCCGGGAGTTTTCTCTTTTCCCATTTTTACAATTGAATTTACATAGGAAAAATGGGAGAAGGGAGAAAACTCCCGGGGAATTTTTATTCATAATTGGGCTGTATATGTTTGTATTATATAGAATGTAATGCAGTTTTAAATATCAGGTATGTAATATTTCTTTATTGGCTACAGAGGCTTTATATCAGTGAAGGGCACACACATACTATCACATTTATGCTTGTGTTGACGAAATAACAACAAAGCAACAGCCGAACGTACATTGTCACATCCCACACAATGAAGTTTATAGTGTACATGTGTCGACGTCACACAAGCAGTATTTTTATTCCTATGCACGCGTACATAGGATTTGTAAATGTGGCCTTCACTGCTTTATATTTATGTTATCATAAATAATATTCTCCCACTTTACTATAAATGCCATCTATATACATATTTATTCAATTTATTTTTATCCTCTTCGGGCATAGGTAAGTCTGATACTTTCTTAACCCATTCTGCTAAAACACTTATAACCACAACCTGGCTATTGGTACCCACCAAACCCATTAAATTTTTAAAGCCATCGGGAGTGGTAAACTGTAAAGGCAAAATCAACCTTATCGTGGTTGGCGTAGGCGTATTTAGACGACAGTCGTATTTGTAGGCGTATTTAAAATTCAATGGTATCGTGAAAATTTTTCGGGAACGCCAGCTTTTGTAAAAGTCTCATATTGTAACAGATTATCTAATATTATTTTTGTCTGAACAGCCTGTTATAAAAACTGTTAACAATGACAGCTGTTTACAAAAAAATTTGTTATTTACGCGGTATAAAAGATAAATTATTTTTTATTATGTTGAGTGTGGGCAAGGTATATTTACACAAGGTAAACTCGTTGCTACATCAAGACAAAAACAACACGCCAAATTGTTTTTGTATTTGGAACCATGGTGTCAAAAAAAAAAACGCAACAATGTGCCTTTAAAATAAAAACACAAATTGAAAAAAAAAATAAATAAATAATTAAATAATAAATATATGATGAATAAATAAATAAAATATTATCTTTCATTACATGTTTGTACTTTGCGAATGCTATTTTGTTGTCGAATAAATTTTGCGAATTTGACATTTGTTTTCGCAATGTAGAATACCGACTTGTCACCTTTTCGCATTTGAAATGCGATTAAAAAAACCTTTGCGAATATCGCAATACAGAATAACAATTGTTCGCATTTATGCATTTTCGCATCGCATTGATTTTCGCATCGCAATTCAGAATAAGCCTCCTGATTATTTATTGAATACACAATAATCGTGAAAAAAAAACTATTAAATAGAGTAAAAAAGTACCTGCTAGCGATTTAACAAGTACAGAAAAAATTATAATTTCCAAAAAAATAAAATTTCCGTATTAGCGGTTAATTTTTGAGCTGAATTAGGTTTTTTTTTTAAAAAAAATTTGCTATGGTGAAGGATAAAGAAGCAAAAATCCTCCAAAAAATTTTTTTTAAATAGTTTTTGTTTATTTAATTTTGATGTTTAATTTTTCAATATATTAAGATAATTTCTTATGTATTTTTATATATGTAGCCTAAATTAACTTTCAAGGATATTTTTTGTAATATGATTTCTTGTAATATTTGTTATTTATTTATTTAATACGATAATTAATGTTACTTATATTTTTAAAAAGTTAAAATTAAGAAAATTCAAAGAAAGAAAAAATAAAATAAAAAGCACAAATAAAACTGACACGAATTTAAAAAAAAAAATACATAGTAATAATAAAAATAAACATAATAAAGGTTATTTCAGTTAGAAATAACACAACTAACTAACAATTTATATTGTAATTATAATTAAAGGTTAAATGAAAACGATGAAATGTGATCATATTAAATGATAATTAATGGTTTATAGGATGAACGTTTTAACAGTTTACTTTAAATTTAAACTAATTAAAGAAGATTGAATTATATTCAATATTTTGTTTTAATATAAAATGTAAATTAAATAGAAATTCAATCAAAGTAACTTAAAACTAATTCTTAAACTTGCTTTAAATTTTAAATCAATTGTAATGTGTTTTACTCCTTTTATCCAATATACACTTTAATTCAAATTTATTTTCTTTTTCATTAATTATATTTACTAATTTTTTTAAACTTTATTCTATGAAAATGTTGTTGTATGAAGGGTGTTTGTTGCATTTAATAATTAAGTTTGAGGAATTTTATTATTTTGGAAAAATTTTTTGATTTTTTTTTTGTTTTCTTTAAATAAGAAAATATCTTATTCAAGAAATAATTTTTCTTTCTTTTTTGTATTTTGAATTTTAAAATAATAATTTTATTTATAGCTTCAGGTTTATATTATTATTAATATTTTTAATACTTTTTTTATAAATTATTGTTTTTTTTTCCTTTAGATATCCTAACAAAAAAATTTACTTATTTTAATGTTTTTTGTTCATATTAGTTACAATTCAACAAAAGTTTTATAATATTTTAATTTTTTCCTTTAATCGATTTTATTTAAAACAAAAAAAATTATTTAAATATATATGTAAGAGTGAAGGGGAAAAAATCAATGTATGTACTTATTTCTTACAGTTGCGAGAGTACATTGTTTCAGTATTCATTTTCCAAACATCTGGGCTAAAAATTGAATTGAAATCATCATCTTGTAGACTTTCAGATGTTGCGCGATCAGTCTTTATAAGGCATCGCCTTGTACGACGTTTCCGTTTTGTATAAGAGTTAGAATTTTCTTGTTGTTGTTCAATTTCCCCGGCAGCTGAAGCAGCAGATGCTGATGAAGATGTTTTGTTTCCAAAGGATTTTATGGCACTGCCACGTTTTTTATTTGATTTGACCAATTTGGCTTTAGTTTTTGAAGTGGTAATTGAAGGCGATGTCAATTTTTTTACTGTTTTTGCCGCCCGTTTACCTCTAGTTCTAGCACAAATGGGTGTAGTTGATATAGAGGGGTTGTAGTTGTTGTTAGCAGCAGGTTGTGGCGTTAAGTTTGGTGTTTTTAATATGAGCTTTCTGGCCGCTGTCGTTGTTTTGGTAGATTTTGTTTTACGCTTTGCAGTTGAACTTTGTTTTTGTGTTATTGTTGCTGCTGTTGTGTTTTTGCGACGAATGTATTGCTCAGATGTTTCAGTGTCATCTGATTCGTCTTCATCACCACTTTGGTCATGATAATCTTCATCATCTTCACAATCTTCTTCCATATCCTTATTTTCGATATTATGGGGTTTTTTATTATCACATTCTTCGATATTAATATTTATCTAAAAATTAAAAAAAAAAAAAAATTATATTAATTATGTTTGGACGTAAGCCTTAGAAGCGAAATCGACTTACTTCCATTTTAGTGCGTTTTTGTTTATATTCCTTTTGCATTTTAAGTGTCTCTTCTTCATACTCGCTAACCGAACGTCCCAAAAGTGCTAGTATGTTAATAATAGCGTAAGTAGGTTTACCTTGATAACGCCTAACCATTGGCTGCTGTACTTCACTTAATTCGTCTTCACGATCAAACTCTTTTTCTGCTCTTTCTCGTGCTATTTGATCGGGGTCCTGAGATAGTATTTCGGCCCAAGAGAACTTTTTCTTCTTAGTGTCCTTTTTATCTGATTTTGAACGAAGATTTTTAGGTGATACACGATTTGAGAGTGTTCTCTCGTGGAACGGCGTTCCTCCCACAGAGAGATTCTGCATTATATTTAAAACCATATTGCAGGCGCCATTATTTTTGTTCGTTTCAAAGAAGTCATTTTTGTTTTCGATTTCTTCTTTGACGCGCACACAAGTGTGTTGAATTTCATGCATTTGTAGACGTAAATCCGAGAGTGAATATCCTAAAAGTTGATATTCGTTTTCAAGCAAACGTCTGTAGCTTTTGTAGTCGGGACGTTCATGGTAGGCTAGTTGGCCTATTAAATGTAGGTATTCACCTAAATATTTGGGAACTTGTTTGCCGTATATCTGCCTGAGAAGTTCTCGAACATCGGTCATTAAAAATTCTTTGGCACGATGTACCTTTTCTTGTTGTTGGTTGGTGGCCGCCTCCTTCCAGGGCAAATAGCCCTGAGACCAAAAGAGCAGGTTGTAGCCAAGGCATTCCATATCGCTGCGCCTTGAATGGGCGCCCATATGAGCATCGCGGGAAGTAAATTCGAGTGTACCATCATGTGCTCTTCGTTGATCCATAACAAATGGACGATGAACACCATTGTCAATAAACTTTGAGGCTAAGCCGTAATCAATAAGAAAAATTCGTTCTTCATTTACCTCAACCCATTCTTGCACAGACGGGGAGAAGTTGGAAGAATTATGGCTTCTTTCAGTTTTAAATTTATATTTACTATCATTGTCTTCTGTGGGGGCGGTACAATACATTTGCATATCACGTTTATTATTAAGGCCCAAAAGTTTCTCTTGGCGTCTGGTTAAGCGCCGTGAGCCTAAGTTAGTAATGTATGATTTTTTAGCCGTTAACTTAGTGCTGCGACGAACTGAGTGAGGTACAAATTCTTCAGACTCGTCGTCCGAGGTGTTGGAATGCATATCACTAGATGAATTACTATTACCACTATGACCATGACTTTTCACCGAGAGACCATCCTCATTAAAAAATTCTGAGTAACTGATGCGTTTTGTTGGACGTAAGTAATGCGACTTAACCATTTCATCATATATAGTAGTCGTTTTTTCCCGACGACACGACCTTACTGGATTTGAGCCACTATATTGTACAACATTACGCGATGATGACTTATTCCCTTTAAGGAGTTTGTTTTTATTTAAAGGCGTATTATAGTTATCCGTACTATTACTGTTCATGCTATTTGTTGTAGCGCCATCATCGAAATCCTCATCCTCGTCATCATCTTCGGCTAGAGATTCTTCTTCATCTTCATCCTCTTGTTCGTAGTCACGATCAATTTCCTTATTATAAACTTTGCGTTTAACAACAAAGTCCTCATCGTCATCATCATTGACTTCCTGTTCCGAACTATTTCCACTGTCTGTGGTCTGTTGTTTTTCATCATATTTATCATCATATTTTGTTGTTGACTTAATACGCTTCTGTTTACCGTTAGCAGCCACATCAACCATAGCACCATTACTATTTGTATAGGTCGAGGAAGACGTTGTTGTTTTCTTATGATGTTGAGTCAAATATTTACATTTTGATATCATTAGATTCTGAGCTTTAACGTCATTGTGGCAGTAACCCTTATCATGTAAGTTTTCCAACACATTTATGATGTGAATCGCCAGTGTTAATACCGATTTCTGGTGAACACGACATTTTTTTATTAACGAATGCAAATCTCGATCAAAACGAGGCAAAACTAAAAATCGATAACGTGCATTGCCAAAATAGTGCGAACCGGAAGCAATATAATCCGGTATGCCTGAAGGTTCATTTTTGGGTTTGCTATAACAAGCAGCTGCTGTTTCTCCATGTTTTTCAATTCCAGTAATTTCTTCATCTTTAGTAGTGACTAAATAAATGAAACGAAAAGCAAAAACAAAATATTAGTGAAAAGACTTTTGATTTATTTCGTTATAACTAAACATTTAAATGAATTAAAAATCTTATTATAAATGTAAAAATCAACAATCAACTTTGCGAATATGCAAAACAATACACAATTACAAATTTAAATAACCAAACATTAAAAAAATCTTAAACAAATGATGAATGAAGTATCTTATGTACCCTTCACCATGGTGCGATAAGAATAGAAAGTTTTATAAATACCGTTCTTTAGATATAAGTTAATCTATTTTGTTCCACGCCTTCTTTTGTGTTGTGTATGTGTTAAAAGCCAAGATGCTTGTATCTAATTCGGAAACTTTGGCTGTTGCCGTTCGCCATGTACACAAAAATCTATAAGAGCCACGCCCACTTAACCAATTTCGCCCACATTTTGTCCGATGTTGTGTGTTGATAATCAAGATGCCTGTACTTAATTTGGAAACTTTGGCGCTTGCCGTTCTCCCGATATACAGAAATCTAAAATGTCTTTGTAAGGAAGGGGCTACGGACACTTCATAACCCAACTAGTGTACCACCAGTTTTTTTAGATAAAGAAACTAATGCGTGACCCGCTCACTTCTACAATCCAACACATTTAGTGGATGTTGTGTATTGATAACAGAGGTGTTTGTATATAATTTGGAAAACTTGGCTCTTTCCATTCTCAAGATATACAGAAATGTATGCCATTCCCACCTATCAAATCCCGACCATTCTTTTGAATTAATTTAGCCTTTTCGGTCCACAAATAGCTAAGATACAAGCAGGGTTTAAAAAACTGGAGTCAAAACCAAAAACTGTCGAACAAAAAACGAGTGCTTTTTGAGTTAGTTTGACAGAGAGTTTCTAAATTAGGTGCAATGACCTTCCGACGAAATGTGTGCGGGATTGGTTAAGTGGGCGTAGTACTTGCCATACAGACATTATAGTTTTTGTATATCTTGAGAACGGAAAGAGCCGAAGTTTCGAAATTAGGTATAAGCATCTTGGTTATCAATAGACATCCGACAAAATATGGGCGGGATTGGAGAAGTGCATGTACGTGGCACAGAATATTTTTATTTATATATTAAGAGCGGTAAGAGAAACATTTTCCAAATTTGGTAAACATAGCTGTGTTATCAATACACAACCTCTCTAAAATAAATAGGCTGGATAAGAGGAAGAGGCCGTGGCACCTTCTGCAGAAAGTCATTACATATTTCTGTATATCTGGGGAACGGCAAGAGCTAAAGCTTTCAAATTATGTACTTGCAACTTGGTTATCAATACACAACATCCGACAAAATGTGGGCGGGATTGGAGAAGTAGGCATGCCACATAATAGATTTATTTATACCTAAGTCTGAGTTCATACGGCTCATGTATTATTGATAAGATTCTTCCTTTTTCTTCTTTGAACATGAATTGGCGTTCAAATGATTCATGTCATGTTGACGACATGTTTTTTATTTTGTATAGTCGTGCGTATGCATGTGTGCTTTTTTGATATTGAAAACAATAACTTAAACAACGAATTAAAAAACAAAACGTGAAGACACTACATACATCTGTGTACTCGTTTCTTTTCCCCTCGTCCCTCTCGCCTATAATGTAGCAATCATGTCAATAAGACATGAGCCGTATGAACACGGACTAAAGAACGGCATTTTTATAACTTTCTGTTCTTGTCGCACCATGGTATTTACTTTTTATTTTTTCAATACAAAGAAAACTTTCATGGCCAATAAAATATTTAATTTATTTTTATTCCTAATACATTTAAACGTGATCTTCGTTGGTTATGAAAATACATAATTGTTAAATAGGCCGTTGCCAGTTTATTTTAGAGCTTTTTTTTTGGAAAGTTTGAACATTCCTTGAAAATATTGCATTTTACTTCTTGCAGAGTTATATTTTCAGTAAAATAGTACAAAATATTTTTAGCTATTCTAATTTTATTTAATTATGTATTTAATATCTGTAAATCAAGCCTTAGAAGCCAAAATATCAATATTAATTTTTCACATTTTATGCCAAAGTATAGTTTTTATACTTTGATTGTATTTTAAATAATTATGAAAAAATTAACATTAATTTTGGAATTATTAACAAGTGTTTACAATAGTCAATACTTACAAATTTTTTCGGCAGTATTCATAAGACAATGTATTTCGACGAACAGTGGCCCATTTGAGTGTGGCTCTATTTTAACAACAAACTTGGCATTTTCGTTTGCAACCGGAATGCTGATGTTATCAGATGCTAAAAATATTTCACCAAAATTACCTTTGCCTGCATAAAAATTAAAACAATAATTATAAATAAATTGAAGATTTGATTAGTTGCAAATAAAAAACGAAGAATGCAAAAATGTGCATAATTAAAAATATTGTATAAAATTCTTCTGTACATATAAACAAATATTTATAAAAATAAATTTCTTTTTCTTTTGTATCGACTCACCAATAGGACGTCCCAAACGCCAGGGTTTTTGTGTTAAATCATACAAAACCGTACCATTGACAACTGACGGTCTCAATGTGTAGACAGGTTTAGGCGATTCCGTAAGTGTGGAATTATCATTTTGTGTAAGGCTAAGATTTAAGGAGTTATTTAGGAGTATGGAGGAATTATTTGCATGTTTACTAGATGCATTACGTGGTGTTGTTGTTATCAGTCCTAATGGTGGACCATCATTGGACGATGAATCTTCATCATCATTTTCATGCCAGTAGTTATTGTGGGAAGCATTTAAGCGTAAATTCTTACTATTTGTTATATTGGAATTACATTTTCGTTTACGTATGCTACGTTGTCCTGTTGTAACAGGTGTTACATGTTGATGAGTGTTATCATGACTTTCAACAATAACGCGTTTACCCATTTTGCCGGCTGGTAAAGTTTATCTAGGGTTAAAATGCCCACAGTTTTCAGCCGTTAGTTAAATTATGGATTTCAATAACTTCAAAACATAAAACTTAATACGAACTGATTGTTTAAAAAAAAGTGTGCAGCAGCATTAAAATTTTTTAATAGCTCAGTAATTTAATAAAATTTGTTGTTTCTCTTACTCCTTTTTTCCAGCACTAAGTTTTTTGTTATTTTATTCATGCAATCAGTCTTTAAAAAATATGTTTTTGTTTTGTGTTAATAAAAAACAGGAACCTAGTTATTATTATTTTTTAATAATTTATAATAAAAAACTGACATGTTTTCTCTCCCCTGTCTTCTTATTCGCAAATTTTAAATTGTTGACGGTCTCTCACATGCATGCAAAGATTTTTGTTTTTATTTTCTCAGATTTATTTTTGTGTTCTTATGTTATTGATTTTACTTTTATCTTTGTTATTTTTGCATTAGTATTTCTCTCGCTTGCTGGTGTATTTGTTTTAAGTTTGAGTTGGAGGTTTTAAGGTGCTGCTGCTTGCATTTTAAAAAAAAATAATGTATTTCATTTGTTTACACTTATTTTATTTTGTTGTTGTATTAATTTATGACTATTTTGTTATTATAAAATTGACTGTTTTGATGGTTGTTATCGTTGTTGTTTTTTAATGTTTATTATTGAAGTTGTTGTTTAAAGTTGACTAGTGAATAGGTACATGTGTATATAAAAAAGGGGAAAAAAAACTTAAGTTAGTTAAATGTTTTTTTCTTTTAAATGCACTTATTATTATGAAATATGTATGTATTAGCATATACATACATATAGCATACTAAAGTCGCAACTCAAAAAAAAGTAAACTTTGTTTAAACTATAAAATTTGTAAGTTCTTTTATTTATTAAAAAAAAGGCAAAAAAAACTTCAAATTCCGCAACAAATCTATGTTGCAAAAACAACCTTGAAATAGCTACATATAATAAGAAAAAAGTAAAAAATCTGTACTATTCCTAAACATACTTGTATTAAATCCTTTAATTAACAAAGAGAAAACAAAAATCACGACACAACGTGGAATTAAAAAAATTCAAAGAATAAAAAAGCTAAACTGCAGTTTACGGGGCACACGAATAAAATGTCACCCGATTCAGAGTTAAAAAATACAAGGCGGCTGACTTGAGTGTTTGTAATTCTCATTTACTATACAGTTTAATTTGCATAATATCTTTAGCTTTTCTATAATTTTTGGGAAAAAGTTTCCTGATGATCTGGCCTAACCAATCAGTGAAATGCGCATAGGAACTAGTTTGTTCTCTAACATTAAATTTCAGTGTATTTATTAAGAATGAAAATTGGAAATTGAGCACAACAAACAAAATCTTATTAATGATAAAAAAAAATGCAAAGTAAAGTCGGTCAATATCGAATATTTGATCCCCTACACAACAGTATTCAGAGACAAATGTTTAAAAGTGATACTTTCTTAGGTCCCATATGGGCAAATCCTGCGTGACGAACGCTACATTCGCACGCGTTTTCTAATTGAAATATACACATTTTTTGGTCTTTCAAAAAAGATAGCTTCAACTTATATATAGTATTTAGTGACATTAATATGTACTATCGAATGGCATATACCTATCATAATTTATAAGCCAGTATTTGTTGCGAAATAATTGATCACAAAGTTTTGTGACGCACGCTACAAAAAGTGGAAGTAACTTCAAAGGTTGAAGTGCGTTTTCCTAATTTTCAGCAAATTTTGCATCATAAGGTATCCAAAATCTGATTCCTAAAAGAAAGATGGCTATAAGAGAATTCTAAACGCACTTATTCGCAGCCAAAAAATGTTGTGATTTTTTGACAAAAGCCGTGAACCCTTTGTGACGCACGCTACAGTTTTTCCAGTAGTATTTTATTATTTTATTTTATTTATTTTAACAAAACAAATTATATTTTCATGAATTGCATTTCTTAAACTAATTTCTTAACAAATGAATGTCAACTTTTTTTTCAAAGAAATTTATATTTTGATAAGTTTGCTGAAAGTGCTATTTTAAGAACAAAAATCACCTAAAATAATATTCAAGTATTTATTAAGAAATCAGCAGTGGGGTAGGATTTGGTAAAAATTATTGCATTAATGATCATTGAAATACATATTATTTAATATAAAAATGAAATTAAACATCTAGTCTTATATTCCGTTAAAAAAAAAATTAATTTGAAAAATTTTTGGTTGGTGGACTGTTTCTGGGATTTGCCCATATACAATTATGTACCTTTTAAAACAAAATTATGTTATTTGGATAAGACTAATATTTTCACTCTCAAATAAGTTTTAAGTAAATCTAGTTCCTCGATTATTTGCAGAACACTACGTGACAAAATTTCAACAAAGTCGTGACCAAATGAATCTGACCGCTAATATTAAATTTATATTAAATTTTCCGCTTAATCCGAATATGAAGTCAGAATTATCAAAAGTAGAACAGTTTTTGAGATATCCAAAATAACCGTTATTTGTGTTTTTAAAAAAGATGATTTGACTGAAATGCAAATATCTTCAAAAATTTTCAACGGATTATGTATTTCTTTCTTTTTAGTGAAAGGTTATAAGATTTCTGAAATAACCATGTAAACCAATGATTTAAAAATCTTAATGTTTTATTGCACGCGATGTCAGATTATTTTAAAATAAACATTTTGCTCCCAACAAGACATAAATTGGTGATTTTAAGTCGATCAGTATAGGTACAACAAAAATATTTGTATATGTTTAACACATCAGCACAATTTCATAATACTGTTTGTAATATTGGAAACATATCTCCAGGAATTTTTTTGTATTAAATATTGTATTGAAATAATAAATAAAATAAATAAATAAATAAAATATGTACGGTAAATACTATATATGTATACATTTTATCAATAAAATCCAATCATTATACCTATTATTTGTTTTAAATGATCGAATTTCAATTTACACCTGATCTACACCGCAAAGAAATTACCCCACGCTCTACCCAAGGTGGTAAAAATTACACCAAATACGGTTAGTTACCTACAAAGTGGCAACACAGATATACATATGTAAGTGTGGGGGGGGGGTCCTTTTTTTGTCACCGGATGTCCCAGAAGTTCCGCATGCTCTTAATTTTATTATTTTCGTTTTTCTTATACAACTACCTTTGAGCACCCACATATACCACTTAAATGGCGGGCGGTTTTTTGTATCCGATGGACCCACGGGTTTCAGCCCACCTTATTTAATTTTTTTTTTTTAAATTATAGGTACCTAGTACAACTATAGTTAAAAATTTCAATTTGTTTAACAAATTAACTAGATTTGTTTGAAGGATTTTAATCGATTCGCAAGCATGTATTTAAAATTGTATGTTTTGTTATAATTTAGAATGGCTTTACATGGGGTCTTCGTCTGACAATTTTTTGTCATAATAAACGTCAAACTTGTCACCGTTTTTTTTATAGACTTTGACATTTGGTATCACAAAAAAAATTCGTAATCTTGGCATACGCGTTTCAAATATTTATTTTATTAACTTCAAGTTCAAGACCATAAAAACGTCAACTATTTATCATTTAAAATTCTAAACGAAAATTTTACAAAAAAAAAAAAAAAATTCTAAAAAAAACTCCCTTAAATGAAACCCCTTTTGAACCGATTACTTTTTACGGATGATATTTCAGTTCAATTCCATTTGTTTCAAAGTGCAATTCTGATAAAGTGAACAAAAACAACACAGCAATAAAAAAATCATTAAAGGAAATGTATATACATACTATGTATGTATATATAAAACATATGAATATATAACAAAATATTAAATTTACAATGTGACTGCAAAATACATAATAAGTAAATTTAGATTTAATTTTCAAATTTTTTAGACAGGTTATGTTGTAATACAACACATATTAACACAAACATTTATAATTTGACAATTGTTAAAAAAGAAAACCTCGAAAACAAAATTGTTACAAATGAGATTTCATTCGAATGAAACGGCGACAACACATTGAATTTAGCCAAATGAAAGGGTATTAACATACCTACACCAATCAAAAAAAATGTTCAAAAATTAGAGGGGGGAGCAACAAAAAACAGTCAAAAAAAAAAAAAACATTGCCGACAATACCGCTTTATAGACACAAAAAACATAAAATGTGAAAATCAGACAAAAGGAGACAACAAAAACACAAAGAAAACGGAACGAACAAGAAAATGAAAAATAGCTCTGCCACGACAGCCAACCTCGACTATAGCAGAGCAAACCATAGCACCACTTTTCTACAACATAAAAGATAGTACATTTTTTTTACATACTATTACCTTTTCTATTTTTTTAGTAGTTTAACAAAATTTTCATTTTTAAAAATAAGAAAAATTTAATTTTTGTCAACACTTGAAATAAATTTTATTTGCTGCAGCTATTAAATTATTTTCTTTTATAAACTGACACAAACGTTCAGACACACACACACATACACAGGTTAATTTTTATTTTCAAATTATCTTTTCTTCACAATTTTCTGTTCCATTTCCAACATGAATATTATCTATATATATATATTTCTTCTTCACTTTTTTCAATGAAAAAGTTGCAGCCACAATTAACTTAAAAAATAAGTCATTAAAATTTATTTAATTCATACAAGCTTTATTTAAAATGAATTTCTATACATTATTTAATCGAATTCACATAAAACTTTATAATTATCTGTAATAATTTTTCCACTAAAAACTTACAAAAACTAGAGCCTCTTAATGGGGCTTTTTCTTCTATCACACTCGACTTTTTATACACACACAACTGACAACTGAAATAAAACCAAACTGGAAAGTGTTTTGATTTCACTGTTTCTATATTAATGATTTAAGAGTAAATGCTGCCAGATATAAATTTAAAAGTAATCTACAAGTAAAGGCGAATTCATGTAGACGGTGATGGCAATACGAGGCTAACACAGGGTCTCCACCTGAGATAAGATATAAGATTTTTATAACAGCAAACGTCAAATTCAATCGCAGAGAGTGTGGACTCTGAAATAGTGTTAATTTTAATATTATAATAAATATTATGGGACAGTTGTTATGAGAAATCTTATAACAACTATCTTATAAGATGAGCTGTCAAAAATGCACAAACATACATACATATAAAACAATATTAAGACGCATTCATTAATAAATTGTTTAATTTTTCAGTGCAAATAGTGAAAATCTTGTGATAAGTGTATAAAAAAAAACAATATTTTTAACTAAAAATAAAGAAAAACTAAAAAAAATTATAAAAAATACATAAGTTTATTGTGCGAGAATCATTCGATTATGAAATCTTATAAGATACGTGTTCCCCTTGTTTAAGATTAACATGAAGAAATGTGTTCTCTCATTCTGCCGACTTTCACACATTACATGAGATATTATCTTAGGTGAAGACCCCATGTAAATCATAACGTGTAGACGCCCGAATTCGCTCTGAAAAATTATACTTTATTTGTCAAGTTACCCACAGACGAAGCAACATTTGTCGAAACATTGGCTTGTTTCACTAAATGCTGATACGTGTGTGGTAAAGTTTCTGGTTGAAATTCGAGTAACTTTTTTGGTCTCTGAAATACCAAAATTTTTGGCTTAAATGTAGTTTACCGACTAAATAAAAAAAAGTACCTATGGTGATAGAAAATTGAAAAATAAGAAGAAAAAGTTAAATAAAAAAAATTGGCGCAAACGCTTAGTTTTCGAGTTATGGACGTTTTTAGTTTTCATAGAAATATGTGATTTGGCTGAAGTGCAGTTTACGGGGCTACGAAAAAAATATGCCACCCGATTCAGAAAAAAATCAAAATTAAAATTTATGGGGGCTCAGCCAGTGGGGAATTCTGGAACCAAAAAACTGCCAAGCCCACTTAGTGATATGTGTTTTTTAAAGTGTTTTTAAAAAATTAATAAAGAAGAAAAAAATTAAAGGTAATTTGCTCATAATTGCAAATATGTATTTATTTTTTGTATTCGCATATTATTTTCCTCTTAAGGTTAATTGAAGTATTTTTTAGGTGCAGAGAACCTTTAGGTACCGAAGCCGGTATTTGGTATACTATAGAGGAGAAAATCCTCGCGCCCGGCCGAAGAGAAGCTTTAGTTAGCGAAGCCCGTGTTTGTTATACCATAGAGGAGAAAATCCTTCTGCCCGGCCGAAGACCGGCTATGCAGAGAAGCTTTAGTAGCGAAGTCGGTGTTTGTTATAACATAGAGGAGAAAACCCTTGCGCCCGTCCGAAGTCCGGCTATGCAGAGAAGCTTTAGTTAGCGAAGTAGGTGTTTGTTATAACAAAGAGGAGAAAATCCTTGCGCCCGGCCGAAGACTGGCTATGCAGGGAGCTTTAGTTAGCGAAGAAAATCTTTGCGTCCAGCCGAAGGTCGCCTAAGCATGAAGTTTTTGTATTACACTTTTATATAAATAAATTGTACACTTAGTACACAAAAACTGTAATGTGAGCTTAAGGGTTAAACATTTTTAAATTAATTCTATATATCCATAAAGATCTAGTCAAAACTTTTAAAATGATACTATAAATGATACATATACCTTTAGAAATGTGGTGGAAAAATTACATATTTCTATGAAAACTTAAAACGTTCATAACCCGAAAACTAAGCGTGTGCGCCAATTTTTTTATGTAATTTTTTCTTCTTATTTTTCAATTTGCTATAACCCTCCGTCTTTTTTTTTTATTTCGAGCTGCGTCGGTAAACTAGATTTGTTTCCGTTTTTTTATAATAAGTTTGACGATTTTATGACAAAAAATTGCAAAAGCAACTTGTTTTGGGACTATATGTAAAGAATTTTATTATATTTTTACAACTAAATATCAAAAACAAAATTATTCTAATTAATATGTAAAAATATCATGAAAATAAATATTAATTTGAACGAATGCCTGAAGCAAAACAATAAAAGAAGAACAGCAATTTTAGAGTTTTCCCATTGACGACATTTGGAAAATGAAATTTCAGTTTCATGTAAATTACTATCATGAAATGCCATTATTATTATTTTTTTTTTTGAAATTTGTGTTTGTTGTACGTATATAAAACTTTTTCAAGAAATAACTTTCACGTGTAAAGGCAGCGTAACTTCCAACACGGCCAAAAACAGTGATCATAATGGAATGAGGTGGGCTCACTAGGTCAGCTGTTCACAGTGTTTTTCGCCGTGTTTGAAGTTAGTGCCCATTTAGACAGGGAAACATTTGGAAGGGAAACATTTTGCTTAGTAGCAAATTACGGGTGGGAAAGAGCGAATTGTTTTTGTGTTCGGTACTCGGCGACATCAGCGTTGCCACTTTGTGGGTAATTACCCGAATTTGGTATAGTGTGAAATTCTTACTTCAGATATCCGAATAAAATCAAGATTCGATTTCAGTGATGACATTTATTTCTTTTTAAATATTGTGGATAAAAAATGCACAGTCTTCTGAACCAAAGTATCGGTTTCTTTTAAGGAAAATACATCATTAAAAAGTTTGGTAATAAATGTCGTAAGATGGACTCTCAGATTTGAAATATAATGACTATCATAGTGATTTAGTTTCGCAAATTTCAAACTAGCCTGGGGGTAGAAATGTTTCGAATATTTCAACATATAATTAATTGTATGTGTCTCTGGAAACTTTCAAATGCTTTTGTTTGAAGATTATTTAAAGCCCTTAGCATTTGTAAAACTGAATAACGAAAGTGACAGTTGTATAAAACCCTGCTGGCATTTAGTTTATTAAATATGGTATAAAGGGTATTATTTAAGACCATGAAACTTAAAATGGTAGATAACACAAAACAGATGAATTTTAATCGTAGATTAACACACGGCATAACCATTTGAAACTGATTTAAAAAAATAGGCACCGCGCCTGTCCTTGACGAAACGCATTGCAGACGACCAATTTTGTTTCTCTTTTTCGAGCATTGCCGGCTACGTGCCACGAATAAAATGAACAATGTTGACCTCCAAGACGTCAATAGTTGTGACTTCACAGGCCTACGGAAAAGTAAATTTGGATAATTTGGTGGCGTTGTACAGGCATGAATCTTTCTACCTATGATGATGTGTCTGAGCAAAAAGTGAGCGCAGTATGACGTTTGAAAGCTAACCTTGCGTAAGCTCTTTCGGGCTTAAAAACGCCCATTATAAAGAAATCACTGAGCATTCCTTAGATACATGCTAACAAATTTGGAAGTTAAACTCATTATTTTAGGAGTTTTTTTAATGTTTTATTAATTGTTTTTAAGTCTTTATTTTAATGTTAATTTATTTTAAATTACAATAAGAATGTTAAAAGTTTGACTAATATTGATCTTCTTTCAATAAGTTTATTGTGTTATTGTTTCTGTGTAAATGTCTTTTATTAAATAAAACTTCAATTTTATATCAGGTGTAATTTCATTTAAATCGGGTTATTTTGCTTCATCTCAAGTGTAATTTTAAATTTTGCTGGTGGTAACACTGGGCGACAAGCTTTGTTCTAATTTTCTTTGTTGACATTAATTTTGCTTTTTGAGAAAAAAAAATCCAACAATATTAACATAGCGTCTTCACCTGACAATTTTTTGTCATACCAAACGTCAAAGTCTATATAAAAAAACTCGAAAATTTTTGTCAGTGTTTTTTTAATATTAAGTTTGACGTTTGGTATGACAAAAAATTGTCAGGTGAAGACGCTATGTAAGAGAATGTTTCCGGCAACATGTTCGTCTTTGTGACCGCGAATGAAAAAACCAAAGAGAATTCCAGATGTTTTCCTTCCAAATGTTCGTTCGTCTAAACTCGGACTTAGATTTTCAAATATTTTGTGTAAAATTTTTCGCCGTCATACTCATATGCAACAAGGCGAATTCATTTTTCCGGTGGCGTTGAGAGCACAGCTGTGGCATGTCAAAAGTTACTTGTGTTTTTGACACATCGACCAAGGAAAGCAACAAATAAAAAAAAATGTTGTGTTGTATCGACCACCCTATACATGATATGCAGGGTGGTTAGATGTGACGATTTTTCGTAATTTTGACGATTTTTTTTTGAGCAAATACATAAAATGACGATTGACGATTTTTAAAATAAAAGTAAGTGCTGGTTCACACATGTCAAGTTTACTTGAACAGTTTTATTTAAATTTTCTTTTGAACTTGCGTTCACGTTCATGCACAAAATTAATTTTTGTTTTCTTTTCCTTCAACTTTGTAGCTTTTTATTATATTACGGATGAAAAAAGAAAAGAAAAATACAAAACTGACTGGTACGGTCAAGTATGTACCCCTTTCCATTCTCTTTACCCCTCTCTCCTAAAAGCTCAAGACTTGAAGAGTCAAACTTGACCTGTGTGAACCAGCACTAATAGTGTTATGACGATTTTCTGGCATCCATATAAGTGCTTTAAACATACCCTACAAGAAATGAATGAGCGAGTAGTCACATTTTTCATTTTGGTGTTAAGAAAATGATGGAATGACCGAATGTGACCGAAAACTTTATTTCGGTCATTTCTTCTATCATTTTCTTAACACCAAAATGAAAAATGTGACTACTCGCTCATTCATTTCTTGTAGGGTAGTTTACAACTAGTATGCCGACTCGTTGACAGGTACCTAACTCAAATGTCAGTACTCAACAAATACGAAGTCAAACCTTTGATATGAAATGACTTTATCTTTTGACATCAAACACAATTCTCAAACGTTTTTCAATTGTTTGATTTCAAAATTTAAATTCAAATTGATAATGATTTGAAAATAAACATTTGACATCAAATGTTTTATCAATTAGGTGTCAAATTGGTATCAAATGTTAAATTCAAATCAAAACTAAACTGGGCAATACTTAAGCGAAAAATAAATGTAAAAATTAAAAATAGCAATTAAAGCAAGGCGAATTTAACAAGGTAAGTGCAACTCTACAACTACAAAAAGCCCCATGTATTTTTTTGCTACTTAATAGGCGGCTGTCAAAAATGCTAACAAGGCAAAAATTGATTGAAAAACAAAATAAAAATTTTATTTGGGTAATAAAAGAGATTATTAAATTCACTTTAATTATTCGCAGTTTTTCTAAGACATTTTTTCGGTTATTTTGGCGCAAAACATAAACAAAATTATATTTTGACGTTTCCCTATTTTTTTTTTAATTCGCCGTGGAGACATCTGATGAACGGCTGACGAGTTGAGTTTACCTTGTTGAATTCGCCTTGGATTAAAGTAAAATTTTATCTTCGTGGCAGTGTTGCCAAAAGAAGGGAAAAATCCCTACATGTAGGGTTTTTTGTTACTAAAATAGGAACGTAGGGAAATTCGGACAGATTTTTTATATTCGCCAAAATGTAGGTATTTTTTCTCATATTGCATTGTATACGAAATAAATGAAAAAATGAATTTTAATTAATGATTTAATATTTAAAGAAATGGAAATTTTAAGTCTCGAACATATTTTGGGACAAAAAAAAAAGATGAGTACAATTAAACTAAAGCCTCAATGATCTTTTGTATGAGTGTATAACAATCGTTGAAACAGTTTTCGATAAAAATGAAAAACTATAATGACGAGGTTGTGTTTCCAAATTTATCAAGACTGGTTCGGATTTAGTTTGCTTTACCCAATGCAAATGGTGATGCAGTGAGACCACAAGAAAGCGATACAAATTGAGCACCATAACTTTAAGTTTAATTTGTATTATAAGATAATTTTTGAAACAAAAACGGAAGAGGATGCATTAATTTCGTATATACTAATGGTCACTTTAGAAAATTCAAAGTTCAAAAGAAATACATAAATATACGGCCATGTCATGGGAATCGAAATAACGTGAAATTGAAATCGACGAAGATTCTTAATTAAATTATTGTAAAAATTAAAGCAGCTTTTCCTGAATTCAAAAGTAGTACAGGTATATAAAAGGAAATATTTTTTTGAGAGAGTTTTCAAAATTTGTTCGATTTCAATTTCACGTGACTTTATTGATTGCCATGACATGGCCGATTATTTATAAAATAACCTATTGCTATTGTACCTCAATTAAATTAAAGTGATCATAAAAAGATTACCTGCCGTATTCATAAAAATAATTTTATTTTAATAAAGGTTTACAAAACAAATTTTCCATGAAAATTTTACTTGAAAAACGTTTGGTATACTTAATAAATGTTTATGGATACGGAGGTACATTAGACCGGGTCGACCTCCATACAAAAAAAAAGTTGTGCCAGTCCCCCCCTAGAATGAAAGATATGTGAATGAAGTTTCTAAAACAGGAAAAATTTTTTTTTTTGCCACGCCCCAAAATACAGCACATTTGGTTTTTTATATGTAGCGCTGCCATTTAAAGTCCGATCTCATCATATCGCATATCGTTGCTCACTTTTATGACACGCCTCCAAATTAAGCCCCTTTTTTCATAAATAATACATTAAACCAAGTAGAAGCCAATACAAACCAAAAAAATTTTCATCAGTGACGCCCTAGAATAAAAGGTATATTTATAAAGTTTTAAGAACTTAAAATTACAGGCCGGATTGAAAAGTCACCAAACACAAAAATGAAGCCACTATCAAGCCATGAATGAGATCGCACTTTAAATGGCAGCGCTACATATAAAAAACTAAAAGTGCTGTATTTTGGGGCGTGGCAAAAAAATTTATTTCCTGTTTTAGAAACTTCATTGACATATCTTTCATTCTAGGGGGTGACTGGCACAACTTTTTTTCGACCCACCCTAGGGTACATATTTTTTTAAGCCTCTTGTTTTTTTCATTGAATTTAAAAAAAATTAAAATTTAAAAAAAAGTACATATTTTTTTTTTTTTTGTTTTATTACTTATTTTTGTTTTTATTTAGAGCTTTACTAAACATATGCGAATGAAATTAGTTTTTTATAACTATTGTTTCTTCTTATACTTAAATGACTTAAACGCGTAGGGATTTTTGAAGAGAAAATTTTTGAAACTTGTAGGGAAAAATCTGATTTTTTTAGTATGCGTAGGTATTTTTCAAAAAAGCTGTTGGCAGCACTGCTTCGTGGTTAAATGTGTTTTGCAAGTGAACGATTTATTTTTTGTGAAAAATAAAAATTATTTGTGAGTAATTACAATGATTAAAAATAGGAATTAAAAAAAAAAAACGGGAAAGTGAAGAAATTATAAGTTTGTTGAATGATCGCGGTGCCACAATCCTCAAATATTTGGGTGCCAATTATTTCGTCTTTGCAAGAAATAGAGGACGGAAAGAACATTAAAAGTTTGATAATGATTTGAAAATCATTTGAAAACCATAGCGTTCTCAACAAAAAGGGGAAGTTATTTTCAAATTGAAAAATGCCTTTATTTTCAACTTGTGGAATATAAATAAAAATATTTTATTTTTTTTTTAATTTAAATTTATTATTTATTTAAATAAACTGTGAGATAAACATTCGTCACCATAGCTAAAAGATGAAATAATGTTCTTTCCGTCCTCCAATTCTTGGAAAGACAAACTACTCGGCTCCCTTTTATTTTGAGGACTGTAGCACCGCGATCGTTCAACAAACTTTCTCCTGTTTCCCGTTTTATTTTCCTTTTTTTCGTATTTTTAATCATTACTCACAAATAATTTTTATTTTTCACAAGAAATAAGCTGTTCACTTTATATTAAAATTTATTTTTAATAGCAAAACACATGTAACCACAAAGTAAAAAATGTAACTTTAATCGCCATTTTTAATGATCACATTTATTTTTCGCTTTAGTATTGCCAAGTTTATTTTTGATTTGAAATTAACATTTGACAAACATTTGACATCAAATTGATAAAACATTTGATATCAAATGTTCATTTTCAAATCATTATCAATTTGAATTTAAATGTTAAATCAAACAATTGAAAAACGTAAATAAAATTCAATTTTTAATTACAATATTTTGTTCCCGACGGTTTCGTCGATTGTTTGTCGACTTTTTCAAGGGATTGTCTATTTAAAAATTATAAAAACAATAAAATAAATATGAAAATTTAATCACATTAAAAAGTTTTAGATGTACTCAGGATCATACAAATATAAAAATTAATTTTAATATTAAAAAAATACATATTACTTTAAACTTTAAATATATCACAGCTTAAGTAATGGCAACAATATAGCTCGCATTTATTTTGTTCGTGTCTTCCTTCAAATTCATTGCTCTATTAATTTGTTGTTGGATTCTTAGGCTTTCAATTGTGTACCTCTTTCTTTCTTTATTTTCTTTATCTAGAATTTTTACATCATCGAACCTAATTGTGTGACCAGTATTTAGGATGTGTTGTGCTTTTGAGAATTGTGTTTAATGTCAAATGATAAAGTCATTTCATATCAAAGGTTTGACTTCGTGTTTGTTGGGGTACTACCTAGTAGATGTTTGTACCCTGAAAATAAAATTGGACCAACTGATCCATTTTGATAAAATGGACTACTCCATGGACTGGTCCGATGTAATGCAAGCATGAACCATGTCATTGTTAAAAAGTGTTTGTAGTGAGACGACATGTGTTCGTTTTTTAACGACATGCTTTCGTTAAACGACTTCAAAAATAATCCTCTTGAGTATACCATGGAGTAGTTTTAAAACTACTCCTTAGTGGTCCAAAGGTGGGTAATATGGTCCTCTCCTAGGACATCGTAATGTTAAATAAACCAGGTTTTTTTCATACGTATGGGTTGCTTTTGGACTAGTCATGGTCCCTTGTGGCCTACTCTTTACACGCGTGTTTGGACTGGTCCTATTATTTGCAGGGTATTAGTGAGATTTTCTTCAAATGTATTGGTGTTTCAACAATTTTTACCACTAAACATACCCTGCAAATAATATTGGACCACTGCAAATAATGCGACTAGTCCATACACGCATGTAAAATGAAGCCCATAAGGGACTAGGACTAGTCCAAAGGCAACCCCAATGTATGGAAAAAACATTGACCATTAACCATTACGATGGCCTAGGTTAGGACCATAAAACCCAGCTTTGTTGTAAGTAGCCCGATGTAATGCAATAATTTTTAACGACATGTTTTTGTTTTTAAACGATTTCCAAACTAATCCTCTGGAGTATATTATGGAGTAGTTTTAAGACTTCTCCTTTGTAATCTAAAGCTGGGTTATATGGTCACGACCTAGGACATCGTAATGTTAAATAGACCATGTTTTTTCGTGTTATTATTTTTAGACATATGTCTACCGTTAAAATCCCTCATTAGTATTTCCATTTATCAGGATATTAACACTGCATAAATTTAACACACCTGAGAAAAAATTTTTTTATATTAATTAACAATTTTCAGATTTTGTGAAAAAAATTAACCAAACCATTTTTTTGAGCTTATAGATTAACGGCTAATTTCACCAAGTTCAGTTATACTTAACTATAACTAAATGTCAATATGTAATAAAGCTGAAATTGGCCGTAATTAAATAAAAACTTGTTTGAATATTAATAAAACTATTACAAAAAAGCTTTATAAAATACATAACTGAAATTTAGCTCATAGAATAAATTCGAAAAATAAAAAATGTTGAATATAATATAAAGTAACCTTCGGAAGGAAATAATTCCCAGTTTCTATTTGTTAAAATTAATTAAAGAAACAAATATTTTCTGAAATTTATACGATAGTTCCACACTATGTGTGTGGTGAAAATTGCTTTAATTACCAATAGGTTTTAAGAAAATACTACTAACTCAATCAATTAGTAAGTTTTTTAAATTAAATAAAAAGTAAGATATTTAAGCTTTGTTCACGATCAAAAAACATTTTTATTTAGTGTTCATAATAGAGCAACAATTTCTTTTTCAACCACACACACTTGCATTAAGAAACCGCAAATTTCAGCCGCAACAATACTTTATTTATTTATTATTATCTTTTACAAAATTATGTAAAAATTTTCATCCATAACTAAATAAAATGATTTTAAACGTCAGAAAGAATTTCATACAAATTGTTGCTTAAGTTAAAGTAGACTCAACTTTAGTTACATTTTGGAAAAAAATTTTAATTACATTTTTGTTCTACAAATTAAAGGAAAATATATGAAATACTTTGGGAAGAAAAAAGATAGAAGAAAAAACGAAATTGTTGTGCTGATTGTGAACAAAGCTTTAAACATTATACATTGGAAAATGATACTATGGCCAAATGCTTCGTTTGTGGTGTATGCTTTATTACGCAAATGGTGTCATTTTGTATATGAAATACCATTTAATGTAAATCTTTCCTTTGATGTTATACTTTTATAGTGTATTTCTTGTTATTATTGTTGTTCAAGAGTTGTAAACATTTAATAAATACTTATGCTTACGAAAAAAAATGTACTGTTTTTTTCTTAATTGTACTGTTTTTTCATAACCAATGTACTGTTTTTCCGAATTTAAAATCTGGCTACCCTACTCCTAGACCCGTTAGATATACCGATCGATTCAGATTTCTGTCGATCTAACGATGTCCGTGCGGATGGCTGGCTGTCCATGTAAACCTTGTGCACAAAGTACAGGTCGCATATTAGGAGATAATTTTATGAAATTTGGTACATAATTCAAATTGACACAAGGACCTAGCCTTAAGCTTCTTTCAGGAATAGTGTCTGTTCTCATAAACCATCTGATTTTGTTAGCTTGTATACTAAATTTGATCCCAACTTCTTTGACTGCAATCTAAATCACAGTTTCACATTTTTTTTTTTTTGGAATAAATCTATATTTGATCATAGCTCCCATACAAATACTAGTCCCTAAAAAAGCTTTTTATGGCATTAATTTCCATGTGTCCATGGACACTGTGACACTTTTGAAAATGTCATAATGTCCGTGGGCGTTAAGACACTTTGCAAATGGACATTATGTCATTTTAAAACGTGTCATAAGGTCCATATTACTAAACAAGTTAAATAAAAAAAAAGATCTACATACACACAAAGGAAAAACATGTTTTATTATGGTCACAACCAACAAAACAATTTTTAAAGAAACTAATTTAACCATAATATGGTTATGGTTTCGTTAAATTGAACATAATATGGTAAACATTTTTTTTTTAAATAGTTTTGTTGTATTTTTTCTAGGTGTATATGTTAAATATATCGACCCATTTGCACGAAATTATCGTATATGCCAATTTTTTTGAAATTGAGTTTTTGATGCAATCTTGTTCTACATTCAAAGAGACGTCGCCTGACAAAATATTTTAGGCGAATTCCACTTCGTTGCTTCAAAAATTGAATGTATATTCTGTGGTTTTCATGGGCAACCGCGTATGTCTTAAAATAAAATTTTTCAGGAGAGCCGAAAAACCATTCTAGATCAAACTATGGGTTAGGTATTGTACCTTTTGAACTTTGTAATAGAGTTAAAACATCGGAATGAGTCTATCAGTTTTTAAAAATTTTTAGAAACATGTAAAGAGCGTTTAAAATTAAGCAATATGTCATCAACCTTTTAAAATCGAAAAGTAGACATACGCGGTTGCCCATGAAAACCACAGTATTTTCATATTTATATTGCAAGTAATAGCAGACAAAAGTATAAAAATGGCTCTCCTGTAAAATTTGGTTTTTGTAACATACGATAATTTCGCGCAAAGGGGTCGATATAACGAAAACACTTTTGGGCGCAAGGATTTTCTCCTCTATGGTTTTACAAATACCGGCTGCGCTTACGTAAGCGTCTCGGCAAGGATTTTCTCCTCTATGATAAAACAAGTACCGGCTTCGCTAACTGAAGCTTCTCTGCACAACCGGCCTTCGGCAGGGCGAACGGATTTTCTCCTCTATGGTTTAACAAGTATCTTCTTCGCTAAGTAAAGCTCCTAAAATCTGCCTAGTTTCTGAACGAAGGCCGACTACGCAGAGACGCTTTAGCTTGCGAAGCCGGTATTTTTTATAACAAAGAGAAGAAATTCCTTGCGCCCGGCCGCAGGCCTGCTTTGCCGAGACGCTTTAAATCAGGGACCGAAAATAACAGTTATATTGGAATTTTAAAACAAAAAAAGCACATAGAAGTAAACGTCGAAAACCTGATTCAAGTATACCATATTGTTCCTTATGCACTTGTCAATGATAAAATATATTGATTTTTAAAATTTTGATTTTTATTTTTTCGATCAAAAATAACAGTTATTTTTTGATTTTTATTTTTTTGAACAAAAATAACAGTTATTTCTTGATTTTTATTTTTTTGAACAAAAATAACTGTTATTTTTTGATTTTTATTTTTTCGATCAAAAGTAACAGTTATTTTTTGATTTTTATTTTTTCGAGCAAAAATAAAAGTTATTCTCTAAAGAAATGTACGTGTTTTAATAATTTAGATGGCTTTTAATAATTATTTTAATGTGCATAAGAAATTCCAATGATAATTACACATTAGAATGAAAATTTTAATTCAACTAAATTATTAAATCACGTACATTTATTTGGAGAATAACTTTTATTTTTGCTCGAAAAAATAAAAATCAAAAAATAACTGTTACTTTTGATCGAAAAAATAAAAATCAAAAAATAACAGTTATTTTTGTTCAAAAAAATAAAAATCAAAAAATAACTGTTTTCATCTGACTTTTATGAAAAAAGGTATAACTGTAACGGTCCCTGCTTTAAAAAGCGAAGCCTCTATTTTTTATACCGTAGAAAAGAAAATCCTTGCATCCGGCCGAAGGCTGGCTGTGAAGAGAAGGTTTAGTTAGCGAAGCCGGTACTTCTTTTATCATAGAGGAGAACATTCTTGAGCCTGGCAGAAGGCCGGCTATGCCGAGACGCTTTAGTTATTGAAGTGTCATAACGTCCGTGGACATTATGACACTTTTTTATAAATCTTAACCTCATAACATAATTGTGTTCTAGCGTGTCCATGATTGCCCATGGGTCCCATATTGCGTAAACTCTCGAATATTTGGTTTCGAATATTTTGGTGTAAGGTATCTTTGGTCGGCATACTTCCTTACTTGTTTAAAATACATTTTCCTCTTTTTTACCGTTTTTTAAAAGATATGGTTAAAATCGGTTATTACGTTTTTTAGACGTTGGAAATTTTTTCCGATTTGCAATATTTTATGATATCCAATAAAGTAATTTATAATTAGAAACTGGGAATTATTTCCTTGTGAAGGTTACTTTATATTATATTAAACATTTTTTTTCATTTTTCGAATTTATTCTATGAGTTTAATTTCAGGTCTGTATTTTATAAAGCTTTTTTGTAATAGTTCTATTCCTTTAATTTTTCAGAAATGACTTTATACACTATCAGACTATTATATTGTATTGAATAGAACTATTACAAAAAAGCTTTATAAAATACAGACCTGAAATTTAACTCATAGAATAAATTCGAAAAATGAAAAAATGTGTAATTTATAATTCCTAAAAAACTTTTACTATTTTATCTCGTTTCTTTAAAGGTTGATATAGATGAAGAACTATTAAGAAGCCATCAACAAAAGGCTGTACCATTAATTGCGGACTATTTAAAAAAACGGGAAAGACCGCTGCGTATTGAGGTATTGCAGGGTAGTATTACAGATGCTCTAGAACAATTTTATGATGTAGATGTGGTTATAGGTCTAGAAATGTTAGTATTTGCATACATTTCATATTTAACATTTGTCATAATTATTAATTTTATTTCGATTTACAAGTATTGAACATTTACATCAAGAAGTTTTAGATAAAGTTCCTGAAAATATATTCGGATTTATACAGCCAAAGCTGGCTGTATTTTCTACACCAAATTCCGAATACAATGTTCTGTTTGGTCAAATGTTAGCAAATGGCTTTAGACATTATGATCATAAATTTGAATGGACCCGTAAAGAGTTCGAGTCATGGGCACAGGATATTTGTAAAAATTATACAAATTACAGTGTATCATTCATGGGTCTCGGTAATCCACCCGATCAGCATGAAAAACTAGGTCATGCCACACAAATGGCTATATTCGCTCGCAACGATATGATTAATAAACCTTTGAACTATGAAATTGTCAAGAAACCCTTTGCATTAGATGCAAAATTTAAAGTAATTTATGCTGTCGATTTTCCTTTTAATGAAGATGAACGTTCTAAAGAAAAGAAAATTTTAGACGAAATATATTTTTATATAAATCAAACAAAAAATTGTGAAAAATATTTTAACAAAGAACGTTGCATTTATCAGTTACCATGGCAACATCTAATCGAATATACACAAAGTGTCGGTGGCACTGAAAGTGAATTATTGGAAATATTAAAGAAGAATAATTTCAATATTGAAAACGAATTCATTATTTTACCCGAATATGATGACGAAGATGATGCTTCTGATGATCTCGACTATGATGGTGAATATAATTTAGAAGCTCAACCATATAAATACAAACTTAATGATGCAGAAGAAGAAGAATTGTCATCAAATTTAGCTGGCGTTTGTAATTTGACTGCTGGTAATGATAACTATGATACTGAAGAAGATTGGGATTAAATTTAAATTATAAGTGAATTTGAATACAAACATTCTATTATTTAAATAATACTTATTTATAAATTCATTTAACTTTTTAGGATATGCACTTATACACATACATACATTGATATAAAATTATAGTCATTATATTGTGATGATGGTTTACTTATGTTTAAATTGAATTGCATTTATTTCGATTAAATCAAAAATATTTGATGAATTGCCATTTTGAAAACGTAAAAATAAAAGTAAAAGCATGGTGTAGTTACTATCATTAGTAATTTCACCATGAGTTCAATAAATAATACACAATAAATTGTTTATTTATTGTTTTCTTCGATATAACGAATCTGAAGGGGAAAGAAAAATACTTCGTAATAGTTAATTACTCGTTATGCATATGTTTTACTGAAACCTTAGCAAGCAAAATTTGAAAACATACCGAAGGTAAAGGGTATATATAAATTTGTCATTTCGTTTGTAATTTCTACCATATTGGTCCTTAGCCCTATAAAGACCCTTTTAAGAAGAGAGATTCAAATCTCGATTACCCTTTGTTGAAAGCAAGTTTGAGGCAGTTTTCGAAAATAAACAGTACATTATTTAACGTTCGGCTCACACACCTAGGAACGATATCTATTTTTTTTAGTGATTGTGTAGACATACACAACCCTTAATACCGTTCGTAACTATTTTCAAGAAAAAACCGAACATTATATAATGTTCGGTTCTTTGTTAAAAAACAGAACAATTGTAGTGATACTGTAGTCAAACATTATATTTTAATGTTCTATAATGTTTTTTCGTGTGTGTATTTTGTTTTTGTAAAAAATGTTTGGTTTTTTTTACCAGCTAAAAGGGACATTAACGAGCCGAACCGAACACATTGAAGTTTGTGGATTTTCAAAAAAGCCCGAACGGAATTAAATGTTTACATCTTTTGTTGAGTTTGAAAAAAACAGTAATATTTTTGTGTTCGAAAGATGACTTACAGGGAAACGTTATTTTTTTTTAATGATTTTCTACACAAACACTATTAGCGTTTGTGTATTCCACAAATCTACCGAACCGAACATTAAAAAACGATATTTAGTGTTTATTTTCGAACACTGGTTTGAGGAGCCCTTGTGTTGGGCTCGATCGGTAATGCCAAAGTATATTTATTACAAGTACATGCAAGTGATCAGCTGTTCAGTTGTTTTAGTTTCGATAGTGTCAAAATTTGCTTACATTTTAGTGCGCCATGATTTTTTTTTTTTTTTTTTTGTTTTCTTTATGTTTGGCTGTTTGACAATATCAAATGTTTTTACACAAGCAAAATGAATGTTGTTTTTTTATTGTTGATTTGTTGTAGACTTGCATGTACTTGGTATAAATATACTTTGGGTAATGCTTTCGCGAATTTTGCTATTTAAAATCAACCAACTCGGGTAATAAATGGCTAAAAAATTAGCAAAAATGTCAAAAAAATAATAACGCATTATAATTATGTAATATATTTATCAGGTTATACGCACCCTTACAAAGTGACACATTTTTCTAAATTACAATGGAACAAAAAAATAGTTACGTTTTACACTCAGCACTAATGTGTATTTAGCGTGTTAAAGCCTCAAGTACAAGTTGGAATGGATAAGTATAAAACAGTGCAGTGGTCGCAACCCTACCTCTTCAGTTGTTGCTTCGGCCACAAAAGTATCATCTTTTGATAGAATAAATTCGCATAATCGTTTTGCAATTCTGGAGGATGAATCCTCTGAAGCACCAAACGTGATGAAATCGTCCAAGCGTCTCTAAGCTTAACCCGGTGCGCTTCGCTACACTGATTTAACCACTTTATCGGTTGAGAGATATTTAATATATGCATCCTATGGAAGGTATTTCCCGCCTACCCGCTTTATTTTTATTTTTAAAAGTGAAGTACATATACCAAAGTTGAACTTTCTCACATACAACATGTAGTAAATATTAAAAAATAGGGAAACAAAATTCCCAACCACTATTTCGAGTGAACCTAGAGTCCGGCGACGTTAAGCTAAAAAATTAAGCGCATCCCATTAACAGTTTGAATACCAGCCTTTAATGCTATCCTCAAAAGTGGAAGGTTTACTTAGTTACCTTGATACCTAAACCAGGAACGGATCACACAATAGTTGAGTCATATCAAAGCTGTTTGAGAAGCTGTTAGTGTCAAAATTAACCCCAATTTTAAATAAAAATAATTTGAAGAAAGAAAATATTGTTCCGCTTTTGATAAAGTCTGGCATGAAGGCTTATTACCTAAATTGAAGCTAAACTTACCACAAGCTGTTAGAAAGCTACTTAGACGGTCGAAAGTTTATTATTAAAGAAGGTGATTATCTAAGTTCTCCTCAGCCAATGGACACTGGAGTCCCTCAGGAAAGCATCCTGGGCCTACTTTTATACTTAATATAAACCTCGGATATTCCAACAAACAACTTCACCCAATCTTCAACAGTGGAGGATAAAGGTAAATGAGCAAAAATGCGTACATATGACATTCACCTTGCGTTGGGAATCATGCCCCTATTAAAATCAATAATCAAATAATACCCTTAAATTCGCATGTAAAATATCTCGGTTTACATCTAGATCGCCGTTTAACGTGGAAAAGCCATATAGAGACAAAATGGCTTTTTGGAAGAAACTCTGTCCTTAGTCACGATTGCAAACTTCTCCTTTACAACTCTATCTTAACCCATTTACGCTTGCTGTGCCAATTTGGGAACACTTCATTATATGCGGCTTATGACAAAGTTTTTGACATTATTCAATATATATTTGCATAATCGATAAATTAAAAGTTTAGACATTTCTATCACATCAAAAAAATTTTTTTTTTTTTTAAGTGAACACTGGGCAATTTTGGGACACCTCTTTAATTTCCAAAAAAAAAAAAAAAAAAAAATTTTTGGATTTTTTGTTTATATGTAATAAATTTAATAATAAAAAAAAAAAATATTTTATTTTTTGTCCGGTAGTTTTTGTTTGGCCTTAAATGGGTTAACTGCCTCGGCCTCTAATATCGAACAAATTCAAAGGCGCCAAAATAAAGTTCTTCGAATAATTACAGCTGCCCCTTGGTATGTTAAAAACTCAAATGTTCACAAGGATCACAATGTACCATTAGTTAAAACTATGATTACGAAATATGCAGTAAAATACTTAAAAAGGCTTAGAGACAAGAAGAGAAACTGCAGCACTTACCCAATTAGATGAGCGATAAACACCTATATATGTGAAAAGAACCCGTGATAAAGAAAAGTTTTGTCTGGCACTGGCAGGACATAAAATAAATTATTAGGATAAGATTAGATTAATTATTGTTAGTTTATATTTAATATATGAATATCCAATAAATAAATAATGAAAAAAAAATTTAATAGCAAATTTCCAATCGGTTAAAATGGCCGAGTTATGACCAGAGTAGGGTGATTATCAAAACAAATTTTTTTTAAAGGCGCAAAGCACTTCTAAACCGGAAGTGATCATTTTTATTTCCAATTTTTCTTACTTAGACCAATTTTTTTTAAATCCGAAATTAAATCCGAACTAGCCCCAAAAAGAAAGTGAAAAATGGCCCCAAAATTTTACATTAAACACAACAACACGCAATGTTGGGATTTTTGGGTGTTTTTTCGATGGAGTGTTTTTGCATTTTAAGTAAAATGAAATACATATGACCAAAATATCGAGGAATGAAAAATGGTCCCTAAAAAATCACAATTTTGACTAAAGGGCTATATTTCATTTATAAAAATATATTGCAAATTTTAAGAACAGAAAAATTACCTCAAATATTTATTTAAATTTTATATAAAATTTTCTAGAGCTAGCTAGTATCAAAAACCCGAAATTGTATACCAAAGTGGAGAAAATCCTTGGCGATTATGCAGAGATGCTTCAGTTGCGCACGGCCAAAGGCCGGCAATGTAGAGTAACTTTAGTTAGTAAAGCCAGTGTTCATTATACTATAGAGGTTCAACGATGGTCCTACCATGCTATCTATCGTGCGATTTTTAAACCAACATTTTATAATTATTTGGATATAATTTTGAAGTTCTGGATTTTTAAACTTAGGATTTTGAAATTTGGGATTTTAAGTTGCGGCCATATGAACCCAACCCAAATTTTTTATATAAGTTTCTTTGTTTTTTTTTTAACTTAAACTTTTTTGGGGTTAAAATTCATTAAACATTTTGAGGTGATTTTTCATAATGTAGAATTATCCTAAATTTAGGCCCGTTTTCACAACTTAGCGATAGCTAAAGTGTTCCATTATAACAACTTTACTTTAACCTACCAGGTAGGTTTAACCTTAATCTACTTTATCGCTCACTTAAGGTTAAAGTTAAGTTTTTATAATGGAACACTTTTTAACGGGCCATTTAAAGTCTACTTTAAGCTATCGGTAAGTTGTGAAAACGGGCCTTAGGGTCATTTTTTGTTTTGTTTTTAGGGCTATTTTAAATTTTTTTGGGGTAACTTTTTATAAATAAAATGGGGTCATACTTCATTTTTAAAAAGAGTACCAAATTTGGGGACAATTTTGATTTATTTTTTGGTCCATATTTCGCAGCGCCATCCATGGTGAAACCGGAAGTGACCAATATAAATTAAACAGGGGTGTGCTCGAAATCGAAAACGTAAAACGCAAACACTTTTAATCTAATTTGTATAATTTTTGTTATAAAATTCCGTTTAATAGAGAAATATTTGTTTAATATTTGTCATAAAATTTTTTTATTACTGAAATCTTATTAAAAAACGATTTTTAAAATTCTTGCGTTATACGTTTTCAATTTCCAGCACACCCCTGAAAATTTTTCTAATTTGAAAACCTTTTGTTCTAATTACATATATTGTAAAAGTTTTGAAATGGGATCTCCATAAGTTTAAAAGTTATGCAAATGTATGTAAAAATTTAAGAATTTCATTAACCACCATATTTGTATGGAAGCCGGAATAGTTTGCAATTGAGCAAAATAAAAATAACGACTGTCATTTGTACCAATAAATCTTTACTTTTAAAAGTATAATTTACTAGCATTTAACCCGCTACTTCGTTAGCGTCTCACTTTCTTTCGTGGACATCTTTCAACGTACCAACACTTTTCATCTTATAGGCTCCCATTCACTTAGGACCCTGCAAATATAATTTTATGTTTATTTCTCTGTTCAATGTGGGTAAATCCAAAGTGTTGAACGTGACCAGCGTTACCGTTGTGATACTAAAGTATCAATTTGACCCTTTTTCGACGGCGTTGATACCTTTTATGACCCTTTTTTTTAAATTATACTTTTGTATCATTATCACCTATTTTGTGACACTTTTTGACCCTTTTTTGGAAATAGCTCTCACATTTTGTTTTTTGTCAACACTGCGGAACAGAAGTGCTTTACAAATGTTTTCGAAATAAGCATTGCTTGATATGGAACAGACTCAAAGTATAAACTTACAATTCCATGGTTTCTTCTCCTTGATTTTTGATAGTAAAGTACAATTTCCCTAAAAGCCAACATAACTCATATACATATTTGTTATTTTTTACGATGGTTTCTTTTCAAAACAAAAATTTTACATTTTATTAAAAAAAAGCAATTTGGTGTTTTGCTCTCTTAAAGAGTAGCATGTTTTATTCAAAAAAATTCGCCCTTAATAATGGCAAAAGGTATTGAACTTTTCGCCCCCTTTTGAATCGACAGTGTTGAGAGTGCCCTAACAGTCATGAAAACAAGAGGTAAAAATTGCTAAATTAGCGGAATTTCCCAAATATTTGGTAACAGCGGTATGATAGCAAAGTCTAATATTTATTAAAAATCGTAAAATCTTTAAAAAATCTGACACTTACAGGAAAAAATCGATTTAATCGAGAAAATGGTTACAATTCGCGAACGATTGAAAAATTAAAAACAAACACTAAAATTTATTTGACATCGCTAAATCGGTAAATTACATAAAAAATTAGCTATAACGATAAACAATAAACTTTTTGTCAGGTGTTAAAAACAGGACAGAGCATTCCATAAAAAAATTAAGTTTTTTGAGCTCTTCCTACCTGAAATATTATTTTTTTGTTTGCTTATAAAAAAACTTGGTCTTATTATATTCATTTAAATGGGAAATACTGCTTATAAAAAACTTGACCCTTTTTTTATTAAAATACCCTTTTTTGACCCCTTTTTCTGGAAAATACCCTTTTTGTGACCCTTTTCGAAAATTTCCAACGGTAACCCTGAACGTGACAGTCGTACGCATCAAAAATGAAATAACATTTTTAACAACAAATATTTTAACGTTCTCTTAACCCTTAAATAATAACACTAAGAAAACACTGTTATATATGCTAAAGTTTATGGAGGGCGCGATTTTAGGCCAAAGATAATGGCAAAAGAAGTAGCGGTTCGAACGTGAAAAAAATAGATGTAGTTTTTGTGGCCATGTATAAAAAGGCGTAATTAAGCGAAACCTGGCACAATTTTTTAGTCAAACTACTTTGAGAATTTTACGTAGCAATGTAACATTAAAATGACTTGTTTAATTCCAAAATCTTCTGTATTTTCTTTTTTTTTAGCCAAAATCTGGGTCGATACGTGACATTTCGAACGTGAAATTTTTTCCATAAATTTTGAACTGAATAATGATTAAAACAAAATAAAAATTTACTGTTAATCCGAATAACATATTACTCTTTGAACTCTTCCTCAGGTTACAGACGATGTAAGAATTTTTTTTTTTTGAATAATTTTTATCAAATATCACCTCTTTTCAGGAAGATAATATTAAAGAAAACATACAATAAAACATTCTCAAAAATAAGAAATTACGTTTGCACAACTTTGAAGTCTGATTGTTCATCTAAGTGAACAAATGTATATGTAAATTTATAAAATAAGTAAAATCTTAATATTTCTCTATAATAATATCGTAAAATAATCAGCTTTTAATAACTTTTAAATTTTCGGTCAAGGTGGACCTTTTGACGGATATGCCCATATTATAGAAAATTCAAAAAATACCACATGTAGAATGGAAAGAATGAATAGAAAAAAGAATGGAAAATAAATTAAATTTCACGTATATCCCATTTTTTACTGTTTTTTCCCCATTGAAGAATCAAATATTTCAATATTATAGTGGGAGACCATAATTCAATACATAAACATTAGGGGATAACTTTCAAAAGATTTTGTTATTCGTGCTCAGGGTTGTCAGATTTTTTTGAGCTCCATCGCCAAACCGGATGTCATAAAGCCAAACTTCGATTTTGTTCAGTTTTTGTAAAATTTTCTTTTCTTTTAATTAAATTTTGCATACAAAAAACGCTAGTATAATTTTTCAGTCAAAAATCGCCAAAAACTGAGAAAAAATACAAAAAAGTCGCCGAAGTAAATTTTGTTTTGTTTCTGTTATTTTTTTTAATAACATAAAATGGAGATCATGTATCGCTCATTTGCTGCAAGACCGGCATAACTCAAAAAATGAAATTTTGGAGTTAGAGATGCAGAATTGTTCGCTTTGTTTTTCTTTGTATTGTGTATTAAATTCATCTTTATATCTTTTATACTTTCCCAGTTTGAAGAGAATGTGTCTTCTTTTTTCTAAGTAGTTAGAGCAAATCAAAAACTTAAAATGCGTTTATCTCGAAATGGATTTTTTTGAGTTATGCCGGTCTTGCAGCAAATGAGCGATATGTATTCAGTTAAAAACTTAAATTAAGTAAACAAGTCTATAAGATCGTACACCTACATACTATTATAATTAAAAAGTGACTGAATATAAAATTTACTTAATATGTTTTTTTATATTAGTGATGAAAACAAAAATGACAAGTTGTTAAAGAAAATTGCCGAAATAATATAAATGGTAAAAATAGCCAAGTTAATCGCCAGTTATATCAGAAATCGCCATAAAAGTCGCCAGTCGCCAAATGGGAAATCCCATCGCCAAACACTTTTCAAAATCGCCACGTTTGGCGAGAAATCGCCATATCTGACAGCCCTGTTTGTGCTTAAATTCCCAGTTTTTATTGTTGACAAAAACACTTGAAATTTATTGTTGATGGCATAAGCTATTCCTATGCGCATTTCGCTGGTTGCTTAGGCCAGATCATCAGGAAACTTCATCCATAAAGATTTTAGAAAAACTAAAGATATTAAACCAAATAAAACTTTCAAACGTATAAGAATTATCAGGGTTGTCAGATTTTTTTTGAGCTCTATTGCCAAACCGGATGTCAGAAATCGCCAAAAATCGCCAAACGTCAATTTGGTTCAGTTTTTGTAATTTTTTTTTTTAAATTAAATTTTGCATACAAAAGACGCTAGAAAAATATGTGAGTCAAAAATCGCCAAAAGCTGAGAAAAAATACAAAAAATTCGCCGAAAGTAAATTTTGTTTTGTTTCTGTAATTTTTTTTTAAATAACATAAAATGGAGATCGTATATGTATTCAGTTAAAAAAGATTAAATTAAGTACATAATTCTATAAGATCGTACACTTCAGCCTCACTGATTTCATTACTGGAGTTTTGACCTGCATACATACTATTAGAATTTAATAGTGACTGAATATAAAATTCACTTAAAATGATAACAAAACAAAAATCATGTGGAAAAATGTTGCAAGTTTTTTTTTATATTAGTCTGAGTTTATACGGCTCATGTCTTATTGACAAGATTCTTCCCTTTTCTTCTTTGAACATGAATTGGTGTTCAAATGATTCATGTCACAAAAACAAAAGTAAGCAACGAATAAGAAAGCAAAACGTAAAGACAGTACATGCATCTGTGTACTTGTTTCTTTTCCCCTCATCCCTCTCGCCTATGAAGTAGCAATCATGTCAATAAGACATGAACCGTATTAACACTGACTTAGTAATGATAACAAAAAATAACAAGCTGTTAAACAATATCGCCGAACTAATATAAATGGTAAAAATAGCCAAGTTAATCGCCAGTTATATCAGAAATCGCCACAAAAGTCGCCAGTCGCCTAATGGAAAATCCCATCGCCAAGCACGTTTCAAAATCGCCACGTTTGGCGAGAAATCGCCATATCTGACAGCCCTGACCACCGTTTACATGAATTCGCCTTGCCAAAAGCTTTGGCAAAACAACACTCACATTAAATTTGAAATTCATGTCCTTTAATAATTAAGAAACTTTTTAACTTTTTTTTATTTATTTAAAATTTTTTATTACATTTTTTTCTTTAGTGATTTTAGAAAATTGGTTTTGTGGGTGAGGTTTTTATTTTCAAATGACCCAAACAAATTGTTTTCGTAAATAACACAATATTCACTATCGCGTAGAGCTAGTGCCAAAATTTGGTTATACCCCTAATATACATATTTATGTCAATGAATGAAAAAATCTTTTGTAAAAAAGTAACAAAAAAAAAGTAAGTTCGAAAAAGTATCAAGACTATTTACGTTTTTATCCCGTCTTAGTGAAAAGATTTGGCGAGAGACCAACAACCTCCAGGATAAATTTCAACTTTTTAGCATCCGTCTAGGATGTGCGATGATAGATAGATACATGAAGAAAAATGTTTTGAAAAAAGTTACATAAATAGGTACAATGTTCGTCCCTTAAATGTTTGAATTTCGAAAAAAATACTAAATTCATATTTGTATTTTTTAGGCCCGTTTTCACAACTTACCGGTAGCTAAAAGTAGACTTTAACCGGTTTTATGAAAAGTGTTCCATTATTAAAACTTTACTTCAACCTAAATTGAGCGATAAAGCAAATTAAGGTTCATCCTACCTGGTAGGTTAAAGTAATGTTGTAATAATGGAACACTTCTTATACGGCCGATAAAATCCTATATTTAGCTATCCGTAAGTTGTGAAAATGGGCCTTAGATTAGTTACGAGTGTGTACTCTAGGAATGGGCAAAAATATCGATATATCAAAATATCGATATTAAAAAAAATAATCGATATATATCGCCGAAATTAAAAATACCGATATATCGATATTGAAATACGACTATCGATACTATTCGATATTTTAAGTCAGTCTTCATTAAATACTCAATATTTTAGCCGTTTTTCAAACATTATGTTTTTTTAAGAATTGGCATCACATTTTTTTAAACTAAAGTGTTGCCATTATGATACGAAATATACATTTTTCGTATATCTTTATGACTTCAAGTACCATGTATAGTCCTGACATTTCTCGTATCTTTTGAATCTGTACGCAAAATGTACAGAAATAAAATATTAGAAGACTGATCATCGTTTTCGACTCAATACTAATACAATAGCAGCTTTAATAATGAAGAAAGAAAGCATAAAGGATGTTTAAACATACGATCCACCTAAATCGATGATTACTAGTAGTGCGAAGTTGTTCTGAAGAAATATGAACATCTTTTTTGGCTGTAGGAAATATAGCCCAAAGAAAAATCGCCAAAAAAAAAAAAAAAAAATGAAAAATCGCCCAAAAAAATTGCATGTAAAATTGGGCCTGATTTTATATGAAAAATGGCCCAAAATTTTTGGGCTATTTTTCGTTATTGTTGGGTGATTTTTCGTTTTTTAAATTGTTGTATTGTAAAATGTTGTATGAAAAATAGCCTATTTTTTTTCTACCATAATCTTACATAGCCATGTTTTATTATGGTTGCAAGCAACAAAACTATTTTTCAAGAAACTAATTTAACCATAATATGGTTGTCGGCGACAATGATTTGGTTAAATTAAACATAATATGGGTAGAATTTTTTTAAAAATGGTTTTGTAGCTTTCTTTGGGTGTATATATTAAATATATTAAACATTTTTTCATTTTTCGAATTTATTCTATGAGTTAAATTTCAGGTCTGTATTTTATAAAGCTTTTTTGTAATAGTTCCATTCTTTTAGTTTTTCAGAAATGACTTTATACACTATCAGACTATTATATTGTATTTTTTTTTATATTAAATATATATATATATATCGAAAATAAGGATTTTCTCTTCTATGGTATAACAAATACTGGCTTCGCTAACTAGAGCTTCTCTGTATAGCCGGCCTTTGGCCGGACGCAAGGATTTTCTCCTCTATGGTATAACAAAGACCGGCTTCGCTAACTAAAGCTTCTCTGTATAGTCGGCCTTCGGCCGGGCGCAAGGATTTTCTCCTCTATGGTATAACAAACACCGGCTTCGCTAACTAAATCTTCTCTGCGTAGTCGGCCTTGTTCGGAAACAAGGCAGTTTTTCGAAGCTTTACTTAGCGAAACCGGTTTTTGTTAGACCATAAAGGAGAAAATCCTTGCGCGCGGCCGAAGGCCGGCTATACAGAGAAGCTTTAGTTAGCTTTAGTTAGTTAGTTAGAAGATGAAATCCTTATTTTGGATATATATATTTAATATATATGTACACCCGGAGTAAAAGCTATAAAAATATTTTATCCTTATTATGTTTAATTTAACCAAATCATTGTCACCGACAACCAGGCGCGGATCCAGCTTGAGCCTTAGGGGGGGGAAATTTTTTATGATACAAAAAAAAATTTGTTTTTACAAGTTTATTAAAAGCAATTTGTGTATATTATATTAAAAAAACTCAACAATAAGGTTAAATAAAATATTCAATATAAATTAAAATAAACTAATCTTTTTAAATAAGCAATTTATGATTTCCTTGTGAGGCAAGTTTAGATAGTACAGTCTATGTTCAGTTTGTCATTGTTGATCTGAGCCATGTTTTTATTCGACGAAGGGTAGGAAATGACCTCTCGCTCGTTGCATTACTTACGAGCATTGAATCGAAAATTTGAAACATTTTTCTTAGATTTGGGTCGATATCTTCATCACAGTTTATTAAAGCATCTACAACGTTATCTGATAGATTTTCAGATAATTTCCATGTTTGTTGCCAATGCTACAGTTCAGGCTCAAGTTTAGATGTTAGTAGGTGTTTATCTCGAGTTGTGGTTTTAAAAATTTTATATCTGTATATGATTTGATTACACTTTGAGTAGAAGTTTTGGTATGTTCAATACATTAAAGATATCTATTGGAAAGGTGTTTTGAGATCTTCTAAAATAAATTCAATAAGAGAATGAAACCTACAACTCGGTAGAAATCTTCAACATTTTGGATGTAATTATTTCGTTCAAATCTTGTTTTTTAGGTTGGAACCTCGATTTGAACGCAAATAACTTTAACTTTTTTAAAAATCACTTTAAATTGTTCTTCGGCTTTATTTCTTTTTTCTCCAAGGCACATGATTAAAGTTTTGATAAGGCTTGATCCTTTTTGAAGATCTATATCGTGCTTTTGTAAAATGATACTAAGCGGCTGTGTTACAATAAGTATCACACTCAATATGTTTATTCCGCAAATAAATTCAAAAGTTCTAAGTGAGCTCCTTAATATAAGGCTCTTGATGAAGTATCTCTACCTTTCCACTCAGATATTTTTTCCAAAGCTTCTACTATATGATGTACACTTGTGGCAAAGTGTAAAGCTGAGTCGTGACGGTCCACCCATCTTGTCTCGCATAATGTAGAGAGTTTGGCTCCCAAATACTTTTTTGCCTGATTTACAGGAAATAGCATGGCGTTTGTTTCGCATTTGTCGCGGTTTCCAGAATTTTTTAACAGCTCCATTTTCTGCTGACATCAAACGACACCCATCAGTTCCAACTCCTATACAGTTTTTTAGGTCAAGACTAAAATTTGTCAAAGTTTTAAGAACTGTTGATGATAGTGCCATCGCATCAATTGACACATCAGCGTCATTATCAATATCCTGTGAAGGCTCTTCAAATGCTTTTACAATAAAGCCAAAACAATTCTTCCCTAACAACTTTTTGTTGTATGTTGAAATATTTTAAAGATAAGGAAATCTGACTTTTCCCCGACAAAACCTTGCGTTCGTCAAAAATTATCGAATAGGATTTTTTCATATAACTCATATATATGTATGTACATAAATATTAAAATTACTAAGGCTTTTTAATAATTCAACCGCACGCATTATCAAGTACTCTTTGGTTATACATAGATGGCACCTGCTGGGATTGAATGTAGAATAATAAGTATTTGAATACAGTAAACTAGATGTTTCATTGAAAATATCTAATAAATAACTATTAGGATGAAGATTTGGATACTTATTGAAAATTAGGTTAGAGATTCAATAAAAAAACAAAAAAATACTTATTGTATTATCGAAATAAACAAAACATATTTTTATGATTTACGGGGGGGAAATTTCCTTATTTCACCCCCCCTGAATCCGCGCCTGCCGACAACCATATTATGGTTAAATTAGTATCTTTAAAAAAATCACTTGAAATCTTAACGGTATTTTAAAAAAAATTTACACATTTTTGATTATAAGTTAAGTTGCGGACGTTATGACAATTCTTCGATGGACATTATGATACTTTTAAAAGTGTCATAAAGTCCAAGGACACTACGACACTGGACGTTATGACATGTCACCTAAATTTATATGAATAATAAACACTTTTTTGCAAATTGAGTATTTTTTTTTTTTTTTTTTTTTTTTTTTTTTTTAAATTCGTTTTAGCTTTTTGGGTCATTTTTAATTTTCTTTTGGGGCCCTTTTTCGTTTTTTTGGGCAAAATTTCATATTTACCTTTTTCGGTAATTTTTCATGTTCGCTTGGGCGATTCTTCATTTGGGCGATTTTTAATTTTTTTTTTGGGCCATTTTTCTTTGGGCGATATTTCCTACAGCCATCTTTTTTATTTTCAGGAATTTTATATGAACTTTTTGATATAATCGCCTTAGTAAAAACATACCTAATATTTATGACTTAAATAATTATAAAAATTAATCTATATGGTATCCGGGTATTTACGTTACCTAAATCGCAAAAGGCCCTAACTAACCCAAAATTTAAAATCGACTTTTTCATTGATTTTGATGTAATTATAGCTAATTTTTTTAACACTTTTTATGTTATTTTCCGATAAGTTGTTTTTTTAATCGATTAAGCGATCTTGAACTAGTTTTTGAGTTTGTTTTAAATTTTGCCATGTTCGCGATAAACGCGATTTGTTCCTGTAAGTTTTACATCTTAAACGTTTAATAAATTAGGGACTTAAAATTAATTTTATGGCGAAATATTAAAAATTTTCGCGAAATTTCGCTTTTTTGGAATTTTTTTTTTTTGTTACTTTCCGACATTTTGTTTTTTTTAACCCATTTAGCGATTTCAAATTTATTTTAGTATATGCTTAAAAATTTGTAATTTTTTGCGAATATTAGCCATATTCGCGATAGAAGCCTTTTTTCCTGCGATTCTTAACAGCTTTCACGATTTTTTAGTAAATATAAGACTTTGCTATCATGCTGCGGTTAGCAATTTAGCGATCTTTAGTTCAACTAAAACTTCGAATACAGAAAAACATGTGGATTTGAGGACACCAATTTATGAATTATGTGGATTCAAAAAATTTTTATTTTTCAATTCAAGTCGAAACCTATATTCATTAAATATAAAATAAAAGAGTATGATAATAAATGTTAAACGTTATAAAAAGATTTTCAAATTTTTTTCAATATGTATCTTTTTGGGAAAAAGTTTATCTTTTTGGCAAATTAAATGTATCTTTCTCGAAATTTCACTGGCAACACTGGATCTAAGGCATTTATAAGCAAGCGGGGTTTTCACATTGCAGATTTCTAATTAAAACAGTAAAGTCGAACGAACTTGAAAATATTTATTTCAAGCGGTCTTGGAACAATATATGTGCCTATAGGTATATACATATTTGGAATAATAATAAGATTTGTACATCTATATATATTAAATTTTTTAATTTGTCAGTAGTTTCAGCAAAATACGTTCGATATATCGTATTTTTTAAATAATAAATATCGATACACTTTAAAAATATCGATCCGATACATATCGATATATGTATTTTTTTAAATTTGCCCCAAAGGCCCAATTTCAAAAAAGTTCCATTCCGTTAATTCTTTTATAAACAATAAAAGTTATCAAAAAGTAATTTCAATTTTTGGGAATACAAAATTTTAATTTCAAAAGATTTTGTTATTCGTGCTTAATTCCCAGTTTGTATTCTTGATAAAAACACTTGAAATTTAGTGTTGATGGGATAAGCTATTCCTATGCATTTCACTGGTTGCTTAGGCCAGATCATCAGGTGTTTTTATCAAGAATAAAAACTGGGAATTAAGCACGAATAACAAAATCTTTTGAAATTAAAATTTTGTGTTCCCAAAAATTTAAATTACTTTTTGATAATAAACAGGCAAGTGCACGGCCTAAAAAAACACTTAATTGACAACATCTTTTGTAAGTTGTTGTTTGTTTTTTATTTTGTTTTTCTTAACCTACTTACAACTACAATTAATGTTGAGAGAATTTCAACTCAGCGATGCCAACTTAGTGCTTTTGGCACTATTTATAGTGCTTTTTGATGCCTCAAAACGCCAAAATTTTATCATTAGTGCCAAACTAAGAAAAAGCACCAACTTGGTGCTTTTTCAATTTTTCGTTAGTGCCTATAGTGCTTTTTACAATTTTTATTTTTTTCTATAATTTTTTAAAACTTTGATTATACAGAGGATGACTTAGATGAGATTTGCTATTTGGGGTACAATTTTAAGAAGGCCTGCAAAGATTTTAAGATTTCAAATGACAAAAAAAGTGATAAAAGATTACGAGGTTAGAGCTAGGCTTCCTAGCAATTTGGACATTTTACAAAACGTCACACTTTTTAGCGTTGACAACATATTAGGCAATCGTAATAAAAATGATGTATTTATTTTCAGTTAACATTTTTTTAAAGATGTAGACACTTTTTCAAAAATAGAAAAAGGACGCAAAGATTTTAAAAACAAAAAAAGGACCGTAACTTGATATAAGCAAAGTGTTTAATAAATTAAAAGCAGCTGACAGAAAATGCTTTTATAACGAGCGTTGTGTTAGTCCCGGTTCACACACGTCAAGTCTTGAGTTTTTAGGAGAGAGGGGAAAGGAAATGGCATTCTCTTTTCCCTTTTCTCCTAAAAGGTCAAGACACTTACCTGCCATTTTTCATGAGCTTTTTTCAAACACACGACACTCGTCTCCGATTAACCGCGTGTTGTACACTTCTACCTCTAGTGCTATTGCAAAAAGGTTGACTAAGTATCAGAATACAAACATACATGTTTTCCTATTTTGCACCTTATGTGTGTTCTTCATTCAGAAGCGTACATAGGTTAAAATAATTGGACAATATCATACGCTAATTGTTTTATTAAACTTTGCACGATTTTAATAGAATTATTTAAACGATGAAATATCAGGCTTTTTATTAAGAATGGTCGGTCATTGCAAATTTTCGGTAATTGCAACAGGTGCGATTTTTTCGAGTTACGAAAATCGAGTTTGCACTGTATTACTTTGAAACTGTTTTACGGCCAATTCAAACTCAGCTGATGGCGATACAAGTGATTTGGATGATATTTTTATTGAAGATAATAATAATACATTTAAAAATGTTTATATACGAATGTAAATATATTTTTTTTTATAAAATTTAAAATGAAAATCGCTCATCAAAGCCGTCGCCTTTTTTTAAATTTTGGAGGTATGGCATATTTTGCACAGCCGAATGCAACTTGTTTTGTGTTTAATTAAATTGTAAAAATGGCTTAGTGCTTTTTAACGCTTTTTTTTTGTTCGAAATAGTGCTTTTTAGTGCTTTTTTTAAATTTTAAAGTGCTTTTTGGTCTCAAAAAGTTGGCATCACTGTTTCAACTAATTGTAGTGGGGAGTGTAAGATGAGATAAACCCACTTTTTTATTATTGATGTATTTTGTTCAAGCTTTGATATTGTTACAAGTAAAACTGTTGCTATAAGTCTTATACGTTTAACAGTTTTATTTGGTTTAATATCTTTAGTTTGTCTAAAATCTTTATGGATGAAGTTTCCTGATGATCGGGCCTAAGCAACCAGTGAAATGCATAGGAATAGCTTATCCCATCAACAATAAATTTCAAGTGTTTTTATCAAGAATAAAAACTGGGAATTGAGCACGAATAACAAAATCTTTTGAAATTAACAATAAAAATTATTAAATTTATTTTAAGTCTCGTTTAGTTTAGGATATATGAGGTTAGCGAATTTACCCTTTTTTACGCCTTAAACATTCGAATTTCCACAAATCCCGTCTTAGTGCATCAATTTGGCGAGAAACCAACCTGCGATCAGTCAGTCAGTAACGTTACAATTCAAAATATCGTCGGCTTAATATGCAATTCTGCTTTCTCCCTTTCAGCACTTTTTACAGGAGAGATAAAAAACTTCTTATACATATTTCATATTTGCAGCTTTAGAGGAAAACGAAAACATATAGTTGGACTTCAAGACTCGAATTTAAGAAAAACTTCATGCAGGTCAACCAGGGGTCTAATCACCGCATTCGAATTTTTTTGCATACGATAGACAATGACGTATCGAATGACAACTTGATATCGAATGCTATTATTTCAAATTCAATACATTTCATTCGATATAGAGTTTCATGATACCAAAATAAATAATGTTGATAATTTTTGCTCGATATCGTTTACGGTGAGTAGACCCCAGGCGTAACTTACTCCTTCAAAATCACAATTACCTTAAAAAGTGGATTTAGCAGGTTTGCATATTAAGCCGATAATATATAAAATATTAAGTCTCTACTACATTAAATTGGTTAATTGATCATTTTTAGGTTTGAGATGTATATTCTAAGAATTTAGTGAATATTCTCAAAAAATATATTTGCAAACATAAGGGTTGAAGGTTTTAGTTTTGTTGTTTTAAGCACATGATTAATGAACTCAACACTTACTTACAAAGATTCGTCAAATTATCGCAAACTCTTAAAGAGGGGAGAGAAAAAGTGTAATTTTGCACAATTGGAAGTAAAAACAAGTTTTATGCTATTGTTTTGAATTAGTCAATGAATAGATATGGTCTAAGGGAGGGAGGAAGTCTTACAAAGTTATATTTTTACATGTGCATGTGTGTATTGCATTTTTACTTCCGCCAATTTAAACAAGCTGCTTGTAAAAATACGGGCTGTTCCTTTTAATAAGGACAACTAAAAAAAAATTGTTTTAAGTAATCTTTTTCAAAACAACATTTAAATTTTTAGTTGGATAAGCGTTTAATGCTAAGACGAACGACGAATTTTTGGCCGCAAATATTCGACGCCAAAAATAAAATATGGGCATTTCCTGGGGTCACGAACGTACGTTCGTACGCTTTTGATTTACAAATAATATAGAAAACAAAACTTAACCTAGCATTTTTTTGCGATTCGATAGCATTTGGGTTGCTCCATGTTTAGTACAAAAGATTGATTTCATCGAGTTTAAGTTTTCATAACAAGAGTTATAAACGTGTGGTCACGAACGTACGCAAAATAGAAGTCAACTTCGGCTGACGTAGTGAAATGTAAAAATCTGCGTAATAAAACGAAATTTTTAAAAGTGATAAATTTATTTTAAAAGTGTATTAATGTAGGTCTCCATCCAGTATTTACAAAATAAAATATCTCTCTTGGTTTTTATTTAATTGGCTTATGTACCGGTCGCGAACGAACGATTTTTTCATATGTTTTTTTATTATTATCACCATGCATTTTACCATAAATGTCTTAAAATTTCCTTAACAAAAAAAAAATTAATCCTCCATTTTTAATTGATTGTAATGGAGAGATTATGAAGAAGGAGTGTAAACATAACATATTTTTTGCATGTAAAATAAGTATATAAAAATGTCTTTAGAAGTAGAAAATACAGGAAATTATAAAATTTTCCAGTTTCCAGTTTCCAGCCCGATTTCCTCAAGTAAAACAGCTCAGATATGCTAGGAAACCATTCTTTTATAAGAACATAGGCCCCTATTACGGTTTACAACTCAACACAGTTAATTTCCTTAATTTTTGTATTATGGTTTACAACTTTGCTAAATTACGGTGAACAACAACATAACAAAAATTACAACTGATCACAACCAGTTGTATTTATTACAACTCAACTGAGTTGAGTTGTAAACCGTAATAGGGGCCATAGACTTTTTTTTCTAATAATAAACAATTAAAGACGATGATAATCAACAATTAAATTAACTATTTACACAAAATTTTTCGAAAACTCACCATTTACAGTAAATTTTAAAAAAATTAACTATTTATGAAAATTTTTCGAAAATCTTACTATGTACTTATAGGAAATTTTTCGATAATTGAGTATTTATAGGATATTTTCCGAAAATTAACTATTTATAGGAAATTTTGAAATAAATTTTTCATAGAAAATTCGTTTTATAAACCTGCTATAAACCAGAATTATTTTTTATAAATAATGTTTTGATTATTACAAAATACGTAAAATGTATGTATGTCGAAAATTCACTATTTATAAGAACATTTTTCATAATTTACTATTTAATGGAAATTTTTCAAAAATTTATAACTTTGGGATATTTTCTACATATAAATACATACATATTTAAAAATGTGTCATTTGTTATATACAATTTATAAAGTTTTAAAAAATTTTCTGAACTTTAGATATTTGTTGGAAATTAGAATTTTTCAGAATTTTGCAAAAACTTCATGAATGACCCATATGTAGAGATTTGGCAGATTTGTGAAAATTTTAACTTGGATGTGGGTGAAACTTGGCGCATGCGTTTCCTATCACATCACAAGTGGTTTTATTTTGCAAATAAAATAAAAACAAATATGTCAAAAGGATACTACGGCGAACAAGGGGAGTCAAGAAGCACTTTAGTTTATAAGAAGACATAAATGAGTTGCAAACTCAGAAGTAAATACAAGTTTTATAAACACTGGAGAAAAAAAGTTATAAAAACAAAAATTTAAGACAAAAGAATAATATAATAAAAATATAAGCAAAAACAAAAGTAAAAAATATTTGAAATTTTAAAATCAAAATAGAATTTTTGTTAAAATAAAATGGCTGATGATGGCGGCAATCCGGAAAAAGAAACCGATAAGAAAATTATACATGTTTATCCTTTAGTTAAGGTAAAACTTTTCGCAGAATATTGGACTTTTTAAACGAAAGCAGTTTTTCTTTACAGCATTCAGATATGAACGAAGAAATGCGCACCGAAGCTATTGAATTAAGCATAACGGCATGTGAGAAATATTCCTCTAATTATGAGGTCAGTTTTTGGTTTATGTTGAATATGTTACAGACGTTTTTATAATCAAAATATTATTTTAAATGCTTAGCAAGCTGCCCGTGTAATTAAGGAGACTATGGATAAAAAATTTGGCATATATTGGCACGTAGTAGTGGGTGAAGGTTTCGGTTTTGAAATCACTTACGAGACTAAAAATATTTTATATTTATTTTTTGCTGGCAATTTAGCAATATTGCTATGGAAGTGCTCTTAGTTATTTTTATTTGTGTACTTAAAAGATGTTGTTTTAAATAAAATTCAAATGTCCATTAAATATTTTTATAAAACAATTTTTTCTTATAAAATAAATATGTAAACCAGTTATTAAAAAAGCTTATTTATTTATAATTAATTATTTATTCATAATAAATAGCAATTACGAATATCTTAGTAATTTTAAGTTGTTATGGTAATAAAAGTAAAATTAATATTATATCAATAACGAGCCGTGTTCGATTTTGTGCATACATATTTCGAAATTAAACTTAAATCAAAATAGAACAAATATTAAAAAATCTATGCACCTCGCTACAATGAGAGATTTTTGGAAACAGCAAAGAAAGGCTGAGTTCCTAAACATCATAATACTTTGCAGTCAAAGTCAAAAAAGTATCATAGAGTTTAACTATGTATATCTAGTTTGATTATTGTGTACGCATCGATATTGTTTTTAGTGAACTTTGGTACATATAAAATTGTAAAATTTTTCACGGTTGCTTGGTAGAAAGCACTTAAAAAAGCAAGTTGCTTTGCAACTGATGTTTTGGAACTCACCCAAACTTAGAGACTGTGGATTTTTAATCTTAATGTAATTGCTAGAATACGTCGAACGTTCGATGTCGGGGATGATGGTCGGTTTTCGGTAAAATTTCCGCACAACACCGAACTTTGTAAAAAAATTTGTAGATGTCGTGGGTGGTCGGTTACTTGTTCTTCTGATTTTTGTCAAAACTATAAATGAAACAAAGTCCTAATGATAATTTCATTAGTTTGGAGACATCCAAAGAGATTGAAAGGTTCATTTTATGGCTAGAATATGAATCAGTACCATATTTAGAAGGTCCAGAAAAGCATGAAAATGTTGTTAATAAAGAAATTAGAATTTATTTGACTTCGTCTTAAAGTTCTATAATCTCACATACAAAATATTTGTATGTATAAGTGATGTAACGAAAATTCGTATTCGTAATGCCGAATATTCGCCAATTAAACGACACACAGTTGCTGAAAATCGTTTTTCATCGGCCAAAAATCTGGGGGGTTTCCGCGTATTTCGATTCGAAAGAAATCATTTACGGATTCGAACAATTTGTACTGTGTATTACGATTTTCGTAATTGTTCGAAACGATGACAGAGGTTGTATTTTTTAAAAAAATGGGAAATTTGATGAACAATTTTTGTTCGTAATAGAGAGTGACTTTTAAGAAAGTGATTTTTTGTTTTCAATAAAGTATGAAAAACGTCCGTTTATTCGAAACAAATATTACGAAAATCGTAATACACAGTACAAATTGTTCGAATCCGTAAATGATTTCTTTCGAATCGAAATACGCGGTAACCCCCCTGTAACTTTTGAACCGAGAGATAATTTTGCAATTTCTTTTTGCTGTAGAGAAGACTTCTTGAACTTTACTACAGTTTTCATTTTATTAAAATCGGTTTAACAGTAATTAAGAAATTTAAGATCAAAGTTCAACTTTTGATGTTTTTTAGCATTTAGGTTTTGATTGAGAATTATGGTATTTTTTTAATGGGGTTGTTTTTTTAATTGCGCAGTTTTAAGAACATTTTAATCTACATAACTGCAAAATTTCATTATGATAAATTTATTCATATCAGATTTATGGTATGTCAAACATTAAATTTACTATTTTTTTACTCATATTGAAAGCCCTATCATTCATTTACACTATAGAAATAATAATTTTAACGTTTGATATTCCATGCATCTGCCATAGATAGAGAATTCACAATTTTATTTTTACTTATATGTATGTAGACCGAAGAGATCTTAAAACAGTGGACTTAAAAGCATCCCCATTTTTAATTAAGAAATACCCCCATCCCGGAAAAATGTTATTAAAAAAATGATTTTTCTTTGCAAAACTTACACTATTTACCACTTAATATTGATCAGAATTTTCCAGAAAATAATGGACACATTAGAAAACTTAACTGTTCTAATTTTATAAAAAGCGGTGTGTTGAATTATTTATTTTTACTTGAATAATTTTTTTTTGTTTAAAAAATTTTATATTTTTTAGATAGGGCATGTGGGTGAACCAAATGTCAAATTGACTTAAAATTTCTTCTACAAGCATGCTAATAACGTTTTCTTTCGAAATATATAAACAGTTTTATTTATTTCTGGAAAAAATATTGTTTTATCAGCGAAAGAACATCTTTTGGTGAAAAAGTAAAAATGAGTATTGATATGTACATTAGGGATATAACTTTTTAATATTTTTTTTTTAAATATCAAAATTGGCATAGCACAGTCCGATAGAGCATAAACAACTATAAGGGAACGTATATTTATTTTTTCGCTAAGGTCAAAAAAGTTCACGCACCAACCGCGATGAAGTTTTGAAAATATTTAATTTTCTTTTTGGTTAAGAAAAATTAATAATATGTTTATTTAAAACAAAAAATAGCTCAAGTATGAAATTTCATTAATATTTAGAGATGGTAAGAGATTTTTCCGCAAACTAAAACGTATCTTTTACCTTTTTTTACAAAAAAAAAAAAATTAAAAAAGAATAAAAAACACCGTATAAAATTATGAATATTCAATATTGCATTCACCCCTATCGCGAATGTAATGGGAATATGTTATATGGGAGCAAACCTATATTCCCATCCCCAACAAATCGGTATCGCAAATATTTTGGGAGTACAAATTACTATTGTGAATTATTTGTTAGTATTTTGTAAACAAACGTCTCTATTGTGAATAACTTGTTAGTGTTTGTATTGTGAAAGAAAAATATACAAAATAAAATACTAATAAAAATATAATAAAATAAATAATGAATAGTGTTTATCTTCATTTTCTTAATAAAAACTGCTTCAATAAAAGAAAAAAGAAATATAATTGAGTCCAACCTTAGAATACAAATAAAAATTTACATGTTCCTTTCTCGTTCACATTAACATTTGTTGGGAATTTATTTAGTAAAAAACTTCGCGGGAGTAAACATTGGTGATGCCAAATTTTTTAAGTTTGGGAATTCGTTCCCAAAAAATTTGTTATGGGAATCATTCACAATACGAAATAAAAAAATATGGGAATATTTTCATGGGAGTAGTTTGCGATAGGGGTGATAGGTTTAGAAAAACCAATTGGTGCGTGAACTTTTTTGAGAAAAATTACAAAAGATTATGATTTTCGTGGTAACTAGGACATGGTTGACCTCATGGTACTATGCCAAAAAATTGGTTATACCCCTAATGTACATATTACCTTTATATGCATACCCAACAAACACGGAGGTTTGATTTCAAATTGAAAATGTTTTGAAATCAAACGTGTTCTCAAACGACAAACGTCATTTGAAAATCATAGCGTTCTCAACAAAAAGGGGAAATCATTTTCAAATTGAAAAATGCCTTTATTTTCAACTTGCTTTCAAACGTAATTCTCAAATGTTTTTCAAATGTGGATTATTATACAACGTGGAATATAAATATTTTATTTTTTTTTATTTAAATTTATTATTTTTTTAAATAAACTGTGAGATAAACATTCGGCACCATTGCAAAAAGATGAAATAATGTTCTTTCCGTTCTCTAGACAAACTACTTGGCTTCCTTTTATTTTGAGGATTGAAGTACCGCGATCGTTCAACAAACTTTCTTTACTTTTCCGTTTTATTCTCCTTTTTTTCGTATTTTTAATCATTGTAATTACTCACAAATAATTTTTATTTTTCACAAAACACATGTAACATAAAATCAAAAGTTGTTAACAGATTTTAATCATTTATAGCTTGTTTTGTTTGCAATGTTGCTTTTTATATGTCTGTATAAAATTAGAAGCATAGCTGCATTTTTTAAAAACAAAAATTCCGAAATTTTAATAAAAAATTATTTTTTTTCCAGAAAAAAAATATTATGTTTCTAAAACGACTGCGCATATAAGAAAAACATTTTACCTTTCTTAAAGTAAATTTTATTGCGGAATTTCGGTTTTTTTTAGTTTTTCAATAAACTAAAGCGTTTTTGAGTTACGCGAACATATGTTGTGCAACATCCTTAATTTTCGAAATAACGGTATATCTCGAAAACCAAAGCCAACATAGAGAAAAAAGTTTCAACTTTCTTAAAGTAAATTTTATTGCGGAATTTCGGTTTTTTTAGTTTTTCAATAAGCTAAAGCGTTTTTGAGTTGCGCGAACATATGTTGTGCAACATCCTGAATTTTCGAAATAACGGTATATCTCGAAAACCAAAGCCAACATAGAGAAAAAAGTTTCAACTTTCTTAAAGTAAATTTTATTGAGGAATTTTGGTTTTTTTATTGAGGAATTTTGGTTTTTTTAGTTTTTCAATAAGCTAAAGCGTTTTTGAGTTGCGCGAACATATGTTGTGCAACATCCTTAATTTTCGAAATAACGGTATATCTCGAAAACCAAAGCTAACCTAAAAAAACGGCTAGCACCACTGGATTCAGCGACCCCGAATTCGGTTAAAAATCTTTCGTTCGTATCATACTAAAATATTAAACAGCAAATACTTTAATCTATCTATACAATGTATAATTTCTTAGTGTCAGGATGTTTGCATGTATGTCCTATTCTTTCCGCAACTTTCTGAAGCCATCTGATGACATAGGAAGCTGCAATTTGGCACACTTGAAGTACTTTCTCTTTTTGCGGAAGATCGTAACGAAGCCATATTTTTGATTTTCGGCTTTTCAACTAGTATAACTAGAAAGATCTGATAGAAAAGATGTTTTTTTTATAATATGGGGAACTTTGGGCCCCACCCGGCACGGCTAGGCACCGTCGGATTGACCTGAAAAATTAGATCATGATTTCTTACACCAAACCTCATATTTTAAGCAGGGCAAACAATTAAATTAAAAAAAAAATCCCATACAAGATGCGACCAGTCTAATAAGCATGATGTTGTTTTTAATACTGTGGTGTAGGGTATCATATGGTACTGCTTGACCGACTATATTTTCTTACTTGGTTTTTTTTTTTTACTTTTGTTACATTTTGTTTTGACATTCTTTATAAAAAGTTTAAGTTTGTCAAATTTTCAATTAGAAAAATACTTAAATTACGGGTACGTTTTTAACAAAAGTAGGGAAAACGTACATAAATTACACATTACTAAAATATTCAAAAAATTGACATTTTAATATATCGAAAATACGTGTTTTTGCATCATTTTTATCAGGAAAAAAAATGCGTCGATTGGTCCCGGCCCCATATTTGTATGATGAAAAAAAATTCACTTACGCAAAAAAAAATCGTTTGCTGTAAGCCGCAGAATCACCGTGAATAATAGACTTGAGAGGAAATGTTTACAGCCAATAAATAAAGCGAGAAAAAATATGTTTTTAAAATCATGTTCCTAATACTACATTTACACCTACGCCAAATCTAGTACTTACGAGATTTCGAGCCAAATCTAGTTGTTTTTGACTAGATTTCCCATACAAAACAAAATCTACTTCGTGACTAGATTTCGACGAAATCTACTCAAAATCTGGTAGTACTTAATGATGCAACTATGGTTTTTTCAATAAAGCACTAAAAGATACTTCCCTGCACAAGAAAAAATTACATTAAAAAAAAGACAACACTCGTAAAACTGCTCTAAGTGGAGAAGCAGCTCGCGCTTTTTGTCATTATTTCTTAAGGGCAAACAGGTCGTTTTTGTTTGTCTGCTTTTGTTGCGTTTTGCGGTGTCACCCCGCATTGGTTAGTGTTTCGGCGTCGTATAACTGTACCGAGTTACAGTTTTTGCGGTATCTGCATTAACTATATGCAATCGTTTTTAACCTCAATTTGAGGTTTTGTTTGGTGGAGAACCATTTATAACTCATGTGACTGGTGGAGAACCAATATAACTCAGACGTTTTACTGGTGGAGTACCAAGAAAAAAACTCAGAAGATTACTGGTGAAGACCAATATACTCTGGAGCGGATTCTGGAAGCTCTCGCATTCCTATGCGAAGGTTTAGGTCGAACGAGGACTTTGCGGTTGAGGCTCCTAAAATTTGTGTGATACCCTGGCAATATAACTATGATTAGTTCGCCAAAAAAATTTTAGTTTTAAGAAAGCAAAAAAAAAAAAAAAAAAAAAAAAAAAAAACTTGTTAAAAAATATTAAAAAGTTTAATAAAAACTGTAAAAATATAAAAAAGACGAATAATATTGATAAAATAAATATCGTTGATTATTAATAAAAGGTAGTGCAAATTTTTAAATGTACATATATTTCTTTTTGTGTTTGTATGTGTAATGAAAAAACTTTAAGTCAGCTAAGTTTTTGTGATATGAATTTTTTTCTACTTTCTTTCATACAGGTTTTTTGGCTCTGGTGAACATTTTGTTTTGTCAGTTACAGCGTTCTTTAATTCCTGCGACGATATATAAAAAACGATCAGCTGGGCGGAAGCGTATACCTGGTTGTTCTTATTCCCTTTTCACAATTAACATTTTAATCATTCCATTTCGCGAAAATTTCAATAAGTTCGTAATGCCATGAAATTTAAATTTTGTTCCTTAAGAGAAAACGCAATAAAAATGTGTATGTACATATCGTCACCTAAAATGCAAAACAACGTATCATCAAAAAATTCGAAATTGACTTCTTGATTGTTTTTGTTCGTTTTATTATAAATGTTCACAAAAAGTTTTTGATCCCTTCGATCAAAAATGGCGACTTTATTTAAGAAATTCAAACGCCAAGTACAAGGCGAATTCATACAAGGTGGTCTTATTTTGAATACGTTTTACAACACTGTTAAACATTTTAACGTTGTGTCAAAAATTCAAAGAAATATTTGATTTTGTTTTTATATTAAATTGTGTTTGTTTGAAATTTTATAACTTAAAAAAGTTTTAAATTTCACAATTTTAATTGAAAAATAAAGAATTTAGTTAAGATTCCCAAGAACCAACAGGACGGTATACCATTTTGACACAAGGTTAGTAATCAGCTGTTGCTTACGAAGCAAGATAAGTTCACCTTGTGTAAATTCGACTTGGCCAAGTACATCTTGTTATCATTGATTTTGTAAAGTTTTTGCTTCTCCTGTAACTTATAAAAAGTTTTGTTACATCATTTTGCATTTTAGGTTACGACATGTATTATATTTTTGTCACTTAAACATTTGCAATTTATTGTATTGAAATATTCAAAAGTCTTTTTCAATTTAAAAAAACTCGATTAAAAGGGTAATTTAAAATTAAATTGATATAATTTTTTAATATGTAATTATTTTTAATTTAAATAAAAATGATTTTTTATAACTAAACATCTTAATTATACATTTTATCCACTAAAATCTATATTCATTTTTAAGGTAGAAATAACAAAAGACAGGAAATAAACTAAAAACATCTATGCATATACATCTTCGCGATCAGCTCCCGAACCTTCACCACCATCTTCCAAGTTTGCAAATAGTAAGAAATGGGACGGACGATGAATTTCGTGGTAGAATTCTTTGGGGTTTGCTAATTGCAAATCATATTTCATATTGGGATCATGGCGGACCCCCATGAAATTATAATTCCAACTGCTCTGGGAGGGTACCATAAAGAAGCCGAGAAACTTGTTAGACAATAACATTTGTACTCTTTCGTAGTGGGAGGGTAGATAGCCTTTCGGGTTATTTCCCTTGTCGGTATTCTTAGAGCCCCATTCAAAACCGGAAGGTGTTAGCTTATAGGCGGTTAGAGAACATGAGCCGGGTGTAAAAGAGCATGTTATAATAATGGTCTTCTCACCATCCCATGTGGAATTTTCTTGCATTATTTTCGCATGTGTGGTAATGTCTTGGGGTGACAGTTGGGGCAATTCGTTAGGTTGTGTATGGATCCAGCCTAAAGGTTCCATATCTTTGAGGTATTGATGTGTGGGCAGACTATTGGGTAGATTAATTGTTTGATGCGTACCCCATTGAGGAGGCATGACAATGCAACGAATTTCTTTGACTTGAGGATTGTCGGGCGGACTTACACCATATAAATAGCCAGCTATTTGTGCTCTTAAGTCGGAAATGGTTACAAACTTCTTGAGAATGTTCTTAGGCAAAATATATGTGTAACCGGTTTCTTTAATATCATCGGAACTAACATAAATGTGATTTGTTCGCAGATGAAGATTTGTGGCTGATATGGCTCTGACACGCCATTCTGTTTTCGAGCTAAATGTTTGGGTTTCATAATTTGAGGTGGTGGAGGTTATGATTTCATCACCGTGCTTATTGGTTGTTCTGGTGGTAGTGGCTGTAAGTTGATTTTGTTCCTTTGTCTGTTTTTCAATTTCAGCAATCTGTTGTCTTTGAGCCGAAGGTGCACTAATTTCCATACCCAAGATAATATCTCGAATTTCCGATTGCGTGAGCGAAGCAACATTTACGTTATTCTTCTTGCCATAATCAGCCAAAATCAGATCCTTTAATTGCACTTCCACTTTAATCCATTCTTCATCGGTTAGTGTGGGCCAAATGTGATGAGCTTCGGTGATGGTGGTCTTATCGGGTTTAAGAATGATTTTTGTTCTTTCGGTGTTAACGTGTAAAGCTCTGAGAATCAATATCAAACGACTGAATGCGGTGTAGGAAGATATAGTCTTTAACCAATCGTCATACAAATTGAAAAGAACCATTTGAGGCTCGGTGGCCTTAAGGATTAAATCACCAAACTTTTCTACTTTCAAACAAGCCTGGAAAGGTAACTGCAGTTCAGAGCCCTTAATTACAATATTAGGGAAATCCAATAAATGCACTTCTAAAGGATCCAACATACCCTTACGGGTAACAATAATCTGTTTAGGTTGTTCTTCAACCGGCAATGAACGAATAAGAGCTGCAACTTCTTCAGCTGTTTTCCATTTAGCTAACTGACCCAAACGTTTTTGACCAGCCCATACTGAAGTATGAATAATTTTCAAGAATAATTGACCCGTACGAGGATTAAAAATGAAGATGGCGCCGTTAATGGGTTTGGTGGTTAAATTACCTTCGAAAGTCTTGTGTATGGTTACACGATAGACATTCGTATCGTCCACAAACCAAATAATCTGGTTTGAGAATAATTCACCATAATTTTGTGAACTCAAGTAGGGTTCTGTGGGCTCCGAAGAATATAATTGCAAAGCTTTGCGTATACGTTCTCTTAAAACATAAAGGGCGGGATTAGCTTTCATAATCTTGGCCATGGCCTGTTGTATGAGAGTTTTGCATCCAGGAAACCAATTTCCATAAGCCGAATGCAAATTATAGGCCAAGTCGATGGCTATCAGTACACCGGTAGGTGAAGGATAGATAGACATATTGTCAGTGGTATAATCCAGGAATTTCGCTCTAGCATAACGTTCAACATCATGGGAATCATAATCACCCCAACGCAACTGTATATCTAACCAATATTTTTGAGTCGTTGTGTTGTCCATAGTGTCTTTAGTGTCGGCCAACAAAGAAGGTCTCGAAACATTCCACTTGTAGGCAGGGAAAAGTAAAATATCCGCACATGAAGAATTCATTTTATACGACTTACGCGGATGAATAGTTTCCTTTTGTACAGTTTCAATTTCTAAAGCATCTAGCTCCTGATCAAAGACCTGACACAAATCCATGACAATTGATTCATGGATTTTTTGCCATAAATGGGCTCTGAAGATTTGAATAAGAGAAATTTTTAATGTTGGTATTTTACCGTGCATGAAAATACCCGTTAAATCCAATTGCACCTGGAAACCCACATAAACATTGGCCCTGTTAATGGTAGGTGACCACCACAGAGTAAAGCGACGATTAGGAATCTGATTCAAACCTGAACGTTGGGCATTAGTTAATTTCTTATACTTCATAGACTCTTCAAAACCAGAAGCCTTTTCCCAGAAAAGACCTTCCCAGGTGGGGAAGTAAGTACCCTTAAAGAGTGTATGTTCCAAAATACCCTCAACACCTCCCAGGGCCTGAATCATATCCGTGCGGTAGTTGTTCAAATTCCATAATTTACCATCGTGTCTTTGATGAGTCCACCAGAAGGGATTTTGTTTGAGCACTTGATATTGTTTAAATTCTGTACGGATACGCCAGCCTTTGTCATAGGCTAACGTATGACGATCTTTTTGAAAAAGTGTATTGATACGTGGTATACCACGGTCCCACGAATCCTCTAAGTCTTCAAGGGTCAAACGTCTATTTTGTGTGCTGGCCTCTTGGCGTTTCAAAGCATATTCAGCCCATACACGTTGAGAATCGATGAATTCACTTTCCCAGGGCTGTATGTAACGATAAAGATTAGGAATCAATTGATCCTCGTCGTGGGACATACCTGTAAAGAAGAATATAAAAATTTCATTAAAAACAAAGTACAGGTAACCCTCGATTTACGCGGTCTGTTGGGACCGAAGAAAGCACGTGTAAATCAAATTCGTGTAAAACAAGGTTCAGGACTGGTACAAATTACGTTTATGGGACCAGAAATTTAATATATCGTGTAAATCAAGATATGCGATGCATACAAAATTTAATTTTTGTTCCCAAAAACCGCGCTAATCAAAAACATACAGAATTAAAATTTTATTTTAAATTAAATGATATTTCTTTATAATGATATGTATAAAGCTTTGTTATTATATTTTTATAAAACATTTGAACAAAAAAAATTATTGAAACACATTTGAATATTTAAAATCAAAAATATAAGAAAATTATGTCAATTGTAAAATAGTCAAAAACAAACTAAGCCAGGGCCAAGGCGAATTTACACCAGGTGAACTTATTTTGCTACGTAGGCAACAGCTGATTACTAACCTTGTGTCAAAATTGTATACCGTCCTGTTATGTCTGGGTAATCTTAGCTAAATTTTATAATTTTCTATTAAAATTGTGAAATTTAAAACTTTTTTAAGTTATAATATTTCAAAAAAAAACACAATTTAATATAAAAACAAAATCAAATATTTGTTTGTATTTTTGACACAACGTTAAAATACTTTACAGTGTTGTAAAACGTTTTCAAAATGAGACCACCTTGTATGAATTCGCCTTGGCCAGGGCCAACTTTACTTAAAAAAGTTTTAAATTTCACAATTTTAATCGGAAATTATAGAATTTAGTTAAGATTCCCCAGAACCAACAGGACGGTATACCATTTTGACACAAGGTTAGTAATCAGCTGTTGCTTACGTAGCAAGATAAGTTCAACTGGTTTAAATTCGCCTTGGCCAGCGCGCGAATTGACTAAAATAATATTTTACTGGTTTCTGAAAAAATTTAAAAAATGTTCAGGTTACTAAAAAAAATTGCAGTAACCTGTAAAAATTTTCATTAAGCAGTAAATTTAAAATTTTTAATGCAAAAAATTTTAGGTACATTGTAAAAGAAATCTTTTAATTTTTGTAAAATATATCAGTATGCACTTGTGCAGATCTATTTTAGCACACAGTTGATGAAATTTCTTGAATCACAGTGCTTCAATTCCCGTAAAATAAAGATTATTATAATTTTTTGAGCGTGTTTTATTAAAACCGCGCAAAAAAAGCGCGTAATTCCAAAAAAGGTTACTATTATTGATCCGTGTTATATCTAAAGCGCGAAAATGAAGTACCGTGTAAATCAAGGGATACCTGTATAAAGCTCTAATCTAGTTTTTTTACTTTATAGTTCATTTTTGTTTTATTATTTACATAATGGGAAATGTCCAGGGACGTTAATTTTATCTACAAATCCTTCGTTAATTGTAAGCTCTTTATGTTTCGCAATTTACTTTTTTTGTACTTTTCACAAAAGTTTCGTAAACAAAACAAAAACAAAGTTTACGCTTGCATGTTTTTATTTTACGAAAGTAACAAATTCTTTCTTATTCCTATTTTTCCTTAATATTACAAAATTTATTATTATTTACAAAATAACTTTCGTAAAATACTGCATATGTGCTGTTTTATTTAACTAAACTAAAGAAAATATTCCCAATAAAAACTTGGCTTACTTTTTCAAAATAATAGCTTCTTTCACTTATTATTTAGTAGCATTCTCTTATAACTACTTTAATAACAACTTCTATAACTAATTTTTTCTGGATGTATGAAGGTAAAAACAGAATGCCTTACTTTTGAATGCATTAATTTTGGGACATCCTTTGTAAAAATCATTGGTTCTTTCAGTAGAATTGTAAGTAGTGCTTTTATGTTTTTCTGATTACTCAACACATTCACCCTTATCGTGTTTGGCGTATTTAAAATACGCCTACGACAGTTTGGTAATAGATTAAAGGAAATAAGTTCACATTCTCTTTAATCTATTACCAAACAGTCGTAGGCGTATTTTAAATACGCCAAACACGATAAGGGTGGTTATTTTGTAGGCGAAGTTTTTACTGGGTTGTTGTATAGCAAATTTATGTTGTAAAATATAAGAATAAATAACATATTTCGGTGTTAAATGATTTTTGCCTTGTAGTTTAAAAGATAAAAGCAGCCCAGAATTAAGTGACCCTCCTTAAGTATCATTTGGACATCAATTATACTTATGTATATTTCCCTTTGGAGGATCGTCAAAGACATCATCACTATTACATTTTTTTTACTAGTCGCCGACGTCTGATGTGTTGTTATGGACCGCACACTAATACATTATTTCTTGCATACCACATATAGGGTGTTTTTTATAGAGTGTCACAACTTTCAGTTGGCATCATTTTTTTATTTGAGCACCTATTTAACAACTGATAGTTGCTTTTTGTTTAGTTTGCTTTGAAATTTCATTATGAATCTACTTAACCCAGAGCAACGCGCGCAAATTGTTAAAATTTTTAATCAAAATAATTGTTCAATTCAAAAAATTTAAAGTTTTATTTTCCGATAAAGCCCATTTATGGTTAAATGGGTACGTAAATAAGTGAGGAGAATCCACAAGCTTTTGTCGAAACACCATTACATCCACAGAAAATTACTGTTTGGGCTGGCGCAGTAATTGGCGCATATGTCTTCAAAAACGATGATGGTCAGAATGTTACTGTCAATGGTGAAAGGTAAAGGAACATACGAAATGTTTTCGTATCTCAATTAAGTGGCATTAATCTTGCTGATATGTGGTTCCAACAGGATGGAGCCACATGCCACACAGCGGGCGCAACAATTGATTTACTCAAAGAAACTTTTGATGAAAAAAAGTTTTCATGTCATGGCCCAATTAATTGGCCGCCAAGATCGTATGATTTAACCTCATTGGATTATTTTCTTTGGGGTTATGTTGTCACTTGTCTACATCGATAAGCCACAAACAATTTAACAACTGGAAATCAGCCATTTGAAGAGTTTTCGTCGAAATACGGGCGCAAGTGCTGCGAAAAGTTGTTGAAAATTGGTGTTCCAGATTGCGCTTCCTACGCGCCAGCCGTGGTGGCCACATGGCAGAAATCATATTTAAACATTAATTAAATAAAATTTTCTTTCCAATAAAGCCCGTTTCATTGATATTAAAAATATATTTGCTTGTTTTATTTATATTTATATATTTGCTTTTATATATATATATATATTAAGGGAAATCACGATGGGTAGTGCAGTGTGCAAACGATGCAAATGCGTGCAAAAATACACACATTTGCACAACACAACAACAAAATGTACGTATTTGCAATTTGCTCTTTTTTACTTCGTTTGCACTAAAAAAAACCATGACAAAGTTAGTAGTGCATATTTGCTCAGTTGCAAACAAATGTAAACAATAACATTTGACATATTAAGTGAAAAATTGATTTTAAGAAAACTTATAAATTGAACATTTTCGCAGATTGTAAAATAAAATAGAGAATTAAATTTAAATTAATTAAAAAGAAAACATTTATTTTAATTTGCTTGTGTATAATTGTAAACAAATGCAGATTTTTACAGTGCTGCCAGAAGTTTTTAGTGTTGTCAGAATACATTTTTAGAAAAATAGCATATTTGCATAAAAATAAAAGTGGTATGCTCACGATCAATCATAATATGCACTGCAAATTTACACATTGCAAATTTGCACAATGACCATCGTGATTACCCTTATTGTTTTATTATTATTTAAACTTGTGTCACTCTATAAAACATTCCCTTTATTTGCATTGTTAATTTGTTTTTATTATAACAAATTCCTAAGGGCACTGCTACACGTTCAATAAATATCGTGATATTTGGATCGCGATCCATTTTAAAATATTGATGGATCACGAGTGTATGCTACATGTTCAATATTTATCGCGTCAGTATTTATGTTATTTTTGTGCTGTGCGGGTCGTTTATCAATGCTTGCTTTTTTAAAAACCTTTAATAATTTTTGCAGTGCAGTCGCTCTTTTTATTTTGTCCGAATAAGCTTTAGCCGACGAGTTCAAAAGACGAGGCAATGCCTCCAAATTAAAAATGAAATCTTTTAAAAATAATTTTTTCACTGGTTAGTTCCGATTCCACCGGTAGAACCCACTCTATTTCACTGTCTTCTGCCATTACCCTTTATTTCAATAAACTTTACACAAATTTTGTCAATTGTTTTACTTTTTATTTGTTTAATTTTTTCACTGCGTATTTTATTTCTTTTATTTTGACACTTTTTACTGACGTATCATGACTATTTAATATCATGAAAATGCTACACGTTCAATATTTATCACGCAATCCACGATCCGCGATCTGGATTTCTGGATTTCTTATTTTAGGCCATTTTTCGATATGGATCGCGGATCCATCAATTTTGCATGCTACACGTTCAATAAATATCGTGATACTAGAAATATCACGATATTTATTGAACGTGTAGCAGTGCCCTAACACTTTCTTAAATTTTGCAGTTCGTAGTTTAAAAGGACAGTTACAAAATATAATACCATTAATCTGAATTTAAAATATACATATGTACTTAAATTATTTTACATAATTTTTACAAATTTCTAATATTTATATTGTAAAATAAAAACAAAATTTTTAAAAGAAGTGCATACTTGCTTGAGTACTTTGCTACTGTTTCACACACACAAAAAAGAAAAAACATATCGCACCTGATCACAAAAATGGTTTTAACTCGAAATTGTAAAATTTTCCATAGAAGCAAAATCATTTTTAATTTTATATTAACTACCAGTTCATCTATTTCCGAACGAATGCTTCGTGCGCGAAAGTTACATTTAATGGCGAATTCGTTTCTGTTCGTTAGTACAAAAAATACAACTGTGGGAAAATTTTCAAGTTGTTTTGTGAATATGTTGATGAAAAACATGCAAAAAATGTTGCATATTTTACCCTTATGGCAATTTCTTTTCTGAGAAATATGTTGCATAAATGTTCCATGCTCTACACAAAAGAGATAGAGCATGTAACATTAATGCAACATATTTCTCAGAAAAGAAATCGCCATTAATTTTACTTAAGCACCCCTATCGCAAACAACTACTCCCATGAAAATATTCCCATATTTTTGTATTTCGTATTGTGAATGATTCCCATAACAAATTTTTTGGGAATGAATTCCCAAACTTAAGAAATTTGGCATCGCTAATGTTTACTCCCGCGAATTTTTTTAATAACTAAATTCCTAACAAGTGTTGATGTGAACGAGAAGGGAACATGTAAATTTTAATTTGTATTCTATAGTAGCACTAAATTAAATAACTTTTTTCTTTTATTGAAGGAGTGTACATAAAGAAAATTAAGATAAACAATATTCATTATTTATTGTATTATATTTTTATTAGTATTTTATTTTGTATATTTTTCTTTCACAATACAAGCACTGACAAGTTACTCACAATAGAGCACTGACAAATAATTCACAATACACATTTTTATTCCCAAAATATTTGCGATACCGATTTGTTGGGGATGGGAATTTAGGTTTGATCCCATATATCATATTCCCATAACATTCGCGATAGGGGTGAAGGTGTTCATACTGCCCTGTTCTACAACTTTGGTACTTACTACTTTGTTTCTACAACAAACCCTTCTTAACCTAACCTAACCTTCTACAACAAATGCTTTATTTTGTTTGTCATAATTTTGTAAACAAATTCTTTCAAAACAAAATATAAAAATATTTACACATTCAAATCAAAAAAAGTATACATATTTATATTATAATCGTTTAAATTTTTATACGCCACTAGTGATATTAATATTTGTTTCCAACACGTAATAGCGTGCAGAAACTGCTCAAATAGCTTTAAAAATCGATGAAAGTGTAATAGTTGTAAATAAAAGCACTAATAGTGTCCTATTGAAATGCATGTAACACTTCGAGTGATTATAGGTAACATTAGAAAATGTTACATGTATAAACTGTAACATATTTTTCTCAGAAAATATATTGCCATAAAACAAAAACAAATTATAAAATATTGTATTTGTTTTATATGTAAGTTAAGCAAACGAAGTCTTCCTTCGAAATCGATGAACAGGCCATAACTGCCTAACCCACGATGTTGACAATAATATTTCTTTCGTATGTTTATATCAGAGTACCGAAACGCTCGCTCATTTTTCAGTCATGAGCGAGCGTGAAAAATTTTAAATTGAACTGCTTCTTCACATTCATGAGGGTGAGGAAAAAAAATATTTTTAATTTCCTCATTCATGAAAAATGAGCAAACAAAAAAAATTCATATATGAATTTGTCAGATATGAAAAATTTAAAAAAATTCACATTCAAATTACTCATAATGAAAAAAATGCGATTTTCCTGACCATTAACAGCGGGAAAATGAAGTTGTAAAGAGGCCTTAAATAAGGCCTTTTTACCAATATTAAGTTTTCCAGTCGCATTCCAACTGTATTCGAACAACAAGGTTCTATCTTACACGTTGTTTAGGTGCATATAGATCCTTGTTGTCCTAAGGTCGCAAATTGTTGTTGCTAATAACGCTAAGTTAGTAAATTAATAACTAAACTTGCTACACATTCCAACATTACTGCTAATAAAACTATTTCGACAGGCCTTATCTCAGAAAAGTTAATTTGAATTTGTAAAATATTTCATAAAACCCCTTTTCGAAGAAGGCAGAGCGGAATAAGTAAAAGTTTATTGAAAATCTAGTTGTAAACCTTCTTTAAGGCCTGAAAAGTCAAAGCCCTCGCAATTTTTCCCGCTAGGCAGCACGATAGCCTGTTTGTGTCTTGTAAAATTATTTGTTGGCTGGTAAACTAAAATGTATTTTTTTATTTTGTGATGCCTCTAAAAGGGTCTGTTTTTTTTTCGTTTAAAAGACATAAAGGCAAAAAAATATTGAAAAAAAAAATTACTACCTGCAAGAACTGAAGACATGCATTTGGTCTCGTGAAAAAAATTTTGTTTGTGGTCCAAGCGCAACGGTATTGAAAACACTACATTGAATTTACAATAACTGGCATAATTTGGCGCAAAACAATAAAATTGCATTAATGCAACAATAAAACAAATTTTCTTACTCATTAACCATACTTACTGTCGCTTTGCTTGTGGCGAAACAAGACTTTGTTAGTGTTTTCCTAATAACTTTACCTACGTTAGAAAAGTGTTTTCAGCAATAAAAACCCATCGTCGCGATTGGAACAGAAACCAAAATATTTTTACAAACACAAAATACCAACAACTTCTTGTGTCTATTTTTTTCTCAATAATTTCTGCATAAAGGTACGTCTTTTTAACGAAAGAAAAAGTGACCCTTTTTAAAGTAACCAAAGAATTGTTTACACAAACAAAAAACATATCGTCAGCTTATATCCAAACATTATTAGAAAATTTTAAATTGAATTTTTGTGTTGATTACGATTCACATTACAAATTTTTATAAAATTTTAAACTGCTACCTAAAAAAATATCCAAGTTAATTACAAAATTAAAAATTAGGTTTCATAAAAATATAATTTTTTTTAACAACATAATGTATAATCACACTCAAGAAAAAAATTAGCAAAGTTTTTAATTCTTTTTATAAGAACACATTAATATCTTTAAAAGTCAAAACTGGGTAATTTGTTTTATAACTGTTACCAGGGTGTTAGTGGAATTAGTGATCAGACTAAAAATTATTGCAGAAGAAAAAGTAATAAAAGTGCTGTAAAATGATAAAAGCCGTCTCCATATAGGACTGTCAGAAATTTTGAAATTTTGCAGCCTACCCCATTGCACTTCCAAATGCTTAAAATTTCTAAGAATAAATGGCAACATCTGCAGGTCCTCAGATTTTTGTTTCCATCAGACTGTCATCATTATTATGATAGTATCCCTATGAGTTAAAATTGTTATTGATAATTTTCATGTTGTAAAATTCCTTTCTTTATAATAATAATTTAATGAAAAATTAAATTTGATGAACTTAAGCCTGATTAAAAATATTAAAATTTGGAAACCACAATACTAATTATTCAAAAGAAATATTTTTATTAGTTTATTTAAAATAATCTGTTTTTTATTAGAATTGCATTCTTCCAAGTGGCCCTTCATCAATATCCTGAAAAAGACAGTTATTCTTAATTTTTGGAATAATTGCCTTTTTTATTTTTTTTTATAAAGTAGTGGAATATAGACTGTTTAGCTTTATTTTGTGTTAATCCTTTAGAATTATTAAATTGTAATCATATCTTTCTTTGGAGAAGTACTACTTTGTCCAACATTTAATATGCTATCAACACTACGCTTTCCTTCTTCTTATTATTTTTCAGAAATCACCTAATTAAAATTTACTTTTTGCAACGTACATAGCGTTGTTAGAATGTCATACGGAGTTCTTTTGAAATAATTCGATATATACATGTTATGTTATATGAGTCAAATTTTTATTTGCTAAATTTGTTCATTGTAAAAAAATAATTTTACTTTTTAATTAGAATGAAAAATATGGCTTTTTAAAATCAAATCATAGCTAAATTAAATTAAAATCAATAAAAAATTATCATAGGTATGTATATATCCTATTTTTCCGGTAATTTAACACAAATATTTAATTATTTAATATTTTAAATGTTTGTTTTACTTAATACTAATATGTATACTTTCGTTGATGATACGTCTTTTTGTTTCTGAAAATTACAAATTTATATAACGCAACATACACAACTTAAAAAATAATAATAATCGCATTTTTAGCTGAAATATTTAAAATTGCTTATAAATCTCATAAACATTTTACAAAGTTGTCTGCTTTGCATGTAAAATTATGAAATGTGATGTTACATTATTCTGCATTCAAGATGACGGACGATATGTGCAGTTCTTTTAATTTTTTTTCAATAATGTTTTTTTACAAAAAATCCAAACGAATCTTCTGCTGGTTGCCTATACCAAAAATATTTTACACAAACAAATACACACAGTCATTTCGAGCTGTGGTCATGCAAACTGTCAAGCAACAACAACATTACTAGTGAGGATCGTTTCTAAAACTTTTTTTTTCCTCATTTTTCATGACTGAAGAAAGGCAAAATTGGATTTTTCCTCAAAAACATGAATGAATTTGGCGAAATATTAACAATTCATTCATGACTGTGAAAAAAGTTACATATTTTACATTTTTCATTTATGAAAAAATTCAAGAATGGTTGAATATGAGCGTTCACATTTGAATTTCTCTGAACTCTGGTTTATATTGAAAACAAAAACAAATTTTGGTTCTTCTTGTCGACAGTGTTTTTTTTTGTATTCAATATAAATTTCTAAACGAAAATTTTATTATACAGTGCTGTCTGGGTAGAGTGAACCCCCGGTGCTATGAATACCTCGTTAGAGTGAACACCAGAATGATAACATTGACTGCTCTGTAGAGTGAACACTCATGAACCTCTATAGAGTGAACATACTTTATAGTTAGTTTTTAGGTTTGGCTTAGGAGAAAAACAATGAAAACGATCATAAAAATTAAAGAGAACATGAAATAACGGTAAAGTAACGATTCTTTTAGAGTAAGTTAACAAGTTATTCTCACAAATACGCGTTTTATGAAGTATTAATTTATTTTAGCCTGCGCGCATGTTCAATTAAGGTCGTGTCTCAAAGTTAATTTCTGAAAAATTGGTGTTATAAAATTGTTATAAACAAATGGATTCGAAAAAGCGACATTATAAAAGAAATTGAAAAAGGTGCTCGTGTTACTTCTTTAGCACAGCGTTATGGCGTTGCAAAAAAATTTCTGGCATAAATAAAAAGAAAATCGGAGTAATAAAGCTTATTGGTAACTATACATTTGGAACCCAAAGAAGAAAGACGCTTTAAAAAGGAGAGTTTCCATGCATGGAAAAAGCTTTGCACAATTTATAACCTATTAATGCGTTTAAAATAAGTAAAAAATCAACCTTGATTTAGTGAACAACCTGGGTATAGTGAAATCGCTCTGCAAAAATTAGTTCACTCTACCCAGACAGCACTGTAGTTTGAAAATCAGGCAGTTAATATTTTTTTCAAAAAGTGAAAAAGAATTTTTAACCCATAGCACTATATTTGCTATATAATATTTTCTTCAGTTTCGTTAAATAAAACTGCACATATGCATTTTTTACGATAATTATTTTGTTAAACATAAAACACTTTGATATATTTACAAAAAATAGGACTACGAAATAATTCGTTACTTTTTTAAAATTAATACATGCTAGAGAAAACTTTTTTTCGTATTATACACATACAAAGCTTTTGTAAAAATGGATCTACGAAAGTATCTTTCATGAAATGTAGTAATTTTTTTAATGCGGGAAATAAGACTTACCAGATCTGAAATGTGTAATTCCAACATCAGTTTGTTTAGACCATCTTAAATCTGATTGGGGTATCAAAACATGACCCATACTCAACATGCCCAAACCGCCTAATTCTTTAGGTGTATAAAATACAACAGGCGGGAAACGGGAAGGCATTTTAGAGTTCAAGCCAATCTTAATACGGGTTTGTATTTTGTTTTCACATTTTACCAAAAGATCCAAAAGTTCTTGAGTGTTGACAACAGCCTCTCGGAAATAAGTCATTAATCCAATCAAAGCAGTATTCCACTTGTTTACAATCTAAAAGAAAACAAAAAACAAGTAATAAAGTATAGTCGGTCAAGCCCGACCATATGATACCCTACACCACAGTATTTAAAAACACATCATGCTTATGTGTCCATATAAATATAGATTTATCTATGTTTATAAACTTCATGAAAATCGGTTTGAAAGTTTGTGAGAGGCAGAAATTGCCCCCTGCCTCCCCTTGTGGTCCTATTTTTGAAAAACTGTATAGCTAATGTGTCCATATAGATATGGATCTATCTATGTTTTAAATTTCATTAAAATCGGTTTGAGAGACAGAAATTGCACCTATCTCCCCTCGTGGTCCTATTTTTTAAAAAATGCATACATTTTGTGTCTATATAGATATGGTTCTATCTATGTTTTAAATTTCATTGAAATCGGTTTGATAGTTTCTGAGAGAAAGAAATTTCCCCCTATCTTCCCTCGTGGTCCTACGATTCGGCCTATTTTCAATAGGCTTGGTCCTTGTGCCAATAAGAACCTATGACCCAAATTTCATCAAATTATCTCCAAAATTGCGACCTGTACTTTGCGCACAAGGTTACATGGACAGCCAGCAAGCCAGCCTGACGGACATCGTTAGTTCGACTCAGAAAGTGATTCTAAGACGATCGGTATACTTTAAGGTGGGTCTAGGACCAATATTTTAAGGCGTTACACACATCAGCACAAATGCATAATACCCTCTCCACTACTGTGGTGTGGGTATAATAACAGCAAAATATAAAGTATTATTCTGGATACAAATTTATTGGCCTAATTATATCTCGGCGGCTTCTCCTTATTGCCGTGAAAAAGAAAAATGGTAGCAAATCGAGTGATTGGTACTCTTTAATGCGTTAGCGCGTTTGTCGCAAATCACTAATAATTTTATTTAAATTTTTAAACTCGTTAAGCGGTTTAACTTTACTTTTTTATTTTATTATTATTTTTTTAACATATTTTGACATTTCATTACTGTCAGTCTGCGCCGCGTTTAATTTGTATTGCCACGTTGCATCGTTTTCCCAAAATTTTGCGAAAGCGAGAGATTACCAAATTTACCTTTTATTTAACTATCGTATCGAAATAGGATTTGAGTCGTAACCCCCCAGATATGTGATACAAATCGATCGATTTCAAAACTATAGTTATAAAAGGTGCAGTGTTGCCGCAGGACAACCTAGCTGGGAAAAAAGTCACAACTTTTTTTTAAAAGCAGTTAGAAGCATTATATTAAAGAATTTTGTATTTCTGGTGGAAATCATACTTTCCATCTTTTTTATATACACAAAACATTTCAATTTATCATATACATATTTACATTAAAGCTTAAACACCCGTAATAATGCAGTAAAGTAATTCAAAAATGTGCTGTTGTTTTATATTACGATCAGTTCAAACATAATGCCGAAAACATAAAAAATTTTACTTTTTTCCAGCTAGATTGGAGTGGGACAACGCTGTGAGGAATTTCGAGCGATTTTAAAATCGATTTCTTAATCTAAGTCTTCATTTTTTGTATAAATATAGTTCAGTTAGCATATATAATAAAAAAATTTAAAATAATATAGACAGGAAATAAGAGTGTATTAGAAGTAAATTTATAAAGATACTGAAAACGATATTTTCGTTTTAAAATTGTATTATTTTCAAAATCAATTTCCTACGCATACCTGATAATTTTTTTATCGAAAATAAATGAAACAGCAAACTTAAAATTATTTTCAAAAATAAAATATTTACCTTAGTAAAGGTGGTGGAACCGGAAGCCATTAAAATTTGTCTCACACGATTATGGAAACGACCCAAGGATTCATCATCGACACGAAGGAAACATTGAGCAGTACGTTCTTTGGTGACTTCATTTTGTAAATTCCAAACACCATCACGATGTGTGAACTCCTCATTCTGGGTGCGACACTGAATAGAAATAAAAAAAATAGTAAAAAAAACTGAACTGTAAAATGAATAAATCAAAAATAAGAACCTTGGGCAAAATACGACACTCAAATCCACACATATTAAACAAGAGATTTGGATTATCTTTTGAATACACGGAAACAAAAGTATTCTCCCAATTTATGGTGGTAACAGAACGAGGTAAACGATTTTTAATATCCCAGAAAACAGCACGACCCCTAAACAAAATATTTATTCGATTTATTTTATTAAAATAAAGTAAACAATTAAAGAAACTCACAAATTAACATCGTGTTTCATTAAACGCATACGTGCATCTCGTGGCCAACATTTTTTGTTATTATAACCCACGATATTTTCATTATTTGGATCGGGGTGTTCGGTTAAATAACGTTGTATCAAATCTCTAGCCTCTTCGGCACTAAACCTAAAGAACAAGTGAATACGATCAACATAACGACAATACAAACGTATTGGATGCGCAGTTTCTGTGACTGTATCTTGGAAAGTTAAGAAATCATTTGGCATTTGTGGTGGTCCAGCCATTTCGCTAGCCCTATGCAAACCGAGTACAAGAAGATCCAAAACTAAACCATAATATTGCGTAATGAAAGAAGAGAATTGTAGGCCACGTATAATGCCATAACTGTTGGTATGATTCATATCCTTATAGTTGATAACCACATTGTTTTTGGCCGTCATATAATCGGCAATATTGTGATCGACAATTAGACGTAGCAAACGATTAAGTAGAGTTAAATCGATTTTTTCGTACAGTTTCTCAAAGCGACTTTCTAATAAAACATTGCACTCGCCTTCGCTAACATCCCAAACATCTTGGAGATTGTTTATGCCTGGAGGAAGAAATTGAAAGAGAGAAAGGAGTACAATAAGGGAAACAAATAAAAAAAAATTATTTATATTATATATAGTTTTTCATTAATTGAAAACAGTTGTACCACTCCAAAGTAACATATTAAAAGCACTTTTTAAAAAAATAAATATTTAACAATATTTACACACTCCATCAACTTCAATTGTCGTCTTCAAAACCCAATCAGCGTGAGGTTTGCAACAAGGGGATTTCAAATACAAATCACCTTGCTTCAAATCACACGAAAAGTAGGCATACATTAGAATTAACAAACACAAACTTTTAAATACAAAGTATATAAACTCACCTTGGCACCATTTATAAGCCAATAGTGGTGGTGGTTCAGTATCACTTGGTTTTATCCATGGCGGGAATAAGCGTCTCTTATCTGCTTCATACCATAGATATTGATCTAAGTATGCATCGGTAATCTTTTCCAAAGGCTCGACGTCATACACAGGTATTAAATGACTATACAAATCCATAAACTCGATTCCAACTTCTTTAAAAGCTCTTTGCGTTAGCAAATGTCTTTTAATACGTGATAGAGCTTCATGGGGATTATCGTACGCTTGTTCAATTAATCCCAACTCTTCACGTTGACTTTGATTTAAACGTGATTTGACACTGTAAGCTTCTTTAAGACGTTCCAAAGCTAAAATCAATAGTTTAGTATCATGTTTATAGGAAAGAGGAGGGAAGGGTATAGGACCAAATCTGCGCGATTCCAACCAATGCACAGTAGTTGTATAAATAGCAACAGCCTCTTCGGGTGAAATATAAGGTCCATCCTTTAAATAGTTATGTTGTCTTTCCTGTTCAGCCTTTAGATAAAGACGCGTTAGACGACCCAAATTCTTTTTACATACAGTTTTATCCACAGTAGCACCACGACGTATTCGTTCTCGATTATAATGAGCCGTATTAGTCCACCAATCTGCTTTCATTTTAACATAACGTAAAATCATGTTTTCTATAGGTATGGGTAAACCTGGTACCTTCCAGGGAATATTGGCTTTCCAACAACGCCAAGCTTCCGATAAATGTTGCAAAATGGTTCTTGCCTTATTTTGTTTTATACCCTCAGGCATCATGTCAACAATGTCATGCATGACAGAGGCACGTAATTCCAAATCGAAATGTGATTCTACACGCTGTTTGGTAACCGTTTTTGCAACACCCTTGGAATGACGTCCCTCGAATTGACGTGAAAGTAAATTGCCCAACCAACGTTCCAAAAGAGGAGTTATGCCCCGCATAAAGAAAAGCCAAACTCGCCAACCAGGTGCCCAAAAACCACAACCAGGGCCTTTGCCGACCGGACCCTGAAAATAAAAAAAGGAAGAAGAAATATTCTAGACTTTGGATATTTTATAATGACATTCATATCCATTAAATTACCGTGTTAAAACGATAGTATATTAAATGTTTTAAATCTTTACACATACGAATTTGTCTCATAAGCTTGTATTTATAACGATACATGCCAGTAAGTTGACCCACATGGGCAAATATATACTGTAGACCATCGGCCAGTTGGAAGGCATCGACATTGTTTAGACGATATTGAACATGAGAGTCAATAATCAATTTAGTGAGACGTAAAATTTCACGACACAAATGAAAAGCTAGAATATACATTCAGAAAAAAATGATTTGAAAAAAAAAAAAAAAAATAATAATAAAATGTTTTCAATTTCAATTTACTTTGATTTTATTACAAGTTCACTTACCATTACCAAATCTAGACTTTTTACGTTCTTTGGTAGTCAAAGTCTTGACTGGTTTCAAATTAAAATTATAATCCAAATGAAGATAATTCAAGTTTTTACGATGAATCAATAAATTCAACATGTTATAACCTTGACGACATACTTGCAACCCAGCTTCTACCCAATCTAGAGTAGTAGTTTGAAAGAATTTTGTTGATTTGAAGGAACGAAATAAATACCTACGAAAACAAATTTATATAGTTATAATTTCATTACTAAATTAATTTTAGGAACACACCTCTTTCGTTGTGGTTTCGGACGACGATGCTTTAAGGCATTCAACACATAATACTTCAATAATTTTTGATAACTAACACGTACTTTAACCGGATGTCCAGGCGGACAATGTTCTTTATACCAACCTTTCACCAAAGGTATGTCAATAGCTCTTCTACAACGACCAGATCTTAGGTTAAAAGGTCTTGGTGCCCACAACAGAGATATTCCGTTAGCTGTATTGTCTGTATAAAGGGGTGTATCCTGCAAAAATGGTTGCACTTCTTCTGGCAGCGAAAAATCTTCATCATCATCCGGCAATGGTTCTGGTATTTTTGTTACGTTAGCATGACGATGTGAAATTGGATTAATTAAGGGATCGAAATAAAAAGCAGGCAAATCGGGATCTTCTGTTTTAATATATACTACATTGGGGGCATGATACCTGTAATTGTTGGGTATTACGGTTGTTTAGACTTAATTGTAATACAAATGTGTAAGGTGCTTATTAACAGATAAAAATAAGATTTTTAATATTACTTTTAATTAAAAAATTACTTGCTTGTAGAATATATCGCACTAGTTCCTCTAAAGAGGGTTAACACAAAGTTTATAAATTTTCAGTAGAAACAAGAAATGTTTCCTTTTTATACATATGTATTCTTATACTACAAAGGGGGAAACAATTGATTTTTTTTTTTTTTTTTTTTTTTTTTTTGACAAAATACTAGAGAAATTGATCTAAGATTTCTACAGTGGGTGAATGACCATTGTTTATCGTTTTCTTAAAATGAGTTTGAACCAATTGTCGAAAAGTTATTTTGAAATTAAAAAAAAGTAGCATATAAAGGTAAATATAGGAAAACTAATTCAAGTATACCATATTGATCCTTATGAACTTGTCTATGACAAAATATATTGATTTTAAAAATTTTGATTTGTATTTTTTCGATCAAAAATAACAGTTGTTTTTGATTTGTATTTTTTGAATAAAGTTAGTTACTTTTTCTTTTTATTTTTCCATTTCGATTTTTTTGATAACAGTTATTTTTTGATTTATATTTTTTTGGAGCATAAATAATAGACATCATTTAATTTTTCGAGTAAAAAAAATTTTATTATTTAAAGAAATGTAAGTGTTACAATCATCAGGGAAACCATAAATATGAAATTGCATGTTTTTTCTTGTGCGACCAATGAAGGCAGAAACAATATATTTATCCTTTTTAGAGCTTTTTAAGAATCTGGAATCTGTCATTGCATATTTTACCGTTTGCAGCACTTTAAGGCATAATTTAGTTAAGAGCCTTTTTGCAGCATTTTTTAAGTTTTTAGCTTATTATTTGCCTTTTTGAGGCATACCTTGATACACATAAATTTTTTTGATGCCTACAAGAGCTTTCGTAGCAAATAAAAAATATAATTTTTAAATATCTGTATAGATTGTAGGATATAGCAGGTTGTTATTAAACAAAAATTAAGGAAACATCAAACGTCTGGTTGCTTGTCAATGTTAATTTTGTGCGCAAATTACAAGTTGCAATCTTGTTGATAATTTGATCAAATTTGGTATATAAATTTTAATTGTATTAAGGAAGAGGTATTTTTAAATGGTGAGAATAGGTCTATAATTTTACATATTCCCAATAAAAACTTCTTTCCAAATTAGACACTTTGTGTTCGTATACCATCTAATTATGTTGGTATTTAGATTAAATTCGCCCCAAATATATTTTATTGCAAATTAAATTCTTTTCGAATCACTTCATATTTGCCCAAAGCTTCCATCAAAACATAGTTTAACATCCTTTTTGAATGTTATTATTAATCAACAATTTAGCGACCGTCCTCAAAATCGCTTTTTGACAAGAAATCTCACTTTTATTAAATCGTTAAATACATATATTTTTTTGAAATTAACAATTTTTGAATTTTTTAGGGCATATTTTTAACAGTTTTCAAGGCATATTTTAAAGTTTTTAGAGTATATTTCTGGTTTCCCTGGTGATCATCATTGGGATTTCTAACGCACATTAAAATAAATATTTAAAGTCATTTATATTATTATAACCAGCGTTGCCACAAAATTGTAACCAAAATGTAAAAATAAAGTAACCAAAAGCAAAAAAGTAACCAAAATTATTTTGAATCAAATGTATATACTATTTTATTCGCACTTCAGTTGAAAAATATGTCAAAAGAAGGAATTGTGTTTGTTTGTATCTTGTAGGCTCATAAACCGCTGGACCGTTTTTTATAAAATTTAACAGTATATTACCTATAAGGCTATATAATTTTTCGAAATTTTAAGTGGAATTTGCACCTCCTACACAAAGTTAACACTTATTTTCGTCAATTTTAAACTTTCAACCAAGGACTTAATAGTTATAACTTTTATTCGATAAAAATTGAGAATAATTATTGCGAATAAATTTATATTTTATTGATTAAGAATAATTATTATTTAAAATTTTTATTTTTAAAAATTTATGATAACTATCATGGGTATCAAATAAAAGTATTTTTCAAACATAACTATTACTATTCGATAGATATATTACTAATTATTTTTAATAGTTATGAATAAGAAATAACGTAACAGTTAAACCTAATTTTATTGTGTATGTATATATGCACATGCATAATCTGCAAAACTAAAACAATTAATATCAAGAAAACATTAAAAATAATTATTATTGTAAACAAGCTGACCCGGCAAACGTTGTTTTGCCATATAACTTATTTCTTTCAGATGTTACAGTACCTGCATGCCAAATTTTAAGAAAACCGGTTGATAAGTGAGAAGATAATAAAATTTATAGGCTATAGTTCTTTCCAGATGTAACACTATTTGCCTGTCATATTTCAAGAAAATCAGTTGATAAGTTTTAAAGATATAGGGAGAGGGAGGTTTTATCCCTCTTGCCCTATTTCATGCCCTTTTCTCTTTTAGATGTTACAGTGTCTGCATGCCAAATTTTAAGAAACCCGGTTGATTAGTTAAGAAGATATAGCCTCTTCAGACCATGGGTACACATATGTGCACCTTAAAATATTACAAGTTTTAAAGACTAGCGACATCGTGTAACCAATAGAAACAGTTTAATTACTTGCTTTAAGCTACTGCGCTTCAAAACAATATCAAAAGATGGCAGGATTTAGAAGTTTTAGCCATTATTTTTACATCTGAATTTAACTGTTTGAAAAAACCATACTGTTGGGATATTTTTCCTCAATAACTAATCGATAAGACCTGAAGTACACATATGTGCACCTCTTTTTCTACCAGTTTAAATAAAAAAATTAAAAAAATAATAAAAACCGAAATTTAAATTACACCTCATAAGATAAAACAAATAGTTAATAAGCCCTTTACTTAATCGGTTCAGTTCTGATCTTAAGAAATTAAGAATTAACGTTGAAATTTTTCATATTTTAAGACATGAGGTAAACATATGTGCCCCCTTAATTTCTAAGAATTCAAATAAAATTAAAAAAAAAATATACAATTTTCTTATTTCCTCCCCAAAAGGTGTAAACAATGTATAAGAAATGTAAAAATTCAATGGGTTAATGCTCGGGTCTTAAGAGGATAGGGAGGGGGAGTTTTAACCCCTGTTGATTCACGCCCTTAATAAACCATCTTAAGGCTATAGTACTTTCCAGCTGTAACACTATTTGCCTGCGAAATTTCAAGAAATTGGGTCAATTAGTTAAGAAGATATTGGGAGGGGGAGCTGTTACTCTTCTTACCCTATTTCACATCCTATTCCATATTTCCTTTCAGATATTACGGTGTATGCATGCCAAATTTAAAAAAAATACCCGTTCATTAGTTTAAAAGAAATAGGGAAGGGGAGTTTTAGGCTATAGTTCTTTCCAGATGCTACACTATTTTCAAGAAAATCGGTCAATTTGTTAAGCAGATACAGGGAGGGGGATATTTTACCTCTCTTGCCCTTTTTCACGCCCTATATCCTTTTTTCTTTCAGATGTTACTTTGCCTGCATGCCAAATTCTAAGAAAACAGGTTGATTAGCTAAGAAGTCTTATAAACAAACATGAAAACTCATTTCATGTCTGTTTGGCAACTCCTTTTTCTTCTCTACTCCGATTGCCTACAAACAAAACAAACGTGATTGTTAGACATGCCTGAATAGACACCATGTAAACTCCCTCATGATATAATGCCATATTTTGCGCCCTCTAGCGATATAAAATATACTGTACGATCTATTCTCATACCTAACAAACACACATACAAAATTTCATAAAAATCAGTTAAGCCGTTTCGGAGGAGTTCAAAATGAAGGGCATTTTGTTGATATTTGATAAATGCCATATCTGCGGAACCCCTAAGCCGATTTCGTGCAAACTTAACTTAAACCATCTACAGACTATCTCCAACGAACCCTGAAATTGTGGTTGAAATCGGTCGAAGCGTTTCCGCAGTTAGTGGTGACATCAAAACAATAAAAACAATAATTTTAATATGTATGAATATGTGCACATGCATAATCTGCAAAAATAAAACAATTAATATCAAGAAAATATTCAAAATAATTATTTTCGTAAATAAAAACAATAAAAATCTTTAGTTATAGTTATCTGTAAGAGAAATAAATATTATCAATCATAATAGTTATGAGCCAATGTAAATATATATTAATTGGATATAATAGTTATGTTTAACAAGTATTTATTTTCATAATACATAATAATTTTGAGAAACTTTTTACGAATATTTCTTTTTGGTTCATGAAAAATGAACATAATTATTATTTAGGGTCCTTGCTTCCAACCTTTTTATAAAAAGAGCTCTTGCAAGTAAAACTTGTTAAGACTTGATGTGTTATTATGGTATCAAAAGGCAAAATTTAACTAAATTAATCGTTTATCTAGAAAATTGTTTCAGTTAGACCTATGAAGAATTTAAATTAGCTGATAATGGCCATCTATCTTATATGGTTAAGTTGATAGTCTGTTAAAGTTTAAGCTTTTTTTGCTGATGAAAAAGTATTGGTATTGGTTGCACAAATGCCACACATATTTTTTAAAGAGTCAAAAAAGCGGCGCGGGTAATTCTTGTTCCAAAACAAAAAATTAGTTATTTCTGTGTTGAAAAAAGTAACCAAAATGGAAAAAAGTACAAATGTACACATTAAAAACAAAATAACAAATTTTTGTTAAAAGTAACCAAAACGGCAACGCTGATTTTAACACGTTCATGTCTTTTGAGAATAACTTTTATTTTTGCTCGAAAAAATAAAAATATAAAAAAGTCCGGCAAAAGTGCACTTTACGGGGCCTACAAAAAAAAAAAAAAAAAAATATGCTACCCGATTCAGAATAAAAAAAGAAAAAAACCATAATGAAAATTTAAGAGGGCTGAGGCCCGTGGGGCCCTCTGGACCCAAAAAAACGCCCCGCCCACTTAGTGGAATGTGTGGGTACTCAAATTAAAGGTAATTGTACAAGAAAAACGAAAATAATAAAATTTAGGGCGGGCGGGACTTTTGGGGCCCTCTGGGTAAAAAAAGTGCCCTCATCCACTCACATCTATGTGTAGGTACTCAAATTAAAGGTAGTTTGCTCACGATTGTAAATATTTTGTATTTTTTAATGTTTAATGTTCGATTTAAAAAAAAAAAATTTTTTTTTTTTTTTTAACTAATAGCCTATTTCCGATGTGCTAAAGAATTCTTTTCTGCGTAGCCGGCCTTCGGCCGGGCGCATGCATTTTCTCCTCTATGGAATAAAAAAACCGGCTTCGCTAACTAAAGCTTCTCTACATAGCCGGCCTTCGGCCGGGCGCAAGGATTTTCTGCTCTATGGTATAACAAAGACCGGCTTCGCTAACTAAAGCTTCTCGGCATAGCCGGCCTTCGGCCGGTCGCAAGGATTTTCTCCTCTATGGTATAACAAATACCGGCTTCGCTAACTAAAGCTTCTCTGCATACCCGCCTTCGGCCGGGCGCAAGGATTTTCTACTCTATGGTATAACAAACACCGGCTTCGCTAACTAAAGCTTTTCTACACCTAAAATATACTTAAATTAACCTAGAGAGGAAAATAGTATGCGAACACAAAAATAAAATACATATTTGAAATCGTGAGCAAATTACCTTTAATTTGAGTACCCACACATATCACAAAGTGGGCGGGGCATTTTTTTGGGTCCAGAGGGCACACGGGCCTCAGCCCCCTTAAATTTTAATTATGGTTTTTTTCTTTTTTTATTCTGAATCGGGTAGCATATTTTTTTTATTTTTTTTTTTCGTACGCCCCGTAAACTGCACTTCAGCCAAAAGTCCTCATAAGAAACTAGCAAATTTCTTAATTTTTGGTATGCTCAAATAATTGTTACACACCTCTAAAGCATCAGTGCTTTAATATCCAGTATTATTCCCACCTAGGGATGAAACGATACCTCTAAGGCATCGGTACTTTTACTCGATGTGGTATCGCTCGTTAAGTATCGAAACCTACTTAGTATCGAAAAAAAAAGTATCGATACTTACATACTTGTATCGGTTCGTATCATAAAAGCATAGAAAGCAGCATTTAAAAACGTTCTTATTAGTTTTTTAGTACTATACAATACAATAAGAACTACGACCCATTAAAATGTTTGTGCAAAACAAAAATTGAAAAGATTGACACCACTTTTAGTTACTACCAAGTACTAATTTCCTCTCGAAAAATATTTTTTATCTTAGGAAACAAAATTTATATAGAACGTTCAGAATAACAACTAGTGTCCGACCGAACGTTCGGGTTCGGTTACGGAGTTCGGCAAAAAATGACGTTCGGTCAAAGTTCGGTGTTCGGCAAAATTTTTACCGAACTTTACCGAACACCGAACTTTTTTATGAAATAACATATTTATTATAATTTCAAATTATAATTTGGCATCATTGTTTTTTAAAATAATACGAAATCAATTCAACTATTTTTCTCTATGATTATTAGTTCGATAAAATACAGCGATGACTTAATAAAATGCTCAAGTGTACAAAAATGTCTTTATATGTCTAATTTTTAGAAGATGGTAAAAAATACAACAAAAAAAACGGTTAAATTTTATTTGGCAAAAAAAAAAATACTCTCTATTTATATTCTGCGAATGGTAAGATAATCTATAGTTTTGGGTGAACCACATACCAAACTTTATAGTTTACATATTTCCGGATAAAAATGTCATCCAAACCATTTTGGAGTTTTTTTTTTTTGAAAAAAATTGAGCAAGCGCTCATCGCAAATGTTGCGCCAAACAAATGGCAATGGGGAGTTCATTGCCAAGCAAACAAACTACCGCCAATATTAAACGCCACTTAGAGAAAATACAACCCAACGAATTCAAAAAATACATTGTTGAGGTTTGAGTACTAATATGTATACTAGGGCGATAACCAAATTATTGGCATAGTACGACGGAGTGGCCAAGAATGTTTTAGTAATGAAAACACCTGTCTCCCGCCGTTTTGCGGAAATATTCTTACGCAGGGAAGCAAATTTATAAAACCTTATAAGAAATTTTGAACCGCGATGAATTGTAAACCGTAGGAAAATTTTTAAATCTAAAGCAGTGGTTAAATTCCAAAATTGCATTTAAGTGATACGTATAGGAATTTATACAAACATCAGGTGTATATTTTTTAAAATTTCCGTGAGATAAAAATGGTTTTTTTCAAACTTCAACCCGATCCCTGCGTGAAGTTTCTTAACAATCCGAACAATTTATCATATTTTTTATTAATAACTTTTAATGTTTTACACGACTATACTATGCCGTTTTTGATTTTCGCAAAAAGTGTGAAAAAGTTATTGCCCTAATGTATACTGTATTAAATTATTAATTATTTTTGAACTATAAAATAGTTTTGAATACTATAAAGTGCAATTTATCTTTTCATGTTGCATCCTTCCAAAAGTGTAAATGTAATAATTTCCTGAAATTTTATTTTTTTTTTAATAAATACATTAAAAAAGTACAATTGTTCAGATTTATTAACAAAAAGTTCGGGTTCGGGTTCGGGTTCGGCCGAACTTGTCAAAATTTACCGAAGTTCGGGTTCGGGTTCGGTCTCAAAAAGTGCGTTCGGTCGGACACTAATAACAACCTTTTATTCCAGAAATTAACAATGCACTATGCATTTATTTTAAATATAAATATACAGTAGTTTTGACTTAACTGCCTTTTGTTTAAATGCACTTTTCACCTAACTGCACAAAACTAATATTTTTAAAACCTTATCTTAAGCTTCACTTCGGAAAATCAAATCGTGTAACGTTAATTTAACCGCCTTGTGCTCAATGCAAACTTTGCAGGCATACATATTCCCGATGACAATACACGAATACATGGGCGTAGCCAGGATAAAATCTAGGGGGAGGCAAAATTTTTTTAAACGTTCTTTTTTAAGAAGAGTTTCTTAAAAATTTTTTTTTATATGTTCTTATTTGTCATTATTCTTTAAAATGCCATACAAAATTTATTTTTTAAGTGCATTTTCTATACCTGCACATTTGAGATAAATGCCCAAAATTTTTGACATTTTAAAATTATTTTCATACAAAAAATCAAAGTTAGCTGCACTTTGACTTAACTGCCCAAAATACATATTTTCTGTAATTATTCTTCAAAATCCTTTTTACGTGCCTTTTGTATGCCTGCATATTTATCATATTTTTGGGCAGTTGTAAAATATTTTCATTTAAAACATCAAAGTTAGCTGCTTACATAAAAAATTATGGTGTCCACTTTTTCACATAAATATCCAGTTTAAGCTGTTTATTAAAACAAAAATCGCAAACAAGTCAAGTTTTTTTTTTTGCATGTACCTACACTCATGCATTTGGTTTGCGGTTACAGCAACTTTACCACGATTATATGAAAGGAATAGTAAATCTTAGGCCTGGAACAGAATAAAGTAGCTGTAGAAGTATCTAAAGCTGCCAAATGCTCTGTAGCGCAACTAAGTTCAAAATTTCGAATTTGCATTTTAACTGCAACGACTTCTACAACTATGTATTCTGTTGACACTACTTTAAAACTGCCGTTTTTAACTTTTGATAGCTTGCAGAGCTATTCTTAACGTTTCACTACAGCGAAAATTCTGTTCCCCACTTTATTGTTACCAATTTGGCTACCTCGTTCATTACAAAAATGCATAACAGATGACTACAGGCTGTTTGAATGTCATTGTTATTATCAATTCATTAATAAAAACGTTGTTACTCCTCTTTGAAACACTTTATTTTAGTTATGCAGGTAACCAAAGTTGCGTACCTGCACATTAAGGCAGCTAAATAAATTTAAGATAGCTGCTTTTTTGATTTATCTGCACAAACAATCGTGCAAAGGAGATTTTACAACTAAGTCAAAATTATGTATAATAAAGGGTGGTAAAACCATAATCCACGATGTAAATTGTAAGTCACACCTAAACGCCAAGTTTTTTGCGCAACTTAAATTGACCTTTCTTTGTATTTAACAACTATCATTGAGAGGTACACAATTGAGCAGCGCGTTAAGATTGTTAAAGCCTTTTACGAAAATGGGCGTTCAATCAAAATGCATTTCGTGCATCGTGATTTTTTTGGTCAGCATAATCGACCAAATGTTTCCACAATCGGGAGAATTGTGCGGAAATTTCAGCAAACTGGGTCTGTAGAAAATGGAAAAACATATGTGCATGCTCGCCCAGTTAGTTCTGCGGCTTGCGGCGTTATCGGGCCGTATTTCTTCGAAAATGAGGTCGGCCAAGCAATTACAGTAGACGCTCACAAATTAGAGCTTTCAGTAATTCGAACGTCCAGAAATTAGAATCAGTGTTTGCAATACATTAAACACTCTAAAATTCGAATTTAAAATTCTAATTTCAGAGCGTTTTTTTTTTTTTTTTTTTGTTATTTGAACACAAGAAATCCGCAGTTTATTTTTATTCTGTTTGAACATAGTAAAACTAAAAAAGGGAATTACCAAATCATATATGTTTTTTCTTATTGAATTGTTATGTTTTGTTGCCATTAGTTTTTTTATATTCATATTTTTAATTTCAAAAATAAAGTTAATGTATTGGACTGAATTGTGACGTTACGTTTATTTAAGTTTTTGGAAGTAAATTTACTCAATTTTTTATTCGAAAAAAAAGTCCAGAAATTAGAATAATTCAGAAATTAGAATCGCCTCAAAAACAAAGCGGTTCTAATTTGCCAGCGTCTACTGTACCGTGAATGGTGTTCGCTATCGCGAGATCATAACGGACTTCCTATAGCCAGAAATTGAGGAAATGGACATAGACGATATGTGGTTTATAGGTGTTTACTGGTCAAACGGTTTCTTGATACCGTTACAGCTGCTCCAGCTTTGGAAAATAATCCAAAAATTTAATATAATTTCAATAACCAAAGTGAAACGATTACTTTTGACCGATACCGAGTATATTTTTACCGATACTACTTGGTACTTATATAAAAGTATCGAATATGTTCTTGTATTTACTCGTATGGTTTCATCCCTATTCCCACCCTTATTATATTAGCTTCAACTGATCTTTCGTGCTGCTACTGTCTCCTTTTTTAACACTTTTGCTCATTACTAGGGATCAGATTTTCATACACTAAAAAATCGAAAATATGCGATTAAAATATGCACTAAAAAAATAAAATTTATGCACTTAAAAAATTTCCATAAAATCGTTTTAACTAAAAACAAAAATATAAAAACTTAAATAACTATTTTGTTTGTTTAAATTAAGAAGTACTGTTTTTTTTTAAAGTAAAACTTTGTCTTGTACTTGGAGAATGCCAATGCATTATGACATTTTTTTTTTTTAAATCCTACTTTGATTCCAGATCAGATCAAAAATATTTGGAATTTATTTAAAACCGGGAACCGAAAAAAACTAAACCGGTTTGAGGATTAATTTAATTTAATAATAAAATCATTTTTTTTTCTATTTTATTATATATGGGTGTTTCTCTGGTTATGCACGCGACATTTGTACGCGTTTTATTGTGTTTGAATATTAAAAAAATAGAAGTGGATTGGAATTTTAGAATGAATTCTAGAATCGTTACATTGTTTGTGATGAGTTCTTTCTAAAAAGTATATACATATAATGGTAAATTGAGCACTGGGTACCCAAATGCCATGCAATCAAAATTGACTTACTCACGTGACAAAAATAGAAGTGCCTTTTAGGACCGTAAGAAAAAGTGCGAAAGTAAGTGAATTGTAGGAGGTTTTTATTTCGGAAAAAATGTTTTTATAAACGTTAGTAATGGGCCTTTATAATCATGTTTTGTTCAAAAGCAACTATGCATGGGTTGGCGAAGAAAAAAATAAATTGTAAATTACGCACGTGACATTACGCACGTGACACTTTTTCCATATAATTTTTTATTATTATCTCCACGCATTTTCCCATAAATGTCTTAAAATTTGCTTAACAAAAAAACTAAATACTCGTTTTACAATTGATTGTAATGGAGAGATTATGAAGAAAGAGTGTAAACATAACATATTTCTTGCATGTAAAATAAGTATATAAAAATGTCTTTAAAAGTAGAAAATACAGAAAATTATAAAATTTTCCAGTTTCCAGCCCAATTTCCTCAAGTAAAACAGCTCAGATATGCTAGGAAACCATTCTTTAATAAGAACATAGACTTTTTTTCTAATAATAAACAATAAAAGACGATGATAATCAACATTCTATTTTTTCATCATGGTAGACCATTCTGGAGAAATGCCCATATATTTTTAAAATAATTTTTGTATTATTAATTAATTTATAACTGTATTCAGGCAAACTGCTTTGTAATATATATTTTAATTGGCCTAGAGTTGCTTTTTATATTACATTTAATGAAATAAATAAATAAATAAATAAATTTGTCGTGCTATTCTTCCTTCCTCATTGTTAATTTTACTTTTTACAATATCAATTAATACGACTTGCAACAATATGCAAAAACAAATCGATGACATTTTAACGCAAATTTAATGATTCAAAAAGATAACTGGTCGACATCGTTCTTAGACTATCGAGAAAAAAAAGCATTTGCATGGAAATCGCATCCCTACTCATCACTGTCCAATTGTCTTCCAAGTCTTCACTAATAGCGATTCAACTTCCAGAGAAGGAGACTTATTTGTACATTTGTGTACAAAGTTAAATAAATAAATATAATTAAACTAAAATGTTCGACTTGTCCAGCAGCATAAAATTATAAACTTGTTAATTTAATGCTTGCGTTAACAAATCACCTTCAAATGACTTGTTGTTTTAACGATATATTGTTGTAGTAATATTTCTTATAAGGTTTGTTTTATTGTTACACTTTTATTTAAATTAATCAAAATTAATCTTAAACATTTTGATTTAGTTTTAAAGTGATCAATTAAAATATTTGATTATTTTAAACATTTTTAAAATATGATACTTTGTTTGACGAAGGATGAAGCGGACCAGAAAATACATTTCATACACTCTGCTGGAGTCTTATAATAGTTGGCTCAAGCAAAATGTATGAAAAATATTTTAAAACTTTTAATTAAGCTTAAAAACAGATTTTAAAAATGTTTTAAATATTAAAATACTTTTTAAAGAGGAAAAAAAAATTATTAAAACTTACCAGGAAAGATGCACAAAATGTGGCATATTATTGTAAAGATATGGGAAAGCAATCCGATATTCTGTACGTATAGGTTGTCGTATAATAACTTTATTAATATCATTAAATTCATTCCAATCTTCATCGCTGAAAAAAAATAAAATAATCACACAAAAATATTTTGCGTTTCCAAAGAATTATTAAATTTCTTTGGGAAAGTAACAAATAAAATTTGTAAAGAAATCAACTCTTACCCCACATTATGATCTTTAATTAAAGGTTCAAACTTTGGGCCTCCAGGTATAGCCATATTAAGAGCCTTTGCGGTAAAGAAACTTTTTGGATCGAAAAGGTAAAAAAAATTATCATCAACTAAATCAGTTAACAATTGGTTGGCCAATCGATATAAGGTAGCCAATTGAGGAAGCGTTAAATTCCATTTACGATAAGTAGAACCATTAACATATGGTGTTCCCACAAGAGGACGGTGATCATAGAACCATTTAAATACCGAGCCATCTTCCTCTTGATCCAATTCAATTTGTATAGCCTCCAAAGGTTCAACATCTAAGACATTGTCGGCATAATCTAGAGGAGGTTCTTCATCATCAAAGGGAGGAAAACGCATACGTTTGAAATGACGACGATCACGTTTTTCACGGCGCATCATAATCCACATGGTACCCCATTGGGCAATGTAAACGGGTTCAATTACCCAAGGTATCTCATTGACAAATGTTATAGCCCCTGTAATGTGATACAAAACTTGAACATCTCTGATTTGTTCCCAGGGCATAGGCATATTTTCCAAAAGTTTTAGTACAGCATGTGGCATATATTTTAAAGCTCCCAAGTAAACACGTTTGTCATGGCGATATTTTCGCGATGTCATATCCCCATGATCACGTATAATTTTACGTATATGTTCTGGAGGCATATCCTCTTTTTGGGCATCAACAAAACCAAATTTACGCTTATCTGCAAAACGTTTTGATTGTAATTGTTGCCACTTCACAGCTTTCTCTTGTAATTTTTCCTCCGGTATATCAGGTTTGGGTGTCGGTATTTGCCCTAATTGAACTTGTACTGCTTGTGGTGGGAGCCCAACTTGATGGGGTGGAGGTGGCAGAGGAGCGCCAGGTGGTGGTATTTGTTGTATTTGATTTGCCATTTGATGAGCATGCATCTGAGCTTGTTGGGCTTGAGCTGCAGCAGCATAGGCTTGTGCCTGCTGCTGAGCCATAATTTGAGCGGCCCATGCATTGGGCGGTATCATATAGGGAGGTAAAGACATTTTATTTAAAATTTGTCAGCCCTAAACATACAGTTGACTAAAATGAAAACAAAAAGTATTTTTTTTTCAGAATAACCATTTTTTTAATAATTTCTGAAATATGTATGCGACTTTTAGATTTGCGGCGTCGAGACACAAACTTTTTTCTACAACTGCCGACAACGCATACTTTTCTGCAAAATTTTACAACTTAAATTTGACACATAAAATAAGTTTACTTTAACAAATTTTATACTTACTCAATGTATTTCAATCAATATTATATTTTTTTGATAATTGTATAGTATTTTAAATGAAAATAATTAAAAAATCGAAAAAAAACTAGCACACAATAAAGAAAACGTTTTCTAAAAGCGAGGCGGCAGACATTTTTTCAGCATAACCAGTGTTGGCAGTTAGAGGTTTTCATAATTACGTTATTATAAAAAATCAGGCGATTTTTTTTTTTTAAATAAGGAGATGTTTTTAGTTTTCAAGTTTTTAAACCAAAATACATACATGTTATTTTTAATAAAAATATATTTTTATTATATTTATTTTTAATAACGGTTCATTACTTTTATTTATTTTTATTTTGACGTATTTTTTTTTGGTTAAAGTTTGATTTTTTGCAATACATAAAATTTAGTTTTCAAACGTTAGTAGTTAAATTGACTATAAACGAGGAGATTTTCAAATTTCAGTTATAGATATATAATATATAACATATTATGTAAATACTTTATTAAAAGAGAAACATTCCCGATTTCTGTTCCTTTATCAATTGTTCCTCTTTTAAAATAATTAGTCCTCTTTATACTCTTCGGTGAAGGTAATGTATAAAGCGCCCCATCCATTTACAATATTATTGTTTATGTTATTCGCCATATTATTTCTTTATTTCTCTATATTATTCAATTTCATTATTATTTCAAATATGGCGCAATTAAAAAAACATAACCTTAAACCATGCCAACATCCGTATATTGTTGACAACACATTTCAAAGTATATTGCACTTCTTTTCGTTGTGCAATACAAATCAGAAGGATTTTGATTCTTGCCAATATATTGAGCCATCTTCGAATATCACATACGCATTGGTGATATAATTGTACAATACGAATAATTGAACAATTATTCTAAAATATTAATCTGAAACTCTATAAAGCTATAATGATAGAAATAAAGATAACGCCATCCCAAAAACTAAATTTAAATATTCTGCGCATGTTCACACAAACGTCAAGCGAATTGCATTCCTATTATTCAATCATTTCGAGCTGGCAAACTCACGATGTCCGTCTGTTTTTTTGTATACTGGAGAATACACAACTTCCGAAAAAATATGGACGGAATTGGTGAAGTGGGCGTGGCACATCCCATTCAAAGATTTTTAGATATCTGGAGAACGGCAAGAGACAAAGATTCCGAACTAGATGCAAGCAATTTTGTTATCAATAATCAACATCCGACAAAATTTGGGCGGCAGTGGACAAAATAGATTTATTTATATCTAAAGAACAGTTAGAGAAAAATTTTCCAAATTTGGTTTTTATAGCTGGGTAATCAACACACAAACTCTCAAACAATATGAGAGGGATAAGAAAAGTGTGCGTGGCAGAGATAATAGATTTCTGTATATACAGAGAACAGCAACATCCAAAGTTTTCAAATATGGTACAAGCATTTTGGTTGTCAATAAAGAACACCCGACAAAATTTGAGCGAGAGAAGATAAGTGGACGTGGGACAAAATTAATTTATATACATATATCTAAAGAGCTGAATTTATATAACTGTCTGTTCTCACTGCATTATAGTTAATGCTATGTAAGATTCGTTAATTTTCATATAAACTTAAATAGTATTTAAATACAGTTTGATTTTTTCATTGTCAAAATTTAAAAATAAGTCGTCAAATCTTCAAGATGGAAAAAAACGTCGCACCAAAGATTAACTGTATTTTGTAAAAAAAATTATATATTTCATCTAACAATTAACAATTCAATTATTTGTTTATTTATTATTAAAAATAATGTTAACTTTTAACACAAGACATTGGAAGAGTTAACAATACATATTGGCATAATGTGAAGTTTTAAATTAATTGTTAATTTGAAGAGGTAATGTGCCGGAACAGTATATTTGTATGTTTTCTAAAATATACAAAGTTCATTTAAAAAGCAACATATTTTTCTTTTAATATTTTATAGTTTTACTAAAACTTAAAAATTTGAGAAAAATTCAAGCAATTTCTATTTGTGTGCAAAGTTGTAGTATTTTTTCTTTGATTGTTCGATTTTATGCTGGTACATACCACATATAAGATTATATTGCTTTTAATTGGCTAATTAAAAATAAAACTACTTTCCATACATTTCGATAGCATTTTTTGTAATGTTGACATTGTAACATTCCGAGGAATTATTTTTTAAAAAGTTTTTGGTATTAGGGCCCCCTTATTATTATTGTTTCAATTTTGCTAGATACCAAGGCGAATTCATAAAGGTGACATTTTCCAGTCATCTGTTTATTGTTTATTTTTTTGTGTGTATACTGAATGTCAAGCTTTGTTTACATTTTGTGAAAAAATTAATTCAAATTTAAAATTCAATAAAAATTTAAATTGTTGGAAAAAAAAACTTATTTAAATTATATAAAACAAAAAAAGGTGAAAAAATATAAACACAAGAAATTAAAAATGGGTACGGAATAAGTGGAGCCACAATTAATTTGCAATTGAGGAGTTTCTTAAGCAATTGTGTATATTTTATTAACAAAAAAAATTTCCTTTTTTATATTTTCAACAAATATTTTTGACATTCACTCTAACTTTTTACAAAAACAAAATACATAGTGTTTTTCAATAAAAAGGGATAGCTAGCATAACTCTATCTCATGATGCGGTCACCTTTATTAATTCGCCTTGCTAGATACTATTTAAATATGATGCCACATATTCTCAAAAAAAGTCGTTGCAATAGCTTCATATGGCAATTCTCATCCACGAATGACTGCCGAAAGATAACTGGCCAAAAAATAAAGATCTGTCAAATTTTTTTCTATAAGTGAAAATTTTACACGTATCGATGTAGTTAAGTGGAAAAAACAAATAATTTTGTGTAAATTTTAAAGCGAAATAATAAAAACTTGTGTTATTTTATTAGCAAGACAGTTTCAAAACAAAAATGTTTGCAAATTTAAAAAATAAATTAATCGAAGAAGTAAAGGCTTCGCCCTCAAAATTTCAACAATTTGCTAATGCAGCCCAGGTAATAAGAAACCTAAAAAATATCAAACATAATGATTAAGTTTAGTAGTGTCGAAGAGAAAAACAAGATAAATACCTACTTCATATTGTGATAATTTCCTTAAAAAAGTCGTTCAGGTGCTTGTTTGAAAATTAAAATGGGATCAAATGCTAAAAATATAATTTGCCAAAAACAAAAAAATTATTTAGAAATAACAAAAATATGTTTCTTGTTTTCTTTAATTTTATGTTTTTAGGCTGCTGTCTCTTCTTCTACAAGTACACCCAGTGGTTCCGAATCTACTACAACTACCAATGTTACAAATGAGAATTTTTTTAGTATTACCGAAGAAGGTTAGTGTGTTATACCTACTATGATTTTGATTTGGTTTTTTAATTTTTTTCATTATTTTTTAGATACTCCACAAAATTCTCCTTATAAACCTTTAAAATTACCAGCTGGCGCTGTACGTGGTCGCAATTCTTCTACTCAAAGTATTAACAATGGTGGTACTGGTGCTATTCCAAGAACTCGCAAATTATCTAATTCCTCTATGGCTAGTGATATTTCATTTCGTTTACCAACATGGGACGCTGGTTCGGTAAGCTTTTTTATTTTAACTGACGGTTTTTTAAAATAAAATTAAAATTTTTGCTTGGGAATTTATAGTTATTGAATAATAAAAAACTCTTAAATTTGTTTTTGCTTTCACTATAAATTCCTAAACGACAATTTTTATTTTATTTTGAAAAACTGTCAGTAATGCTAGAAACACAACTGGGACGAACGACGAATTATTCGCAACGAATATTCGTCACCAGAAATAGAACACATTGTTGTATATGAAAGTACACACAATCATTGCGTAGACCGAAATTTTTCGTGCGTAACGAACTCTGCGATAGGTTTATTTCTATTTCTTACGAAGACGAACGGCGAATAAATTGGGTAAGGGACAGCGCAGCAAGATGGGAAAGTTCAATATTTATTAAAAAAAAGAATTACGGACAATTCGCTTCTATTGCCAACTTGGCTAAAATTCGCGAAAAAATTGCAAAATCGAAATGCAGAAAACTAAAAATGCTAAAGAAATCCATTTCGAGTGGATACGGATTTTAGGACATACCCGATTAATAGTTTTTTAAAAATTAAAAAATGTACGGTTCACGCACTTATTCTTGCCGACGAATTCGTCGTACTATGCGAAGTTCGTCGTTCGTCCCAGTTGTGTTTCTAGAATAAATATATTTTTTGGTTGGAATAATATCCAATAAACCTGTTTTTGTAATTAAAGTAAACATTTTCGTTTTTGAATTTATATTGAAAACCAAATAAAATTTGAATTTTTTGGTAAAAATTTTTTTTTTATTTTTTCATAGAAATAGGCAGTAAATAGATTTCTAATATTAATTTACACTAATTAAATTTCTTTTTTATTAATTAAGGTCTATCACCTTCAATCCGATTTAGATGAATCGGGTAGTGAAATGGGCGATACGGCCTCAACAGCTGCCAAGTTAGATGTTATAACGAAAGAGCAACTTTTTGATGCTTATCGCAAATCATTGGATCGTTATCATAAATATCGATGTCGCTATACAGATTTGGCTAAAAAATATAAAGATCTTGAACGTGATAGTACTAAGGCAAGGGTATGTTTTAAATTTTTATTTTATTTTTACTATTAATTTTAAGTGTTGTTTTATTTTGTGTTGTCTGCAACAAATTCAATTTTTCCCAACACTCAAAAAAACTTTTTTCTTTAATGATCCCTAGAAGTTTTAAGCAAAAAATTATTTAAAATTCAAACTCAATAGGGTTTTTAACGATGAATTTTGTTTTTTAAGTACATTTTAATTATTTTTAAGATTAAAAATTCTGATTATTAGGGGATGGAATTTCATGAATTTATTATTGGAAAGTAAACGCGTAAAATATACTTTAACGCCTGGATTTATAAAAAAATGTTAAATTTAAAAATGGTTTACAAAACAAATTTTATATGAAAATTCTCCTTAATAAACGTTTGTTAAATTTAATAATCGTTTATCAATACGGGGGTAAAACTTTAAACATATGCCCTAAAATTTAATAAATTATGCATTTTTTCTTAAGAGATAACTGTAAAAGATATCCATATGCAGCTAGTGGGGTTTTTTTTTAAATTTTGAAATTTTTTAAGAAAATTCAATCAAATTTTATTGGCTTTAAAAAAATTGCGATTGAAAAACACAAAATATATTAACAGTTCTACATATTTGAAAGAGATGTAAATTTTAGTGCTTTTGTTGTACATATTTGAAAGATATGTAGATTTTAGTGATTTTTGTGAAAAATAACAACATTTTTATTAGAGTGACCACATTCAATTTGATGTTTATAAATTTCTAACGCTTTACAAATTTCAATTCAACTTTTAAACCTGATTTTTTCACAGATTAAATTGCAACTTTTAGTTAAAATCTTTTTTTTTGTGTTTGTTGTAATAAATAGTTGAATTTTTACATTGTTTCATTTTTTAAATTATATAATTAAAAAATCTGAACTGAATACATACACTTATTGTCTAAGCGAAAATAAAAGTTGTCTTAAATTCTACGTGCGAAGAATTTTTACGACTTCGGCGTGGATTATCAAGACAAAAAAAGTATTTGGACCAACTTCTACTTTTGGCAATAGATCTCTTTCCTTTAAAAACGAATTTAATCGCGGCCGCAGTTTGGTGTTATAAAGCAAGATTGACATGTGACATATCGTAAGATCCTTGGGCATTATATATTTTATTCGCAGTAATATATAATAGCCTCCTTGGCCAATTACCATACACTACAAGGTATATTCCCGGAGCGTTTAAAAAACTGCAGACAAAGTATAAAAACTGCAATTATGTACTTCAACTTCTTACGTCATTGGCAAAAAAAATTTTGCTTTGACTTAAGATTCATTAAATGTAAACAGTCACTGTCAAACCAATTCAAAAAGCGAAAAGTGGACAGAAATTTCGTTGTTTGTTCGACAGTTTTTAGTTTTGACTGATGAAAATCCTTTTAAATAATTGGACACAGGATTTTCTTTTATACAAATTAATATTAAATTTATTTAAACAAAACTATACTATTGAAGTTCAAAAAATATTATGTGAAAAATTTTCAATGCTTTTAAAAACAATAAAGTATTTTTCAAAGCCGACTAGAAAAATATAAATGTTGAATAAGTGAAGTGTTTTAGTATAAAGTATATTTCCAACACTCCCCTCAACATGTATATGTTTTACAAATTTATAATTAATCTTTTAAATTTAACGAATTAACCAACTTATTATGTTTTGTTTTAGCTAAATTTTTTGTAAATATATCCGCAATCATCTGTGGGGCAGTATTTTAAATTTATTTTCTTATTATTTACTACTTCTCGAATGTGGTGATATTTTATATCAATATGTTTGCTGCGATTGTGAAAAACTGGATTTGAAGCTAGCTTTAAAGCACTTTGATTGTCGACATTAAGTTCTTTTAAAAATCCAAGTTCCTGTAATAATCGCCTTAAGTATATTGCTTCTTTTGACGCGTTAGAAATAGACATATCGTCAGCTTATTACTGGTTTGATCTACCGACCATTTAAAAAAAAAAAATGAGTTAGGTATGAGGAATATATTTTTTTAATATCCTCTTTCTAAATCAAAAACCTGTATCGCGAAAATTTTTATGGTTTCTGAGATATAAAGCATTAATTTTGCTGCATATCAACTGTTTCAAAATTTTGTAAGTACGGTTTTGCTCTACAAGCCATTGTTTGGCGATTGCAGCAAATTCTTCATACAAAAACGTACAAAATAAATTTTACTGTTGCTTTGCTGCATTGCCGTAAGAAAAAAAAGTAGTTAAAGCAAAAGCAAAGTAAAATGACAACAAGAAAATAAATTCGTGAAAAATAGTTTTATAATGGACCCAACCAAGTGTACGGTTTGCTATTATTTGTGTTTTTAGCCTACCCAAGGGAAATGCTTCAAAATTTTACTTCAAACGAAAATGAAATATGTTTAATCTTACAGCAACCATTATTATGTCATATATACCAACTTTTACTTATTGTGCCTTTTTGACGGAAGCTCATAGTGGTCGGAGTGGTAACGATATTGCTAGTGCTTTAATTAAAATTTTAAATGAATTAATAAAAGATTATCCACTAATTAAAACTTTGACATTATGGAGCGATTCTTGCGTACCTCAAAATAAAAATCGAATTAACTCAACCGCAATCAAAATGTTCATTAAACAAAATAATATTGATATGTACCGTAATACAAAAGTTTTCAGAACCAGTACATTCTTTAATTCAAGAAGTGGACTGTGTTCATGGTGTTATTGACCGGTACTTAAAGAATATTGAAATTCATAGTCCTCTTCATTTACTAAATTTGCTTAAAACAATGCCAAATAATAAAACAAAACTTGAAGTTATGGAAATGCTTCCGGAAAATTTTCGCACATACTCGTTGGAAGCAAATAAAATGGACTTTCAAAAGTCCTGTAATAAACGAATTTTATGTCAAATATTGTACAAATATTTCTCTATTAAAAAGAATTTAATAACAAATATTATAAAAGTTAGATTAAAAGTGTATTAAAAACAACTTTCAAATTCTTGCGTTTTACGTTTTCGATTTCCAGCACACCCCTATATACATATGTATGTGCATAAACATAAAACAACGTAGCCCCTATCAAGAATGATAGAAATAAAGATTACGACATCAGGCAGATATAAAAAGTTTTTACTGCGCTTGTTGGAACTGTGACGTCACACAACCTTCGTTCTCATTGGCTAATAATTTGTAACTTTCAAACTGTTATGTTTATGTGTAAACATGACAGTGGAACAATTTATTATTTTTCTATTTAAATTATTTGAAAACTGAGAATTTTTTATAAGAAGTTCCTTTTTTCTTCATAATTTTATTTTTAACTTACATTAATATATATTAGCTATAGTTAAAAATATAGACATTTAATTAAAAGGACGCAACACGTTAGTTTTTCTCACAATTTCCCGATTTGATTTTTTGCGGCTAATTTGTTGGCATTTGCCCACTGCACACTTTATGTTTGTTCTCCTTTATACTCTCTTCTATTTTTATTTAGATTTTATTTTTCTTAATTATGCTACTTTTAACACACGTTTGAACACTTTTTACAAATTTATTTATAGTAATAATATTTTTAATATAAAATATTAAGCAAAATTCATAGTTTTTTGACAATTAATATAATATTTTTTTTGAACTCTCTGAGCAAATTAATTGCAGGGTTGCCAACTATCATGTAACACATACATTTTTTGTAAGAAATTAGGATTTTCACATATTAAAGCGACTTGGTAATCTTAACAAGGGAACTACTACGTCATCAAACGGTAAAACATGCGTAAGGCGTTATCTTTATTTCTTTCATTCTTGGCCCCTATCATATCTGGGGTCTAAGGAAAACACATATCAAACGTAAGACAGACAAATAAAATAAATAAAATAAATAAAATAAATAAAATAAATAAAATAAATAAAATAAATAAAATAAATAAAATAAATAAAATAAATAAAATAAATAAAATAAATAAAATAAATAAAATAAATAAAATAAATAAAATAAATAAAATAAATAAAATAAATAAAATAAATAAAATAAATAAAATAAATAAAATAAATAAAATAAATAAAATAAATAAAATAAATAAAATAAATAAAATAAATAAAATAAATAAAATAAATAAAATAAATAAAATAAAATAAATAAAATAAATAAAATAAATAAAATTAATAAAATAAATAAAATAAATAAAATAAATAAAATAAATAAAATAAATAAAATAAATAAATAAATAAAAATATTTTTGTTTAGAAATATTAACGACAAATATCAGATAAAATATAAGAACGTCAAAGTTAAAATTAATAAAAAATATAAAATAAATTTGCTTGTATAAAATTTATTTTAACAAAACATGAATGAAAACGTGTAAACATTGACTATATTTCTAAACAAATATGTTAGTTTCAAATCTTTTTATACATAGGGAAAAAGTTCGAGGTGTCTGAGCTACTCTAGCACAACATTCTGCTCTTACTTTTTATACCCACACTACTGTATGCGAAGAGGATGTTATGAGTTTGTGCAAATGTGTGTAACACATTTTAATACAGGTTCTGGGCCCACCTTTTAATATGCCGATTGACTCAGAATCAATTTCAGAATCCATCAACGAGGTCCGTCCATCTATCAAGCTGGCTGGTTGTCTGTCCAAGATAACGTTGTGCGCAAATTACAGGACGCAATTTTGGAAAAATTTGGCACATATGCGTTTATTGTCATAAGCCTTTTCAAAAGCGGAGAAGCGGTTTTTTATTTTTCATAGGCCACATGCAAATCTATTTCCGGAAAAGGGTTTTGTGCCCATTTACCTTCTTGTTTTATAGACATTTGGGTTTAATTAGATCCAAAAATATTTTGTTGCAACCTAGATAAATCAGCAGAACAAATTTGATTAGATTCGGTCCATATTTGACCACAGCTCCCATACGAATACACTTATAATAAGTTACCTTAATATGTAATAGCTTTAATGTTATCTCACAGCAGTAATCATAGTTATAGTAGTATTTAGAAAATATTTGGCACAAAAATCTCTTATGTGAATTTAAACCTCACAACATACTCTTTTGGCGGAAAATGTAGGGTCGGGTTTGGTCGACTATACTTCCTTTTGTTGCAACCTAGATAAATCAGCAGAACAAATTTGATTAGATTCGGTCCATATTTGACCACAGCTCCCATACGAATACACTTATAATAAGTTACTTTAATATGTAATAGCTTTAATGTTATCTCACAGCAGTAATCATAGTTATAGTAGTATTTAGATAATATTTGGCACAAAAATCTCTTATGTGAATTTAAACCTCACAACATACTCTTTTGGCGGAAAATGTAGGGTCGGGTTTGGTCGACTATACTTCCTTAATTTTGTATACCCTCCACCACAATTAGTTGTGAAGAGAGTAAGTTTGTCATTCCGTGTGATACTTTTTTATTATTCATCTGAGACCCCATAAAATATATACTCTGGGTCCTTGATCAATTCTAAGTCGATTTAGCCATGTCTGTCCGTCTGTTGAAAACACGCTCACTTTCGAAAAACTTGAAAGAAATAAACAAACTTGGGGTCAAATTGCTTGTAATTATCCTAAGCAGTTTGGGATTGAAATCCAGCAAAATCGGTTCAGTAGGATCAGAGCTATGAATCAAAATGTGGAACCACCACCATAAAAAAATTTATATTTTTGTTACAAAAACTAACACAAATGGTGGAACAATGCACAGAATGATATGAGATTTTGCAAAAATTCGTTTTATTCCACTTGAAATCACGCTGTAAAATTTCGTGAAGATCCGTCCATAATTTACCCTAGGCCCCATATAAGCCCTACTCCCGGAAAACATTTTAGTAAGCATAACAAAACAAAACTTGGTAAATCACAGTTTTATGGAACTAGAAACGACACTGTGAAATTTTGTGAAGATCGGTCCACAATTTACCCTAGGCCATATATAAACCCTACTTCCGGAAAACAGTTCAGTACGCCTAAAACCGTAAAATATAATGCTATCATAACAAAACTTGGTACATCACAGTTTTATAGAACTAGAAACGACACTGTGAAATTTCATAAAGATCGGTCCATAATTTACCCTAGGACCCATATAAACCCTACTCCCGGAAAAACAGTTTAGTACGCCTAAAACCGTAAAAAAGAATGCTATAATAACAAAATTTGGTACATCAAAGTTTTATAGGACTAGAAGTAACACTGTACATCAGAGTTTTATAGGACTAGAAATGACACTGTGAAATTTCGTGAAGAGCGGTCTATAATTTACCCTAGGCCCCATATAAACCATACTTCCGGAAAACAGTTTAGTACGCCTAAAACCATAAAAAAATAATGCTATCATAACAAAATTTTGCATATCACAGTTTTAAAGGACTAGAAATGACACTGAAATTTCGTGAAAGTCGGTCCATAATTTACCCTAGGAACCATATAAAGCCCACTCTGGTAAAATAATTAAATAAGCCTAAAACCGCAGCAGATATAGATATTCGGGTATGTTCTGTAAATCAAAATGAAGTGGATTTAAAATCGAACAAATTTTGAAAACGAGCCTGATAAGAAAGTTCATAGAAATATTCCTTTTTATTAACTCCATACTTTGAGTACCAATTATATTTACAAGAACAACTCCTAAAAACAGGAGAAACTATAGTCATTTTGTAAAAAATTGAAATTAAAATCTCGTTCGATTTTTAATCCACTTCATTTGAATTTGTAGAACATGCCCGATTGCGGTAAACTTTCTTCCAGCTTAGCTTCATATGGCCATTTTGGCAGCCTTTTGAAATTCACTTCAAACGCTAAACTAATTGCACCGCTGCACTATATGAAATTTACCCCCTATACCGATTTTTTGGATTTGACTTTTGTTGAACTTTTAAGAGAGAGGGAGTGACCGAAAAAAATTTTTATACACTCAGAAAAAAGCATAAGTAAATTTAACTAAAAAATTAACAAATAATTAGCTCGAAGAAGGGGTTACGGGTTATAGGTTCCCGCATCCAAGATTTTTTAGATCCTTGATAGATAATCTGATTTTCTAAACTGCTTTTTTAAATTTTTTCGAGTGTACTTATCTTTCGAATGTAACAGTAGAAATTAATTTTACCAATTTAATGAAGTAAGAAACAAAGTCATGTTTAAAAAGGATTTTATTCAACAATTTGATTTTCGAGTTCCAAACCGTCAACTAAATGTAATATACATGTGTTTAAAATGCCACCGCTCTCTATTTCTTCATCTTCGCTTTCGGGATTTTCTGGTTTAGAGGATATATATCGCAATTTCTGATTTTTTTCATATCTTATATTGCAATATTGCTCTTTTGAAAAGTTGTTCTCTAAAAGAAAGGATAGTCCTTCATCAACAGGTAGCTTAGTTGGAGTTGCTTTTGAATTATTTTCCGTATTTTCGCAGCTCTAGTTGGAGTACTGACAGACTCTTTTAAAACCACTGCTAAATCTAATTGGTTACATTTACGAGAAGACGCAGTTGCAGCAAGAATTATGGATTCCACTTCATTATTATGATCTTTAGAGAATTCTGCTGCAACACGTCGTTTTGTTCTCTCAGATTTTGGTGAAAAGATATTTGCGGCCGTCCAGGTTTCGATTTAATGGAGGCACACTGCGTTTCACGTTTTCTGATCGAAGCACTGAATTTAAGCCAACCAGCATGACGTTTTTCAAAAACTTTAAAATTTCTGGAACTATTACGCCATTTTCATATTAACTTTTATTAGCAGATTTCACAAAATTCACTGAACTTAAAGGTTTTCTGATAAGTGGCTAAGAAATCGTAATCAAAACACCTGTTTAAGTAACAGAAATTAAATTGTTTGAAAAATTTAAAAAGCTTTGCTTTATTATATTTTTTATTATATTGTTACGTTACTGCCTTTCAATAACGTTTTGGTTTATTTCCTTTATAATAAACCGTTTCGAGTTCGTTGATTGCAATTTAAATAAAACTAAACAAACACAACACTTAAATGTATAACACTTATTTATTAAGAACTTAGTCACTTTAGCAACCGTAATTTATAGCTTTTATTTACAACTCACTATTGTAATCAACACACTTCAATCGTTTATAGTTTTCTCCGCTCTTAACTTGACAAAGTCTGAACTAATACTGTTTTTTGATGCTAGCCGTCGCAAGTATTTATACTGTAATTCAGCCATCTAGAACATTCGAAATGTTTCTCGAAGGTTTGAGGCTTTACTTATTCACCACTTTATAGTAAATTATGATTGGTGGCGGCACTAATGTTTACATAATTTCACCACTTATACTAAAGTTTTTGTTTTTAACGGTCATTTCTAGTTCTTTCTGCACATTGGGGTTGAAGTGTACTAAATTATAACAATTTTTAATAACATTGTAAACTAATAAAATAACTAACAAATACTTAATAACTAATCCATACAAGATAAATAATAATTACAACTAATTCTTAAACAATAATTACAACTAACTAAAGTTACTTTCGTAACACTGCCCCCCACTTAAGCCTGTTCATCCCGAATAGGGTCAGAATCACCTTTTCCATAAGGGGCTAATCGTTCTAAATGAACAATTTTCATTTTAGCTCTTGGACTTTTGTATTTCTGTATTCGGTATACAACATCATTTAATTTCTTGATCACCTTATATGGCCCGTCCCAATGTGTCTGTAATTTGAGAGATAATCCTTTCTTACGTTGGGGGTTAAAAAGCAAAACTAACTGACCCTCCTTGAATCCTTCTGAGTTTGCCGCTCGATCGTATCTGGCTTTCATCTTGTCACTAGACAACTTAATACGGTTTCGTACAAATTCATGAAGTTCATTAAGAGTTTTTTGTTCTTGTGAGGTGGAGCCTTCATTGTTTTCACCCATTGGTTTAGGCTTAACACCAAACTCTAGATCTCCTGGTGGTCTGAGCTCTGTTCCAAACACAATTTTGGCGGGTGTACGAGATGTGAAGTCGTGAACAGCTGATCTATACGCCAACAAGAATTTTGAAATGTGTTCATCCCAGTCTTTTTGTTGTGTGCTGACCACTTGTCGCAAATGTTCCTCTAATGTACGAATAAATCTTTCAACCATGCCGTCAGATTGCGGATGCAATGGGGTTGTCCTTGTTTTCTTTATTCCGTACAATTTACACATTTCTTTAAATATAGCAGATTCAAAATTTCTTCTAATAGAACACCATAGCGGCACACCCAATTGTTCACGAAGACGTCTACCACTGTTCTTGCTTCTTGGTTTGGGATGGCATATACCTCCGGCCATTTACTAAAGTAATCGATGACTACTAGTACATATTTTTTACCGGCATTACTTTCAGGAAATGGCCCAGCTATATCCATTGCAATTCGCTCAAATGGGGCACCAGAATTATACTGCTGTAGTGGCCCACGACTTCTTCTTACTGGACCTTTGGCGGCAATACATTGTGCGCAATTTGTTATCCAATCAGCTACAGCTTGTTGGCAGCCAACCCAATAGAAGCGTTGTTTTTCTAGGATTTTCGTCACACCCAGATTACCGCCACTTTTACTTTCGCCGACGGCACTACTATAAGGTTTTTAACTGATTTTCCGTCAGTACTTTCCCACGTACGATATAAGCAGCCATTTACTACTTGAAGGCTGTTCCACAGAGCCCAGTATGCTTTCATCAGAGGGCTTTCAGGCGAAATTTCGTTTCGGGCGGGTCTTCTGCCTTCTTCCTTAACTTTCAGAATTTTTGCTAAAATGGGATCATTTTTCTGCGCCATCGACCAGTCTTCATGGGATTCTATCTTTTCCTTCCGCCCTTACGCAATGCTTGCATTCCAGCTTACAGGGTCGCCTTGACAGAGCATCCGCATTGCCATGTTTTCCACCTTTTCTGTGTTCAATGCTAAAATCGTAGCTCTGAAGGCGCTCAATCCAACGAGCTATCTGGCCTTCCGGATTTTTAAATTGCAGCAACCACCTGAGTGCAGAATGGTCTGTTCTTAAATGAAAATGTTGACCATACAAATATTTATGAAAATGTTGTATGCACTCTAGTACTGCCAGAAGCTCTCGCCGAGTCACGCAGTAATTTCTCTCAGGCTTCGAAAGTATTCGACTGTAATAGCCTACGACTTTCTCTACACCGTTGACCACTTGGGACAGCACACCTCCAATTCCAAATCCGCTCGCATCAGTATCTAGTACAAATTTTTCGCCCACGATTGGATAAGCCAAAATTGGTGCTGAGCACAATAATTCTTTTAGCTTCTGGAATGCCCGTTCCTGTGCTTCACCCCAGTCATATGCCTGCGCTTTTTGGTCAACTCATGCAGACTTGCAGCAATATTGACAAAATTCGGTACAAAACGCCTGTAGTATGTACATAAGCCTAAAAAGCTGCGTAGCTCATGAAGATTTTTAGGGCGAGGCCAATCCATAACTGCTCGTATTTTTTCTTCGTCTGTTGAAATGCCATCAGATGTTACACGATGCCCTAGGTATTTTACTTCTTTCTGGAACAGTGAACATTTCTTTACACTTAACTTGAGTCCGGCTGTAGATATACGTTTCAACACCTCTTCGAGGTTTTTCAGGTGTTCATCGAATGCTTTTCCCATGACAATTATGTCATCAAGGTACACCAAACATGTCTTTCGGTGGATACCTTTCAACACCTGTTCCATCAAACGCTCGAATGTAGTCGGAGCTTTGTAATCCCAAATGGCATTACATTAAACTGCTATAAGCCATCACTTGCACTAAAAGCAGTTTTCTCTTTATCCTTGTCTGCAATTTCTACTTGCCAATAGCCGCTCTGCAGATCTAATGTGGAAAACCATTCTGTTCCGGCTAACGTGTCCAGGGTGTCATCAATCCTAGGCAGTGGATAACTGTCCTTTTTGGTGACGTCATTTAACTTCCTGTAGTCTACGCAGAACCTAGTACTTCCGTCTTTTTTCTTTACCAAAACCACCGGAGAGCTCCAGGGACTTGATGATGGTCTAATTAATATGTTCCATTTCATTTACCAGGTCTCTAACTTCATTTCGTTTTGCTAGATGAATGCTTCTTGGGGCCTGTTTTATTGGCTTAGCGTCGCCGGTGTTAATTTCGTGTTTCACTATTGAAGTTCGGCCCTGGTTTTTACCTTTCGAGGCAAAGATAAACCATATTTCTTTAGTAATTGCCTCGCCTTATTTCTCTCGGGCGGCCTCAGTTTTTCGGTTCATTTCCGCACATGTTCCTCTAGTAATTCCTGGTCCTTGGTACCCTTTTTAGCTGCGTCTTGGTGTTCCTCGCAACTAATGATTGCCTCTGTTGAAGCACATTGCCCAATCTTAAAGTTCTGCGTCAGAACCTTTTCGCTATTTGATAAATTTAAAACTCTTACTGGAACGAAGCTGTTTTTGATTTTATCGAGGGCATGCGCTGTTACTATGTCACAAGTTATTGCTGTTGGCTCTACCACCCATAAACTATTGTTGTCCTCACTATGGTTTCTGACTTGGGTGGCAATTTTTCACTTTCAAGTGCGAGTAACTGTCTCACATGAGCCTTGCTTTCGTATCCAACATCAAGGGGAATTTCAGCATTACGCCAAGTCATAATTTGTTGTCCCATATCCAGACGAATACCTTGTCCAATCATAAAATCTGAGCCAATAATTACTTCGTCTACAATATCAGCCACGATAAATACATGGTGAGCACTTGTATTGGCCATACTTAATTTTACTTTTACTTTCCCATAGACGGAAAGTAGCTGTTCGCAAACTTACTCCACTTAGTGGTTCAATAGACTGTTGTATTAAATCAGGGCTAATAATCGAATGTGATGCCCCAGTGTCCACAGTCAAAACTCGTTTTTGACCGTTGATATAACCACAAGCAGTAAGATTTCTGTTACTCTGTTGCATTACTGAGATGGAGATTGTTGGGCCCTTAGATGTGGGAGCTAGCTCACGCCCCGCAGTGCTAGCTCTTTTAGCTTAACGGGGACTCTTGTGAGGACTGGCGATTACCCCGCTGGCTATTTCTGGGCGGTGAAGCAGATCTTGAACGTTTTTTCGGTGCTTTACAGTTACGTTGAATGTGACCAGTCTTACCGCAGTTATAGCATTTTATTTTAGTTTTGGTTTTCTTCTCGCTTAAAGCTTCCATAACTGCCTCTTTTATATCCTGCATAATATCCCTTTCACCATTGGCGGTCACATCGAGCCTTCGCACTCTGCCTACTTATGGTCTTGAAATAATTCTTGCGGTTTCCTGGGCTAAAGCAAATGAAACAGTTTCTGCAAAGGTTGGTTTTTGTGATGCACATACCGCAAGTTTAACATCAGTATCACGAATACCGTTTACAAATGCCTCAGTTTTAAAATGATCCAAAAAAGGATTATTCTCACCAGGATAAGTTAGCTGTACCAACCGCTCAATCTCCAGTGCGAAGTCCTGTAAGGTTTCGTTTGCCATTTGCATTCTGCCACGCAACTCCATTTTGAAGATTTCCAATTCACCTTGGCTTCAAGATTATTAAATTTTTCATCAAAATTCGTTACTTGTGTTTTAACCAGGGACCGCAAATAACAGTTATATTGGAATTTTAAAACAAAAAAAGCACATAGAAGTAAATGTCGAAAAACTTATTCAAGTATACCATATTGTTCCTTATGCACTTTTCAATGATAAAATATATTGATTTTTATAATTTTGATTTTTATATAAAAATCAAAAAATAACAGTTATTTTTTGATTTTTATTTTTTTGAACAAAAATAACTATTATTTTTGATTTTTATTTTTTCGATCAAAAATAACAGTTATTTTTTGATTTTTATTTTTTTGAGCAAAAATAACAGTTATTTTTTGATTTTTATTTTTTCGAGCAAAAATAAAAGTTATTCTCTAAATAAATGTACGTGATTTAATAATTTAGTTGACTTGAAATTTTTATTTTAGTGTTTAATTATCATTGGAATTCCTTATGCACATTAAAATAATTATTAAAGTCATCTAAATTATTAAAACACGTAAATTTATTAAAAGAATAACTTTTATTTTTGCTCGGAAAAATAAAAATCTAAAAATAACTGTTAAATTTGTTCAAAAAAATAAAAATCAAAAAATAACTGTTAGTTTTGATCGAAAAAATAAAAATCAAAAAATAACTGTTATTTTTGTTCAAAAAAATAAAAATCAAAAAATAACTGTTATTTTTGCTCAAAAAAATAAAAATCAAAAAATAACTGTTTTCATCTGACTTTTATGAAAAAAGGCATAACTGTTACGGTCCCTGGTTTTAACTTCAGACAACTTATTGTTAAATTCTATTTCCATTGCATTTACTCTTTCATTTATTTCCGTGGAAATCTCCTGAAGTTTCTCATTTGTTATTCTAGAATTGTCTTGAATTTCAACTAGAATATCACTCGAATTCTCTTTTATCATCTGGACCATGCTTTTGGAATTATCGTCCATTTTTCTAGAAGTTTCATCAGACATTTTCTTCATTTGCTCCACCATAGCGGCAAACATTGTATTTAAATCCATACCGCTAGCAACTGTACGAGTACATACCTCTATTTCTTCCTTGTCCTCAAATTCGTGGCTAACAATGTCGATATTGTGTCGCTCGAGCTGTTCTGCTTTAAGTTCTTCAAATTTCATTGCAGTCTTTTTTTTAATCTATTTTTTTATTTATTTTTTTTTGCAATTTCACTTCTGACACCAATTGTTACGTTATTGCCTTTCAATAATGTTTTGGTTTATTTCCTTTATAATAAACCGTTTCGAGTTCGTTGATTGCAATTTAAATAAAACTAAACAAACACAACACTTTAATGTATAACACTTATTTAGAACTTAGTCACTTTAGTAACCGTAATTTATAGCTTTTATTTACAACTCACTATTGTAATCAACTCACTTCAATCGTTTATAGTTTTCTCCGCGTGATGCGCTCTTAACTTGACAAAGTCTGAACTAATTCAGCCATCTAGAACATTCGAAATGTTTCTCGAAGGTTCGAGGCTTTACTTATTCACCACTTTATAGTAAATTATGATTGGTGGCGGCACTTATGTTTACATAATTTCACCACTTATACTAAAGTTTTTTTTTAACGGTCATTTCTAGTTCTTTCTGCACATTGGGGTTGAAGTGTATTCAATTATAACAATTTTTAATAACAGTGTAAACTAATAAAATAACTAACAAATACTTAATAACTAATCCATACAAGATAAATAATAATTACAACTAATTCTTAAACAATAATTACAACTAACTAAAGTTACTTTCGTATCAATATTAAAGCAAAAAAATAAACTTTGCAGAATCTCAAATTTTTACTTTTGGCCAAAAAAAGGAGAATATTTCGGTGGGGTGTCGTAAGGCCATGGGACATAAAGCCATATGGCGTCAAGTCCTATTCCATTGAGACATAAGGGCATATGCCATTAAGTCTCAATATAATGTCACTTAACGCCATAAATTGCTTCCGAAAAATGAGACATAAAGCCATATTTTTGATAATGATTGCATGTCACCCAATTTCATGTAAAAAATGCATTGTTATTTCATATAGCCCTGTTGTATGTCAAAAATGGCGGTATGAACTAAGTCCCCAATGAACTTTTCTCCTCTATGGTATAAAAAAACTGGCTTCGCTAACTAAAGCTTCTCTGCATAGGCGGCCTTCGGCTGGACGAGAGGATTTTCTCCTCTATGGTATAACAAACACCGGCTTCGCTAACTAAAGCTTCTCTGCGTATTCGGCCTTGTTATACCATAAAGGAGAAAATTCTTGCGCACGCCCAAAGGCCGGCAATACAGAGAAGCTTTAGTAAGCGAAGCCGGTATTTGTTATATCATGGAGGAGAAAAACCTTGCGCCCGGCCGAAGGCCGGCTATACATACAAGCTTTAGTTAGCGAAGCCGGTCTTTGTTATACCATAGAGGAGAAAATCCTTGCGCGCGGCCGAAGGCCGGCTATACAGAGAAGCTTTAGTTAGCGAAACCGGCCTTTGTTATACCATATAAGCATTTGTAACGCAAAACATCAAATGGGACATAAAACCATAATGGCTTTATGTCCCATTCTACTAAAATTGATATAATATTTAAGGCCATATCAAAATTATGGCTTTATGTCCTATGGCCTTGAGACACCCCACTGAATATTTCCTATAGTGCGCTGCATTAAAATAATGTTTTTTAATACCAGAAATCACTTTGCAGAATTTTGGGATGGTTGGTTTATAGCTTACCATGGCTCCAATAAAAATTGCCCTCCTGAAAATCATTTAAGTTCGGCGTAAACTGCTACGAATCATGATATTTTACTCAAGCTATTTAAACTTGCTAAAAAAAGCATTAAACTTTCTGATTGTCAGTCAATAATTTATTTTAGGTCTAAACCGCAACTAATTGTAATGCAGATGTCTCTTTTTATAAAGCTAATAAAAATAATAAATATACATCATACAGATATATGTAAGTCCTTAGACATTCGAACTGTCGGTGGAGGGTATCAAAGGTTCGGCACAGCCGAATATAGTACTCTAACTTGTTTTACTCTAGAATTTAAAAAGTCTTTACAACTTTTGTTTATTAGTCTGTGTTCATACGGCTCATGTCTTATTGACAAGATTGCTACTTTATAGGCGAGAGGGACGAGGGGAAAAGAAACGAGTTCACAGATGCATGTACTGTCTTTACGTTTTGCTTTCTTATTCGCTGTTTAATTTTGTTTTTGTTTTCAATATCAAATAAAACAAAATAAACAAGTTAGAGTGCTGTATTCGGCTGTGCCGAATCTTTGATATCCTCCACCGGCAGTTCGAATGTTTAAGGATAATATCTGTATGATGTTATTATTATCTTAAACTGCGACGATTTGTTATTAATTATGGTTTTAGGCGACTAAACTGTTTTCCGGTAGTAGGGTTTATATGGGGCCTAGGGTAAATTATGGACCGATCGTCACGAAATTTCACAGTGTTATTTTTAGTCCTAAAAAACTGTGACGTACCAAATTTTGTTACGCTAGCGTTATTTTTTACGGTTCTAGGCGTACTAAACTGTTTTCCGGGAGTAGTGTTTATATGGGGCTTAGGGTAAATTATGGACGGATCTTCACGAAATTTAACAGCGTGATTTCCAGTCGAATAAAACAAATTTTTGCAAAATCTTATCTCATTCTGTGTCTTGTTCCAGCATTTATGTTATTTTTTGTAACAAAATCATCAACTTTTTTAGGTGGTGGTTCCACATTTTGATTCATAGCTCTGGTCCTACTGAACCGATTTTGCTGGATTTCAATCCCAAACTGCTTAGGATAACTACAAGCAATTTGGCACCAAGTTTACTTATTTCTTTTGAGTTGTTCGAAAGTGAGCGTGTTTTCAACAGACGGACAGATAGACGGACATGGCTAAATCGACTTAGAATTACTCAAGGACCCAGAATATATATACTTTATGGGGTCTGAGATGAATAATAAAAAAGTTTCACACGGAATGACAAACTTAATATACCCTCTTCACAACTAATTGTGGTGGAGGGTATAAAAACATGTCGTCAACATGACATGATTCATTTGAACGCCAATTCATGTTCAAAGAAGAAAAAGGAAGAATCTTGTCAATAAGACAGGAGCCGTATGAACTCAGACTTATAAGAAAAGATTTTGGTAGTTTATAAACGTTCTTACCTTTTTTATAAAAAGTAAGTGTGCTATATTCGACTATGCCATTTATTTGGAAAATAATGGCAAGAAAGTTTTTTTATAAAGTGTTTAGAGCTCAAACCATGGTCTTACATACATTTGCTTCGAGCAATTCAATATCAAAACAACCTCACAAACTGCACTTTATCATCATTTAAGGAATATAATATTGCTTTTAGTTTCTGGCCAGTTTTCCGCCGAATTTATGTTTAAATACCATTGAAAAGAACCTTGTGTTCAGGGTTGTTAGGCTTTTTTCATACAAAATCGTTAAAAGTTTTAACAAAATTCGTCAAATATTCAAATATTTAAATTTTACATATCAGAGACAATTTATTGCATTGATTGGTTCAAAAATATAAATTTTTAGCAAGAAATTCTATTTATGATAAAGAAAGTGATATGGTTATGTTTTATTCTATTTATTTCAGCAAGTGGGCCAAAGTTTATTTATTACAAGTACATGCTGTTCAGTTGTTTTATTTTCGATAGTGTCAAAATTTGCTTACATTTTAGTGCGCCATGATATTTTTTTTTTTGTTTTCTTTATGTTTGGCTGTTTGACAGTATCAAATCGCTCATATGCTGCAAGACCGGCATAACTCAAAAAAATCCATTTCGAGATAAACGCATTTAAAGTTTTTCATTTGCTCTAACTACAAAGAAAACAAGTTAGAGTGCTATATTCGGCTGTGCCGAATCTTTGATACCCTCCCCCGACAGTTCGAATGTTTAAGGAGTAATATCTGTATTATGTTATTATTATCTTAAACTGTGACGATTTGTTATTAATTATGGTTTTAGGCGACTTAACTATTTTCCGGTAGTAGGGTTTATATGGGGCCTAGGGTAAATTATGGACCGATCATCACGAAATTTCACGGTATCATTTATAGTCCTATTAAACTGTGACGAGCCAAAATTTGTTATAATTGCATTATTTTTTACGGTTTTAGGCGTACTAAACTGTTTTCCGGTAGTAGGGTTTATATGGGGCCTAAGGTAAATTATGGACTGATCGTCACGAAATTTCACAATGTTATTTTTAGTCCAAAAAAACTGTGACGTACCAAATTTTGTTACGCTAGCGTTATTTTTTACGGTTTTAGGAGTACTAAACTGTTTTCCGGGAGTAGTGTTTATATGGGGCTTAGGGTAAATTACGGACGGACTTTCACGAAATTTAACAGCGTGATTTCCAGTCAAATAAAACAAATTTTTGCAAAATCTTATCTCATTCCGTGCCTTGTTCCAGCATTTATGTTATTTTTTGTAACAAAATTATCAATTTTTTTAGGTGGTGGTTCCACATTTTGATTCATAGCTCTGGTCCTACTGAACCGATTTTGCTGGATTTCAATCCCAAACTGCTTAGGATAACTACAAGCAATTTGGCAAGTTTGTTAATTTCTTTTGAGTTGTTCGAAAGTGAGCGTGCTTTCAACAGACGGACAGACGGACATGGCTAAATCTAACTAATTGTGGTGGAGGGTATAAAAAGAAGACACATACTCTTCAAACTCGGAAAGTATAAAAGATATAAAGATGAATTTAATACACAATATAAAGAAAAACAAAGCGAACAATTCTGCATCTCTAACTTCAAAATTTCATTTTTTGAGTTATGCCGGTCTTGCAGCAAATGAGCGAAATGTTTTTACACAAACAAGATGAATGTTGTTTTTTTTATTGTTGATTTGTTGTAGACTTGCATGTACTTGGTATAAATATACTTTGAAGTGGGCTGAAATATATTTATCATTTGAAAAGAAATACATAAAAAAAATATATTTTCATAAAAACATAACGAAAATTTATTTTTTTCATTTATCCATATTCACAAAAACATTAAATAAAAAAGAAAATCTCCTTTTCTATTAACTCGAGTTATCTTTAAATGATTAATTTTTAGAGCTATCACTATTGCAAATGGTTTTTACTGTTGAAGGTGCTAAACCAAGGGTTCTGTCTATATCAACATCCTTTTCACCCGACTTGAAACGTTTTATTACGTCCAAGTCTAGTTCCAAACTAATGCATTATTTTCTCTTTGTACTCATTTTTCTACACAACTTCTTATTAAGAACTAACTTCATACTTCCTAACACGCAACTTTACTTAGAATCGCAAATCGCAAATCGAAATCATAAAAACGCAAAGCGGATTTAACCAATTTTTAAAAAGCGACGCAAATCGGGGCTCTAGTGTATATTTTTGCAGTATCGATGGCATGCATATATGTAATTGTAGAATTCGAATTACTTATGCTTCTAATGAAAGCCATCTTGGCTTGTGATGGGGGAAGAATTTTTTTTTGTTTAATTTCCCATAATTTTTATATTTTGAAATATTGATTTTAACGTTTTGGACTGTTACCAATATAATTGTAAATTTTTCTTGTGTTTTATTGATGCCAGAAAATCGTCATAACACTATTACTTTTAGTAAAAAAATCGTCAATCGTCATTTTACTGTATTTTCTCAAACAAATCGTCAAAATGACGGAATATCGTCACATCTAAAAACCCTACTTGTGTTAGTTTAGTAACTGTAAATATCGTAAAAAGTTGTATTTTTAAACCATATATGGCCCTCTGTGCTCGGTTTTTGTGTAACATTGAATTAATAAATAAAAAATAAATTTTTTAAATTTTCAAATACGAAATCTTCTAATTTTTAATGTTTGTATTTTAAAATGGAGCTGTACTTTTTTTATCCCAGTATTTTATGACATTGTCTTCCTCATTTTTCAAGGAAAAATTAAAAAAAAACAAGTAAGAAAGTATAGTCGGTCAAGCCCGACCATATGATACCCTACACCACAGTATTAAAAAACACATCATGCTTATATGTTCATATAAATATGGATTTATCTATGTTTATAAAACTCATTAAAATCGGGTTAAAAGTTTGTGAGGGGCAGAAAGTGCCCCCTACCTCCCCTTGTGGTCCTATTTTTGAAAAACTATAACTTATGTGTCCCTATAGATATGGATCTATCTATGTTTTAAATTTCATTAATATCAGTTTGAGAGGCAGAAATTGGCCCTATCTCCCCTCGTGGTCCTATTTTTTTAAAAAATACCTCCCTTTTGTGTCCATGAAGATATGGTTCTATGTAAGTTTTAAATTTCATTAAAATCGGTTTGATAGTTTCTGAGAGGGAGAAATTTCCCCCTATCTTCCCTCGTTGGTTGGCTGTCCATGTAACCTTGTGCGCAAAGCACAGGTCGCAATTTTGGAGAAATTTGATAAAATTTGGTACATAGATTCTTATTGGCACAAGGATCAAGCCTATTGAAAATGGGCCGAATCGTAGGACCACGAGGGAAGATAAGAGGAAATTTCTTCCTCTCAGAAACTATCAAACCGGTTTTAATGAAATTTAAAACATAGATAGAACCATATCTATATGGACACAAAAGGTATGCATTTGTTAAAAAATAGGACCACGAGGGGAAATAGGGGCAATTTCTGCCTCTCAAACTGATATTAATGAAATTTAAAACATAGATTGATCCATATCTATATGGACACATTAGCTATACAGTTTTTCAAAAATAGGACCACAAGGGGAGGTAGGGGGCAATTTATGCCCTTTAAAAACTTTCAAACCGATTTTAATGAAGTTTATAAACATAGATAAATCCATAAACATAAAAACATAGTGTGTTTTTAAATACTGTGGTGTAGGGTATCATATGGTCGGGCTTGACCGACTATACTTTCTTACTTGTTTTTATTTGAATTAAATTGATTGGAATATATTCAGCTTAGAATATTCGAATATAAAAATAATATAAAGAATTTTTGAGAATCCAACTTATTTATTATTAAAAAGTTCAAATAATTTTTTTTATAGTAAATTTTATTTAAAAATATCGAAATATATCAGAATTTTATTCGATTTTATAAAATTTTATACTACAAACATTTTAACAAAAAATATAAAACTAAAATTGTTTTTATATTCTTTTATAAAATAGAAATTATAGTTCAAAAAGTATTTTAATTTTGTATTTAATTCAAATCTTACAGCTATGGTACTTCATATATCCAAAACTTTTATTATTTTTCTATTTCTTTCCTTCCCACAGTCCGTTTTGGTTGAAACCCAAGAAAAGGCAATTCGTCGTATTAATGAACTTCGCGAACAATGCTCTCTGGAGCAGCAAGCTAAAGCTCATTTAGAAGAAGCTTTGCGCATTGAAATGGATGATATGCAGTGCAAAATGCAGGCCTACCAAACGAAACTTAAATTACTTGGTGAGAATCCAGATAATATAGCAACTGCTTTGGCCGGTGGCAATAGCGAACAATTGATAGATTTGACTACAGAAACTGTTAAGCCCAATCAAAACTCTTTAATAAATATAAATATTGACACCAACGCCGACGAAGACGAAAAAAAGAAATTTGAGAATTTTGAAAAACTCTTGCAAGAACGTGATCAACAAATTGTTGAGCTAAATAATAAATTAGATTTACTGCGTAAACAAGAAGAGGAAAATGTTATACTCTTGGCTCAAACCAAAGCAGCCATACATTCTGAATTGGAAAACAAAGAAAGTGAGGTTAAGAAGTTGAACGAAACTGTTAAACAACTCCAGAATGACTTGCAACAAGTGAACAAAAAGGAAAAACAAACTGTGGCCGTAGAAGAATTAAATGAAATTAAAGAGAAATTGAAGCACACTCAAATGGCTAAACAGGAACTGGATGCCAAAATTATTGCCACCGAACATATGCTGCAGGAAATGCGCGATAAACAAAGTGAAAAGGATAAAACATATAAAGTCATTGAAGAGCAATTGGCAAAACAAACTAAAGAAAGTGAGACGAAATTGCAAGAATTAAAACAACAAAATCAACAACTCAACGAAATGGTTACTCGATATCAACAGAATGAGATATCCTTAGCCGAGGTCGATAACGAATTAAATAGAACGAAAAATGAAAACGATATTCTAAGAGTGAGATTGTCAGAAAATGAATTAAAATTGCAAGAAACTGAAGCACAATATAACGAACGTTTACAAACCCTGCAGCAACTGCAAGATGATTTAAAATTTAAAGAGGAACTAATTAAACAGGCGCAGGATAAAACAGAAGAATTGCAACAGCAACTAAATCAGGAAAAATTAAATATTGAAGAACATGAGCAAAAATCTTTACAACTAGAAACTGAATTGAGAATAATCAAAGAACAAACTACTAATACCGAATCTAAAACTATAACAAACTTGAAAAAGGAACTCGAAAGAGTTGCGAACGAACTAAATCAACAATTAAGAACTACAAAGGAACAGCTAAGCATCAAGGAAAAAGAGTTAAAATCGTTAATGAAAAAATCTATCAAAAATGAAAAACAACAGGAAACACAAATACAACAACAAAATGAAGAAATCGAAAAGCTTAAAAGCGAAATTATGCAACAAGAAAATCTTATCGAATCCTTGAGAGAGACCTCTCAACAAAGAGAACTACAAACAAACGAAGAAAAGAACCAGTTAAAGACACAAATTAATGGCATATTAAATGAAATTTCGCAAATGGAGGAACAAATGCGTATTGTCCAAGATTCCCACCAGGAATTGGAAAATGAAAAACGAAATTTAGAAATAAAAATTGAAAACATGCAACATCAAACTCAAACTACACAAGAAGACTCCAGACGCTGGCAGGAAATTCTCAATGAAACCGAAGAAAAACTTAAAGCTTGCGAAATTAAATTGCAGACAGTGGAAAGTGAACACACTCAAATGGCCGAAAAGAATTGTTTGCTGGAAGAAAATACTCACAGGTTAGAGAAGCTATTGGCTGAAAAGGAAAGACAACAAGCTGAAACAGAAGATGCTTTAGTTAGTGAATTAAGATTAAAACTGCAAACGACAGAGAATTCATTACAAAAACTCAATGAGAAAATGCAGGAAGTTTTGGATGAAAATTCTCGACTACACAATAGTCAAGAACTAAATGATCATGACCAAAGAACTTTGCAAGATAAATATGATTCTTTGGAAAAGGAAAAAGCCTGTTTGGAAGACAACAAACAATGCATGGAACAAGAATTAAATAATATAAAAGTTCAACTTTTAGAAGATCAAAAAAGAAACTATCAACTTCAAAACGATTATCAACAGCAACAAGAAAAACTTCAAAATTTACTTAAAGATTTGGAAACTAAGGAAAATGTATTAAGAGAAGAAAAACAATCAAGGGAAAATTTACAACAAGAACATCAAAAAATGCAAGAACAATTGGAACTATTCAATACCACGCAAAATAATTTTATTGAAGTAAACGAGTTACTGAAAGAGAAACAAGAAGCACTGCATGAGCTGCAGAATGAACTAAAAGACTTAAAAGAACAGCAACAACAGCAATGGGAACAAAGAGAAAAAATAATAAAGGAACAGAAGGAAAACTATCAATGCAAGTTAGAAGAAAAGCAAAAGGAAATGGTCTTACTAAACGACCAATTAACTGGTGAAACTGAAGTGAAAAATCAAGAATTACAAAAGTTGAAAGAGGAAATAATTTTATTAAGAGAACAAAATGAATCTCTGAATCAAGAAATATTTGATAATAAAACAAAACTCACGGAACTATTGCAAAGCCAACAAAAATCTGATTTAATAGACAAAGAATTACAAGATATTCAAAAACAAAATTTGAGCTTACAAGAGCAACTTAAACACTTAGAAGAACTTAAGTATGAAAATGAAAATCAAATCCGAACTCAAGAAGAGAAACAACAAAAAATAGATCAGGAATTGAACGTTATTCGACAGCAATATGAAGAGCTAAGTAAAAATAAGGAAAAAGAATTAAATGAAATTAAAGAAGATTTGCTAAAAGAACTACAGGAAAAGGACAAGCTTTCAGAGCTAGTTAAAAACTCACAACAACAATTAGAAGATACACAGCAGAAACATATTCACAAAATAGAGGAAATCGAGAAATTACAGGAGACACTTTTAAAATATACTTCTGAAGCCAATGCCCTAGAACAATTAAACATTGAAAATGAATATTTAAATAAGCATGTCAAACAGTTAGAATTGCAACTGGTCAAACAGCAAGAGGAAGATAAAAATAAAAATATGGACTCTAAGGAGTTAAAGGAAAAATTAAAATCTCTACAATGTGAATTATATGTTCTTAAAGAAAATGCTGAAGCACATAACAGCGAAATTGAAGATAGAGCAAAGCAATTACAAGAATTAAAATCACAAAATAATTTGTTGAGTTTAGAACTAGAAAATGGAAAGTCCGAACTGCAGCGTCAAATCGAACATATTAAATATATTACAGAACAGGATGATACAGTACAAAAAGAGCTTCTAATGACTCAAAATAAACTAAAGGAAACGGAAACTAAGAACACCAACGTTAATCAAGAACTAAAAGAACTAAACGAGCGATCAGCTCAACAAAATCAAGAGCACCTCAAGCAAATCGATAGTTTGAAAAAAGATCTTGAACGCACTTCTTTAACCATAGAAACATTGCAAATTGAAGCTAAAGACTTAAACAAAGAACTGGATAATAGAAAAAAATTAGAAGAAGAACTGCAAGCCTTGAAGGTCGAATTAGAAGAACGTGCTAACGTTACAACAACACCAGCGCATGCTCTTGAATCCATTAACATGGACAAATCTTCCCCTGCGACTTTACAAGATTCAGAACATTTACGTAAACTCAATGAAACATTACAAAGTGAATTAGAAGAACTTAAGCATAAATCCACCAGAGAAATTTCAACACTGCAACAAGAAATAGAAGATTTACAATCCACCAATAAACAAATGTCCGATCGTATTATGGACTTGGAGGTATTAAGAGCTGGTTTACAAGCTCAAAAACTTTTCGGTTTAGTAGATAATCCCACCCAATCCCAAAACAATAATAATTTTAATAATGCTTCTAATTCTACTAATGATCTTGAAAAACAAGAATTGAAAACAAAACTAGAAACAATAATGGCTGAAGTTCAGGATGTGTCAAATCGAAATCTCTTCTTAGAGCAAAAATGTGAAAACTATTTGATATTGGAACAATCGAATGAACGTTTAAAATTACAAAATGCTAAATTATCTAGGCAGTTGGATGAAACGTTGGTAAGTAATTTGTTTGGTGGAATTAACTTATAAAACAGTTATTTTATTTGAAAAACATGTTGTGTTTTTTTCAAAAAACAAATGTAATTTCCTTTTTATATTATAAGGGTATTCACGTCACAAGTTGCACCCTTGCAAAAAAGCAAAAATGCAAAAATATAACCACACAGACAATTAGTTGTGCGTAACTAATTGTCTTTGTGGTTGTTGTTATGTTTTTGCACTTTTGCTTTTTTGCAAGAATGCAACTTGTGACGTGAATACTCTTTATATATATGTAATTCTGATATAAAATTTCTTCCTAAAGGTATCCTTGCAACATAATGAAGGCATTGCAGCTAATACAGAATTTGAGTACTTAAAAAATATTATGTTCCAGGTAAATAATTCTTCACTAAAATCCATCTAATTCTTTATATGTACATATATGCTTTAAACGGTTGTCGTTTAAAAATTTGTAGTATTTGACTGGTTCGGCAAATGGCAACAACGAAACATTGGTCAAAGTTATATCAGCAGTTTTAAAGTTTTCACCCCAGCAAACACAAGTGGCTCTGGAAAAGGAACATCAAAGGAGATCTTTGGTAAGCTATTGCCATACTTATAATTGCATTTGACTTTCAAGTTTTGCCATTTCGATCTTAATACTTTTGTAAAGAAAATTTTCTATAGAAAATTACTTTAAACGAAAAATTAACTTAAAAAATACTCTTATACAAAAAAATATGTATTCTTTATGAGAATTCATATTAAAGTTCTACAGAAAATGTCGATGTGAAAATACTTAAAAAAAAAATTTTCTATAGAAAATTCTCTTATAGAAACAAATTTCTATTGAAAATATGTTTGTACCGAAAAATTTTTAGTTCGGACTTAAAATTTTAAAATTGAATATAATATTGTTTATTTGTTTTTTTAGATAAATAAAATTCTATAGCACGAAAATGAAAAGAGTTACTACATTTGGTAGCAATAGCAGTTCTTACATAAATTAGTAATTAATAAACTAATTATAGAAATATATTAATAACGTTTAACAATTTATATATTATATTATCATAATAAGTAGTTATAAATCAAACAATAATTAGTAAGTTATGTTAACTAAATATCACATAAAGTACCTTTTTTGAGAAACAAAAAAATAGATACTGTAATTATAATTATACAGCTTTTTACTAACAAAAGAATAACAAGAAAAAAATCACACTTAATTTTATACAAAGAAGAAAAAAAAAGATTTTGAATACATATACAAATTAAACAATACCAACATACGATATATTGTAAAATTAATCAAATTATTATTGCATTTTATATACTTACTTACATAAAATAACAAAAAAAAAAAAAAAAACGATTTCCTTATTTAAGTAAAAAATGCCTCTCAAATATTTAATTTTCAAAATTTATTTTATTTGGCCTTTAATTGCCCAAATTATTTTAAAATTAATTTAATTTTTTTTCTTTTTTTAATTTGTTTTAGTTTTTATTACACATCCTAGTTCTTGTTATACATGTTTTTATTACGTGCAATTTTTTTGAAACAAAATTATTTTTGCTAGATCTTAACATGCCATAAATGTTTGTTTAACATTATCTTTTTAGCATTAAATCTTATGTACATACCTAAATATAATAATATTAATGAATTATGTTAAGAAAATTTAAAATTACAAAAATTTGATTTAAAAATAAATATTATTATAAGAATATTATAAAAATTATTGGGTATATTGTGTTTTTTAGTTTAAAGTAATAAGGCTTACTTCATTTACAATCAATTATCTTATAAACGTACACAGACCTGAAGAACAGGTGTTGCTGAGCTGACAATCGTAAGTCTGTGTTCGTTGAACTCCTAATCGCTGCGGTGCATTAAACCGATTGTGAACAAGACAAAAGTTTAGTTGATCATGAAATATATTTTTAAGGGTATTCAGGCCGTTCTTATTTGTTTGCCTATTCGCTTTTCACTTTTGCTCGCATTTGTTAATGGTGTTCGCATAACTGTGCCGCTTGAGGGTTTTAAGTGAGGGTTAAAATGACATTTTATCTAGTGGAGAATCAATTAAAATTCAAAGTGAATGGTGGAGTACCATTTATAATTCAAACCGAAAACTGGTAGCGTACCATTTATAACTCAAATATACTGGGCCAAGGAATCGACTACAAGTCTTGAGTCTTCCTATACGAAGGCTTAGGTCCCAGAATCTGTGCCTGTTGAAAAAAAAATTTCTATAGTTTTTTTATACAGAGAATTTGTTTTAAAAATACTGCTGTATATAAAATAGAGTGTTCAATCGATAAATTATTGTTCGAGTAATCGAACAATTTTAGACGATTAAATGTTCGAATAATTTAAAATTGCTTATTTCGAAGAATTTATACCGATTAATCGAATGATAATAATAAATAGTATTTCTGTTAAATGTATGATTTTTTTTAAGTTTTAAGTCGAATAAAAAAACCAAATTTAAGTGTTAATGTTGGAATTAGAAAAAAACAGTATATATTTTTGTTACATTTTTTCAACACAATTTAATAATTTATTTCACAAAAGATAAAACGACAAAGGTATGTTATTTTGAAGATTTACATATATTAATTTATCGGGTATGTTTTAGAAATCGAAATGAAGTGTAATTAAAATCGAAGGATAATTTAAATTCCATTACTTTTTACAAAATGACCGTAGTTTTTCGTGGTTTTAAGTGTTGTTCTTACAAAAATAATAGATACTTAAAGAATGAAGTAGACAAAATGGAATATTTTTATGAACTTTCATTACAGGGTCGTTTTTAAAATTGGCTTGATTTAAAATCCACTTTATTTTTGTTTCTAGAACACGCCCATATTTTTTGCCAAAACAGTTCATGCGTTTCTCTCTTTAGAATTAAGTTGGTTTTAAGATATTGTACGAAAGATAAATCTAATAATGCTAAACAACTTCACTAATTTACCACTTACACAGTGACTATAAAATAATACTTGAAGAAGATGCTCCACCAACAAAATTAAAGGGGCTACAAGTGGCCCAATGAATAAATATTTTAAACAAGATACTTTGATCAATTCCCTAGAGGAAACTATTTGCAGAAGCATAGCAGAGGATGGAATGTCCGTGAAATGTTTCAAAAAATTCGATATTATATTGACTCTTAAAATCTAAGTGCCCGAAAGTGAATTGCCGAATTTGAGCAACATTGAGAAGTTTTATTAAAAAAAGAATGTTTATATACTGATTTTTTCTAAAATTATCAAAAAACAAAAAAATCTCGTAATATATAAAATTTCTGGATTTAGAATTATTCGATTAATCGATTAATTTTAAAGTTGTATTCGTTTAATCGAATAAGTTGAAAATGCCAAAAATCGATTAATCTTTTACTCGAACAAAAATAAAACCCGATTAATTGAACACCTTAATATAAAACGAAATTCCGAAAAGGGCGAATTTTTACCCTCTTTTGCCCTCAAATGTAGTTTTCCTATGTTCCTGTTAAAGAACATAGGTTTTAAGTTCGAGAAAAATTAAATATACTTAACCTGTTTACTGTCATTTGTTAAAAAACATAGGTTTTAAGTTTTTGCAAAATTATTTTGAAAATAACGTGTTTACAAAAAGTACGAATTTATAACCTGTTTTGCATCTCAAATTTACTTTATTTGTTTGCTGTCTTTATGTTAAAGAATATAGGTTTCAAGTTCGAGTACCAAAAGTACGAATTTTTACCCAGTTTTGGCCCACAAATGTAGTCTATTTGTTTGCTGCATTTGTGCTAAAGAACAAAGTTAAAGTTTTCGCAACATTCTTTTTAAAAGAATTTGTTTACAAAAAGTATGAATTAAAATTTGTAAAGCAGTGTTTACAAATTTTTAATTTGGAAAAGTACCAAGAACGCCACATGCCTAGATAAGTTAATTGGGACCTCCTGAAAACGAAAAACGCTGTAATTTTTTTTCCTAAGTACCGTTTTTTAGATAACGGTACTTTTGTGTTTTTCGGTGTATGGTCCCACTCAAACCCTTGTGGAGCCCAACCGAAAACTCCGATCGAAACAAGTGGCACATTGTTGGAAAGGTAATTGAATGCCTTTTCCATCGATATGCTGATAAGAAATGGCTGAGTTATGGCACCTCAAAGTTCAAAATTTGCCTATTTTTTACATTTTTTTCAAAATTTTTCATTTTCATTTCGTTTTTTTTTTCTACGTTATATTAAATATCTGGAATGTTTTATTTTTTAATCAAATAGTATATTAATTATTTTTTAACCAAATAGTATATTTAGTTACCAACATTTTAAGTTTTTATTAAGGATTTTGTGGAACGACAATATTTTCATCTCATATAAAATTCCGTTTTTTTAAATCCATCAGTTTTAACGTATTAAAAAAAAACGGAATTTTATATGAGATGAAAATATTGTCCTTCCACAAAATCCTTAATAAAAACTTAAAATGTTGGTTGCCATAACTCATCAGATAGAACTTTTCAGCATATCGACGGAAAAGGCATTTAATTGCCTATCTAACAATGTGCCACTTGTTTCGATCAGACTCTTCGGTTGGGCTCCACAAGGGTTTGAGTGGGACCAAACACCGAAAAACACAAAAGTACCGTTATCTAAAAAACGGTACTTAGGAAAAAAAATTTACTGCGTTTTTCGTGTTCAGGAGGTCCCAATTAACTTATCTAGGCATGTGGCGTTCTTGGTATTTTTTGGCTGTAAACCAGTGTTATTTACCCAGTTTTCTCGTCAAATGTTCTTTATTTGTTTACTGCCTTTATGTTAAAGGACATGAATTTCAAGATTGCGCAAAATTATTTAAAAAAATCGTATTTATAGAAAGTAAAAAAGCACGAAATTTTACCCTCTTTTGGCCAAAAAATTTACTTTATTTGTTTGCTGCATATCCGGCTTAGTTGGCGAAGCCGGTGTTTTTAATACCATAAAAATTTTAAAAATGAAATAAGTCCCTAAACCCTTTCGGTTATTCCAAGCCATATGGCATGGTGATTTTTGCAAGCCCCTGTTTGGGACAAAATAGTTAGAAATTAATTTTTTTGATAATTTTGTATTTTTGTTTAATGCTTTTTATAGAAATTGAAAAATAAAATATTTTGATTGGTACACCCAATGCATTCTGATGGGCCAGAAAGCAAACATGCCTTTCGAGATTTGTATTTTACGAAAAAAGGTCACTTTGTAATTTTGTAAATATTGTTACGAAAATAATGTTATTTTATAACTTTCCATACGGTTTTTAGCAGATTATCATTGCCTTAATAAGTTGAGAAAAAGTTAGATTCCTAGTGTTGTTCAAAGAAGGTGTCCGATTTTTTTAAAAACATACTATGCCATTTGGCATAGATTTTATTCGGAGGAAAAATTTAATTATATAGAAATATACATATGTACATACATATACAATAAATGATCGTGTTTTTTAATTCATTTTTCTTTCTGACTGTAGAATAATAGCTTTATTTTATAAAGAAAACGCATTTGAATAGTTTTTTGATAAAATAAATCTTGCATAAATCTTTCTGATTATACAATTTTTTAAATTGCATTAAACTATTTTAATTAAAATTATTTCTTTTTTCCTTTAAATACATTCTATGCCATATGGCATGATGCTCAAAAACCACTTTTGATACAAATTTTTTAAAAAATGATTATTGATAGTTAATGCCATAAGGTTTAATAGTTATAAAATCGAAAAAAAATTTTTTTTAATCAAAAACAAAAAAGAAGTACCGAAAGGGTTAATATAGTGTTGTTTTTTTGTGAATAAAATTCAGGGACTAAGCTCATTTTGGTTTTTGGGATTTAGTTCGTAGCGCTATTATTTAACCTAGAGCCCTACATGTGTATGTATATGCTCCCGGAATAAGTATATGAGCTAGGGAACAATTGTGTTTTTAATACGATTCGGCACAGCCGAATATTAGTACTTCCACTTGGTCATTTTTGTAGTTCCTTTTGTACAGATTCATTTAAGGGTTAAGAAAGCAAATGAATAAAACTGGATTACCCTAAAATACAAAAAGCTTGGCAGCTCTATTTCTTTTATTTTTACGCCATTGTTTTTTTTAATTCCTCTTTCACCTTCTATTTTTGTTTTTTTTTTGTGGAAATTTTTTAAAATAATAAAAATATCAGTCCAAGGTCTATCCAATAGGTCTGCTTAAGAAGCCAGATGTTTATTTGGTTTTTTCCTCAACGATATCAAGAGTTGTTTACATTTTCCTTATACGTGTATATTTTTGTTTACTGTTTTGGTTTTTTGCCACACATACATGCACACAAAACACATTTTTCCTTTTGTTTTGCCTATGTAGTAGTAAGATTTTGACAACGGCGAGGAATTTTACACAAACAAAATGCCTGTTGTTTTTTGTATTGTTGTATTGTTGTAGTAGTAAGCAGACCTATTGGATAGGCCTTGTATCAGTCAACTACTTGCTGGCAATTGAAAAGCACCACTTTTTTTGAGTTTAACAGGTTAATATTTGAAGAAGTAAAGAAACCGCAGAGGAATAATAAATAAAGGTAATTTGCGAAGCCTAACAAAGAAAATTTGAAAATGAATAAGCAAAAAAAGTTCTGGTAAAGCAACATATTCTTTGTTTAATTATAGTGGAAAAATGAAAAATGTATGCATATTAGTTGGGGTGGGCCTATTGCTGCAAATATGCTGGGCCGAAGATAAATTAATACGTATTCCAGTGACCAAAATTAAGACAGCACGCACTCATTTCTATGAAGTCGATACCGAGTTGCAGCAATTGCGTATTAAATATGGTGCTGATGTGGGCGGTGTTACGCCTGAACCTTTATCAAATTATTTAGATGCCCAATACTATGGCCCCATTTCGATTGGTACTCCACCACAAAACTTTAAAGTTGTTTTTGATACCGGCTCCTCAAATTTATGGGTGCCATCCAAACAGTGCCATTTTACCAATATTGCCTGTTTAATGCACAATAAATTTGATGCTAAGAAATCGAAGACATACGAAAAGAATGGCACTGAATTTGCTATTCACTATGGTTCTGGCAGTCTTTCAGGTTATTTGTCGACCGATGTGGTAAATATTGGTGGTTTGGACATTAAAAAGCAGACATTTGCCGAAGCTTTAAGTGAGCCTGGTTTAGTATTCGTGGCAGCTAAATTTGATGGCATCCTTGGTTTGGGTTATAGTTCCATTTCTGTGGACGGTGTTAAACCACCTCATTATAGCATGTTCGAACAAGGTTTAATTAGCCAGCCTGTATTTTCGTTCTACTTAAATCGCGATCCTACTGCTCCAGAAGGTGGTGAAATTATATTCGGTGGCTCAGATCCCAACCATTTTAAAGGTGAATTTACTTATTTGCCTGTAACACGCAAAGCCTATTGGCAGATCAAAATGGATTCAGCTTCGTTGGGTGATTTACAACTTTGCCAGGGTGGCTGCCAAGTTATTGCTGATACTGGTACCTCTCTTATTGCCTTGCCTCCCGTGGAAGCTACTTCTATTAATAAAGCTATTGGTGGAACTCCTATAATTGGTGGTCAATATGTTGTGTCCTGTGATGCCATACCTAATTTACCAGTTATAAAATTCGTTTTGGGTGGCAAGACTTTTGAGCTTGAAGGAAGAGATTATATACTGCGTATGTCTCAAATGGGTAAGACAATTTGTTTGTCGGGCTTTATGGGCATTGAGATTCCACCACCCAATGGGCCTTTGTGGATTTTAGGTGATGTATTCATTGGTAAATATTATACAGAATTCGATATGGCCAATGATCGTGTTGGTTTTGCTGAAGCCAAATAAATTTAACTATTTAATGTGAATAGATGTTGTGTTAGCGATGGATTAATTGATTGTATTTTATAATTAGCAACTGAAAAAGCTACTTTATTTTCAGGTTCTTTGTTTAATTTCTCTTTTATTATGTGCGATAACTTGAACTGAAATGTATTGGCAATAGAAAAACAACTTGTAAATGATCTAAAGAAAAGATAATAAAACAACATAAATAATGAATTTTTATTTTTACTAAAAACCAAGATTGGTAACCGATAACGTTATTAATATCAATACCATTCTAAATAAATAATAAATACCGATACAGCTTAAATACCGTTTAAAACTAAATACCGTTATTGATACCGGTACTAAAATAACGAATAGCTTAATACCGGTATTAATATCGATACCGAAATAACAAGTAGTTAAATACTGGTATTGATACCGCGTTAACTTAAACTTCTCTGCACAGCAATAAATATGCTTTAAAAAAATGGGTTAAGAATTTTTAAACACATTTTGTATATTCAAAAACTTTCTAATGATACCAATATTGGCTACATACATACGTTAAGAAATGTAGTGGAATATCGTATGTATATGATTGTATACAGTACTAGCTGGCTTGGCAAACGTTGTTTTGCCACATAACTTATTTCTTTCAGATGTACCAGTGTCTGCTAGCCAAATTTTAAGAAAAATGTATAGGCTATAGTTCTTTCCAGATGTTACACTATTTGCCTGCCAAATTTCAATAAAATTAATTGATTAGTTAAGAAGATATAGGGAGGCGGAGCTTTTACCCCTCTTGCCCTATTTAATGCCCCGTCCTCTTTCCGACGTTACAATGTAAGCACGCCAAATTTTAAGAAAACCGGTTGATTAGTTAAGAAGATAATAGAGGGAGGGGGACCTTTTAACCCCCTCTTGCTCTATTTCACGCCCTAAATAATAATGAAATTTCCTTTAAATTGTTACTTTACAAGAATGTTTTTAATAAAGACATTTTCATATTATTTCGTAATTTTTTTAATAACTGTTTTGTATATAGTTTTCATTTTTATATATTAATTTAGGGTGCGTTCGTAAATGCATCACTGCGCTGCATCAGTGATTTCAAGTGGTTATATATATTTATCAGTGAAGTAAATGTGGACCAAAAAATTGTGAAATACTCCACAAAAATAATAGTCACACAATAATAAAAGTTATAATTATTCTTTTATCGCCATTAAAAAAAATTAGCTTTTCTGATGCAGCGCAGTGATGCATTTACGAACGTACCCTTAATTTTGTACTTTACACATGCATACATATGCACTCTGTAAATGAATCATTGCAATGTGATGTTTGATAAACGGTCATGCATTCATATATTGATTTACATGGGTGTGCTGGAAATCGCAAACGCAAAACGCAAGAATTTAAAAAGTCGTTTTTTAGTAAGATTTCTGTAATAAAAGAATTTTATGACAACTATTATACAAACATTTCTCTATTAAACAGAATTTTATAACAAATATTATAAAAATTTGATTAAAAGTGTATTATAAACAGCCTCCAAATTCTTGCGTTTTGCGTTTGCGATTTCCAGCACACCCCCCTTAAATACTTAAATAATGTTTTTGTTGCTTTAAAAAATAAGACAATTGACAAAATAAATTGTACCGATTTTTTTTATTTTATAAACCCTGCTAGCATTTGGAAGATTGTTTTTTAAAAAATCAGAGTAATGAGTCTTTTTCGAGTACTTTTGGTGATCAAAAACTTATTAATCAGCTACACGCTTAAAAATAGACTCGAAAATGACTCACGCTTATGATTCTAAAGTGTTTGATTTAAAATGCAATAACAAATCGTATTGAAACCGTAAATGGATCATCTTGGGGCTTAAAATATGAGTATTTAATGCGTTATTCATAATCGAAATTCGCGCAGCTAGAAGGTTGTAAACTGTTTGATCACAAACTGATTATGCATGCGTTCGAAAAGTGATTACTTTTTTTGTTATTTATGATCATATTTTGAGCAGATGGATAATTAAAAAGTGTTTGTTATTTTTTGTATAGCAATCTACAACGAATCATTCAGGTGCTTAAAATGTGAGTATTTCAAACGCCATTTATAATCAAATTTTACGTAGCTAGAAGATTGAAAACTGCTTGGATATTTAAAAAGTACTTGTTAAGTTTTAACAGGAAATTTTTTTGTTTATTGTTTAGTAAATGTCTAAAAATTAAATTTTTCTTCATTCATAAAATTTTCACCGGAGTGATAGTTAAGTTGTGTCTTTTAAAATTGTAACTTAATAAGTGTGTGCATTAAATTGTTATTTGAAATAATTATAAAAAAAACTAAAACTACAAACATATACATATATAAAAAGTGTAAGAAAGACGCGAAAAAACTTCCTTTTAAATATATAAAGGAATTAAAAACCTTTGATGTTTTAGTGCAACAAGAAGAGGAAAAGCTGCAATAATTTGTAAGTATATAAATTTAAAAAAAACAAACAAACAATTAGACTAGCTTAATAGTCATACTAATTTCTTAAAAAACTTTTACATTTTCAGAAAGAATATATTGCAAAAACCGATGGTGTACGACCGCCCGAATTTTTAAGAGCTGCAGTTCGGAAATTGTTTTTAGATGATTAAGCTTGTTTGCGTAGTTACAACAACAATTAAAAGTAATATGTATATAATAACATATGTTATTAAAAAAAAACTTACAAATATTTTTCGTTTTAGATATTTGTCATCTTAAATTTAAAATTTAAGAGCACCGACAAAGAATGCCATTCCTTTCTACAAAAGCATTTTGTTCATGCTAAAAATAGGGTGGCAAGAAGAATTTTAGTATAATTTTATTTGTATTATTATTATTACTATAACTATTATTATTAGTATTATTATTATTATTATTATGTATCATTATTATTATTCTTATTATAATTATTATTATGATTAGCATTATTAGTGTTTTTTTTTTTTTTGTTGGATTAATTTATTAAAAATTAATTAATTTTTAATAAACATAAATGTTACATGCTGTGTAAGTTATTAAATTATTTAACTTTTTGTGCTTATTTTTAATATGTTTTTTTTAATAAACTTAAATGTACATATAAAAAAATTTATTTACTGCCTGTTTTTAGAAGGCGAGTGCAAAAGTGACTCGTTTAATTAACATTTCAAAATTTGTTTTTGTTTAAAATGTTAATTAAACGAGTCACTTTTACACTCGAGCTAAAAGAAGTCAAATACGATTACCAGTACCACTATGTAGAAATAACTCTTAAATTAATAGAAATAGACTAATAAATGACTCGAAAATGACTCGCATATGAAGCGAAATAAGACTAAAAAATTACTCGAAAAACGATCGCAAAAAAACATATAAAAGGCTCTTAAATTAATAGAAATAGACTGATAAATTTTTATAAAAAGACTCCCAAATAACAAAAAAACTATTGATTAATGACTCATAGGCGATTAGAAATATGCCTTATATATGAATCGAAAAAGACGCAGAAAAGAAGTTAAAAAAGACTGATAAATGACTAGGAAATTATTCGAAAGTGATCATAAATACCATTAGAAAAGAGTCTAAAATGACTCTAAGCTAATAAAAAAAACTTATCATAAATGACTCATCAAGAAGAGTCGCGGGTAGGGTACCATTTTCTACCGACAAAAGTATCATTTATGATCAGAAAATGAGCGCATATTCTGATTTTTTAATCGCATTGGAGAGTCAAAAAAGACTCGATTATGATTAAAAATTTTACAAAATGCTAGCTGGGAATGTACATATGTATGTATGTATTTATGTATATGTATGTATATTTAAAATTTCCCAATAAGCATTTTGGCTGGAATTCAAGTGGAATTACATTTGAAATCCAGTCACAATTTCCAATTTCCAGTGTTGAATTACAGTTGAAACACAGTTGAATTCAATAGCGAATCCAGCAAAATTAACCATTGAATTACAGTCGAACAAAACAGTACCTTTACAGTGTAATTCCAGCCTTGAATAACAGTGTGATTCAAGTTGAACCAAACCTGTTTTTACAATTGAATTCAAGCATAGAATTGCAGTGGAATTCAAGTCGAACCGAACCTGTTTTTACCGTTGAATTCAAGCATGGAATTTCAGAGTTATTCAAGCAATGTTACAACAGTATTTAAATAGTGTTTTACCAGGATAGGAAAAAATTCGACTCGCATGCACAATTCGAGTCAACTCGCTCGTTTTAAAATTTTTTTCGACTCGTAAGAATTTTGTGCTCGACTCGTAAGCATAAATTTTATTATAAAATCATCATCATCATCATCACCGCCGCCAATGATTTTGCAACAACTCTGTACCATATATAACATATGCTTCAAACAAATTTGTTGTTGTTTTTTAACAACCTTCAAACAGACTGGAAAGAGGATGGATTTCAAATGTAATTCAAGCTTGGATTCACACTGGATTTCCAACATTGGAATTCACAAAAAATTTTTGCTTATTGGGTTGTGTCAAAATATACGGATTTTATTAAAAACCCAGCGGTAACTAGAATGAGTAATGAGGCCTAATAGAAGGCCTTATTTAGCAGTCACAAGCAGTCAGAAGCCCTTCTCGCCGCATTCCATACTTTATTTATTTTTTACACAGGTTGTCATTGGGCGCAAGGCCTTCCACACTTCCTTTAAAAACTACTTCGATCCCTTCCCAAAGAAAGCTGTAAGGAAGGTCACTAAAAATAAAAAGTAAATAAAACTGGACACCTTCCTTTCTCCCTTTTCAAAGAAGGGAGTAGCGAATGTGTACTGAATATTTCAGAAGGTCTTTTAAAAAGAAGTTTATGCCTTCTAGAAGGCATACTTCTGAAGGCAGGATATCATGCGAAGCGAATCTTTCAGAAAGGAGTATAGAGGCCTTCAAAAAGGAATGCCACTTGCGGTCCTTTCAATATTTACCGCTGGGAAAGTTAACTTTTTTACTTTTAGTTTAGTATATGGGCATTTCCCCAGAAAGGTCTACCAGGATGAAAAAATAAAATGTTGATTATCATCGTCTTTTATTGTTTATTATTATAAAAAAGTATTTGTTCTTATAAAAGAATGGTTTCATAGCATATCTCAGCTGTTTTACTTGAGGAAATTGGGCTGGAAACTGGAAAATTTTATATTTTTCTGTATTTTCTACTTCTAAAGACATTTTAATATACTTATTTTACATGCAAAAAATATGTTATGTTTACACTCTTTCTTCACTATCTCTCCATTACAATCAATTGTAAAAGGAGTATTAAGTTTTTTTGCTAAGGAAATTTGAAAACATTTATGGGAAAATGCGTGGTGATAATAACAAAAAACATACGGAAAAATCGTACATTCGCGATCCGTACGTTCGCGACCGGTAAATAAGCCAATTAAACAAAAACCAAGGGAGATATTTTATTTTGTAAATACTGGATGGAGAATTACATTAATACACTTTTAAAATAAATTAATCACTTTTAAATATTCCGTTCCATTGCGCAGATTTTTACATTTCACTATTGTCAGCCAATGTTGACTTCTATTTTGCGTACGTTCGTGACCACACGTTTATAACTCTTATAATGAAAACTTAAACTCGATGAAATCTATCTTTTGCACTAAACATAGAGCTACCCAAATGCTGTCGAATCGATAAAAAAATGCGAGGAAAAGTTTTGTTTTCTATATTATTTGTACTTCAAAAGCGTACGAAGGAACGTTCGTGACGCCAGGAAATGCCCATATTCATATAAAGTTTGCAAACAATGTATGGATGTGTGTTAATTGTTTGTTTTTTATTCTTCGAATATGTTGCGAATTTCATAACTTTGATTTATAACAAAATGAAATTTTTTTGTTTGTGGTTTGAAGAGAGTTAAAGTTTTTTTTTTTTTTATTTTAGTCAAAGACACTTACATTGTTTAAAACTCACTCCTAGTAGAGCTTCTATCAACTCTATGTCTGTTATCCACTTGAACTGAGGTTAAGTGCATATAAACAATTTTTTTTTAAAGATGTAACGTTATATTGTCAGCTCATTATTGTTTTGGCGCATATGCCAAAAAGTCGGAGGTGAGAAAAACGACAAAGAAGCATAATGATTTCTCAATATGTATACGATAGAATTTTTTCATATTTTCTCCCTTTTTATTAAAAGTGAAAAATGTTATTTTGTGCCGCATACACCACTTTTCTAAAAATATTTTAAGAAGTAGTTTTTTGTGCTGCATACGTATACTTAATGCTATGCATATATAAATGTTTACTGTAAAAAACGTGTTTATTATTTTATAAAACTTTTTTTTTCCTGTCATTTTATTTTGCTTTTGCACATGGTCTATGTAGAAATAAAACAATTAAAAAAAACACGCACTTTGTTTATGTATAACATGATGAAGTTATCAAAAACAAATGCATGAAAACAAACACAACTCTACAAAAAATCTGCAGTCGCTTTGCGTAGACCTTCTGATTCGATGATGCAGTAAAGCACAGCAAGACTAAAATTTATTTTACATGTTTTTATCTGAAGAATTTGATGCAATCGCCAAATATTGGCTTGTGGAGCAAAATAATACTTATAAAACTTTAAAATAGTTGATATAGAGCAAAATGAATGCCCAATTTCTCAGCAACCACGAAAAAATTTGCGAAACAGGTTTTGGATTTAGAAAGGGGGTATTAACAAATATATTCCTCAAACCTAACTCATTTCTTTAAAAAATGGTCGGTAAGTCAAACCAATAATTATACAATATAGAAAATTAAAGAGGTTGCACCACATAATTTGATAACAATTAATCAAGTAAAATACCAGAAATTCGGTATTAAAATTTTGGAGATATTAAGAAAGTTTTGAAAAAAAACACTTTTTTAAGTAAATTTTTAATTTTTTTTCTCAACAAATTCTTAAAAAATCTGAAATAAATAAAATCCCAAATTTGTTTCTTAAATTAAATACTTACATATGCTATAAATAAAACAAACCACATTTTGGTAAAATCTATTCATAACTTCTGACTTAAATTTGGTGAGAAGGTTCCTCTTTGTCTTATAAGGAACATATATGAAAGATAATCTCCAAATTTTCATAAAAGAAACAATAAATGTACTCAAAATTTAAATTTTAATCGTTTCTGTAAATTAAGGTACTGCCAACTGTATACATATGGGTAATTCCATGTAAAATCTACGAAGACTGCGACACAAACCCTTTCGGTTTTAATGAAATTTGATTAAAAGGTTCCTTTTATCTTATTAGGAACATACATATGTATATGAACGAAAAAAAAAATAAAAATTTTTTTTTTAAAGTGATGTCATATTCAAAATATCATAACTTCGCCGAATTAGCCGAATGTGTTGAGTTTATTTCTTTAATATCGCGAAAACTACTTAACATACGAAGATGATTTTAATAGCATTTTAAAGAGAATACTTGGGGCTACAAACCATATATTGAAAACAATTTTTTTTTTTAAATGTAATACAATCTGCAAAATAATACCTCAAACCGTTCTTTAAAAATCCTGAACTTTGAAGGTTGCTTTTCATTTTTAAGATGTGATTTTTTCTTTCGCAACCTTTAAAAAATAATCTTAAATTATAATATAGTAATTTTGAGCAATAAGTATACTGTGCTTGTTGCAAAAACAGACAAGCCGGGCACGTAGCATTTTAACCTAATTGGGGCTCGTTGAATCCAGTGGTGCTAACCGTTTTTTTTAGGTAGGAGTTTGCACGGCATACACTCGCGTAACTCAAAAACGGTTCAGTTTATTCAAATTACTAAAAAACACCGAAATTCCGCAATAATTAATAAAGGGGGTTGGCCATCTAGAAGCATCCTACTCCATGCAGGGGCCAAAATAAAGAATTTTATTAAACCGCAATATTTGTATGGTACAGCACGTAGGATGCTCCTAGATGGGTCAAATGTATGACCAACCCCACTTTATTTTTTATTTTTTCAATGTATGGATTGTATCCCAAAGTATTCTCTTTAAAATTACATTAAAATCATCTTCGTATGTAAAGTAGCTTTCGAGTTATTGAAGAAATAAACTCAACATTACTTCATATATGTTCCTAATAAGATAAAAGGAACTTTACCAAATTTCATTATAACCGAAAGGCTTTTTGTGTCCCACTCTTGGTCGATTTGACATGGAATTACCCATATGAGTACCTCATTCTACAGAAATGATTAAAATTTAAATTTTGAGGACATTTATTGATTATTTTTTGAGAATTTCGAGATTATCTTTAATTTTTTCTTCTCCCAGTCAGATAAATGGTATAGAAAGTTTTATTTTTAAATCTTTAAAAGAAAACAGGTTCTATTTTAGCTTCGCTAATATTTGTGGAATTTTTTAAGCATATCTGTGGTCACAACCCATAACAGCCTAACTCGAGTTAGGACGTAATTGAGTTATTAGTAACATCGTATTCAGCGTGTCTAAATCTTTTTGATATACATTTTTCATTTTTCCCCTCGTCCCTCTCGCCTATAAAGTAGCAATCTTATCAATAAGACATGAGCCGTATGAACACAGACTTAGGCTGTTATGACTTGTGACCACAGATAAATCGTACCTTAAATGCAAACGGACGTAACTCAACTTTTATCTCTACGTTACAAAATCAATAATAAGGTATTCTTTGATCGCAACGAATTTTTGTGTAGTTACGTCCGTTTGCATTTAAGGTAACGATTTCTATGTACATACATATGTTTATAATTTTTTTTTCTAAATTGCAGATAAACAAAAAGATTTCCAAATCATGTCCTCCTTTAAGATATTATAGCACCTTATTGTAAGAAATTTTAAATACAGGGAATTTTTTCCTTTTTCAAATTTTTAACATTGAATTTTATAAGAAAAAATTGGAGACTAAATATAATTCTCGGGGAGTTATCATTCAAAATTGCGTTCATTGTATAAAGTTCAGCTTAAATACCATTCAGTTATTTATATTTTAAATTAAATGTGAATTGGTCTGCTTATGCAGTGAGGGTTTGTACTTAAATGATCTTAATTTATGCCACATTTCCTTGTTATTTAAACAAACATGTGTATAAACAAACATGTGTATAATTTTAAATTAAATAAACATTTGTATTGAATATTTTAATTTAATTTTAAATTTAAACGCCAAAATTTAAATATACCTGTACTATTTCTTTACATAAGCGATCAACAAACAGCACACTTTTTTCATAATCGTATCCTAACTTGAATGGAATCTTATACCTATTCGCATTTAAAATATGTACATATGTATAAAAATAATTCAAAAATATTGAAATAAAACTGGGATGTGATTGTGTTGCGTTCTTTGATTTTTATGGATATTTTTACGATTTTATATACATACATAGATGCTGTTTTGATTTTCTAGGGGGAAAATGTTCACTTTTTATTCCGGCGTGATTAAATTTTCTAAATGTTTTAATTATCAAAATGATACATTTTAATCAAACAAATTTGAAAAAGTTCCTTTTATAGTTTTAAACCATAATAAAAAAAGCTGCAAAATTTCAACTGACCTAGAGTTGAGTTGTAAACCATAATAGGGGCAAAATGTTTGAAGTAAACTTTTCAGTTTGGTTTAAATTATATTAAACAATATTTCTAATTTTTTTTTTTTACAAAACACTATTATTTTAGAGTACAGGGTATAAAAAACAATTTGGCGATAAATATTTGTTTACATTATAAGATGCTTGTTTAATTTTATTTTTGTATTTTTATATTCATTCAACCGTTAACTTTTTCTGAAAAAAGCCAACGATCGCTGATAACACATTGATTGAACCTTCCTAAAATATGTAAATTAGCTGAGAATAACATTTTTATATACGATGTATGTATAAAAATAGATGCGTTTGTATCATTTCATTTGCAATGACCAGTTGGTAGTTGATACAGTTTTTCTTGTGTTATAGTTAGCTTTTAACGAATGAAAAATATACTGTGTATTTTCGGTAAAACGAACTTCGTTATAACGAAAAACTTTTAACAAATTTTTGCTGAATCCCCTGAAAAAAATCTTTATTGCTAAGTTCTTCATATAAAAATGATCTATAGCTATAACGAAGAAATTTTCGGCTATATGCCAAATTATAAGAAAACCGGTTGATTAGTTAAGAAGATGTAGGGGGGGGGGGGGGGGAGCTTTCACCCATTTTAAATTAAATTAAGAAACTAGTTATTTTTTCGTATATCTTTGAACTTCGTTTTACCAAGGATATTCAAGGATACATATGGGGGATTTAATGTCAAGTGACCCTATTTTTAAACCGATATCTTCCGATTTGGATGGAATTTGCACCAAGGTTAGTCCTATTGGATAGTAGTTTAGACGCAAATTTTCAAGATCGGTCAAAAAGTTTCTGAGTTAGAGGGGGCCAAAGCTTGACATTTTGGCCAAACAGGTGTTCTTTCTCATCCATGTAACTTATTACCTATTGGTGTTAGCAAAATTTGTCCCAAGTAGCTTCGATAGCTATTTGATCCAACTTTTGAACATTTTTTTTTGTTTTTTTAAAAATTTTTTTTTTAAATTTAAAACTTTTTTTTTATTTTTTTTTAAATTTTTTTTTAAATTTAAAACTTTTTTTTATTTTTTTTTTATCCGGAATGTTTTTTTTTTTTGCTTAAAAGAAAGCTTATGTCATTTCCTTTAAGGAGTTTTGGTCGCTTTTTGGGATGCTAGTGGGGATATGTATAAAAAAAAATAATTTCTAACTCAAGACGTGGGTTTTTTTTCATTTCCCCAAAATGGTCTACCAGGATGAAAAAATAAAATATTGATTATCATCGTCTTTTATTGTTTATTATTATAAGAAAGTCTTTGTTCTTATAAAATAATGGTTTCATAGCATATCTCAGCTGTTTTACTTGAGGAAATTGGGTTGAAAACTGGAAACTGGAAACTTTTATTTATTTATTTATTTGCAATATATTCTACAAAGTAAATTCATAAAATATAAAAAAAAGGCGCCGGGTAACCAGACCATATGCGCCCGTTTAGGAAAAAAAAATTGGCCTTAATATAGATAACTACATTAAATGAAAGAATAAAATATAAAAAGTAAAAAATAAGAGATTACAATTCAGTTAATTAGAAGTAATAGTAATTTGTACATTTATAAAAAATAAAAAATTAGTAACTGTCATTAAACATCCTGAATACTGTGTTGTCTTAAGCATCTTTGGATTTTTAGAAGATTGGCATTAGTTGCACAATCAAGAATCCTCTCCAGTGGTTCATCAATTTTTGAAATTTGGCATTCAGTCAGCATATGGGGGATGGTGAGATAGACATCACAGTAGCTGCATTTTGTTGGATCTGTCTGTTCATAGTAATGCTTAGAGTTGAAAACGGCTTTACCCACTCTAAGGCGGGCCATCATAACACATTGTTGTCTTGTTAAATTTCTGTTGTATTTGGGTCTGTTAGGGGTCGGATTTTGTTGTAATTGAGAAAACTTAAAAGGGTTTACCAAGGCCCTGGGAAAACATGGTGTTTCCGAAATATGAGGTAAATTTAAAGCTCTTTTAGCGCCATTATCAGCAGTTTCGTTGCCTTGAATCCCAATGTGAGCTGGAATCCATAGAACCAAAACTTGTTAGTTTGCATTTTGTAGGCCTAGCATATCATCATAGGCGCCATTATGGTTTTTCAATAAGGCTTTCGTGGCACTCAAGCTATCAGTACAGATAAGAGTCCTTTCGTCATGTTCGATGGCATAAATAATCGCCATTTTAATGGCAGCAATTTCAGCCGTAAAAATTCCAGTATGGTCAGGCAAACGAGCTTCGTTCACCGTTTCAAACTGAGTCCCCGTGATTTGTCTAACGATAGAATATGACGTTAATTCATCCTTAAAGTAAACTGTACTAGGAGCGAACGAGGACATTTTTTGAGCAAAGATTCTCTTAAAGCATGATGGGTTGGTGGCGTTCTTGTTGTAGATACTTAAGCTGTCATCTATTCTAACAAAAGTGTTTGAGCAAAAAGGTGTAGTTGGCTTTTGTGGTATGGAGATGTTACATCTTCTCAAAAGAGAAATTACATTTTGAATGGATGATGGCGGACCATTTACCATTAATGCAAGACGATTCCAAAACAGATCATGTAGACCATCGGATGATATGGTAATTGATCTGGATGCCATACTAACCGCACTCCTTTCCAACAGTGTTTGAAAATCAGTAAATTTTGCCTCTGCTCTTAATTTTTCTAACGGTGTTGTACGTAACATGCCAGAAGCAGTTCTGAAACAAATGTTAACGGAGGTGTTAATCCTGTCCACATTTGTTTTCGAGGTCCATCCATAAATTGTTATACCATGCAGAATTGTTCCGATTGTTAGTGATTGACAAATATTTAGTGCAGTTTCGATATGGGGTCCCTTATTACGAGAGCAAATGAGTTTCAGAAGGTTGTTTATCTTAGCCAATTTATATGCTAGATGCTTGACGTGGTTGTTCCAAAGAAGATTTCTAGTAAATAAAATACCCAAAATTCTCATTTGGTCAGCAAGTTGAAGATTTGTGTTTCTGATACGAATTGTACGACATTTACAGCTTCTCTTCCTACATACATGAAGAATATCGGACTTATCGGCAGGGATAACGGCGCCCCTGCTCTTTGCCCAATTGTGTAACGTAAGGTCCAAACTGTCCAAATTTAAGCGGAACATTTCCGGTTTCCCAGAGGCCACAGCAAATATGTTATCAGCATAAATACCAACGTAGTCAATTCCTGGTAAATTTTCGACTGCCTTAGCTAATGAGTTAGCATATACATTGTATAATACAACTGATAGAGGAGAACCTTGGGGTACTCCGTTGTCCAGTGAGTAAGTTGTGGAAAAATGTCCATCAATTTTCACGATCACCTTACGACCATCAAGGAAAGATTTCAAAAGTTTCAAAATTTGCCTAGGGAAACCCCACTCGTTTAGTTCCAAAATAATGAAAGTTGATATTACACGGTCAAAAGCTTTTTCGATATCCTCTGAAAGGACTAAACTATGCTTGCCATTCTTAAGATTATGACGTAATACTTCCTCCAACTGATGACATATGCTATGAACACCATGTCTGGGAATGAAGGCGTGTTGTAACTTCGAAAAATTATGCTTTGAAAACTTCCAAAAACGTTTGGCCAATTATTTTTTAAAAAATTTTTGAAAGAACAGGTAACAGAGAAATAGGCCTATAACCCTCTAGGAGGTTGGGATTTTTACCTGGCTTGGGAATCGGTGATAAAATGGCTGTTTTCCAATCATGTGGGTAGACACCAGTGGCCAGTATGTTGCTGTATAGTTCGCAAAGCCGTGATTTAAGATTATCAGGCGCGTTTTTAATCATTGAGTATGTGATTTTATCACGGGCTGGTGTTGATCCACTCAGTATCTTCATTATCTCATTAAGCTCGGAAATATCCACCCTTTGGGTCATTGATGCATATTGTTGACTAAATTGTGGCAGATCGTCGATACTAAGGTTTCTTTTCGTGGATATAATTTCAGGATTGAAAGCCATATCAGAACCCAAAGAACACCAAAACTGTGCAAAACGGTCGGCAATGTCCAAAGGATGAGAGTAACTATTGTCATCTACGTAAATCGTAGGAAAGTTGTTAACCCGATCAGTTCTTAAATTTCTAACTTTGCCCCAGAGGACTCTTATATCCATTGAGGGGTTCAGTGAGTTAAGGAAACTTTCCCATGTTACTCTTTTTGCCGTTTTACACTCTTTTTTAACTTTTGCACAAAACTTTTTGTACTCTATTACGTTAGCCTTACTACGAATCCTCTTAAACGATTTCCAGGCTTCTTGTCTTAAGCGTATTAATTTCGATATTTCAGAGTTTAACCAAACTGGATTATTTCCCTCCTTTGGCTTACGAGTGAGAGGGATGGATTCATTAGCAGTTTTTCTTATAATACGTTTTATCTGAGCTGCTTCCTTGTTGATATTTGATGATATTTCAAATTGATTATTAACTAGAGCCGCCTTCTTTTCAAAAAGAGGCCAGTCAGCTTTCTTATCGACAAAACGTGGTGCAAACTTTTTCTTCACAATATCAATATTATTTGTAATTTTGATAGGGAAGTGATCCCCAACTTCTGGCATAGGCAGACATGTCCATATCAAGCTAGGCGCAATGTCTACACTAGCCATGGAAACATCAACGGCAGTAAGAGTGTTTCTAGTACTGAGTAAGGTTGGAGAACCATCATTTAAAATTACCAAGTCCTGATCATTTGCATAGTCCTCAAGGACTCTTCCATTCGGTGAATTAGAAGCAGAACCCCACAAAACGTTTTGCGAATTTAAGTCACCGAGCATGATATGAAGTACATTTCTCGCTAGCGAAATATTATTTACCACTGAAGCAGATAAATTAACGTCACCTTCTTTGTATATATTTGTAATATGAATTTCTACATCAGCACGTACCACTATGGTTTGAAAGAGTAAATCACCCGTAGATTTAAGATGTTGTGTCACATTTAAATTGTTTTTAACAAGTAATGCTACACCCGACTTGGCGTATTCATAGTCCTTGTTGTGGTGAAAAATTGCAAAACCTGGCAGATGCAGCATGTGTAGATTTTTTTCTATTATGTGCGTTTCCTGTAGTGCTATGATGTTCGGTTTATGTCTGGCAACTAAGAGTTCTAAAGCGAATTTGTTGTTTATAAATCCTTGTGTATTCCACTGGAGCAGATTGATGTTTAGGCCAACAGTCATAATTTATTTTTTCCCTCTTTTGCCCTTTGGCCCAAGAGGCTGTGATCTTCTTAAAGATTCAGGTGTAATTATAACGTTTAATTCCGGAAAATTATTATATAATTGTGTTATCGGTGTGTTATCCTTTTCTAAGTTGTTGTTTGTTGTCTTTGGTGGGGTGTTAAAACCCAAACCATCAGTAATTTCTTGTATTACCATTTCTTCAGTTATGTTCTTATCAATATTTGTTACAAAGCAATCGTCAAAAGAGTCATCTAAAGCAGAGATCTGCAAAACACCGCACATGTGCGAATGCTCTCACGCAAATAAAGAGAGCATGAGAAAATAATTTGTATTTTTACTCGAAAACACTGAACAAACAAAAACAATTACGCTCAAAAATATTCAACGAAGAGAAACAAGAAATGTAAATTTATGTGTTTGGCGGACTCTCAAGGCCCATCTATCAGGTCTGCTTACTTGTACAAAAACAAAAAACTATTCTTTTTAGTTGTCAAAAATTTACTACCACATATACAAAGCAAAAGGAAAAAACGTGTATGTGTAGCATACCATAAACGTAAACATGCACATGTAAGCAAAATGTAAACAACTTTTGACAACTAAAAAGAACATAAACAATGATCATCAGGCTTCTTGCGCAGACCTTTTCAATGGGCCTTGCGGACTCTGATCTAAAGTGAAGGATTTGTCATCACTCATTAAAGTGTCATCTTCCAAACAATTACTTGCATTTTGTTCTTCTGTTGTTGTAGTGGTGGTTTGTGTTTTATTAAGCGAAATTATTTGAGCAAATGAGTTTTGTAATGTAGGTTGAGAATCTTGATCTGTTAGTTGAGTAGTTGTTGTAGTATGTGTTTTAAAGTTGTTGTTGGCTGTTGCTTATTCTAGTTGAGTAGTGTGTGTTTTAACGTTGTTGTTGGTTGTTGCTTTTTCCAGTTGAGTAGTTCCCAGCGGGAAAACTCAGAAGACCTTCTTACTTCAGGCCTTTTTAAAGGCCTGCTTAAAAAACGTTTTGATTTAATAACTATTCTTACGTAACTGCTAAGGAATGCCTTATAGAAGGCCTCGGCTCTTTGGTATAAAAGAAGCGAGAAAAGAAGGAGTAACATTTTTTGTTTTGTTTTTTTGCCCAAGCAAAAGCAAAAGAGTTCAGATCCATTTACAAAAACAAAGTAACATATCGCACCTGTTCATCAAAAGTAACACAACTCAAAAAATTCTATTTTCCACTTTTTTGAAGGAAACAGTGTATGATTACCATATCTAACGACTGTAAAAATTTTGGTATTCTATTTGTAATATTTCATGAGAGAAATGCCTTTATGTCTTTCTTTGCGTACTCATATTGTTTGTTTTGATTCAATTAAAGAGTTGTAATTTTAGTTGCGTTGAAGTGTTCAATGGTTACAGTTCTCAAATGAATCAGCGAAAGTGTATTAATTCGAGTTGTGATTGTTTTCATGTTAAAAATTTGTTTATCAATAGCTGTTGATTTTGGTTTGTGATACTTTAGTTGTTATAAATTTCAGTTAAAGGAGCATAACTTGAAATAATATTGACATGTAGATCAAAAAATTTCATGAAAACTGTATTAAATCAAAAATCCGTAATAATTTCGGAAAAAGGAAGAAGAGAAATAAATTTCCTGAATTTATTGAAATATTATTGAGTTTCCTTTACAACGGTATATTTGTTTATAACAATAATTACATTATATTGGCGGAATTAGTTTTTTGCCTCTACTGAAAACTTGTAAATTTTGAGTTGTGTTACTTTTGATGAACAGGTGCGATATGTTGTAAATCATTTTAGTTGAAGTTGAAAAGAGAAAGAGTAAAATTTTTTGTTTTGTTTTTTTCGCCAAAGCGAAAGAATTCAGATCCCGTTATAAAAACAAAGTAACAAAGTAGGTGCATATTAAAATACAAAATAAAAACAAAAATGTTAATCATTTTAGTTGAGTTTTGTTCATTAAGGAAGATAGGTACTTGTGCTTTTAAAAGTTTTATTTTATTATAAACTTTTATTTGCAATCTATTTTACAATATTTAGCAAATTTAATTATTTCAATAAAAAAATAGGTATCACATCTAATATGTACATGAAACCTTTTCAGTCTTCTAATTTCATTTGTAAGGAAATATTCCTTAATGTTTTAGACTGATAGCCCTTCAATATGACCTTTAATGCATTTGTATAAGGTCTGAAAGGCCTTTTAAGAGCCATTAATTGAAAGGCCTTTTACCATACCTTTCTTAAAAACCCTTCAAGATAACCTTTTTGCTAAGGCCTTTTGACAGTCATTCTCTGGAAAGCCTTCTAAAAGCCATTTATTTGAAGGCCTTTAAGAAGCTCTGGGGAAGAAGGGAAAGCGGAAGGCCTTCTCCGCAATGACAACGCGTGTAAAAAAGATATGAGTATGGAATGGAGCGAGAAGGGCTTGTTTATCCAAAAGAAGGGGTACAGAGGCCTTCTGGAAGGCCTCCGTACTCCTTCTTTTTCCCGCTGGGTTGTTGTAGTATGTGTTTTAAAGTTGGTGTTTGTTGCTGTTTTTAGTTGAGTTGATAAATTGTTGTCGTTGTTGTTTTTTGATGGAAAGTCATTTAATGTTGTGAGAGAGTTTTGTGTTAATTTTTTAACGGGAGAACTTAAGTTTTTTTTCTCTATTTTGATTTTCTTCATTAATTGTTTTGTATTGCACGTCATTTTCTAGAGTTGTTTTCTTATTATTCGTTGCTATTTCACCATTTGCCACTTGTGCATATGTTGGTTTTTTGTTGCCTTTTCTTTCCATAGGTTTAAGCGTATTTAAAGTAGGGTTATCATTGAAAATTTGCCAGGCCTCACGTGTTGTACATCTTCTGACAATTCTTAAGTAATTCACCGATTTGTGTTTCCAGAATGTGGGACATTCTGGGTCATATGAAGTATGGGTTTCCATTTGGCAATTTACACAGAATTTACGATTACAAACCTCATGTTTCTCAGAGAAGCCACATTCGTTACATTGGGCTCCATTTTTGCACCATTTTTTTGTGTGGCCTAGTCTTTGACAGGTAAGACATTTCATGGGATTTGGTATATACTCCTCCACAGAAACTCTTTTCCATCCAGGTCTTAAAATCTCTGGGCGATAGACAAGATCGAATGTAATAATTGCTGCACCTGTAGCTATAGCTTTTCCGTTTTCCATTTTGGTAATCTTTCTTACGTCTACAACTTTTTGGACTCTAAGAGACTCTAGCAGATCTTCTTGTGGAATGCTTATTATCTTCCTTGAGAAAATTCTGCCCTGTATTGTATTTAAAGTTTTGTGTAGAGTAATCCTAACAGGCACATTGTCGATGTATGTTGATTTTATGAATTTTTCGGCAGTTTTGTGGTTAGGCACTTTGATTAATAGGTCACCGCTTTTCATCTCTCTAACTTCCAGACGATCACGAGAAATAAAATCAAGTCCTCTTTCCACCTGGAAAACATTATGGGAAGCTAATGATGGTACTTGCAAACCTTCTTTGAGTGATGTAGCAGTTGCAATTAGAAAACGTGGAAGATGTTCCTGGTTTGATGCTGTTTCTGGTAAAGATACAAAATCTTCAGCCCGTAGTCGTTTAGATCTGCCTGCTCTATTCCTCCCGGACGAAGAGTCAAGCTCCCGGAACCGGTTATGATCCGGGGGATGAACCCCGTTCATGTCGCGAAAATGAACAAAAAAAGTTTTTCCTTTTTAGATTAATGTCCAATTAAAAAAGAAAATATATAATTACACAGTAAAAAGAGAAAGAAAAAAAAATTGTTCTTTCCTTTTCTTTTCCCTTCCTTATTTTTCTCACGAGAGAGAAAAAGAAAAACGCGGTAATTCTACGTCAAAAAGATTAACACTATAAACAACCGTCAAGAAAAAACACGTGTGCACACGGCAATTGCCTGACATAGACTGAGGAAACTTTAATATTTTTCTGTATTTTGTACTTCTAAAGACATTTTTATATACTTATTTTACATGCAAAAAATATGTTATGTTTACACTCGTTCTTCATAATCTCTCCATTACAATGAATTGTAAAAGGAGTATTAAGTTTTTTTGTTAAGGAACTTTGAAGACATTTATGGTAAAATGCATGGTGATAATAATAAAAAAACATATGGAAAAATCGTACGTTCGCGATCCGTACGTTCGCGACCGGAATCACATGGTTAAATCAAGTTCTCTCCTCATAAGGTCCCAGAATATATATACTTTATGGGGTCTAAAATCAATATTGTGGAAATTACAAACGTTATGACAAACTTATATATACCCTTTTCCACCTGAGGTGAAGGGTATAATAATAATATTGAGTTATTGGAATTTATTCTTCATTGTGCCCATTTGAATTGGATTGAACTACATAATAACGGTGCGTTGCGCGTTTTTTAAATTATCATTAAAGGAAGAAATTATAACTACCTATTTGAAGTGAATTTATATAATGTTATAAATATAAAGTTAAAGTTCTTTTTTTTAAAAATCAACTAATTAACTTAAGTCATTAATAATTTTTAAAGCTGCTCAAAGTCCTCTTCAAGGTAGGTTATATTTTGTTATGTACATCCAAAAAAATTTTATGCGAAATTTTACGAAACACTTTCGTTGTCTATTATTTTCGTATAAATAAGCAGAGATTTTTTCGGTGTTTGGTATCAACTGCTTCATAAGTTTACATTTTACTATACTTCGGTTTGGTGGATGGTTTTTAACCAGCAATATGTAAAACGCCGAGGATTTAAATCAGAGACCGTAAATATATATAAGAGTATTCAATTGTTCGGAATTTTTTTCAACATTTTCGTATAAAAAACAAATTCCGTTAAGGGCATGGAAAGACCTCTCCCAGTGAATGATCTGCACCCGATTGTATTTTTGAACTCATTGAAGGGAGCTACAGTTTAATGCTGGCAGCGAAAGGCTAATGCAAAATTGAATTATTTAGAGGGGGCTGCACACATCATTCTCAGTTCAAGCTACCAGTACCATTGACAGAAACATCAACTTCAAGTGTGAGAGCAAATTCAGTGGATGCAAAGCAGATAAGAAAGGCTAGGTTAATCATTTGGGATGAGACAACAATGGCACCTACCTAGGCATTTAATGCTATTGACAAGTTGCTTAAAACATTGATGAAAAATAACAAGCCTAGCCAAGGTAAAGTTGTGCTTCTTGGAGGTGATTTTCGCCAATGTTTACCAGTGGTACCACATGCTCACAGGACGGACATTATCGAATCATGTATTAAGTTTTCTAATCTTTGGTCCAACTTTAAAGTTTTACAACTTAAAGTCAATATTCGTGCAGTGGATAATATTTACAGAGATTGGCTTTTAAAAATGGGGAATGGTGAACGCAGTTCGGAATTTGGAGAGGACATTATTGCATTACCAAACGAAATGCTGGCTGAAAACTCAATCGTTAAAAATATCTTCGGTGAATGTTTAAAGCCGTCTGATGTACAACAGTGTTGTAAATTTGCGATTTTATGCCCTTAGAATGATGAAGTATGCCAAATTAATAAAGAAGTACTAAGTCTTTTAGAGGATAAATGTTTTACATTTTTGAGCGTTGACACGGTGGAGAGCAATAGCATAGCTGAACGGGAAAATTATCCGGTGGAGTTTTTAAACAGTCTATCGCCATCTGGAATGCCTCCTCATAAGTTAAGTTAAGGAGCCATATCATGCTTTTGAGGAATTTAAACACTAAAAGAGGGCTATGCAATGGCACAAGACTGCAAGTTACATAAAGAATCTAATATACGCAACTATATTAACCGGCACACAGTGGCTGAAAATCGTTTTTCATTGGCCAAAAATCTGTAACTTTTGAAACGAAGGAGATATTTTAGTGAAATTTTTTTTAATCGACTGTTAGATTCTTAAACTTTCTTCACTTTAAATTTCATTAAAATCGGTTGAGTAGTTATTGAGGAATTTAAGGTCAAAGTGGAACTTTAATTTTTTTTTTTTAATTTAGCGTGCAATGTGGTTTTTTTTTAATTCTTTTAATTATTCACCCTTATTGTGTTTGGCGTATTTAAAATACGCCTACGACTGTTTGGTAATAGATTAAAGAGATGGTGTACTTATTTCCTTTAATCTATTACTAAACAGTCGTAGGCGTATTTTAAAAACGCCAAACACAATAAGGTTGATTTAAAAATGTAATTTTTTGATTTAAATATATATGTGTTCCTCTAACTCCCATTGGAGCATAGGGCATTTACATTTTTTGTAATAATGGGACACTCAAAAAATTAAATGTTTACACTATAAAAAAAATTTTAACATAAAAAAAAAAATAGTAAAATCCACTGGAAATTTTGCTATTATTGCTGAAAAATAAACAATTTTTTGCTTTCAAATTTGTTTACACTTATTTATTCTTATTTATTAAAACATTTCATACATATGTGGATAATGTATGAATAATAGCAGCAATAGATTTTAATAGCTTTTGTAACAACGTGAGCTTCTATTTATTATTATTATTTTTTACTAATACAATGTCTGTCTTTGATCTAATGAATTATAATTATTGTTCATTTAATTGAAAGATTGATTGCAAATATTCCATATTTTGTTCTGTGTTATTTCTGTTCTTAAGTATTTTTGACTTCTTCATCTAAATCCCGATGTTCCACTTTCCATTGATTTCGAATACTGGAGATAAACGGATCTGACGTTGCCAATAATATATTAAATAGATCTTCATTAGTGGAATTTTTCTAGTATTCTCTCTATAAAATCTGTAATCCCTATTCCTTTTTACTTGAGCTTCCTCTGATAAATCTCCAAGTGGCACCAACTGATATTTAATGACATCTTCTCCATGATAAAGGATTTTGTGAACTGTAGCAGACATATTTCTCCATGGGTACTTGATGGTATATATTTTTGCAGTTTCCTTAGCAAAATCTCCAAATTTTCTAGAGTCAATTTCTTCATTGCACGCAAGTACTTCTAGGATTATTTTAAATCTAAAAATTAGGTTAAAATCAACACCTGTTATTTCAGATGCTGTTTCTGGACCTGAAAAGAATCTTCTTGCGGTATTGCCATCATTTGTATTGCCTGACCCTTGTTTCGGCTGATCTATAATCAACCCAAATTTGCGATATTCATCTTGAACATGTTTCCTTTTTGAACTTCTTAACTCCTTGTTGGTTTCGTTGTTTCTTATTGATCCTGAAGATCCGAAATCCAAATCATAACTGATTTTAAGTATGTGTTCCATAAGTCGTATTCTTGCATGTAGTGGTGATAATCCAAATTCATATGCATCATATTATCTAATGATTTTGTCGGGACTTGGTTTAATTGGCTTGCTGTTGCATGGCATATGATGCAGCTGGATGCAGCCTTCGTGTTAGTCAAAGCCTGGCCTACTTTTCCATCTATTATTGTTAGCACTTATTGGTAGCTAACTTCAATTTGCTGCCCATCTAAATCTAACTGTAATGGCTGTAGCATTGCAATTTGGGCCTTGATATCACTAACTTCTTTATTAATGGCATCATGAGTTTCTTTTTTGAATTCAAATTTTATAGATCTGCAATATTTCGTAGAAGATGGTGTCTCATTTTTCCAAATATCCTTTGTTTGCGTTGTACTTGTCGAAGGCTCTGAATCTTCCAAAATCTTTTTTAATCGCAATGGTACAAATGATACCATGAACATATCTAAGTCCGAAATATTTTCACATACTACTTGTTTGTATTGTTTTTGTCCGGAAGAACCATCACATCCCCATTTACAAAAAAGAATTAACTTTGTGTTTCCATATTTCTTTAACTCATTTCCTTTTATTGATTGTAGCAAGCGTTCGGATGTGTGATCAAGTAGAGATTGTAGTTGTACCTCTGCCGAAATTGAAGTGATTATAATAGTGTCCTTTAATGGCAAACAGTCCATTTTAGCAGATGTTATGTGATGATATGCTGGATACAGATTTGAGCCTTTTTCAATCGCACGCAATCTGAGCTGTATATATTGCTGTTTTGTTAATTTCAAATCCAGAAATAATGGTAATGCCTCCTCATTTGTGAATTGTTTTGCATCGCTTGGAGTTGGTATACTTTTAAGAATCCGGTTTGTTCTCAATGGACTAGCTTTAACAACTTTTTCAATGATATCCACTTTTGTCAATTGTTTCTGTGATCGCAATTGATGTAGGAAAGGAATATTTTCATATCCGATTTCTTAATTTATATCCTTAAGCTTCCGCCTCTTGGATCTATCGCTACAGTTTTCCAGCGATTTTTGTGGTCTCCTACGTGTGTTTTGATTTGAAGTTTCTGAAGCGATCTGGACAGAAAGTTCGTTCTCTAACCAGTTTGCAAAGCTCTTATAAAATCTATCTTTGCTGTAATCAACTTTCCTGCATCGCTGTTTTAAATGTTTGATGAAAACATATAATTTATTTTCTAAGTCCGATTGTATTTCAGTGCTATAGGAATTTAAGTTTCCTTTTTTTCGAATGCAATTTTTAACATCTTTCTCGTTTTTGTTTCTAAAATACTCTCCGGCCAATTCTTTATAGCTGAAGCTCTCCATGTTTATGAAAAACGTTGTTATTGCTCAGATATATTATATCCACTGAGTTTGCATCCGAATGTCACTTGCTTTTAAACCTTTTCATACTTTTTTTCATACCAAGTACAGGTAGAATAAAAAGGATTAAAAAACTTAAAATCCTTTTATTTATATGCTATAAAATACCTGACACAAATTTAACAACGCATTGCATAGCTATAGGGTCATGGACTATTATTAGAGTCATAAAAACAGATAAAATAAAAAGACCAAACAAAATTTAAAAACCCCTTCTAAGGTGGGAGTCACAATATACCTGTTTAGCGTAAACGCGTGTATAAGCTCTTTATTCTACTATAGAATACTCTAGTGTGAACGTAGTGTAACGGATAAGGATGAATCAGGGTAGCTATACGTTTTTCTGATTGTGTAACATTAATAAAACTTTTTATATGTACTACCTGTATTATGTTCGATCACGATCAATTTTCCCTTTATCATAAAATTTTTTTGAAGACAATAGCACATGACTTCTGTTACTTCTGCAAACATTTTTGCGGAATAAAATAAATTGTAAAAAACAATTTAAAAAAAATTTTTTTTTTCTGAGTAATTTCATTAAAATTACCTTTCTATCAGTGGTTTTACCTTCTTAATCCCTTTTGGGCCGCAAAAGTTCTATTCTTCTAAAGCTAAATATGACAAAAATATAGTAGTTTAGAAATTTTTTTTTGAGTAATTTCATTTAAATTAAAAAAGTGTTAAACATACGGGTCCAAACGGGTACAAGAGTATATACAGGGTAAAAGAAAACACTTTCACCTTTCTATCAGTGGTTTTACCTTCTTAATCCCTTTTGGGCCGCAAAAGTTCTATTGTACTAAAGTTGAAATTTGACAAAAATATAGTAGTTTAGAAATTTTTTTTTGAGTAATTTCATTAAAATTAGAAAAGTGTTAAACAGACGGGTCCAAACGGGTACAAGAGTATACACAGGGTAAAAGAAAACACTTTCACCTTTCTATCAGTGGTTTCACCTTCTTGGTCCCTTTTGGGCCGCAAAAGTTCTATTGTACTAAAGTTGAAATTTGACAAAAATATAGTAGTTTAGAAATTTTTTTTTGAGTAATTTCATTAAAATTAGAAAAGTGTTAAACAGACGGGTCCAAACGGGTACAAGAGTATATACAGGGTAAAAGAAAACACTTTCACCTTTCTATCAGTGGTTTCACCTTCTTGGTCCCTTTTGGGCCGCAAAAGTTCTGTTGTACTAAAGATGAAATTTGACAAAAATATAGTAGTTTAGAAATTTTTTTTTGAGTAATTTCATTAAAATTAAAAAAGTGTTAAACAGACGGGTCCAAACGGGTACAAGAGTATATACAGGGTAAAAGAAAACACTTTCACCTTTCTATCAGTGGTTTCACCTTCTTGGTCCCTTTTGGGCCGCAAAAGTTCTATTGTACTAAAGTTGAAATTTGACAAAAATATAGTAGTTTAGAAATTTTTTTTGAGTAATTTCACTAAAATTAAAAAAGTGTTAGACAGACGGGTCCAAACGGGTACAAGAGTATATACAGGGTAAAAGAAAACACTTTCACCTTTCTATCAGTGGTTTCACCTTCTTGGTCCCTTTTGGGCCGCAAAAGTTCTATTCTACTAAAGTTGAAATTTGACAAAAATATAGTAGTTTAGAAAATATGTCCTAGCATCTCAAATATAAATAGCACAACAGTCGCAAATATTACCTTTTTAAAGATAACAAGACTACCAACTTAGCAGAAAAGCAAGCAGGTCATTATCGCTTATAGTTTTTGTGCAATGATAATTTCTTTCGGATTAAATATTAAAAAAAATACTTTTTTCTGAATTAAAAAAAAAAAGTTGTGTTTAACAACATGTCACACCCACAATTACCAATATTTTGACCAAAATTTTAAATCAAATTAAAATTTTTGAAATCGGTGACAAACAAAAATTGGACTTTTGGCCAATGAAATAAAATTTTCAGCCACTGTGCGGCACTGCAAAAGGTAATCCTGCATTTATTCCGAGGATTGATTTGGCTCCCATAAATCCCGACCTACCATTTATTTTGCGTAGGAGACAGTTTCCTATAAGGTTGGCGTTTTCCATCACCGTCAATAAAGCTCAAGGTCAAACGTTAGAGAAGGGGGATATATTTACCCAAACCAGTTTTTAGTCATGGACAATTGTACGTTGCTTTCTCAAGAGTGAAAAAAATATGATGTTAAGGTAAAAGTGATGCATGTAGATGGAAAACAGGGTATGTTTAAACAGGGTTGCTCCTCAGTATTTTAAAAAAATGTTGTTTTTAAAGAAGTATTTAAAGAAAGCACTATTCGTCGGCATTTACACTTTGGACATTTCTTGCCAGATAAACGAAGTTTGTTGGTGTACTTATTTCCTTTAATCTATTACTAAACAGTCGTAGGCGTATTTTAAAAACGCCAAACACAATAAGGTTGATTTAAAAATGTAATTTTTTGATTTAAATATATATGTGTTCCTCTAACTCCCATTGGAGCATAGGGCATTTACATTTTTTGTAATAATGGGACACTCAAAAAATTAAATGTTTACACTATAAAAAAAATTTTAACATAAAAAAAAAAAATAGTAAAATCCACTGGAAATTTTGCTATTATTGCTGAAAAATAAACAATTTTTTGCTTTCAAATTTGTTTACACTTATTTATTAAAACATTTCATACATATGTGGATAATGTATGAATAATAGCAGCAATAGATTTTAATAGCTTTTGTAACAACGTGAGCTTCTATTTATTATTATTATTTTTTACTAATACAATGTCTGTCTTTGATCTAATGAATTATAATTATTGTTCATTTAATTGAAAGATTGATTGCAAATATTCCATATTTTGTTCTGTGTTATTTCTGTTCTTAAGTATTTTTGACTTCTTCATCTAAATCCCGATGTTCCACTTTCCATTGATTTCGAATACTGGAGATAAACGGATCTGACGTTGCCAATAATATATTAAATAGATCTTCATTAGTGGAATTTTTCTAGTATTCTCTCTATAAAATCTGTAATCCCTATTCCTTTTTACCTGAGCTTCCTCTGATAAATCTCCAAGTGGCACCAACTGATATTTAATGACATCTTCTCCATGATAAAGGATTTTGTGAACTGTAGCAGACATATTTCTCCATGGGTACTTGGTTGTATATATTTTTGCAGTTTCCTTAGCAAAATCTCCAAATTTTCTAGAGTCAATTTCTTCATTGCACGCAAGTACTTCTAGGATTATTTTAAATCTAAAAATTAGGTTAAAATCAACACCTGTTATTTCAGATGCTGTTTCTGGACCTGAAAAGAATCTTCTTGCGGTATTGCCATCATTTGTATTGCCTGACCCTTGTTTCGGCTGATCTATAATCAACCCAAATTTGCGATATTCATCTTGAACATGTTTCCTTTTTGAACTTCTTAACTCCTTGTTGGTTTCGTTGTTTCTTATTGATCCTGAAGATCCGAAATCCAAATCATAACTGATTTTAAGTATGTGTTCCATAAGTCGTATTCTTGCATGTAGTGGTGATAATCCAAATTCATATGCATCATATTATCTAATGATTTTGTCGGGACTTGGTTTAATTGGCTTGCTGTTGCATGGCATATGATGCAGCTGGATGCAGCCTTCGTGTTAGTCAAAGCCTGGCCTACTTTTCCATCTATTATTGTTAGCACTTATTGGTAGCTAACTTCAATTTGCTGCCCATCTAAATCTAACTGTAATGGCTGTAGCATTGCAATTTGGGCCTTGATATCACTAACTTCTTTATTAATGGCATCATGAGTTTCTTTTTTGAATTCAAATTTTATAGATCTGCAATATTTCGTAGAAGATGGTGTCTCATTTTTCCAAATATCCTTTGTTTGCGTTGTACTTGTCGAAGGCTCTGAATCTTCCAAAATCTTTTTTAATCGCAATGGTACAAATGATACCATGAACATATCTAAGTCCGAAATATTTTCACATACTACTTGTTTGTATTGTTTTTGTCCGGAAGAACCATCACATCCCCATTTACAAAAAAGAATTAACTTTGTGTTTCCATATTTCTTTAACTCATTTCCTTTTATTGATTGTAGCAAGCGTTCGGATGTGTGATCAAGTAGAGATTGTAGTTGTACCTCTGCCGAAATTGAAGTGATTATAATAGTGTCCTTTAATGGCAAACAGTCCATTTAGCAGATGTTATGTGATGATATGCTGGATACAGATTTGAGCCTTTTTCAATCGCACGCAATCTGAGCTGTATATATTGCTGTTTTGTTAATTTCAAATCCAGAAATAATGGTAATGCCTCCTCATTTGTGAATTGTTTTGCATCGCTTGGAGTTGGTATACTTTTAAGAATCCGGTTTGTTCTCAATGGACTAGCTTTAACAACTTTTTCAATGATATCCACTTTTGTCAATTGTTTCTGTGATCGCAATTGATGTAGGAAAGGAATATTTTCATATCCGATTTCTTAATTTATATCCTTAAGCTTCCGCCTCTTGGATCTATCGCTTCAGTTTTCCAGCGATTTTTGTGGTCTCCTACGTGTGTTTTGATTTGAAGTTTCTGAAGCGATCTGGACAGAAAGTTCGTTCTCTAACCAGTTTGCAAAGCTCTTATAAAATCTATCTTTGCTGTAATCAACTTTCCTGCATCGCTGTTTTAAATGTTTGATGAAAACATATAATTTATTTTCTAAGTCCGATTGTATTTCAGTGCTATAGGAATTTAAGTTTCCTTTTTTTCGAATGCAATTTTTAACATCTTTCTCGTTTTTGTTTCTAAAATACTCTCCGGCCAATTCTTTATAGCTGAAGCTCTCCATGTTTATGAAAAACGTTGTTATTGCTCAGATATATTATATCCACTGAGTTTGCATCCGAATGTCACTTGCTTTTAAACCTTTTCATACTTTTTTTCATACCAAGTACAGGTAGAATAAAAAGGATTAAAAAACTTAAAATCCTTTTATTTATATGCTATAAAATACCTGACACAAATTTAACAACGCATTGCATAGCTATAGGGTCATGGACTATTATTAGAGTCATAAAAACAGATAAAATAAAAAGACCAAACAATATTTAAAAACCCCTTCTAAGGTGGGAGTCACAATATACCTGTTTAGCGTAAACGCGTGTATAAGCTCTTTATTCTACTATAGAATACTCTAGTGTGAACGTAGTGTAACGGATAAGGATGAATCAGGGTAGCTATACGTTTTTCTGATTGTGTAACATTAATAAAACTTTTTATATGTACTACCTGTATTATGTTCGATCACGATCAATTTTCCCTTTATCATAAAATTTTTTTGAAGACAATAGCACATGACTTCTGTTACTTCTGCAAACATTTTTGCGGAATAAAATAAATTGTAAAAAACAATTTAAAAAAAAATTTTTTTTTCTGAGTAATTTCATTAAAATTACCTTTCTATCAGTGGTTTTACCTTCTTAATCCCTTTTGGGCCGCAAAAGTTCTATTCTTCTAAAGCTAAATATGACAAAAATATAGTAGTTTAGAAATTTTTTTTGAGTAATTTCATTTAAATTAAAAAAGTGTTAAACAGACGGGTCCAAACGGGTACAAGAGTATATACAGGGTAAAAGAAAACACTTTCACCTTTCTATCAGTGGTTTTACCTTCTTAATCCCTTTTGGGCCGCAAAAGTTCTATTGTGCTAAAGTTGAAATTTGACAAAAATATAGTAGTTTAGAAATTTTTTTTTGAGTAATTTCATTAAAATTAGAAAAGTGTTAAACAGACGGGTCCAAACGGGTACAAGAGTATACACAGGGTAAAAGAAAACACTTTCACCTTTCTATCAGTGGTTTCACCTTCTTGGTCCCTTTTGGGCCGCAAAAGTTCTATTGTACTAAAGTTGAAATTTGACAAAAATATAGTAGTTTAGAAATTTTTTTTTGAGTAATTTCATTAAAATTAGAAAAGTGTTAAACAGACGGGTCCAAACGGGTACAAGAGTATATACAGGGTAAAAGAAAACACTTTCACCTTTCTATCAGTGGTTTCACCTTCTTGGTCCCTTTTGGGCCGCAAAAGTTCTGTTGTACTAAAGATGAAATTTGACAAAAATATAGTAGTTTAGAAATTTTTTTTTGAGTAATTTCATTAAAATTAAAAAAGTGTTAAACAGACGGGTCCAAACGGGTACAAGAGTATATACAGGGTAAAAGAAAACACTTTCACCTTTCTATCAGTGGTTTCACCTTCTTGGTCCCTTTTGGGCCGCAAAAGTTCTATTGTACTAAAGTTGAAATTTGACAAAAATATAGTAGTTTAGAAATTTTTTTTGAGTAATTTCACTAAAATTAAAAAAGTGTTAGACAGACGGGTCCAAACGGGTACAAGAGTATATACAGGGTAAAAGAAAACACTTTCACCTTTCTATCAGTGGTTTCACCTTCTTGGTCCCTTTTGGGCCGCAAAAGTTCTATTCTACTAAAGTTGAAATTTGACAAAAATATAGTAGTTTAGAAAATATGTCCTAGCATCTCAAATATAAATAGCACAACAGTCGCAAATATTACCTTTTTAAAGATAACAAGACTACCAACTTAGCAGAAAAGCAAGCAGGTCATTATCGCTTATAGTTTTTGTGCAATGATAATTTCTTTCGGATTAAATATTAAAAAAAAATACTTTTTTCTGAATTAAAAAAAAAAAGTTGTGTTTAACAACATGTCACACCCACAATTACCAATATTTTGACCAAAATTTTAAATCAAATTAAAATTTTTAAAATCGGTGACAAACAAAAATTGGACTTTTGGCCAATGAAATAAAATTTTCAGCCACTGTGCGGCACTGCAAAAGGTAATCCTGCATTTATTCCGAGGATTGATTTGGCTCCCATAAATCCCGACCTACCATTTATTTTGCGTAGGAGACAGTTTCCTATAAGGTTGGCGTTTTCCATCACCGTCAATAAAGCTCAAGGTCAAACGTTAGAGAAGGGGGATATATTTACCCAAACCAGTTTTTAGTCATGGACAATTGTACGTTGCTTTCTCAAGAGTGAAAAAAATATGATGTTAAGGTAAAAGTGATGCATGTAGATGGAAAACAGGGTATGTTTAAACAGGGTTGCTCCTCAGTATTTTAAAAAAATGTTATTTTAAAAAAATGTTGTTTTTAAAGAAGTATTTAAAGAAAGCACTATTCGTCGGCATTTACACTTTGGACATTTCTTGCCAGATAAACGAAGTTTGTTGGTCTTGCGAATTACAAATATGTTTTTTGTTTTTATGAGAACCCGTTTTTCTTGACCTTTGACTCAGCGTAACTTTTTAAGCTTCGCATGGATCGACATGGATTTTTGGGATGCTATTTAGAACCACAAAAGGCTAAAATTCAGGGGGTCTACTCCCTATTGCGATGCGAAAACAATTTCGATGCGAAAGCTAAATGCCAACTTGGTACTCTCTATCACTTTCGCAAAATTTTCTGAAAATGAAGCGATAGTGGCAATAAAAATTAAAGATAGCGCGGATTTACAGTAATGAAATGCCAAAGTGTGTTAAAAATATTTAAAATTGGAAAATTTAAATAAATTGAAGTGATGATTTACGAAAAGAAAAAAAATTAAAAGATGCGAAAGGCACATGCGCAAACGTATTAAAGAGTACCGATCGCTAGATTTGCTACAATTTTCTTTCGTATCGCAATAGAGAGTAGCCCCCCAGCTTTCTCTTAAATTTTCCGAAGTTTAAACAATTTTTTGTCCTTATTTCATGGACTTGATTTAATTGAAAATTAGCAAAGTGTTAAAAATCCTTTGAAATTAAAATAATAATAAAAAAAAATTAACGGAAAATTATTTTCCAAAAAAATTTTGCGAAAGTTATGTTTAATAAATCTTTATTAAAAGTATAGTTCTTAGCATATGTTTAGGCTGTTTTCAAAAATTAAAAAAACAGTGCACTCTCAAAAATGCAAGGCTAAAAATTAATTAACTAATAATAATAAAAGTTGATAAGAAAATCTCTCAAAATCAACAGCAATGACAAATGCAAAATCACATTATTAAAATATAGCAACAATTCAAGAACTTTGTACTAATTTAAAATAAAGAACATTCAGACTGATTTATGGGACCACTTGAATGGATATAGTTTAACGAACTTTTTTTTTTGCATATGAAAACAATAAATTAAATTTAATAGTATATCGCCTCTTGTTAATGGAAAAACACATGATTTCTATACATATTTCAAAAGAAATTTCATAAAAAATCTTTATTTTTTGATATTTTACTAATTTAAAAAAATATTTTTGTTTAACAAAAATTTTTAGAATTGGTATTAAAAATTTTTCGTATATGTGGTTATCATACAGAACTAAATCTGAAACCGATATTTAAGAATGATGTATTTACATATTTTTAACATAAATATCATGTTTATTGGTTTTACCAAGAAAATAAACTAGCAAATTTAATACTACATAAAATTAATGAAAAATGAAACTAAACTAATAAAATAATACATTAGTTATTTTTAAATATGTTTGTATGTATGTACTTTGAATAACGCTCTTTTCATATGAAAATTTGGTAACAAATTTTATTCTAGTTGATGAAATAATCATAAACTATTTTCTCGTATCAGCAGTCGATGCTTCAGATTCTGGTTCTGCAGATTCTTCTATTCGGTGTGCTCGTGCAGATGAGTGTGGTAGGGGAACATCATGTTCTTCATCCGATTCCGTGGCTTCACTTATAAGTGGAGCTTGTGGTGTCATTTTATACAAATCACAGGTTTCATTTACATAACGATTAAATACTTCCGGTTTATCAGCATAAACATGATGACCGGCACCAGTTACTGTTTTTATTTCTACCATAGAATTGCCACGCAATGACTTAATTTTTTCTCCTGAAGATGAATCAATCCAGGAACGGCTGCCATATACAAAGGTCATGGGTATATCTTTTCGCACATCTTTGATGCGATGAATCATGGGATTTTTAGCCCAGCCAAAACTTTCCATCATGCTGTGAAATGCTGATTCGCCTGTAGGATTTTGAGCATTACACTGGTGTATGTATTGGGGTAACAAATGAATATCATCCTCAATAGTGGGAGCAAATTTTCGCATTATATCGGGTCTAGTTTTTTGCACAACCCACTGTCCAAATGGTCCGGCTGCTCTTAAAGCCCATAAAGGATTTAATGGTGTAAGAGCATAAGCTACGGCTCTTACCCAAAATGGAATTTGTTTGCTAGTTAAGGCCTCGGAAGGTTTTTCTGGAAACCCCCAAGGATCAGCCAATATTAAATGTTTAACTCTATCCGGATAGGTTAAAGCATAACTTGACGCTATAAAACCTCCCATAGAATGACCCAATAATATCATATTACTTATATTCATTTCACGTCTCCATTCTTCCACCGATTTAACAAATTGTTTTTCACAGGTCAAGGCATCATTGGAAAATTTTGGCCTTGAACTTCTGCCAAATCCCAATATATCGATAGCAAATACCGGACGATCTTTTGCTAAAGCATCAAAATTCATTACCCACAAAGCTACACCAGCTCCTAGCCCATGCAACATAACCAAGGGAATTTCTTTGGAATCTGTATTAAAACTTACAGTCCATATTTTGTCGGACTCTCCAATAGCTGGTCCAATATCCACAAAGAATCCACGGTATGGAGTTTTAAGAAAAGAAAGAATTTTCTTTTCGACGGCACGTAACATGGCAGGAGAACTAGCTGTCCAATTGTATAACCAATTAAATATCCAAAAACCTCTAGGTTTATAATCCTTAAAGGAATAAAAATAAAAATTACTATCATTAATTTAAAAAAAATTATAGAATTTATGTACAATTTAATTGAAGTAATAAAGAATTCTTTAACTTAAAATTCTTCAAAAATATTGTAAAAATTGCAAGTAGCGAATTTAAAACTGGCATACTGTATCTTATATACAATAGAAAGCATCCCACGTATTTATCACATTTTTAACGACGGGTACAAAACAACAGCAAAGGTATGTTCAGACCTAACAAATATTTGAAAAAAAAAAAAAATTAAAAAAAGATTGAACAGTAAATTTATCAAACTTTATCTTTATTCAAAATGGAAAGATGGTATTTACAAACTGCTAAATGCTGTTTGATCTAGCAAATGTTTTGCAAACGGAAACAATTTTTTTAATAATCCTGCCTTTTCACATGCAAGTAGTATGTCCGTATTATCATCAAATGTCGAACAAATAGTCGAAAGTTTTCCAAGTAGCTTGAGGGTTAACACAGTAAGTTGTAAGTTTATTTTTTTTTAAATGTTCTGTAAGCGTAAATAAACATCTTAGGGTGCGTACAGAGTGGCCGCTTGTTGCCGAGCCGAGCCGACTGACGCTTATTGCGAGAACCAAAAACTGGTACTATACAAGTTAGTATAAATAAGCGCGAACAGGTCATAGTGGGCGCCGAGCTGGTCAGAGCGCAAAGCTGATTAAATGCGAGAAAACTGTTCCAAAGCGTATTTCAGCGCCGAAAACATTGTTTATGTTATGTTGTTATGATTTCAACTTGTTTGGAAAACATTTAAAAAAATTAAAAACAAAAATTTAAGAAAAAGTAAATAAAACATGCCATTAAAAAAATTAAAAAAATAATAAAAATTAAAAAGAAAATAAAAATTAAAAAATAAAATAAAATTATAACATTTATAAAAAAATTCAAAAAAACTTGTAAACAAAATTTAAAAAAAAATTTAATAAAAATTTCGAAGGAACAACAAAAACAAACCCAATTGCATACAAAAATACATAAAACACAAATAATAGATAAAATATCAGCGCTGATTCTCGCATCCACTATGCAGATCAAACTTGTTTCTCGCATGAACAAGTTCTCGCAGTAAGCGTCAGTCGGCTGGTCTCGGCAACAAGCGGCCACTCTGTACGCACCCTTATGAAAAAAAGCCTTATTTTTGAATTTTAAAACATCAGCATGTGGACGATGTGACAAAATTAATTAAATAATTTCTTTATTTAATTAGTGTCAAATATTTGGTAGGTGTTAACATAGCTTAAGTCGTAGAAGACCAGTGATGTTAACCGTACGGTAATTACCCTTTTTTACGGTAATTTTGAGCCCCAAAAGGTAGCAAGGTAATTTCATTTAAAATACGGTAATATCAAGATTTCGGTTTTTTGATATTTATATACATACTTACATATGAAGGCTTTATGATTTTAACTTTTGAGAGCTGATTTTCAACCAGTTTTATAAATAGATGAATGTTATACAAAAAATTAAGAATGTTTCTGCAAATGCTTAGGTTACAGTTATAAGTGTAAAATATGAAAAATTAAATAACTCATTTTAGTTATATTATTAATTTTATTTTAAACTTTTTGTTTATTTCAAAATCAACAATTTTTTAAGCATTTAAAGTAGCCGTAATGTGATGCATTTAACTATAGTAAAGCTTCGTACAGATGGTGGTCAGATCTTACAATGTAGTCCTTTTTCTCACAATGGCGCCATTGTCAGATGCATTTATTTTACACATCTGCCAAATGAAAATGAGCTTACAATGCAGGGCTGTGGAGTCGGAGTCCGACTCCGACTTTTTGGCATTAAAATTTTTTCTAATATTTTTCAAAATAAAAAAATTTTAATGACCAATTTCAACAATTTTTTAAAATATCAATTCATATTTAAATATAATTTTTCATATAATTTTATTTTTATTCCACATAAAAAAAAACGATTTTTAAACATAAATTGATATTTAAATAAATTGGTGGAATTGGCAATAAGAGGGTCTACTTTTTGAATTTGTGAAGTCAGAAGATAATGACCAGTATACTTTTCATATGAGTAGGGGAGTTAGAAAAATTGAGATAACATCTTATTTTGACAGTTCTTTTAGCAATTTATGAGAAATATATAGATTGTATCGAAGCATGTCCTTTTCTATGTTTTTATGTGACCTAAAATTTCTGTAACAAAACTCGCTGGTTCACTGTTTGAATTTCGCCAAGATATCCCTAATGAAATAGAGCCGAATTAAGGAAGTTAAAAATTTGTTGTTTTTTATTTATCGTATATTAACAAATATTTTTGTAGCCATGTTCCGATATATGACTTGAAATCTGCTGTAGCTCCTGTGGTGAAAGCATTAAGTAAACTAAATTTTAAGTTCTAACCTTCAAGGTGAATTATAATAGAAAAAAAGGAAAAGGAGCTCAGAAAAATACATGACATTGTTCTAAATTTAATTCCCATCAATCTGGGGGTAAACCCGAAAAATGATTTGAGAATTCTTTTATCTACTCAATTTAGGAAAAATTGGAGAGATAATAAAGACTTGCAATTTCAAATTTCGGTCTTTGACAATAATAATATTGAACTTGGAACGGAAAAAAGCAATGGTGTACTGAAGAAAACGATTTCAATTTAGTTGTTTAAAAATTCATATTTTTTTAATTCTGCAAGCCACATTTTGAAACACGTTGAAAATCGCAAATGATGCTATTTCTGTATTAAAAATTTGCCTTTGTCCGAATATTTTAATGATCCGAATATTTTAATGATCCCAGAAATAATAGAACTTTTTACGGTACGTTTCTCTTCAAAATGTGTTATAAAAATTGTAGAAGTAACAACTGAAGGCGCATCTGCATGTTTTAATAAAAATATATTTAATTTTCCTGAGAATGATTAAAAAAGTTGGTCTAAATATTTGACTTAATAAATAAAACAAGACCAAAACTGCAGTGTTTGAATTTATGTATATTAAAAACAAAAGACCTCACTTCACAATTTACAAAAAAGAACTTATGATGTTCTTTGTCTCTACAAATTCTGTGGTAAACAATACTTAGTACACTTGGTGCCCTTAACGTCTTAGCAAATTGGACTTGGCATTGTTTTCAACTTTTCTATTTCGAAAGCTGCATTAGATAGAACTTATGGAAATTCACACATCTATAAATTCCAACAGATGTGAATTGGTGTAGTTTATCTCTTCCCTACACAACTATTGTTACATTTTTTAGCACTGTTTTCATATATTAAATAAATAAATATAACTTTTAAAATATACTAAAGTTTAATGATCCCATACGGTTTGAATCAAAACTCATATCTTTCGAAAGTTCGTAACAAAACTCGGTGGTTCCAAAATTAAATCCATTATTTTTCTATATTACAGTTGGCTTAAAATGTTCAACTGTTGAGTTGTTATTCAAGAATGACATAACACTGTAGAATCAAAAAAGTAGAGCTCAGTTGGTCTATTTAATCGGGCGCTATATGTTTTTCGAGCTTTCCTCCTCATATGTTAAAGCTCAATGCGGCACGTTAGAATTAAAATATCGATTTGAAAGTTTTACAGAATAATTTTCTTGCTATATTTAACCATTTAAAAGGTACTGAATTAAAAAACAAATTAAGAGTTTAAAGTCAAATAAGAACTAGTCTCATAAATAATGATAGGTTAGAGTAGGAGTCGGAGTTGGAGTCGGAGTCGGAGTTGGAGTCGGAGTCGGAGTTGGAGTCGTACTTAAAAAATTACAGCAAAAGGAATCGGAGTCGGAGTTATAACTATTTCTTGACGACTCCACAGCCCTGTTACAATGTTAACACAGTTGCAATACTTTTTAGGCAAATTTAGTGACAACATTGTAAGATCTGACCACCGTCTGTACGAAGCTTAAATATTAAAACTTTTCAGTTGAAGCAAAACTAATATGTTTTAATTTTGTATTAAAGGCATATGAAAAAGAACTTTTAAACCAATCGTTTCATCATAAGAAGATGACAAAATAGCACTATATTTTACAGCGGGTAGATATGGATATTGCGTGTAAATCCAAAACGTAAAAGAAAAAAATTTTGAGTTAATATTCTCTTGCGATATTCGAATTTTATTTTCTTAGTTAAACGATTCCAACTCCGATTCAAATTTAAACTTTTTAGCTTCAGTCGTTTAGTCTGTGCGATGATGAATAAGTCTGTCAGTAACGTTTAAATTTTAGTTATATGATGCTTTTACTTTCGTATTGATGAAAAATAATTTTGGTTTAAAATATGTTTTAAACAAAGATTTTCATTAAAATGTTTTCATTAAACACATTTAAAATTTAAATAAATTGTTTTTGAATACTGCTGTGAATGTTTAAATTAAAAAACCTTTGCGTACGGTAATTTCTTCTCAAAAACGGTAATTTTTAAAGGGCCGCACGGTAATGAAAAAATAAAAGTTAACATCACTGTAGAAGACATACTGAGGACAGCTCAATATAAATTGTCGTCGAAATTTTTATAAAAATTGCGCCGAGGTCACACAACACGAGAAGAGCAACAATGTCTAATAATTTCGGTGAAGCCTATACAATACAATATCTCCTATACAATTAATATTATACTATGTACAAGATAAAATCAATTACTTTGTCGTCAACGACTCCATGCATGACAATGTCGTCCACGGCAATAATTTTTATATGGTTATTTATTTCAGTCAATTTTTCCTTTTGCTTTTTAAGTATACGGACATGTTCCGACAATTGTAAAACGTTTTACATACGCGATTCTGAATTAAAATCTCAAATAAGAAGTTCTGTAAATCGTTTGGCGACTTCAAATTGCAAAAGAGAAATAGAATATTGGTAAAAAACTATGGCAGATCTAAACGTATGATTTTAAGAACAACATAAAATAAACCTGGCGTTTTGGGATTTTAAATCTTGCGATTGTCAGAACATGACCGATACTTACAATTTCAAAGTTTTGGATTGATTATGATGCACTAGACTAGATAAAGTACATGTTCCTATTAAATTAAAAAAAGAGTTGTTATGCCCTTTTGCATATTAGGTGATTTGTATAAGCAATTCTTAAATTAAGTATAAACTAAATGTAATCAACTTTCAAGCCCATGTATGACAATGTCGTCTACGACAAAAGTTATTTCATAGTTATTTATGTCAGTAAATTTTTCAATTTTATTTCTGTTACTTTCTATACCTACGTACATATACATATGTATATCTATTTTTATAAGCAATTCTTAAATTAACATGTAATGTTATGTAAGAGTATTAAAAATACTACTAATAAATAGTAATAATAACTAAAATAACTTTCCAGCACGCGACTACCTTCATCAGCATGTTTTCGGGTTTGCTGGTTTAATCAATATAAATCAATAATTAAAAAAAAAGAATGTGAACATTTTAAACAATCCAATCTAAGTGAATTAAAAGTATTTAACTGAGGCAGAAAAAAACTTCATCTTCCATAGCTTTTTATATAAGACAACTTCTAAGAAAATTTCCTTTATACTGTTCCACATAAAGGTTGATAGAAGACAACTTATAAGACAATGTCGCTCATACTGTCCCACATAGGGTTTACTAAGAGACAACTTATAAACCTAACGATAGGGGAGGAGTCGAGCATACTTCATTGAAAATATGCGGCACCAATAGTGCATAAGCTAATTTATAATTTATGTGAAGTTGCAAATGGCAAATAAATATTGTTCTGGTAAATTCATCTAAACCGTTGGAAAATAATAATCTTTATTGTTAAAATTTATATTTTTTAGTTGAGCTTCTTGACAATATAAATATTGTAAATAGCTATAAATGTAGAAAATCGGATATTTTATACCTACTGCGTAGGTATTAAATTTATTGCGTTGAAAATAGTTTTTCTATTTAGCTGCAAATTTAGGTATAAAATGATAAGTTTCTGCGCTGACTTGGCGCAAAACTGAAAAACAAAATGCAAACGGAATGGTGAAAGTTCTCAAATGTAAGTAACAAAACTTTAACATTTGATAGTTGGTATAATTTTCATCCAAACTGGCGGGTTATACAGCAGAAAATTATTTGACAACAAATATTATTTGGAAGGAAATAGAATATATAGGTAGGTATGTATGTACATATGAACACGAAATTTTGTATATGAAAATACAAATTGTGTCACTATTCCATGTTAACAAAAAATAACACTTTTAATAACAATACTTAAACAAAAACTATTTTTGAAACGTAATAAACGGCACTTGTCTCAATATTGAACTTTGAACTTTAAATTTAGCCGGTAGGATTTAGAAATAGGTAAGTATCTCTAGCAAAAATAATCTCATCAAAACAAATTAATATAGAAATCTTATCTAATAATTTTTAAATGATTTAAATTGACTTGAAAAATATAACATGACTAAGAAGAAGGGAAATAGGTATGTAGATAGAAAAACAAATTACTCAACTGTAGTTGAAATTAAATTAAAACAAAACCGCAACAAAAATCTTTATACTTAGGCACATACATATGTATGAACTTTGGTTTCACAAACTTCAATATTTAATAAAACTTTTATGTTATTTAGGTATAAACTAATTTAAGATAATATTTATGTATGTATTTACAAAATAATTTATTAGACCAAATAATTATTTTTAGACTTACCTCTACGTCCATAGTAGTTTGACAGATATTTGTCTGCTCTGTTGCCAATGTCATTGTCGCTGCTGTTTTAAAGATCTTATTTATTTTTATTTTGCTTCTATTATTTTTTAAAATATTTTAATTTCATTTAATGTTTTTTAATTCATTTACTTCCTGTTACATCCGTTTTTATAGCATGTCAAGTTAATCGTTTCAGAAAAACATAAAATTTTTAGTTTTACTGTTTTCTCTTTGAAAATGGCTAAAATTATTCTAAATTTCACAATACCTATTAGTTATTTAATCATAAATTTCAATGTCTCGATGATGTTTTTAAGTAAATTGATTTATAAACTGTTTGTTCACTGTGACTATTACTTTTTTATATCAAAATCTTATTTTTCTACATATTTTATTATTATAGAACTGTTTGTCCAACAATGTTAGAATTTTTATTGCGTCTGCACTTGAATTCCACACTATTTTATTTATTTTTGTTGTGGCTCTTTATTTAATTTTTTGCTAATTGAATTTCTACTAATCATATGTAGTTGTGTTATTTTTATTTGTGATGTTTTGTTATTACTTTTATTATTTTCTATTGGTTTCTTTTATTTCTTTTACTGTTTTTTTTTGTAGCATTGCCAACTTGTAGGCCTTAGATTATTTCTGTTAGAACAATTCTCTCTAGTTGAAGAAATATGGCAGCACTATATGTGTTGAAATTAAGAATGTAACGGTTAGAAATTTTAAGCCGGCAATATTTTCAAAAGTAAATCTCGTTTTTAGAAAAATGGACAAATAAAAATTCATAAAAAAATAAAAATGCGACAAAAATCAAAGTCTTGGTCTAAAAACGTTTTTTCCTCCACTAATTTGTGAATAAAAACGAAATGCGTTTATTGATTTTAATGATCTTTGTCTAATTTTGTTCATAGGTTATGTGTTTTTACGTGAAAGTACTAAGACTGACTTTTTCCCGTTGTGGATTTTTCATGATTTTTTAAAATACAAAATTTTTTTACCTAAACAATCATTACTCAGCCATTTTGGTTGGTTCTTTTTAAATTGAATTACAACTTAAAAAAACGGTTATGATTTTTCGAACTTTTAATTTTTGGAAAAAGTCAATAATACCATTAGTACGTGTAACTTATAAATTCGAGCTGATGAAGAAAACGGAGATAATCACCCTTATTGTGTTTGGCGTATTTAAAATACGCCTACGACAGTTTGGTAATAGATTAAAGGAAAAAAGTTCACATTCTCTTTAATCTATTACCAAACAGTCGTAGGCGTATTTTAAATACGCCAAACACAATAAGGGTGGATATATGAAATCAATTTAGTAAAAAATTGCATCAAACTTCCAAGCTGCACAAAAAAGTGTTTAATTTTGTTCCCTTGTGTTATCTTTACAAGAAAAACTTTTCAAAACAGGATAAACTACAGTCATTTTGTAAATAACACTGTGCTCGAAATTGACACTTTTTTTTAGACAAGCCGGGCACTTGGCGTTTTAGCATAATTCGGGTACGCTGAATCCACCGTTTTTTTTAGGTTAGTTCTGGTTTTCGAGATATACCGTTATTTCGAAAATGGTGGAGGTTGCACAACATATATTCGCGTAATTTAAAAACGGTTTTGTTTATTTAAATTACTAAAAAATAAAATTTCCTTTAAGAAAAGTAAACATTTTTTTTTAATATGAGCAGTCGTTTTAGAAACATAACTTTTTTTTGGAAAAAAAATTAACGAAAAAAATACTGAGATTTTTAGTCTCCAAGAAAGTTTTTAGCAGAATTTTGAAATAATAGCCATTAAACATTATGTAAGTTTTCAGAAATATTTTTGGTTATAAAATTGCCTAAATTTGGAAAATAAGCTCGTAGTTAATGCATCACGGCATGTTTTAAATTGCCTGTATATTAAGTTAAACTTAACAATTTGAAGCAGTTAATATACATAATTTTTAATTTGTATCTTAAATTTTGAACCAAAATGAAAAAATCAATTTAATTTTCTTTAAAAAAATGAAATTTTGTTTTTTAAGCTTAATATTTATTAAATAATTTTCGAAAAAATAGTGTTTATGTACAATTTATTCTAAATTCTTATGTAAAAAAGAAAACATAGTTCATATTATCGTTATATTAGTGTTTAAAAGTTATAAGTAAATAATTTTTAAAAATAAAATAAAATATAGTGAAGATTGAAGCTTAAATTTAATATTATAGATAACTCTATATACAATTTTAAAGTTATTTAATTAGTATGTTTTATATTTTTTTAAATGTTAACGAAAAAGAAGTATAAAATAATATAAAACAATTTGTAACTTAAAAGTTGATAATACGAATTTAAAGAAAGTTTAAGGTTAAAAACTATTTATTGTTATTTTGTGAAATTTTTTAATGTATCGGAATCGAGTAAAAAAGAAACTTATGTGCGGTTTTCAATATACAAGCGATTGAACGTGTAGTAAAATTTATATTAAAACAAATTTATATTCAAAAATCTAAGTCAAATAAATTTTAATCACTTGTATAGTAAAAACCGCACATTAATATTGGATTTTGTTAAGCATTGTTTAAAGCTTTAACTTAAAAACAGAAAGAATTTGCGTTTTTCTTTTTTGGTTACAGCTAAAGATGTAACGATACGCCTTTTTGCCGATACGATACCAATACTATAAAAGAAATATCTGCGATACCAATGCGCATATTGAATTTGAAATCTAGTTAGAATTAACAAAACTCAAGTGGAGTTATTTTTATACCCACACCACAATAGTGGAGAGGGTATTATGCATTTGTGCTGATGTGTGTAACGCCTTAAAATATTGGTCCTATATCCACCTTAAAGAATACCGATCGACCTAGAATCACTTTCTGAGTCGAACTAACGATGTCCGTCCGGCTGGCTGGCTGGCTGGATGTCCATGTAACTTTGTGCGCAAAGTACAGGTCGCAATTTTGGAGATAATTTGATAAAATTTGGGACATAGGTTCTTATTGACAAAAGGACCAAGCCTATTGCAAATGGGCCAAATCGTAGGACCACGAGGGAAGATAGGGGGAAATTTCTTCCTCTCTGAAACTATCAAACCGATTTTAATGAAATTTAAAACTTACATAGAACCATATCTTCGTGGACACAAAAGGGATGTATTTTTTAAAAAATATGACCACGAGGGGAGATAGGGCCAATTTCTGCCTCTCAAACCAATTTTAATGAAATTCAAAGCTTAGATAGATCCATATCTATATGGACACACAAGCTATACAGTTTTTCAAAAATAGAACCACAAGGGGAGGTAGGGGGCAATTTCTGCCCCTCACAAACGTTTAACCCGATTTTAATGAGTTTTATAAACATATCGACCCCTAACCGCGAAAATAATGTAAGCGCCAAAAATCAAATTTTACAGGAGAGAGCTTTTTTGTTTTGTTTCATATTAATTTTGTATGAAATTTGTCGCTTACACTAAAATTGTTTTTGCTATAAAATCGTAACCGTACATTATGTGACCATGATATTTTAGGAGATGATGCAAGTGTTGCCAATAAAGTCATTTATAAAAAAAAACGAAAATTGAAAATCATGTCGCTTACGTTATTTTCGCTGTTAGGGCTCGATATATAAATCCATATTTATATGGACATATAAGCATGATGTGTTTTTGAATACTGTGGTGTAGGGTATTATATGGTCGGGCTTGACCGACTATACTTTCTTACTTGTTTTATTATACAATTTTACAGCCCAGTAAAAACTTCGCCTACAAAACAATGTGTTGAGTAATCATAAAAACATGAAGGCACTACTTACAATTCTACTGAAAGAACCAATGAATTTTACAAGGGATGTCCCAAAATGAACGCATTTAAAAAGTAAGTCATTATTTTTTTACCTACACACGTCCAGAAAAAAGTGGTTATTGAAGTTGTAATAAAAGTAGTCAATAAAGCTACTAAATAATGAGTGAAAGAAGCTATTCATTTTGAAAAAGTAAGCGAAGTTTTTACTGGGAGTGTAAGATTATTAATAATTAAAATTCATATTAAAAAGATTTAAAAAAAAAAAACAACAACGAATTAAATTTGAAATCAAAGTCAAATTAAAAAAAAAAAATTTATACAAATTGATATAAGGGCACTTCCACAGAAGTGTCCCGTTACGCCACCAAGCAATTAATGTTGTATTTAAGACCTATGTTGTTAAAATTTTTCCTCTCTTTCACTAAATTGCACTAAATATAAATTATACTTTGAGAAACATTTTAAAAAGCTTGGTGCCGTAACGTGACAAAAAGTAGACTTTCCTTATTAAGATTTTTGTTTAAAATGCAAATCCGTTTGAATCGGAACTGCAGTGGAAATAGTTTCTACGCCATTTTCTTCAAATTTGGGTAGACCATGAAATGACATGAAAGTTTAATGAGTAGTATTAGAAGATCTAAGGTACCTCTCGACTTCTTCTTTAGCAGAACCACAGCTTAGAACAGACCGAGACTCATCCTCCTTCGATTCTCTTCTAATTTTGTCACAAACTCTCCAAAGGCCAGTTCTCGTAGGCTTATCAGAACTTTTACTAGAGGCAAGGATGACCGTGTCTCAAAAGCATTCGGAATGTAGAGTCACGTTAAGTTGTTCAATAAGACGTTTTTTCGATACGATTGAAGTCGATTGTCTTTGAAATATTCGGGCGTTATATCGCAGGTGAAGAATTGTAGATAAGCTACAGGTTTCTTTATCATCTAAACCCTCAAATCTTTCATTCATTAATCGCTAATTTCTGGGATTCTGACTTATTTTCCCACCTCCGTTAATTTATTTATTATATTTTCTTATAATGTTCGAAAGCTGTTAACTAGCGGAAAAGTGTCAGAAAATGTAGCATTGGCTTTGCTTATGGATTTTGAGCCCTATTCAAAGTAACCCAAAATTTTCAGAAAAATTATTTGTATTCCCACAAACATTAATGAAAATAAGCAGACAAATCTTAGCACTAACAAATACATACAAAATAAAGCAATGAAATAACATTTCACTACTATGGTGCAAAACAGGAGGCCCAAACCACGCGTTCTAGGCGTTTGATTAACTTTTTTTTTATATGCATTCTACGCATTTGTTGCGCACCTTGTCAATACAGTATTATACTAGGGTGGTTACAAGGTACATGAAGAAAAAAATGTTAATGCTATCTTTCTATTTTCGAATACTATTACACTAATTTTACCTTTTGGCAGACCCATTAACGCGTGGTGTTAGACTCCAGCTCAAGAATTAACAGAAACAATTTCATTATTTTGTTTTGATTTTATGCTCTGCTTTTTAATGTTGCTCTCAGTTGTTATGCAAAAAATAATTATTGAATATTAAATTGTTTGTTCAAAAAAAATTCTAAGAAATTTAAAAAGTATCGTCTTATCGACAGTTTATTATTGCCGTCACCAATACATCGGCAAAACTGGAGTACCACTGATATATCGGTATTGGTTACATCTCTAGTTACAGCATAAATTATAGACTAATAGCAATTTTTGCAACTTGGCGTAAGTTAAAGGTAGGATTATGTCGGACGTCTAAAAATGTATTTACTATTTCAACTTTACTTTAAGCTACCCGGCAGGATGAACTTGCCTTGAATATATTGTTATAGTGAAAAACTTTTTATACGTGAGACAAAGTCATACCTTCAACTAACGCCAAGTTGTAATAATGGCCATAAATATGTATAGTTATAAAAGAAACTGACAACATAAACAAGATAAAACTATCAGTCATGTCACAGAGTACAATTCCGTTCGGAATAAAAGAAAACATATTTTTTTATTGTATTTTGATAGTTTATTGGCCTTTCAGATACAGAAAACTTCCATTCCGTTCATGAAAACAAAAATGGTTTCATTCCGAAAAATATTTTCGTCATTTTCTGAAGCACCAAAATACGGAATGAATTACGTTTCCGAACGGAATTGTACTCTGTGACATGGCTGTATATTTCACTTTCTGCTTTTTTTTTTAATTATAAAGAACTTATTTAAAAAATATATGTATCTAACTTTCTACCGCAAGTTCCCGGAGAATTTTTCTCATTTTTCTTGATAGAATTAATATACTTACAGTCTAATTTATATAAAATAAAACTGGCTTATAAAAGTTTAATGAAATGGATTTTCTATGAAAATTTGTTTAATAAACATTTTTTATGAGCCTGTCTTATTTTTATGAATAACTGAGCTACCTAAATAAGAGCGGCAAGCGTCTGTTTTATGTCAAAACTTATCATTTTCATACAGTTTATACGAAACAAACCTTTAGAACGCGAATTTAACACCCCCCGGCTGGAAAATCTTATTTGATAGTTCGCTTGGTAGTTTTATTTTATTGAAAATGTATTGGCAATAGAATTTGCATGCTTAAAAAAACGCTTGCCGCTCTTGTTTAGGTAGCTCTGTAAGGCGGTTAGAAAGTAAAATGAGAGCATGAACAAAGCTAATTTTTTTTGATTTGTGTAAATTTCTTTATGCATCTACACTATTTACACTACACTGAGAACTAATATCAAAATCAGACACAGAATCTGAACCATAACCGCCATTTCCATTACCAGCTGGTCCCGAAGTACCCGCACCATTGTATGAGTGCGGACCCAAAGGTGTGGCATTATGTGCAGTTCTAGGTTTAAGTACGTCTGGTATATAGATGGGTGCAGGTCCAGCAATTTCTACTATACTGGGACGTCTTGCCTGGGTACAACGTTTAATCGGTGACATAAAAGTGAAGAGCGTAAGTGTTATAACCAAAGTTATAATCAAAATAATTGCTCGTGCTGTGCCGGAGCCTCGAATGGCTGATATCATCGCCATTATTATTAAAAGTATAATAATGGAAAATTTCGTCATTGTAACGGCCGTAGAATGGATTTTCCCACCATTACGAGAGATCATATTCGAGGGTCCATAGGCAAAGTACAAATTATGACGATCCACAAAATGTTTGAAACAAATATAAACCATAGCGAAGGGCATTATAAGGGGACAGAAGACACTGTAAACTATAGAAATGGTAAATACCAATGTAGTCCAAGCATAGTGGGTGCCAAAGGGAAATTCTAATAAAATAGATTTGCGTATGTGGGGCGTTTCGGCCTTCGATTTCGCCGTTATTAACATCCATATGTAAACAATCAATTCCGGAAAACGCAACAATTCCAGCGAGGTACCAATAAAACCAGCAGTTATAATATAATTGACATAGAATGAGCCACGATCAGGCACAAAAATACACTGCCATTTCAATGTATCATTGCTAACCGACCACTCGAGCAAAGCCTGGGCTGAGGTTAAACCCAAAGAGGGTAATATTAAAATCATAAATAATAAATAACCAAAACATTTTGTCATTATGGAATAATTCTGTTTCGATTTAGTATAATGACTCATCCATTTGTCCGAAAAAGCCACAAATACCGGCATCAATACGGACAGGGTCCACAGCATTAAAGTTGGTAAGAATTCCGAGACGAGCGGAGAAAGTTTTGTTATATTATCTTTAGCCCAATGAATACTGTCCAACATATTTACCACCATGGCGGGAGTGGTAAGAAAGAATAGTGTTACGAATAGCAAAATATTAACAACGGCCCATTTTAAAAACCAATGAGTACGACTGACGCTTAAATTTTCCCAAAATAGATCATCGGGAGAAGGAGCAAATGTTAAACTCCATTGACGATAAGTGCCGGGAGTAAAGTGTGCTACAATATTTTGTGCTTCCTGTACAGTGGAGACAGTAAGAAAAGCAATGCCTAAAGGTTCATTAAGAGCGGCAGCTCTTAGGCGGGCAACATCACCATGTAGATTACGTTCCTCGCGTTGATAGTATTCATAGGCATTTTCGGTTGTACACTTGCAGAATTCGGGTCGGACCTAGAAATATATATAAAAAAAGAGAAACAATTTTCTTTGACATTAAAAACATTTTCGGGAGCGCGACTTATATTAGAACCAATAAGGGACCGATTCTTTTAGAATTTAAGAACGTTAATCCGTTCTGCTATTCTGCAGATATCTTTTGTCTTTGGCAGTCATTAAAGAAAGTGTAACAATTTATCTAAAATTATATATAAAAAGTAAAAAGATGTGGACAATACATAAACATTTTGGTTCGAAAATTTATTTCTACTGCGTCGGTTTTGGTAACTTCCAACTCCAAACTGTTAAGACAAACTAGAAGAAACTTTTAGCCAATTCAGAAATGACTTAACTTTTTACAAACCAACCGATATACCGACTTTGATTATTCTTCTTTTTTTCGGTCCTCATTTTGGTTCCTTATTATAAGATCTATAATTTACTTTATATATTTACCATCAACGTATCCTTATCTCTATGATGTTCACAATAGATTTTCGCATCTAATACTCGTTCATATTCTGCTGTACGAACATTTAATTTGGCGATGTTATAGGCGACTTGAACATCTTCAATGTTAACGTCGGGAAACAATTCCTGTATATAATTTCTAATCACTGTTTTATTACGATCATTATGCGAGATACTGGTTATCATAATCGTACGAGTTGCAGCCTTTTTGAATGCGTTGCGACCAGAGGAACGTCGCATTATCAGCACAATTAAAGGCACATAAATAATGGTAACTATCACATGAACCCATAACCAAGCCGAATCGGGTGATAGGTTAGCCATGGTTGTTCGACCAAAAGCATTAACATCATACTCATCGGACCCATTTAGAAAGTTCACAGGCAGTATGACCACTAAAGAAACAGCGGTAACAATGGCCATGACCACCATCAAATGTTTTTGAAATGATAAATAGTAGACAGCATCGGGTCCAGTGTGCAGAAGAATCTGTTCTTTACGCAGCTTAAATGTTATAATAATCCAAGAAAATATACCCTGATCATATTGTATGGGTGAAAGTGGTGTAGAGTCTGTAGTATTGGACGTAATGCTACCTCTGGGTTCATCCAGGCCATTGGGACTTGCAGTGCCTCCTGAATGTGTTAGACTACTTTGTCTTTGGTGAGAGTTATTTGATGAATGTGGTTGTTCAACCACGCTAGTGCCACGAGAATAAAAGACTTCTGTCCAACGCTTCCTACTGCCATTGCTATTTACCAAAGCTAGTCGGCCATAATCACCAGCCTGATGTCTTAGAACTGTAAAAAGTAATATTAAGAGCGTCCACGCTAAAACGTTAAGAATTAATGTTTCTGGAATGCCATTGTAAGCATTTGTTATAAGTGAAGTTTTGTTAATGGCAGTACAGCTGTATTTTGCATCATCGTCCCAAGCACGTAAATTAAAAATACTCTCCATTTTCGATGTGTTATTTGCTTGCGTTTAAACGCAAATTTTTTGTCTGGAAAGAAAAAAAAAGAAAAGTTTAAGATACTTTTTTTATCTTTCGAATTTCCAAAAAATTTAAAATTCTTGAAATTCTAAAACTCCCGCAATTTTTAAACAAAAGCAAATATTTTTGGGCAGTGGCACACAATGTTTTTTATCATTTCTGGCTCCTCCAATACTTTGTATAATGTACAGAACTTTGGAGTGATATTTTTTATTGGTTTGCTGTCAGGACTTTTATCACGACCCTTTAACTTTTCTTACCGATCTCAAGAAGCAGCTTATGGCGTTTTTGTTTCTGGCATAAATGTTGCCTTTTGTCCTCGTTTGTGTTCTTTTCTAAAGAAAAATATAATATTGTTGATAAACGTTACTCCTATCTAATGGTGTTGCCCAACAAATCCAATTAGTCCTTGTGATATATCGCACTTGCTCAACAATATTGTATTAGCTCAAAATTTTAAGTATACGCAAAGCAATTTTTAATTAAGTATTAAAAGCATCATAAAAACAATTTTTAAGCCAACCGTTTCATTACCAGAAAGTAGACAAAATAGCACGAAACTTTAATAGCGGTTAAATATAAATATTTATTACGTGTCGATTTTTTACATAAAGTAAAAAAAAATTAAAAAGTTTGAATTAATACACTATTGTTGAACAAGTGCGATATGCATAAAATTTCATTCAATTATGTCTAAAATATCGACGCGTACTTTGCGTAAAAGGTTAACATGGACAGACAACCAGTCAGACAGACGGACATCGTTAGATCAATTCATAAAGCGATTTTAAGTCCATCGGTATACTAAAAAAAAAACAAGACTTCTATGTGTTGCAAATATCAGTACTAACGCATAATACAGTGACAGCTCGCTAACCCGAAGGTGTGTAATCCGAATTATCCAGTTATCTGAATTGAATTAATGACGTATTACATACTCCATAGTTCGCATTGATTGCAAGTTCGCTCAACCTTTTTATTTATTTGTTTTTCTGCTTATTTTATTATTATTTTAAGAAGCGATTTTCTGTGCGAACTTTGAAAATTTGCGGCGAATCCTTATCTGCTAGACCTGATCTTCTATCCGATTTTCAGAATAATAATATGATGTTTTCGATACTGAAAATCTGATTGATTACCAAATTTACAACGCTGATGAATCTGGACTTTTTTGGAAAATGTTTCCAGACAAAACTTTAGAGCATTGTAACGAAATGTCTGCTCCGGGTAACAAAATGAGCAAAGAGAGAATTACCTTCTTGTGCTGTGCTAATAAATCTGGAACTCACAAGCGTAACGTTGCTGTGGTTGGGAAGACAAAAACCCACGTTCGTTTTTAAAACAACATATCTGTGGCCGTATGGAAAAACTAGTTAACTCCACTTTTTGCGAAAATTAAGATTACACCAAAAATAAAAAGCGAGTTTCATTTACTATCACTCTGTCAGATCGAAATTTTGATATAATTTCTCATTTAATAGTTATTTGAAAAACAAAAATCAGAAAAATATCAATTTTTATGTAAAAACTAGATAACTCCATGCGTTTTTTGAAAAACAAGTTAACTCCATAGTCTCTTAGAAAACAGAAAAATTAGAAGTTTTAAACTGTGTTGTCTCGAAAACTAAGGGACAAAGAGCGATATAGAACAAATTCGGGTCAAAATGTTGAGCCTAAAAATTGCAACTCTAGAGAATTCAAAGAATATCGTCAGCTCATTACTGGTTTGACCTACCGACCATTTAAAAAAAAAATGAGTTAGGTATGAGGAATATATTTTTTTAATACCCTCTTTCTAAATCAAAAACCTGTTTCGCGAAAATTTTTATGGTTTCTGAGATATAAAGCATTAATTTTGCTGCATATCAACTGTTTCAAAATTTTGTAAGTACTGTTTTGCTCTACAAGCCATTGTTTGGCGATTGCAGCAAATTCTTCATACAAAAACGTACAAAATAAATTTTACTGTTGCTTTGCTGCATTGCCGTAAGAAAAAAAAGTAGTTAAAGCAAAAGCAAAATAAAATGACAACAGAAAATAAATTTGTGAAAAATAGTTTTATAAAATAATGGACCCAACCAAGTATACGGTTTGCTATTATTTGCAAAGTGTTTTAAGCCTACCTAAGGGAAGTTCTTCAACATTTTACTACAAACGAAAATTAAATATGTATAATCTTACAGCAACCATTATTATGCCAAATAAACCAACTTTTTCTTATTGTTCCTTGTGGACGGAAGCTCATAGCGGTCGGAGTGGTAACGATATTGCTAGTGCTTTAATTAATATTTTAAATGAATTAATAAAAGATTATCCACTAATTAAAACTTTGACATTATGGAGCGATTCTTGCGTACCTCAAAATAAAAATCGAATTAACTCAACCGCAATCAAAATGTTCATTAAACAAAATAATATTGATACCGTTATACAAAAGTCTTCAGAACCAGGACATTCTTTAATTCAAGAAGTGGACTGTGTTCATGGTGTTATTGACCGGTACTTAAAGAATATTGAAATTCATAGTCCTCTTCATTTACTAAATTTGCTTAAAACAATGCCAAATAATAAAACAAAATTAAAAGTTATGGAAATGCTTCCGGAAGATTTTCGCACATACTCGTTGGTAGCAAATAAAATGGACTTTCGATTTTGCTAAAATTAATGTACTTCTATACATTAAAAAAAATGATTTATGTATATATTATAAAACTTTGACGAGAGAGGAAAAATATTAAAATGCAATTTTGGTTAAGTCTGCATCAAAAAATTGTTTGAAAACTCCTGAGAATTTGTTGACGCATGTTTTGAAAATATCGAAACCATCAATTATTTCCAGCGATAAAAAGAGACATAAAAGATTTGCTTATATTTCTTCCACATGTTGATAAAAGTTATTATAAAAATTTACTCAATATTTAGTTTTAAATTTTAAGTGTTTTTTCTTGATTCTATTTTACTTTTGTATTATTTAAGTTGTTTACTTTGTGGCTTTTTATGTACCTTTTCATAACAGTAGAACTGTTTTTCTGTTTTTGTAAAATAAAACCAAATAAAAAAAAAAAATTCATTAATGTTGACTTTTTATTAGATTGTAAATATAGAAACATTCATCTCAACAATAAGTTACTCAACACACAGCAATAAGTATACGTATGCAGCACAAAAAGCCATTTTTTTAATTTTTTTTAGAAAAGTGGCGTATGCGGCACAAAACAATATTTTTCATTTTCAAAAAAATACTTTTAAATTCTAACTTTATTCATGAAAGTGCGCAAAAATTTACATTTTTCTTCAAAACATATACTGGAAGCAGTGGTAAAAATATAAAAAAAATTCTATCGGGTACATTTTGAGAAATCTTCATGTAAATCTTCTTTGTCGTTTTTCTCCACTCCGACTTTTTGGCATATGCGCCAAACCAATTCTGAGCTGACGATATATTTATGCATTCTTTATATGCATATTATATCTTTTCTACCCGAAATCTTTCCGAGTAATAGTTTTTGGCCCATATAGATCTACCGTACCCTATGTGGTACAGCAACTGTGAAAAATGTTTTAACCATATAGATCTACCGTACCCTATGTGGTACAGCAACTGTGAAAAATGTTTTTATTTTTATTGGTTTCTGTTGCAAACATTATAAATAGTAAGGTGTTTTTACGTACAAATGTAATAAAAACTATTTTTATCCAGTTTTTTTTTTCTAAGAATAAATTTTTTGAATCTGGAAGACAAACTTTATTAAAAAATGGAGTTACCTAGTTTGTATATACGGCCACAGTTTTCTTAAAATAAGAACAAATTAACTGCCTGGCCCATGATTTCGACAAGAACATTTCTTTCCTATATTTATATTGAAAACAAAAAGAATTTTAGTGTTTTCTATTATTGTTTTAAATATAAATATGCGAAAGAAATGTTCTTATCGACATTGTGAGCCTGGTTGTAAATTTCTTTATTTTTAAATTAATCTAAGAACATACATATTCATATTTTTTACACTTTACGATATTTAATACTAATAAAATTTTAATATTATAAAATTATTTTTTTCTGCTCAATTTTTTTCTCAATGTTCATCAATAAAACTTCTCTTGAGCTTTTTCTGACTTCATTTCAATTTGTTTTCTGAAGTATTTATTTCTAAATTTACGAGTTCTTTGTCCGATTGCTCGATCACGTTTTGCTTCCTTTTATTTTCGTCCGTGCTGCCTTGTGGAATAATTTCCTCCAACTTAGTATGTATTTGTATGAGGTCAAGGTCTGGGTTCTAATCACCGCATTTGATACTATCGTATTGAATAAACTATCGGATGTTTTTACGACAGACACTGACGTATCGAATGAAAACTCGATAAATATAATGTCGAGTTACTCGATAACGAATGCTATTATTTCAAATTCCATAAATAAACCAAAATAAATAATTTCGATCAATTTTACTCGATATCGTATGTGGTGATTAGACCCCTGGATCTAAGTTTATGTTAGTCGGTCGCATTGTGGATTTTCTTGTGTTGATTTTTATATTTTTTGCACGCACGTGTAACTATTACGTTTATTTTTATCAAAAACATAAAAAACAAAGTAGATGCGTAAGACATTGTTTTTTAACTAAAAAACTTAAAACGATCTTATTACCAAGTTTAGTATAAAAATTTAACGGAACACCTTTTGTTTAAAATTTTAATATGTATTAAAATAAAATTAACCACAAAGTCAATAGCTCTTTTTCAGGTTCAACCTATGTTAAACCGATTATAACGATAATCAACGTCCTTAACACTGGCCAATTCATTTCATAAAATCAAGAAGGGCAAACCTTTTAATTATGTTTATGCATAAAAACAGACAAAAACTCAGCTTATTTTTTGATGCATAAGCATAAAGAGAAAAAAATATTTTTGGAAAAACTGGATAACTCCATTTGTTCGTAGAAAAAAACGGGTAAATTAACGTGTTGAGTCAAAAAGTTAATTCCATAAAATACTAATATAATTTAAGAAAAAAAATTTTTTTCGGAAAAACTTGATAACTCCATTTTTCGAAAAAACAAGATAAGTGACATTGATTTTCGGTTTTAATGTCCAAAAATCAGTTTAATGGTACCAGAAATCTTTAACTGAATCTAAAATATTGTTTTGTTTAATGCGCATGCATAATAACATAAATTTATATGAAATAATTAGCGAAATATGTTTAAAACTTTAAATGTGTTTTTCTCGTATTTTCAAAAAATGGAGTTATCTAGTTTTTCCCTACGGCCACAGATATATTCACCCCTATCATGAATAGAAATTCCTTGGGAGTTTTTTCCCTTTACAATTGAATTAACATAGGAGAAATTAAAAAAGGGAAAAAACTCCCAAGGAATTTTTATTCACGATAGGGGTAATTGTTGAATATTACGAAATAAATCGAAAAATGCATGGATGACAACATATATTTTTGCCGACTGGTTTTAAAATCGTTTATACCACAGATAAAAGACTATCAAATTGAAAATAATTTGCCCAAAAAAGCTTTATTGTTACTGGATAATGCAAAATGTCATAGATAGCCGCTGGTATCTGAATGTGGGCAATATAAAACTAAAGCGGTGTTCACCCTTTGTATTAAGTGTACAACTCTGCTTTACTTAATACAATTTTATACTACAAAGCGGGAAATTAATGAAGTTGCTGAGTGAGGGAGAGAGACAGATATAGTTTCTTCAACTGTTTTATTCTGGGTTATTTAACAAACATGTTTACTACAGCTTTTTGTTGGATTTTCCAACCACAGTGTAGTAAATTTTAGTCTAATACATTTTGTTGTTGCTGTTTTGAAATCTTAGTACTTTAACTAAATTAATAAGATTCACAAGGTCTGCAAGGGACTTAACTATCAAGGGTGAAAACCGCTACTATAAACAACTTATTTTAACGCAAATTTTCTGACGTTCGAATTTCTGAAGATGAAATTCTTAGTTGGATTATTAAATAAAATAAAAAATGGCTCCTGAAGCTTTTTTTAATTAATTCGTATTAGCGAGCTGGAACTGTACCGCTTTGTTTACAACAATAATTTAGTTTTCGATTCCTCAATTAAAGCAAGGGCACGATTGACGTTGTGGCAACCTTTTAATTTTTCAAGAGCGCAAAAAAGTTTTAAAAATCCGAGATTCCTTTTTGTCAAATTTTTTTTATTAAGATTATCACAAATAACGATAATAAAAACTTTTATGCAAAAAATTAAGAAATTTTAATTTCAAATTACATGCCAATTTACTGTAAAATGTTTTTTTGGTGGAAAAAAGCGATTACAGTAAAACGTTTTTCCACTACGCAAAGCATCATGACCAGAGTTACCGTCTGAAATTTTCGAAAAGTGGCACAAAAAGTGGGTATTTCAATTAAAAAAGGGTCAAGTTTTTTAAAACCAGCTATTTTAAAAAAAATAATAAGACCAAGTTTTTTTTTTATAAAAAAAAAAAATAATATTAACCATTTTTTCGAATGTGTTTCTATGAGTTGAATTTCAATCATACCTGTTAAATATCGATTACGATTAGTAATCAATTACATTACTTTTTAAAAAGAATCGTAATGATTATATAACTCTATAAGAAAAAATTTCTGATTACTAATTGATTACGATTACAAGTAATCAAGAAATAATCAGAAATACCAGCGATTACTACAAAATAATCAAAAAGAATCAAAAGCAATCAAAAAGTAATCCGATTATTTTTGATTCTTTTTGATTACTTTCAACAATTGTGTATTCATTTGCACTAAAAAAGTTTTCGAAACAATTGATAACCTGTTTAAAGTTTTCATAATCAATAAATTTTAATATATTTATTTAAAAAAAAAAAACATAAACAACATTAACTACAGCACGTAATTAAAAGTAGCGAAACAAAAATAGCTAAAGAAATAGTAAGTTGTAAACTAATTTATTAAAGAAAAAAAAACAATAATATTACAAAATTTTTTTGTTATTTACAAGATTTTGTTTGTCGTAAAAATTCAAGTTTAAAGCCCTATAATTCAGTAAAACCGATTGACACAGTTTGGACATGTTCTGAAAGAGAAAAGAGATATCTATGCAAAATCTTGTACAATTCAGTTGAACAGTTCTCAAGAATTTTCGAAATACCTAAAACAACTGCAGAAAAACACGATTTTCGCGTATATCTCAAAAACGCATTCTGTTCGATTAAACGATTAACCGATATTTGGCCTTTTTAGCTTATTAGATTAAACGAAAAAAATTTTAAAATGAATCGAATAATTATAAATCCTGAAATTTTATAAATTACTAGATTTTTTTTCAAATAGAAATTGGGAATTATTTCCTTCCGAAGGTAACTTTATATTATATTCAAAATTTTTCATTTTTCGAATTTATTCTATGAGCTAAATTTCAGTTATGTATTTTATAAAGCTTTTTTGTAATAGTTCTATTCCTACTATTTTTCAGAAATGACTTTATACACTACCAGACTATTATATTGTATTTTCTTTTTACATTTTACCTTAGCTTTCCGTTGGAAAGCAATGAGGTATATTGAATGTACAGAAAAATTTACAATTATTAGACACCAGCAGAATGTAATGCATTTTCTGGCCCGCTACGGCCGTCGTCAGCATTCTTTGTGTCTCACTGGATAGTGCTACTTTATAAATTGAATGTATTTAACTCAACTATTTTAACAAATAGAAATTGGGAATTATTTCCTTCCGAAGGTAACTTTATATTATATTCAACATTTTTCATTTTTCGAATTTATTCTATGAGCTAAATTTCAGTTATGTATTTTATAAAGCTTTTTTGTAATAGTTCTATTCCTACTATTTTTCAGAAATGACTTTATACACTACCAGACTATTATATTGTATTTTCTTTTTACATTTTACCTTAGCTTTCCGTTGGAAAGCAATGAGGTATATTGAATGTACAGAAAAATTTACAATTATTAGACACCAGCAGAATGTAATGCATTTTCTGGCCCGCTACGGCCGTCGTCAGCATTCTTTGTGTCTCACTGGATAGTGCTACTTTATAAATTGAATGTATTTAACTCAACTATTTTAACAAATAGAAATTGGGAATTATTTCCTTCCGAAGGTAACTTTATATTATATTCAACATTTTTCATTTTTCGAATTTATTCTATGAGCTAAATTTCAGTTATGTATTTTATAAAGCTTTTTTGTAATAGTTCTATTCCTACTATTTTTCAGAAATGACTTTATACACTACCAGACTATTATATTGTATTTTCTTTTTACATTTTACCTTAGCTTTCCGTTGGAAAGCAATGAGGTATATTGAATGTACAGAAAAATTTACAATTATTAGACACCAGCAGAATGTAATGCATTTTCTGGCCCGCTACGGCCGTCGTCAGCATTCTTTGTGTCTCACTGGATTTTAAAAGAGTCAATAAAACTCTGAAATTTAAAAAAAAATATACATTGAACAGAAATTCTATATATTATTATCATTCGATTAATCGGTATAAATTCGTCGATTAATCCATTAATCGAAAATTAGTTGAACAATTAATCGTCTAAAATTGTTCGATTAATCAATCAAGAAATAATCGACTGAACAGGTTTTAGATGGTCTTGTGGAAAAGGACCTGTTTCAATTGCATCATCTGTAATAATAACGTGGTAGCACTACGATAAATGTTGTCAAATTGATATAGCTTGTATTGGAAGTTTAAACGTCCAATTGTATGCGTTCATAGATGGTTTAAATATTTACTGAATTGTAGATTTGGTGGTTTAAACACATTTTAAGCCAATAAGAGAGTTAAACTTGCGCTGATTTATTAGCCTTAAGTATCATGTAATTAAACATAATACCGATCAATTTGATTGCATTTTTTGTTTGGTATTAAATAAATAACTAGAGTCAAATAGTAGACAAATTTTATATGGATAAGTGTTCGCCAGTACATTTTTGAATAACTCTGTGGCTTGGAGCTAAAAGGGCCAATATAAAATATTCACTTTTGAGAAAATTGGAATTGATGAAAAAACTTTTATAGATGCTTTCATAGTGACATTGGCCAGCATTTTATTTATGAAGCTGTTCAGGGTTAAGTATGACTTTAGCTGTTTTACCATAATGAAAGATAGGAAGAAAACAAATCTAATGCAATGATTAACTCAAAATAGTAAAAAAGTGACATTGGCCAATCCACAGAACTATAACATGTAACTGTTTCAAAAAAAAAAAAAAAAAAAAAAATTATTGTACGAATGAATACGCAATTTTTGAAAGTAATCAAAAAGAATCAAAAATAATCGTTGAAAATAATCGGTTAAATTTTGATTACTTTTGATTATTTTGTAGTAATCGCCGGTACTTCTGATTATTTGTTGATTACTTGTAATCGTAATCAATTAGTAATCATGCAAAACCCAAAGTAATCGTAATTGTAATCATTACTTTACCCATTAAAAAAAAGTAATCTAATACGTAATTATTACAATTACTAATCATTACTTAACAGCTATGATTTCAATTTATAAAGCTTTTTACACTAGTCTTATGCCCTCATTATAGTTATAATAAAAATAATTTATAAAAAAGAAATAATTCCCACATTAAAACAAAATATCTTTATTTCAGGTAGGAAGTGCACAAAAAAACTTAACTTTTTTATTGAATACCCTTTCCTGTTTTTAATACCTTACAAAAAGTTTGTTCTTCATCATCATATCTTATTTTTTTAATAGTTTTGATGTCATGTTCCGACATTTTTTCCTGTAACTGCTCTGATTCTTAAAAGCTTTTATGATTTTTAATAAATATTGGGCTTTGCTATCATACCGCTGTTGCCAAATTGTTAGGAATTTCCGCTAATTGAGCAATTTTTCACCGATTTTTACCATTCCTTTTAGTTTTAGGGACTTTAAAATAGTCGTAAAAAATGTTTTAACGCAAACTTTTTACTAATACATACTTAATATGTACTTTTTAGTAATGAGCGTTCTATATTTTGTTATTAAATTTTCACTTGAAGTCCATTCCTCCATCGCAACTTTGAACATATTAAAAGAAAATAGCTTGTAATTGTAAGTTTCTACTTTGAGTCTGTTTCAATGATTATTTTTAAGCAATGCTTATTTTGAAAACACTCGAAATTCCAAATCTACTGAGTTTTGTTGAGACTGTTAAAAATCGAATGTAACATAACAGTTTTTAGTAACACTAGCACACACAAAAAAGCCAAAAAAGTGGAATTCATTAAAAGAATTCAAAGAAGCGCTGTAAAAAACAGTAAATTAAATAATATAAAAGGTTTTGTTTCATCGATGCTTTCCTTTAATTTTTATGATCAGCCTTATTTCGATTCTCGTATTCGAGCTCTAATTTGCTCGTTTTAACAATATGGTACTACGTTTCTCGAAAGCCATAAAAATACAACTCTGTAACCAATTCTTTTACAATTCTTTGAACTACGATTCTCGAAATCAAATGTCAAAAGTTGGAAAATAGTCGTTCATTTTATTTCATTCGACAGTAAAGAAAATAAAATTTATAGATTATGAAAGCATCAAAAGAGTTAGTATTTTTATTTATAATCATTATAAAAACGGTTTTTATGTAATGGAAATAATGTTCGATTGAAAATAACCACACGGAAGCAGTTTGAAAAAAAAGTAGAGTTGCTTGAAAAAAAAACCTGAATTGGCGCAATCGTACCACAATGGATTACACAAAGTGGACACAAAGGCAGAATGGGTAGAAATATCAAAAAAAAAACAAAACACTTTAGGACCACCTTCTCGTACGGGGTTTGAATGGATGAAAGTGTGGGCCGACTACAAATCCAATTTAAAAAAAACTGCTTCATAACAAAACGGAATGGCGCGCAACGGGTGGAGGCTTAAACAACCAAAATAAATTGACACCGATAGAAGAAACTGCTTCAGCTTTGTTGCAATTGAACAGTATTATTAGTCCCGACGGCGAGGAAATCGGTATCAGTTCTTCTAAAGATACCGGATATATTTCTTGTATTGAAATTAATGAAAGTGATGAAATATTTGTCGCAAGTACGCCAAAAAATATTCGAAGGAAGGTAACAAAAAAGTTTCTGCTAAACAAGATATAATTGAACAACAGTTAAAAGCTCAAACAGAATTGTACAATGAAGTGAAAGATTCCTTAAAACAAATTGAAAGATATGCTCGCAAACAACAGAAGATAAAAGAGGAAAGTCTAAGCCTTTATAATAGTGAGCTAAAAATAAAAAAAGAAAAGTTTGAATTGTACAAGAAAGAAACTTTTTTTAGATACCTTTATTTACTTGAAATTTGGCATTGAAAATATATTTGAAGAATTTCTGATTTTTCTTCGCTCTGTCACAGTATACTCATTATCATCATCAGATGATGAAAATAAGGCACAACTCAACATTTTGAAATCACAACGATGGAAAATATCCCAAAAAATTAATTAAACTTTTTTATTTTTTTTGCGCCAATAAATTTTTATTCCCACACCACAATAGTGGAGTGGGTATTATGCATTTGTGCTGATGTGTGTAACGCCTTAAAATATTGGTCCTAGACCCAACTTAAAGTATCCCGATCGACTCAGAATCACTTTTTGAGTCGAACTAACGATGTCCGTCCGGCTGGCTGGCTGGCTGGCTGTCCATGTAACCTTGTGCGCAAAGTACAGGTCACAATTTTGGAGATCATTTGATAAAATTTGGGACATAGGTTCTTATTGGCACAAGGACCAAGAGGGAAGATAGGGGGAAATTTCTTCCTCTCAGAAACTATCAAACCGATTTTAATGAAATTTAAAACTTACATAGAACCATATCTTTATGGACACAAAAGGGATGCATTTTTTAAAAAATAGGACCACGAGGGGAGATAGGGCCAATTTTTGCCTCTCAAACCGATTTTAATGAAATTTAAAATATAGATAGATCCATATCTATATGGACACATAAGCTATACAGTTTTTCAAAAATAGGACCACAAAAGGAGTTAGGGGGCGATTTCTACCTCTCACAAACTTTTAAACCGATTTTAATGACTTTTATAAACATAGATAAATCCATATTTATATGGACATATAAGCATGATGTGTTTTTTTAATACTGTGTTGTAGGGTATCATATGGTCGGGCTTGACCGACTATACTTTCTTACTTGTTATTATTATTTTTTTGACGTTTCACAACAGGCTAATTCATAATATTTAAATTTTTTTTTTAAATTTTGTGTCACCCTCTTCTTTTTGTTCTGTTACAAATTCCTTGCAGTCGAAAATTTTACGTAGTAACACACAAAAAAAATTCGAGAAACAATACGACAACAGTCGAAGCTCATTTTCGAGAACCGTAATAAGGCTGGATATGTACAAGCAAATTAATCGATACGAATAAGTATCGTTACACTTTTCCCGATACTAAGTTGGTATCGATACTTTACGAGCGACACCATATTGAGTAAAAATATAGATACCCTGGAGGTATCATCCCTACCCATTGCCTTGGCAATGTATAATTTGGCACACCTTTGGACTTTGCCAAGAAATTTTTTAAGATCCTTTTTCCCACTTCATCCCGCAAAACCAAGCTTTTTATTAAAATGTTTTATACAAATTGTTAAAAAAAAAAAATATTTCGAAGTTAAATAAATGTTATTTATGGTTAGAGAATTATTCTTTGGTAAGGCCCCAGGGGCCTAACTACCGCATTCAATATCGAGTAAGCTATCGTATCGAGTTAACTATCGTATTTTTCTGCATACGATAGACACTGACGTATCGAATGAAAACTCAAGAGATTTAATGTCTTTGGTAACTCGATATCGAATGCTATCATCTCAAATTACGATACATTTCATTCGATATCGAGAGCCATGATACTAAAATAAAAAATTTCGATACATTTTGCTTGATATCGAATGCGGTAATAAGGCCCCTGTTCTGTAAACTAATTTTAAAAAATTTTAACTTATTTTTTTAAAAATTTAACTCTATTTAAACACAGTATTTAATCACAAGTCGTATTTTTGATTTTAAATATACATTAAATGTTTACAATTTAAACGATTTACGGGAATAATAAAAGTTTATTGTAACTAATACTTTAATAATTTTGCGTGTTTATAGAAATCAAATGAATTCTATACAAATTTATTTTATATATACATTTATTTAAATTTATCAAATTGGGTCAAATAACTAAACATTACAATAAAATAAATAATATTATTAAAAAAAAAAAATATTTAAATACTTATTGCAATTTATTAAACGACATTCAAGTGTTTACATACATATTTATTTATTACTCACACATAAAATAAAATGGAAAAATTTTATAAAAATTTAATGAGATAATAAAAATAATATATAAATGTCTTTTCTAAGTAAGACAAAAACTTAGAATGAAAGTTACTGCCTATTTGTAGAACGCGAGCGCAAAAGTGACTCGTTCAACTTACATTTAAAACAAAAACAAAATTTCAAAATTTGTTTTTGTTTTAAATGTAAGTTAAGCGAGTCACTTTTGTGCTCGCGTTCTACAATCAGGCAGTTAAATATTGTGTTTTGAAAATTTTTGCAGAAAATATTCTTTTTGATAATATTAGCTAACACCTTTACATTTTTTTTATCAGCGAAATGTATCGTAGAAAATAATATTTAAATAGCTTTTAGAAAAATAACGTTAAAGAGGAATTAAATATTTTCATTAATATAATTATTATCAATTTTTATCTTTAATTTGTGATATTTGAGAACTGATAACATTTAAATGCAAAAAAGTTGTGATTTAACAACTACTGTAGATGTATACCTACTAGGGTTGCCAGACAGCCTGGAATGGCCTGGATTGTCCAGTTTTTTTTTTGGATGTTCTCCAGGTTCCACCTAAAATGCAATTTATCCAGTTAAAAAACTTTATTTAATTTTGAAAAATTACTTTTTTATTAATTTCATTTATTATTGTACTAGCTGACCCGACAGACGTTGTCCTGTTAGGAAAAATTAGGAAAAATGTTTGTGTTCGATTTTTAAAATCCGTTAAAAAGATACGAACATTTGAACATTTTTCTTTAAAACGATTGCCATGGTCCAACTTAGATTTATACGAAAATAAAATTTTGCCCCGCCCTTTAACGTCCACTTTTTTCGATTTACCTAAAATCAGAAAACGGCTCCATCGATTTGACTAATTTTTCTTTCAAATGTTTGTATTAATCCATTTTAAGTTTTTGTCGAAAGAAAAATAAACCACGCTACTTTTTCCATTTATCTAAAATCGGAAAACAGTTGCACCGATTTTGCGAAGCCCTAAGGGAATCAGTTCGAACAAAATTTCCACTGTTGAATCGACAACATAAATAGGCATACGAAACCCTTATGAAAGCTGTGAAAGATGAAACTGGAGGGATTTTTTTCTAAACGCTCCCGGCGGAACTGGGAAAACTTTTTTAAGTTAGCTGAATATTGATCTTACCAACTAAAATGTAAATAGAACACTATAAGATTCACAGCATATATATATACATACATACAACCATATGTATTTTCAAATCAAATGTAAATCAAACATATGTATATGAACTAGTGCTGGGAAACTATCGATAGACTATCGATATTATCGATAGTGTTAAAATATCGAAAATATCGATAGGAAAAATATAAATATCGATATTTTTATTATTTAAAATACAGATATGAAGACATCTTTTTTTATTATTGTTTAGTAAATAATAAAATGTGTTTTTTATAAAATTATTAATTCGCGCTGAATTACAGCAATGAATACAAACAACAAGAATGGCAAGTGGTATGTATTGCTTAAGGCCAGTTTACACGGTAATACAATGTATTACGACTTTGTAGAATCAAAATATTATGAAATTCTCTCCGTGTTTAAAAGAAAAAAATAAAAATCTTTTGTAAGTATAATTCATGTTTACACGGATGGTATAAGTAAAATCAAAAATAATAACAAAAAAGCAGATGGTTGCAATTTTAAATATTTACAAAAACAACATGAAAATTTCCTGAGTTGAATTTAGTTTTTTTTGTAATTGTATAAAAATGCTATCACCTTTAATGTACTCCGTTAAAATACACCTCTGGTGTGATGAGAATACATAAGTTTCTAAAATGGTTTAGAAAAAAACCATTTACCGACCGCTTGTCAGATTTTGTATCCGTATTCTCTCTTACTCAATACATTTTGCTTTTACATGATAAGATTTTTCTCATTCTACATAATCTTTCGACATGTCGTAATACATTATATTACCGTGTAAACTGGCCTTTAAGAGTGCTTTTTACTGCTATTTAAAGGCCTTTAAGTCGAAATTTGTACATGTTTATATAGGGACTGAAATGTCAAATATTTCTGTAATGTTGTAAAAAAAAAAATGCAAATCCAAATGCAACTGCAACCATAGGACAAAACAATTAACGACCATTAGAGGATAAGTCCGCTAGATTGATTACCTTTTTGGGTTTAGAATTTAGAAAATTTTTTAAAGTTGCAATGGAATATCTTATAGTCCCTGTTACTTCGATTCCTTCAGAAAGGTACTTATCAATTTTTAAAAAACTGCCATCTAAAATAACGTGCGTATATACATACGTCTCATACATTCAATAAAGTGATGAAAACAACGGACTGTAGCCTGATAAAAAAACTGGGGATGAACGATGTTTTACATCAGGGATGTCAGCGCTTTGCACAATTGTGCAAATTAATTCACATGTACGCTTACGCTCTTTTATTTTGCGAGCGTAAAATATAATTGTTTACTGAGAAACACTCTCATTCAGCGGGAAATATCGCAAATATTGCAAGGCCTGTTTTGAGGCCTCTAAATATATTTATGTAGTTAAATAAATATACAATAACTGTATGTAGGTACATCTTTTTTTTTTGTTTTATTATCTTTTTTATTTTATTTATTATCTATGTTTTTGTTTTGTTTTATTTCTGTTTTTGACATTGTACAATGATTTTAAAACAGGGATTTCCATTTCTTTGCACAATTGTGCAATTGTGGTTATTTTTTAAGATAGAATTTTAAAATTTTATAAAAATATATATGTAAAGTGAATCCTAATCAACAAAAATTTCAAATTTTCAAAATAATTGTTTTGCATTTAAGCTAAAGATATGTGTTTTGTTCGTGAAAAAAATTCGTTGTTGCCTGTAACAGGGTCCCTTTTTCTTTCGTTAAAAAGACGTACCTAAATGCAGAAATTATTAAGAAAAGAAAAAGCCACAAGAATTTTTGGTATTTTGTGATTGTAAAAATATTTTTGTTTCTGTACCAATCGCGTCGGTGGGTTTTTTTTTGAAAACTCTTTTCTTAAGTAGGTAAAAATATTTAAAAAACAAGTTAAAAAAGTCTTGTTTTGCTACAATTTATGTGTAAACCTATACACATAAAAGCAAATGTGACAGCAGGTAAAATTTTTGGGTAAGAAGATGTGTTTTATTGATGTATTAATCATTCATTAACGCACAGAAAATTTGTAAGTTTTGTTAAAAACGTAAACGCCAATCACCACGACTTAAAAATGTTTACGGAAGTTCGTTGGCTTAGTCGGGGTGATTGTCTAAACAGGTTGTTCGATCTTAGAAAAGAGGTGTTGCGTTTTTGGGAAACTGAAAATTTAGACGAATGTGAATTAATACAGTTGAATGATTATGAGTTCATTTTAGACCTTGCGTTTCTGGCGGATACAAGCAGTATTTTAAATGAGCTAAATTTGGAACCACAAGGAAAGGGAAACAATTTGAGTGACATATATACGATTGTTTTTAATTTTAAAACCAAATTATTTTTATTAACAAATGAAATAAATAATGAAGATTTTTCCAACTTTCCTAAAACTTTGCTTATTTATGACAAGGAGAAATATTTGAAAAAATCTGAGTATTTGGCAATTTTTGAAAACTTTTTTACAACTTTCAAGATCGTTTTCAAGATTTTGAGGATATAAAACCACTACTTAACATATTCCAAAATCCCTTTAAGTGCGACATTGCGAGTTATGAATTCAGCATCCAGTCGGAACTAATCATACTTAGGAGCGAAATTAATCCTCCAGACAGGGAAAATATTATTTAGTTCTGGAAAAATTTAGACGGGGCGCTATATCCTATATTAAAAAAAAATTCCTTCAAATGTTTGTCGCTTTTCTGCTCAACATATCTTTGCGAACAAATATTTTCCGATTTGAAATACATTTGCTCAAAACAACGCAATAAATTAACATCCGCAAACCTAAAAAATGTTTTGTTGTTACGAAACTGCAATATAAATTTATAAGATATTATTGGTAAATAAAAGTATTTATTATAGGCTAGTAAAATCTCCTCTTTTTATAATGGTGGTAAATACTTACAGAATATTTTTAAACTTAATATTTGCATTAGTATGAGCAAATGAATTTTCATTGTTAGAATTCGCAAAGGTATGTTGAGCAAAAAACGAAAAATATTGGAAAGAATTGTATTAGGTTGTAAAAATACTTCAAATATTGTGAACTGCGCAATTTTTCCAAAAAATAAGCAAAGTTTCTGAGGTTCCAAATTAAATTTATTTAAATAATAACTGATTGTGTCTGTCCATAACTCAACATTTTTCGATAATTGTATTATTATTTATTGCTTTTAAGTCTTCATAGCAATAAATGTAAGTTAACTTTAAATGGTCTGATGAAAAATGAATGGAAAGCATGAACTATATTTCCTCGCATAATGCTGGCCCTGGTGTTTGCATCGCCCTTTCATGAAAATGTTTTGTAAGTTTTAATACCTTACCTGATTCCCAACAATTTAATCGAACATAGATGACTCTTAGAAAAGGTATTTAATAAGGCCTCGCAATAGGCCTCGCAACCGCATATTTCGCCCGCTGGGCATGTAAGAGATAAGAGTAATCTCGCCAACACAATCATAATTGACATCACTGTTTTACATGCAGTTTGACATGAATTTTTGCCAGAGAATGCGTCGTGAAATAAAATCAATTTTATTTTGAGGACGTTTTTTCTAATGCTCTCAAATATAGACACTTATCCTCTTAACAATGTGCCATACTTTCATTCAATTTAATACATTTTGTAAACAAAGAAAAATAAGAATAAAAGAAAAAGAAAGAATTGAGAGAGAATTTGAAGTTACTGCCGACGTTTTAATTGTGTGCTTAACTGAACAACCTAAACAAAAGCGGCAAGCGTTGTTTTAAACATGAAAATTTTATTTAAATACAATTTCAATAAAACAAACCGACATAGCGACCTGTCAAATAAGATTTATCAGCCGGGTGGTTTCTTCGTTTGTTTCGTATAAATTGTATGCAAATGAGAAGTTTTGACATACAAAAAACGCTTCCGCTCTTATTTAGGTTGCTCAGTTAGAATTTTTGCCTGAAGTTTTAAGTCAAAAACCTAAAAGTGAAATCAATTTAGTAAATATTAGGTGTTTGGCAATTTGCAATAATAAAATAAGTTTCCAAATTATTTTTAATGCCAATTCATCAAACAGGTAATATAATTGTGGTTCCAACAAACAATAAAATGTTAAAAAAGTAAAAACAAAACACATCATTGTTCCTTTTGCACGATTACAGTTTACTAAAATGCCACCAAAAAAAACAGCCATTGCATAAAAAAAAACACCGCAACACGGAAGCAGAGGGAAAGAAGAGCCTCTGAATCAGCTGAGGAACGCGAATCACGTCTTCAAGAAAATCGCGAAAGGGCATCTACGTCCAGAGCCGCAGAAACGGAAAGAGAACGCGAATCACGTCTTCAGGAAAACCGCAAAAGGGCATCTACGTCTTGAGCCGCAGAAACGGAAAGAGAACGCGAACCACGTCTTCAGGAAAATCGCGATAGGGCATCTACGTCTAGAGCCGCAGAAACGGAAAGAGAACGCGAATCACGTCTTCAGGAAAATCGCGAAAGGGCATCTACGTCTAGAGCCGCAGAAACGGAAAGAGAACGCGAATCACGTCTTCAGGAAAATCGCGAAAGGGCATCTACGTCTATAACCGCAGAAACGGAAAGAGAACGCGAATCACGGCTTCAGGAAAATCGCAAAAGGGCATCTACGTCTAGAGCCGCAGAAACGGAAAGAGAACATGAATCACGGCTTCAGCAAATGCGTGACAGTACATCTTCATCTAGAGCTGCTGAGACACCCCAACAGCATGTCGAAAGACTTGCTGCCAATCGCTCCGGAATGACTCGATCAAGAGAAAGAATCGATTTAAAGTTGGCGGCATTTAACTACAATAGGGACGATGACTACCGCAATCACAAGGACGTAGTGATTGGCGCAATGGACAAAGTTTGCTTACATTGTCGTGCTCTGAAGTTCGCTTAGGAATCCTCGGAATGTGTTGTTCGAACGGTAAAGTTGTTTTACCACAAATGATTGAGCCGCCTGAACCCCTACAAAGTTACATTTTTGGCGCCAATCCGATTTCCAAGCACTTCCTTAAAAACATCCGAAACTACAACTCATGCTTTCAAATGACGTCCTTCGGAGCACCTAATATCATTAACAACGCCGGTTACATGCCCACCTTCAAAGTGCAAGGCCAAATCTACCACAGAATTGGATCGTTGCTCCCACTTCCCAATGATGATGCCAAGTTCCTCCAAATTTATTTCACTGGCAATGAAGCTAAAGAGGTTAAACAGCGTTGCGCAATCAGTACTGGAGTCAGACGGGAAATCGTTTCCAGTCTTCAAGCTATGTTACACGAACACAACAGCCTCATCCGTCTATTCAAAATAGCCCTAGACCAGATGCCGGCGGATGATTATACGGTTGTGATAAGAGCTGACAAGACACCGGCTGGTGAGCATGAGCGCTTCAATGCACCGGTGATAGGTGACGTCGCAGTTGTTATGGTCGGCACAGACGTCGAGCGACGCGATATCATCATCCATCGCCGGAATGCAGTGTTCAACGCATTGCGGAAACTCATCGATCGTATGATGCACTACAATATCTACTGCTTTTTCCACGGGGTGAGGATGGGTATCATTTCAACGTAATGCGAATGAACCCCAACTCAAATGGAGAGTCGACAAAAAAGTTTCCTTTTATGTCTATCGCCTTATGGTCAGGCCAAATGAATGTTATTATTTGTTGAAATGTCGTGAAGTCTGCCATCAATTCATTGTCGACATGTACGCGAAAATTTGAAAGTGAACGTCTGCTCTTCATTCTGTCGAATCAGCAAAAGCTACGCGCCGAAGAATATGTCCACTTGCGTGATGCGATCGCCAATGATGGAAACGCTGCGAATATCGGCCAAATGGTGATTTTGCCAGCAACATACACAGGCAGTCCGCGACACATGCACCAGTACGCTCAAGATGCTATGACATACGTGCGCAATTTTGGACGGCCAGACCTCTTCATCACTTTCACATGCAACCCAGCATGGAAAGACATCACCGACCTTTTATTTACCGGCCAAAGTTCAACACACAGTATCGTGTCCTCGCCCGAGTATTCAAACAAAAGTTGACAAGGCTGATGGAGGCCATCACCAAAAATCAGATATTTGGCGAAACTCTATGCTGGATGTATTCTGTTTTTAGTCTGGCTTAAACAAAAAATCATGCCAACGCAAATTGATGACGTGATTTCTGCAGAACTCCCGAATCCCACAGCAGATCCGGTTCTATTTTAATCAATCCGAAAACACATGATCCACGGGCCTTGCGGTGAACTGAACACAAATTCACCATGCATGAAAGAAGGCAAGTGTACAAAGCGCTATCCACGCGAGCTGCTCCAAGGAACTCAAACAGGAGGCGATGGATATCCTCTGTATAGGCGAAGAAAGGTGAATGACGGTGGATACACAACTACAATTAAAATGCGCAATGTAGATGTTGACGTCGATAGCAGATGGATCGTGCCCTACTCACCGCTGCTTTCAAAAATGTTTGATGCCTACATCAATGTTGAGTACTGTAATTCGGTGAAGTCGATCAAATATATTTGCAAATACGTCAACAAAGGTAGCGACATGGCAGTATTCGGGCTTGCCAATCAATCTGACGAAATCATGCAATTCCAGATGGGGCGTTACATCAGCAGCAATGAAGCAGTTTGGCGTATACTTTCATTCAACATCCACGAGCGATATCCAACAGTTCAACATCTAGCTGTTCATTTGGAAAATGGCCAGCGTGTTTATTTCACCATACGAAATGCTGAAAATAGAGCCGAACAGCCGCCACACACCACTCTCACCGCTTTCTTTGAATTGTGTGCAACCGACAATTTCGCCAAAACTTTAATATATCCTGAAATTCCTAAATATTACACAAGGAACATGTCGTCAAAGAAGTTCATGAGAAGAAAGCGTGGTGCGATTGTCGCAGAATATGTTGGTGTGCATTCTTCTGATGCTTTGGGACGTGTCTACACCGTTCATCCGAATAATGCTGAATGCTATTATTTGCGATTGTTATTGCATACGACCAAAGGTCCAACATCATTCGCCGCCTTGAAAACCATCCATGGAAATGAATGTCAGACTTATAGAGAAGCGTGTTTCCGATTGGGCTTGCTTGAAAAAGATCAGCATTGGGACACAACGCTAACAGAGGCGTTACTCACGTGTCACCCAAAACAATAACGCACTTTGTTTGCGATAATTTTAACAACATGTTCACCATCTAATGAAGACATTCTAAGGCAATTACGCGAAACATATCCTAACCAGGAGTATACGGACAAGATTTTCAACCAAACTCTACTGCTGATTGAGGACATGTGCATATCCATCAACAACAAAGTCCTTATTCAACTTGGAATGCGGGCTCCGATACGGGACATAAACAGTGTTCAAGACAGAGACCTGGCGCCAGAACAGCACTTCGATGTCAACCAGCAACAACAATATGTGGAAACTCAAACAAGGCGGTTGGTTGATGATCATAAAACTGCTTACTGCTTTCCTCGATGCACCAGGAGGAACAGGTAAAACATTTCTCATCAATTTAATATTGGCGTCGTTTCGAATGCAGAATAAAATTGCACTCGCAGTGGCATCATCGGGAATTGCATCAACGCTATTAGACGGCGGACGCACTGCACACTCAGCACTGAAACTTCCATCGAATTTGAACCAGGTAGAAACACCAACTTGCAACATCAGCAAAAACTCCGGCATGGCCAAAATCCTTAAAACGTGCAAAATTATCATTTGGGACGAATGCACAATGGCCCATAAGAAAATGCTCGAAGCGCTTGACCAGACTCTACGTGATTTTCGAGGAAACAACCAACCGATGGGAGGCGCTCTTATTATTCTTGCTGGTGATTTCCATCCAACTTTGCCCGTTATTCCAAGATCAATGCCCGCAGATGAGCTGAACGCATGCTTGAAAGCTTCATATCTTTGGAACCAAGTCGAGAAAATAACGCTACCGACGAACATGCGTGTGCATTTGTTGCAAGACCCGTCTGGCCAAACATTCTCAAAGCAACTTTTGGACATTGGTAATGGAAAAATTCCAATTAATTGCGCCACGCACGAGATTTCGTTCCCGCCTAACTTCTGTCAAATGCAAATGAATATTCAAGCAGTCGTCGACAAGGTATTCCCAAGTCTAACAACCTCCTACAAAAATCCGGATTGGCTGTGCGAACGTGCAATTTTGGCACCAAAAAATGACGATGTCAACAAGCTCAATGAGCAAATTCAATTGAAACTGCACGGCAAATTAATCAAATACAAATCGATCGACACATTAATGCCTGAAGAACAAGCCGTCAATTATCCCACTGAATTTTTGAATTCATTGGAACCATCCGGAATGCCACCGCATGTACTAAAATTAAAGGTTGGGTCACCGGTAATTCTTATTCGCAACTTAAGCGCACCAAAGTTATGCAACGGAACCAGATTGACCATCAAAAACTGTTCACCAAATTTAATCGAGGCAATAGTCATCAGTGACAGATTCAAAGGCGAAGACGTACTTATTCCACGAATTCCAATGATTTCCAACGATTTACCATTTGAATTCAAGCGGCTCCAATTCCCTTTGCGTCTTGCCTTTTCTATTACCATCAACAAAGCACAAGGCCAGTCATTGACTATTGCTGGCTTAATTTTAGAAAATTCATGTTTTTCACACGGCCAGTTGTATGTGGCTTGCTCCCGAGTTGGCACCCCAAAAAATTTATACGTTTTTACACCAAATAAAAAAACAAAAAACATTGTCTATCCGCTAGCCTTAAGATGAAGTAATCAATAAATATAATTTCCAATTTGCCTTAAATACATGTGTTTTTTTTTCATTGAACCCATATCTACACCATATGTAAGTTATTCTGTAAAAAAACTTTATGATAGGTATTCCATGAATTTTTATTTAAAGGCCGTAAATTTCGTTTAAAGCTCAATTTAAATCGTCTGGTAATACAACACTTATGTTGACTTAGGGCCAGCAACGCGGACCGGGTCAGCTAGTATGATATAAGACTAAATTTTAAGTGTTACGTTTCCTTGCTTTTAAAAAATTTTGTTTTTATTGCAAAATAAAATCTGAAGTAAAATTTTACTTTTTCTTATTGTTAAGTGCATTTTCAAAATGTCTAGTTATTTTTTCAAAACCAAGGTAAATTTTTTCTATTGCCCAGTTATTTGACTTTTGGTATCTGGCAACCCTAATACCTACGGTAACCAATCAGTCTCTTATACAGAAAAGTTTTGGAATTTAAAGCTTTATTCTTTCAAGCGAAACACATTTATGTGTTTTGTGTTCAGTATTTTGACTTTAATAATATTGTCACCGTATAGATGAAAGATATATACACAGAATAAAATAAAAATTGATTTCAATAAAAACAAGTAAGAAAGTATATTCGGTCCAGCCCGACCATATAATACCCTACACCACAGTATTAAAAAACACATCATGCTTATATGTCCATATAAATATGGATTTATCTATGTTTATAAACTTCATTCGGTTTGATAGTTTCTGAGAGGAAGAAATTTCCCCATATTTTCCCTTGTGGTCCTACGATTTGGGCCATTTTCAATAGGCTTGGTCCTTGTGCCAATAAGAACCTACGTCCCAAATTGTATCAAATTATCTCCAAAATCTCCTGTACTTTGCGCACAAGGTTACATGGACCGCCAGTCTGCCAGCCAGCCAGCCGGACTCTATAAGGTGGGTCTAGGACCAATATTTTAAGGCGTTACACACATCAGCACAAATGTAAAATACCCTCTCCACTATTGTGGTGTGGGTATAATTAAAAATTTCAATTATCAATAGCAAGAATTGGGAATTTTGCACATTAAAACTAAATCTTATTAATTAAATTTTTTGATTACCAAGAAAACCTTTGATAACAAATATGCAAGTGACAGTGCAAAAAACTGAACTGGCAACAATGAAATTAAGTAGTTTGTTTTTTTCTTTTTGTTTTCCACTTACAACTACAGTTAGAGTTGACAAAAAATCAACCAATTGTAGTCGGGATTTTAAGAAAAGATAAATTCACTGTTTGTTGTTGGTGTTTTGTTTAAGCTTTGATATTATAACGGGTAAGACTTTTAAGTGATTATAATCTCTATTCGCTTAGCAGTTTTATTTGAATAATATCTTTAGCTTTTCTAAAATCTTTGGATGAAGTGTCTGAGATCTGGCCTAAGCAACCAGTGAAATGCGCATAGGAATAGCTTATTCCTCCAACAATAAATTTCAGTTTATCAATAGTAGTAAGAATTTGGAATTGAGTACATTTAAACTAAATCTTATTAAAAAAATTGTGATATTAATAAAAAAAATTTATTAAATTTGCACCAGTTAAAAAATTACTCGTTTAATTGCACTGCTTTTATTAAAGTCGGTTTTTTTAATAAGTAAAAACTAAGTTAACCGGTTTTCGGTTTCAGTTTTTGACTCTAGAAAAACGGGTTCAAAAAAAAAAAACTCAAGTTCTATTTAAACCAGTGATTCCAATAGTAGGGAATTTTCCCTTTTTGTAGGATTTTTTTCGGAAAATTTCAAGCGTAGGGAAAAGATTACATATTTTTTTATTTTAAGGCAAATGTAGGAAGTTATCCAAATAAACAGCCATGTTCTGACAATCGCACGATTTGAAATCGCAAAGCGCCAGATTTATTTTATGGTGTTCTGACACTCGTGCGTTTTGCTTGCGATCTGCCACAGTTTCTAAAAGTTCCCTTTAGCATTCTTTTGAAGTTTGAAGTAGCCAAATTTCTTGCGATTGCGATTAACAGTAAACGTATTTTGCAATTTAAAGTGAAATCGCAAATGTTTAGCGTTTTGCGATTGTCAGAACATGCCCGATAATCTAATTTTCAATATATTTAGCCATGCCACAGAGTACAATTCCGTTCGGAATCGAAAAAAACATATTTGTTTATTGATAGAAAGTGTATTTTGATAGTTGTTTGGCCTTGCAGATACAGAAAACTCCGATTCCGTTCATGAAAACAAAAATGGTTTCATTCCGAATTTTTTTTCGTCATTTTCTGAAGCATTTTTCATATACAATAGCATTTACAGTTAGGGACAAAATGGTTCACGAAATTATAAGAAATTTTTGTTTATCATGAAAACTATTAAAGTTTCAACTTGGAAACTTTCAAAAACTATTGTATGGCTTTCTACATTTTATAATAAAACTATGTACACTTATTTTCAAAAGTACCGCTAGTTTTTATGGTTGTACTAAGTTAACATCCAAATCATATGTGTGAACAATATTGACCCTGTGTGAATCTTCCATAACAATTCGAAAAAAGTTCAAGTTTTTTCTGTGGGATTTGCTTTTAAAGTGAGTAAATTAATTACTAATATTAAATTTTTTTAAAATTTGAAAAATCTTTGAGCATTTACATTTTGCCTATTTTCTTTAAGAACGGTAATTCAAAAGCGGCACTTTTAAAACTGAGCATTGTGAAAAATTGAAAAAAGGAGGGTCACATCGCAAGATCACAAAAAATAAAACATTTCAGTGAGATTTTAATGCATCTAGAATAAAAAAAGTGTAGTTTGGATAGCAAAAAAAAGCTGGTCGCCCAAAAAACACTTTCGCCAAAAGATTTTCGCGACTCAAAGCGATTTATTGTTACTGGTGTAGTCAATATAGCTATAAAGGTCCGGCAAATAATAAGCATTGAGTACAATTTAGATGTAAGCACTAAAATCGTACGAAGTTGCTTAAGTTCAAGTAGATTAGTAGCTGGAATAAAGAGCGACAACCCACCTTTTCGCAAAAATAAAAGCTGAAAACGGCTATAGTTTGCAAAAAAGTAAAAAAAAAATCAGTTTTAAAGATTCAATGCGTGCAACATGCCTTAGATCGGGTAAAAATTATGAGATTGCAGGCAGGCGGACGGGAGTTAACATGTCTGGCGTAAAAGTGTTACCGTAAAAGAGTGAAATTATTCCAAATGTTTAAATTTTGATGATCTCATAAATGACTTGAGATTGTTTTCGCAGGAACCAGCTTCGAGCACTCCGCTAATTCAGAAGAAAAATGTGTGCAAAGAACTACATAATCGTCCTTTAAGACCCGTTGTTTCCAAGATAAGCCATATTCGGGTAAGAACCACGACAGGGTGATATCAATATGCAGGACGACGATCACAAGCATACTTCAGAAATAGCTAAAAGTTAGTTTGAAGAAAATAAAAATTCGAAAATAAATTTACATAATTAGTCGCCAGAGTAGTACCCCCATTTGAGTACCTTTGGTCCATTCCAAAACACCTTTTTTTTTTTGCTCAGAGGAACCCGCCAAGCACTGTATATAAGCTTTGCGAGCTTGCCGCTAAAGCTTGGAAAAAATAAAGCCGAAACTGCTAAGAACTTTTGTAAAAGAATGGAAAAAAGGATTAAGGCAGCTTAAAAGAGCAAATGGACAACATACCAAACGCTAGGATCCAAATACAACAATAATCTCTAACAAGGGTCATAATTGTTCACATTCAGAACTCAATACTTATACCGTGTAAAATATTATGAACACTTATTTTTTAGAAAAGTTTTTATTTTTATGTTCTTGAAATGTTTTACTTTTCATATAGTTAAAAAATTTTAAATAATTATAAATAAAATAAAAATTTATAGCATATTTTGCCAATAACACAAAATCTGTGAACAATTTTGTCCCTAACTGTATGTTCAAATGTAGTATTTTTATTTTAACAGAAACCTTATACTACGAGTCATAATAGCCTGGCTATCTTCAACAATTGCCAAAACCAATATACGGGTTCGCATTTGTGAACTTTTCTCTTATTTTTGCTATTTGCATTCGCAATCACATTCTAAAATGTATGCGAATATAAAAAGCGAATATTTAATGAATGAAATTTCTACATAGAAATAAATTTTGCACCGAGAAAAAAATAATCCCACCTTCTTAACTAAGAGAAATAAAAAAATACAATTCCGAATTTTTTAAAAATATTTAATAAGAACTTTTAAGGATATATTTTTAAAAGGAAATATTCTTTATATTTTTGTTGAGGGGAACTGAAGTAAATATTTTTTTAATATTCTACTGAGCCTTCCCTCTTATTTGGTACCGAGTTTGCTAAAAAATTATTAGATACTTCAAATATTAACGCCTAATTGCACCAAGTGAAAGTTGAAAGATGTTGCAAATGTAAACAAGTTATTTCCATTTTTAACATCTTCTCCGCATTCCTCTAATACATATGTGCTCAAATTAGCGACGCAAAGTGGCTGAAAATCGTTTTTCATCGGCCAATAATTTGTAACTTTTGAACCGATAGAGTTAAATTTGCTGGAGAGAAGACTTCTTGAACTTTCCTACAGTTTTAATTTTAATAAAATCGACTTAGATGTTATTGAGAACTTTAAGGTCAAAGTTAAACTTTTGATGTTTTTTTGCATTTAGTAAAAAAATGCTTTTGATTTTGTGGATTTGTCTCACTCCTTATGCGGCAATTTTGTTGATGTACAAAGCCGTTTAGCCATATAATTACTTTTTTATATACAGGCCTGTTCTAAAAATCTTTTGATTTTAAATCACGTTATTTCAGATCACATGTGCCTTTTTCGGTTCTTCGGGATTTTCATTTAAGATGGTGAATAATTTTCTTTTTGTTATAGTAAAAAACACCATAAATTACAAGGCGAATTAAATACTAGGTGGCCTCGTTAGCCTACGTCATCATTATCTGAGCAATTGGCAATTGTTATTTTTATTTTTTCATGTTGGCTTTCGTTAAAACTCTCGAAATTGAACAATTGTGCAAGTGAAAATAATCGAAGTTGCACTTTTTTATAGTCCCTTTTTGTTTTAGTCACATGTTTTCGACAGATTGGTAAAGTTGTACCAGGCGAATTGCGTATTTTTTGTTGTTGTGACCACGAAATAAGCTGATCTTGAACCAAGTTTGTATAAATATTGCTTAAAGGAATAAAAATGTCAGTAACGGAACGCTGACAAATTTTAAGAAAAGGCACGGAATTCCATATCTGAATATTGTGAAGATTTCCTTTCAAGAGATACATTCGTATATATCACCTTTAATTTATTATACATGAGTGATTGTATATATAAATAAGAACTTAAGCTAACAGTTCTAGGTAACTGTTAATTTTAAAACAGCTGTAATGATGAAAACTAAGTCATTTATAAAAATTAAGTGTGTTATTTTCAATAAATCTATGTCTATTATTGTATTATTTTCAAATTGGAAACCGCTCGGAAAAGCTAATATTTCGAAAAAGTTAATTATGTACTGTATATTCAGAAAACACGCAATACTAATGTTTCGTTTTTAGTGTCGTCGTCTGTGGCAAAATTGAAACATAAGTAGTAACACATGTTTCGACAAATGCTGCCTGATCTGTGGATACCTTTAAAACTGAACTTGGTGAAATTTGCCGTTTAAGTAAAATATTTAGTTCTTAATTATTTATATGATTGAGTTTAATTTGATTGATGAAATGAATTTGCAATATTTGACATTATGTACATACGTATAATTTCAACAATAAATCTTGGTAGACTTTTGAAAATCTAATTTACAAAAGGTTCTTTAGTAATAACGAAAAAGTTAATTACACTGTGCTCGAAATTGACACTTTTTTTTTAAGACAAGCTGGACACTTGGAGTTTGAACATAATTCAGGTACGCTGAATCCAGTGGTAAACGCCGATTTTTTTTTAGGTTCGCTCTGGATTTCGAGATATACCGTTATTTCGAAAATGTAGGAGGTTGCACAACATATGTTCGCGTAACTCAAAAACTGTTAAGTTCATTGAAAAAACTTAAAAAACTGAAATTCCCGAAATGGGACTTTTTCTTCAATATATTTCTAGTCTGCATTAAACATTTTGTATAAGAGCCCCCTTAAGGAATGGAGCTAGCGGATGGGTAGGTTAGAAATAAATGATTTAAATGAAAACTAAAGTGGGGCTATTCATACATTTTACCCACCTAGGGGCATCATTGGCACTGCAGGAGCCAAATTTAAGAATTCCAATTATAAAATTATGGCGGTTTAATAAAATTCTTAAATTTGGCCGCTGCAGCGCCTGGGATGCCCCTAGATGGGTCAAATGTATGACAGCTCCACTTTATTTTCCATTTATTTCTAACATACCTACCCGCTTTCTAGAAATATATTAAATAAAAGGTCCCATATATGCCCAGGAGTCGCCCCTAGAAGGATAAAATGTATGACCGACCTCCCTTAGGTTTTTTTTCTTAACATTTTCTTTAAACATACTTGCCATGTATCTCCAACCCTTAAGGGGACGCCCATACAAATATGGCCGTTAATTGAAATTCTTTAATTTGGGCCCTGCTGCGCTTAGGATGAACCTAGATGGGTCAAATGTATGACCAACCCCACTTTACTTTTCATCTCAGACTAGAAGGATATTGAAGAAAAATTCCCATAAATGCCCAGTAGTCGCCCCTAGGTGGATAAAATGTATGACCGACCTCCAATAGTTTTTTGTTCTTAACATTCTCTTAAAACATACTTGTCCCTTATCACCACTTTTTAGGGGGGCTCCTACACAAATATTGCGTTGTATGAAATTCTTAAATTAATTAAAATTTTTCGACTTTTGTGAAAAAAATCAAAAGTTGCTAACAGATTTTAATCATTTATGTCTTGTTTTGTTAGAAGCTACACAGAAAAAATTAAAAATTGTCTCTAATCACCAAGTTTGTTCCAAATTCATAGAATCAAGCAACCCATTTGTTGATTTTGCACCTATTACCAAAATGATTATATTGATTACTAAAAATTGTAAAAATTTAATATTTTAAATATTTTTTTCTCAATTAATGATATTTTTAAATTTAATTAAAAAAAATGTTTAAAAAAACTTGGCCATTTTAAACAATGTGTTGATTGATTTCGACAATTTCCAACAACAATTTCACAAGTTTGAATTATTTTGTTTTAAACGAAATAACTTTTTTTTTAATTAATTAATTTCTTAATTCAAAATTTATTTCAAAACAACTAAAATGTTAATTAAATCAAAATTATATATATAATTTTCATTCAACAAAAAAAATGATTGATTCAATTATCACACTAATTAAATTTAAATACTTTTTAAATAATTTTTTTGATTGATAAAAAACTACTAATAATTTTTTCTGTGTACGTTCTTTATATGTCTGAATTTTTAAAATATGTACAAAAATTTCGAAATTTTGGTAAGAAAATTTTTTTTCAAAAAAAAAAAAAAAAATTATATTTCTGAAACGACTGCGCATATCTAGAAAGATGTTGCGAAATTTCGTTTTTTTTTAGTTTTTTCAATAAGTTAAAGCGTTTTTTAGTTACGCGAACATATGATGTACAACCTCCTCCATTTTCGAAATAACGGTAGGTATATCTCGAAAACCAGAGCCAACTTAAAAAACGGCGGGCATCACTTGATTCAGCGTACCCGAATTATGTTAAAAATGCAAGTGTCCAGCTTGTCTTAAAACAAAGTGTAAATTTCGAGCACAGTGTAATTAACTTTTTCGTTATTACTAATGAACATTTTCTAAATTAGATTTTCAAAAGTCTACCAAGATTTATTGTTAAAATTATATGTATGTAGGTATGTACATAATGTAAAATATTTCAAATTCATTTCATCAATCAAATTAAACTCAACCATATAAATAATTAAGAAAGTTTGCCTTTTAGCTAACGACATGCAGGTATTTTATTGAAAAAATGGCTTTACAAATTTTAAAAGTACATATCTACATACCTACATATTTTAAATTATTTGCAATGTACTTATTATGTATTAAAAAATATAATTTTTTTATATTTTTGTTAACTAAAAAACAAAAGAAAAGAAACAAGAAAATTACTTCATACTACAAGTGAGTGGCGAGGAGGTCGGATAAATGAATCATCAACTAGACTTAGAGACGAGTTTTGTTTTTATTTGTTTTGTTGTTACGAGTATTTATTTAAACAAGCTGACGCGATGGTACATAGGTAATTTAGAATATAACAAAGACAAAAACAAAAAGCAGTAATAATATGTGAAATATGAAACTTAAGATTTGAAAAAAAAAATATACCTATAAACAAAGTTTAGTAAAATAGGGCTTTAATAAAAAAGGAAATTGTTAAAAAAAAGGGGAAAAGGAAAGATTGTTATTGAAAGAGAAGTAATACAAATGTTAGCTGGTTTTTTATTCATGAAAAGTCAATGATTGTAAAATAACAGCAACAGCAGCTTGCCGACAAGAGGGTAATGATTGAAGAAATAAAACCAACTAAAACAACAACAATTACATTTAAATCTACATACATATCTATCACCCGCGCCGCCTTAGTGCCTGAAATCTGTTAATAGTTCTGATTTTTTTTTATAGAAGAAAGCAACATTTGAAGCAGTAACCATAAAACTACCGTCATCATCATCATAAAAGAAATAGAGAAAACGTATAAATTGTACTCTGTGGTAGGTATAAATAAGGAAGTGGAAAATCAATTGATATATTATTTTGTATTTTCTTCGTTTGCATTTTATAAAGACACAAATTAATTGCACTCACACACACACGTTCACTCTAAAAAGATTTTTTTTTAAAACTTCTTCAATAAACCACAAATATCGATATTAAATTACTATTTTTTAATCATCGCCAAGAAGTTCTTAAGAGGCAAATTTATTTGTAAAAAGGGGGCGAAAATTGCCACGCATTTAAAAATTTATCTTGTTTTACGTTTTATATTAAAGTTTATTGCATTTTTTTCTGCAAATCACTAATTTTCTACGTTTTTAACATTAGATTATTAATTTTTTTTACACTTTTGTTTATAATGCTAGGTATATTTTACCTTCTTTTTTTGAAACACTTTGTTGATATAAAAATTTGTTATTATTTATTTGTTTTTGCTGTTTTGGTTTTATTATTATACTTTAGATTTTATTAGCGTGCTAACATTTTTCTGACTATTGTTTGTGTTAAAACAGTAAAAAATAATAATGATTTTGTAAAACATATGTCTCAAGACGTTTTTAATTAGTTACCACAGTTGCAAAATATAGTATGAATTGTTTGTGTCACTTTATAAGTAGTAAATAAACACATCTGGCCACTTTTGCTCAAATAAATTAACCGCTTAATTGCTTTTTATAGTTAGCAAAGCGAATTTAAATATCCGGTGGCGGCAATAAATACAAAAAGTACAATTTGGTCGGATTCGTCAAAAACACAAGCAACTTTTGACACATCTCTAACTTGAAGGCCACACGATCAAGTTTTGCATTTCAATTCCTTTCAATTTGTACCGTTTCACATAAGTCAAGTTTGACTCGTTAAGTCTTGAGTTTTTAGGAGAGAGGGGAAAAGAAATGGCATTCTCTTTTCCCTTCTTTCCTAATAGCTAAATACTGGACGAGTCAAACTTGACGTGTGTGAACCGGGACTTTGAAATACACTCTCACTTTTTTTACTAACCCACTAATGGCCATTTTCTCATTAGGCGATTATCTTATTTCCCAACGAAAAACTCTACATTATAGAAATTTGGTTTTCTCAATGTCTCATTTGCTTCGATTTTATCGCAAAGCTTACCGGCACTCAAGGTGTATTTACACAAGGTAGACTAATTTGGGAGTGTAGACATGCTGCTCTATAAAAGGGACCAAGTTGTCAAAGTTGTCTTCATATAAAACAAAAACAATTTAACGCACACATGTACAAATTTTGGCTCATATATACGAAATTTGACGTTAAGGTACCAACTAGGGGTAATCAGCGGACAAACATATGGGCCAACGAGCTTACCTTGTGTAAATATAAATTGCCGGCACTCATCCACCAATTATTTATTTTCCTTTTAATTGCCGTACAGATAAATTCAATCAGCTGACTCCCAACTTTTACATGTATATTGAGTGGTGTTGACAACTGAAAACAATGTTTTTTGTCGGTATATTGAGAAACCCAAAATCGTTAACGGACAGTTTATCGGTCCAATAAGTTTAAGTAACAGTCAGTTTGTCGATACATTGAGAAAATGGCCATAACACTTTTTAAATTGACCTCGAGATTGCTTTTAATTTTAGCTTTCCATTCGCTTGGCAATTTTATGTTCAATTTAACAGCTGATCACAAATATATTTTTATGTTCCTTTCAAAAATATATATCTTAAAAAATAAATGTGTTTAACTTAAACAAACTATGTTTTTAAAAATTCTTGTGATTTTTTACAAAATAACTTTATGAAAGCTACCATTTTGAGAATTTTTCTTCGGGGCATTTTTAAAATGGAATTAACACATTTGTATGCAGCCTATGCTGTCAATTCAAACGAGTTTTGACAAGTTTTGATAGTGATTTATTGAACGTTTGGCTGCAGGGCTAGTAACATTCCATGTAGATAAGCCAATGCTATGTTAAAACAACAAACAATTTCTTGTGCACACTTCAGTGCTACCATTAACAAAATTCAAAGTATACTTGAGATGAAGCAAAATTTCCCGAACTTTATAATATAACACCAAATTAGAAAAACACAAACAAATCCATTAAAAGGAGTTATATTGCTTAGATTAGTTAGTTTTGCTAAATACATATAACATTAAAAGCTTAATTTTAATTAATAACAAATAAAATAAAAAAGAAAAGAATGAGTTCCAGTTCCATATTTGATTGCATTTATCTAGGGAATGTTCAAAGTGTTCATTGCCCTACATTTGTATGCCATATTTAGTGAACAAAGTTCCTCTTCTGGTTTCGGACGACAGTATGGTTCTCAACTGAAGAATTTGAAAATGGCAAAATAAAAAAATGATTACTTTATGACACTATGAAGCTTATATTTATCGAAATCTTAGAGTCGCCATTACCAAGGTCTTGCAAATCGAAATGAACGACGGAAAACACTTCTCAAAAAGAAAAAGTGACTTTGGTTTAGAGGACTGTGCATTTTCTGGATTAAAGTACATTAAAAATCGCTAAATCTTGAAGCTAAGAAAGTCCTAAATTTTGTAAATTTCAAGAATAAATTTAATCTTTATATTTTTTGAGTTAAAATAAAAGATTACACCTAATCTACTCCCAAAAGAAATTACGCGTTACCAACAAACAGTGAAATTAACATCCGATACTGGTAATTACCCACGAAGCGGTAGCACTGGCAGCAGCCATAACATAAATAAGAGCGCAAAGCGTTTTGTAGCTGTTAAAAATTATCATGCAATTTCAAACTGTAAAAGGGGCACTGTTGCCCATTCAGAGATCTTCCCGCTAAATCTAGCGTTTTTGAAATGTCAATTGCGGGAAAAAAATACACTTTAGAGGTAAGCGAGAATTCTAGTGGTTTTCAAACATCTCTCCGCGGCTTTTCGCTACAAAAACATTTCTCAATATTTAAATTTACAGATTTTATACTTTTTTACCATTATGATTTTTGGGTCTTCTGGTTAAAACTACTTGTTTATGTTCACGGGCTTACTTACTTTTGTAGTTTAAGGATTGTATGTGACATTTTTTTCGATTTTCAGTTAGCATTTGTTAGTGCTGTACTGACAGTTCACAAACTTAAGCTTGTTAAAAAAAATTTGAAACAAATGATAAGATATTGATCTAAACTGTCTCGATAGATCCCAAGGATTATAATTCACTTTCTTTCATCTAAATAATTTTATCTATTTGCTTAAAACGACAGATAATTGTCAATATTAGCTTAAATGTTATAAAATTGTTTAAGTTTTTATATAGGAATTTGTATATCCTCCACCACAACTAGTTGTGATAAGAATACGCAAAGTTTGTCATTCCCCAAAATATATGTATATATTTTTTAGGTCATTGAGTAATTCTAAGCCGATTTAGCCATGCCCGTCTGGCTATTCGTCTATTGAAATCACGCTCACTTTCAAACGACTCAAAAAAAAGACAAATATTGGTATCAAATTGTTTCTAGTTTCCCTAAGCAGTTTGGGGTTGAAATCCATTAAAATTGGCTAAGTAGATAAAAAGAAATAAATTAAATTGTGGAACAACTACCCAAAAAAATGTGTAAATTTTGCTCTGTCAGTTTTATATGACTAGAAATTACATTGACAACTTTCGAACAGATCGGTACAAAACTTACCATTGGCCTACTCTCGGAAAAAACTTTAGTACGCGTAAAACCGTAACGCTCTCAATCAGTGTTCTATTATAATGAAGTTTAATCAGTCATAGTTTTATAAAGCTTCGTACAGACGATGGTCAGATATTACAATATTGTAATTTTTCTGACAATGCACAGTAGGTAATTTGGCCTATATTTTTGGCCAAAATTCAAAATCTGCACTTTAGAAAAAGTACTTTTTTTTTGTTGTAATGTGATAAAGAATACTTCAAAGCAAATAGAAGTGAATTTTTATTTTATAAATAACAAAAACCCGTTCATCGCCCAACTCTTAAAGTCAATGTATACAATCAACAGTTTAAGTGGGGCGCGCTTCGTGTTATTTTTTATTACAATACCTGACACTAGTTTTTAATAAAAAACAAATGAAAAATACAATAAAATATGGAAAACAATATTAATAGTAAGTGCTTAATAAATACATAATCGTTGTTTAAAATAAAATAGTTTATTGGTGAAAAAAAATCAATCTTTTGATCTTATCTCAATTAAAAAAAAAATAAAAGTTTTATACAACTTTGGAGAAGCTTTTAAAAAAAGTTTAAAATGTTTTAAAGCTAAAAGTAATAAGGTCTTGATAAGTATTTGATTTTGAGATTGTATAATCAATTTCATGCTGCGTTTTTTTGCGTTTTTTGAGATATCCCATTTTTTTGCAGGCAAACTCTATTTCGCTTAAGCTCTGAATACACTGAGGATCTAAGCGCCAGTGAAAGCGATGAGTGCGCAAATGATGTCAATATGTTAACATACACAATTTACACAAATGATTTGAATGATATCAAATTAGAAAATTAATAAGATATACCAAAAGTAGACAAAAAGAAATTTTAAAAATTTTGTTCTAACGCGTATCTTTTCATAAGAATTCGATATTTAGAAATTCCAAGTTTATTCTTAGTTTTAGAGTTAATAAGTTAAAAAGTTAATCAAAAAATTCATATCCAGATTTGTTAAAATTCTCTCCGCCTGTTATCAATTTTGGCCAAACAAATTGGATAAATTACCCATAGTGCAATGGTGCCATTGTCAGATGCATTAATTTTACACATCTGCCAAATGAAAATGAGCTTACAATGTTCAGACAGTTGCAAGACATTTTTAGGCAATTTTAATGACAACATTATAAGATCTGACCATCGTCTGTACGAAGCTTAAGACTAAATTTCGTGAAGATCGGTCCATAGTTTACCATAGGTCCCATATAAACCCCACTCCAGAAATATTCTAACTGTAGGTAGAGGTTATCAAAAATTCGTCACAGCCCAATTCATCACTCTAGTTATTTTTTAATTTTTTTTTGGGAAAATAGGTAGGGAAGTTGGAAACCTTATTATTTACCGTATTCTAGAGTCATATACCTTTGAAAAAGCAGCTTATACATAGATTTATATTAAATGTTAATGTTTTAGCGGTATTTAAAAACAATCCCGCTAATTAAATATTTAGCGGTTTCTAGCGGCTTTGAAGTCCGATTTGGCGGGAAATGTTCAAAAAAAGTTGGCAACAGTGAAAAGGGGTCTAAAAGTTAGTTGAAAAAAACATGAAAACAAAGGAAGAAAATAAAAAATTACTTTGATTATTTTCATTTGGATGACAATTTGGGGATATTGCTAAACTATTACCTTATGCCATTTCTTGTCCCCTCTCTCCTAAAAACTCAAGACTTGACGAGTCAAAATTGACGTGTGTGAACCGGCACTCACTTACATTTTGTCAAAAAATTAGTTAAAATTCAATAAAAATTTAAATACTTGAAAAAAATCTATTTTAAATTTTTTAAAGTAGAAAAAGTGAATAAAAAATTCATCCAAACACAAGGAATTGAAAATGCGTAAAGGCATAAGTGCAGCCACAATAAATTTGTAGTACAGGAAAAAGATTTACCTTCTAAAGCAATTGTGTATATTTTACATATAAACCAAAAATTTTTTATATTTTCAACAAATAATTTTAACTTTCACTCTAACTTTTTACAAAAATTGCTAATTACCAATTGGATAGGCCTTGCACAAAACAAATATGTATATCATAAATACAAGCCCTGAAAACAAATGGAAGATATCCCCCAAGGTAATAGTTTAGCAATATCCCCAAATTGTCATCCAAATGAAAATAATCAAAGTAATTTTTTATTTTCTTCCTTTTATAATTTTTGAGAAAATTACGCAACATAAACAGAAAAAAATTAAATTATAGTACATATCATAAATAAAAATTAATCAAATTATAAATTAATTTCTAATTAGTTCTCAAAGTCTGGTATCACACATGCATGTTCTCTTCCCCTCTCACCAATAAACTCAGACTTTCTGAAAGAATACTTTCATACTGTGAACCCAGACAAACTATTATGGAAAAGGAAAATATTTAAATTAAATAAATCTGTTAAATATTAATCTGTTTACTTTCAATTTAGTCAAGATATTTCTCAACCCTGGATGCAATTTTAAAGAAGTGGTATGTTTTTTTTTTCAAAAATATGGTGAAAGCTAAATATTTATGTATATTATTTTACTTTATACGTAAACAATTACCAATTTAATTTTAAATACAAAGCTGTACTTCTTTGTACAGAAATGACAATTTTTAAAAATGCAAAATCTTCTTTTTATCATGCCAATGATATTTTGACGATATCCTCCTACTTTCTTATAATTGGTTATCTGGCGATATTGCTAGTTAATCATCTAGAAGTATCGCTTTGGTATTGCTAAGAAGTATTGCCATCGAGACACGTTTCTTCCCGAATAAAGTATCTTCCGTAATACGAAATTGATTATTGCCGCAAAAATATTTTTCATCCAGGCAATACGTTTGGCAATACATAAGGTGTATTTCTGTGTTTGCTGGGAAAATCGATGATAAGAAATCAGGGCTGCTAGATTTATTTTTTGAAGAAATCGTTTCGCTCCTCGCCCTTACTGAGTGGTGCATGGCTGTAATAAGTGAATTAATTCGCCTTGGTTGAAGCGGCAAACACTGCTGCATTCTGGTCTCCACGGATTTTTTTGGTTAATTTTATTTTTTGGAGGTTCATGTCAGTAGGAGTCGCCAAAAACAATTTTTATGCAACAAAACAATGTTTATATTTTAAAAAAATTTAACAGAATATGTTTGTGAGAAAACAGAAAATTTTCAGAAAAATGTTTTAAGAGGTATTTTTTCCTAAAAGCGGTATATGTTGTGGATAATTTTTCCTTATTGAGGTTAATTAAAACATATGCACCATAAAAAACCGTTATTCGAAGGCGAATTCGTGTATCCGGTGGTTGCAAAATAAATATATATGGTAGTAGTAAAACATGGCTGTCAATAGTACTATTCACAATAGTGAGTGAATGGCTAGTGAATACACAAACCAAAGTAAACTCTATTGTGCGCCCTTTTAAATTTTATTTTAGTTTCAACAAAATTATCAGTCAGTGTGCTGTTTAATGCCGTGCTCAGAGGCCTGCGCTCAGAGAGCCGCCGCCGCCGAAAATTTATCGACTAAAGTCGGCTTAAAATCAGCCGCCGGTTACAGTCACAATTTAATTTTGTTTTTAATAAACTAATAGAAACGTTGGCCAATATATCGGTCACTTCTACCGGTCAGAAATAATATTTATAACTAAAGGGTGGTTAAATTTCAAGGGCCGATGTTGATTTTGAATAAAACACAAACTATTTAGGAAATTATTGTAATTTTATTTTATTATGATATATTGGTATTACTCAATTATGTATGGAACAAAATATCGGCCAAATGGGCGCCGCGACCACGGCGGCACACCTCCATCCGATGGTCCAAATTTTCGATGACCCTGAGGCATAATGGAGGTTCTATGCCGTTAATGTGCCGAATTATCTCATCCTTTAGCTCTTGAATTGTTGCTGGCTTATCGACGTACACCTTTTCTTTCAAATAACCCCAAAGAAAAAAGTCCAACGGTGTCAAATCACATGATCTTGGCGGGCAATTGACATCGCCATTACGTGAGATAACACGGCCATTGAATTTGTTGCGCAAAAGAGCCATTGTTTCGTTAGCTGTGTGGCAAGTGGCACCGTCCTGCTGAAACCACATATCGTCCACATCCATATCTTCCAATTCGGGCCATAAAAAGTTCGTTATCATCTTACGATAGCGAACACCATTCACAGTAACTGCCTGACCGTCCTCATTTTGGAAAAAATACGGCCCGATGATCCCGCCAGCCCATAAACCGCACCAAACAGTCACTCTTTGTGGGTGCATTGGTTTTTCGACAATCACTCTTGGATTCTCATTCGCCCAAATGCGGCAATTCTGTTTATTGACGAATCCACTGAGGTGAAAATGTGCCTCATCACTGAAGATGATATGCTTTTTGATTTGAACGCCCATTTTCATAATAAGTCTGGATAACTTTAGCACGTTGTTGGATTGTGTATCTCTCCATGGTTCAAATTGAGCAAGTCTGAAATAGAGAAATGTCAAATAAAATTCGGAAAAAAATTTGGCGTTTAGGTGTGGTTCACATTCAACATCGGCCCTTACAATTTAACCACCCTTTAGTAACTGCCCGTCTATACCAGAGATAATTATTGCGACACATATTGCAGTAAATGTCAAAACTATGTTATCTTTAATGTAGACAGCAATTTGTTGTACATACATATTTATTGCCGGTAATTTATGTTGCAATAATTGTTAGTCCATTTTCGCTGACAATTATTGCTTACATAAAACGTCAAATTTGGTTGTCAATTGAGAAAAAAGAAGCAAAAAAGAAAAATATAAAAGCAAATATTGTGAGAAAGAAATTAAATTTGTGAAATGGTAGCACATTATAATTGTAGTAAAAGAATTAAATTAAAGAATTTAATAAACACTAAAATAAAATTACAAACATTATTTTTATTAATATAATTTTTTTCTTATTCGACCTATATTATTTCAATTTATATAAATTTGTTTAATTTCTTTTTTTTTTGTTAAAGAAAAATTAATATTTTTACATAAAAAAGATCTCAAGATTAAACAAATTTATATACTTATTAATAATAAAGTCGAATAAGAAAGAATTTGTACCAATAAAAATAATTTTTGCAAGATAGCACCAGTTTTTACACTGCACCTTCTTCCTTGATTTTTTTAAAATTATGAGTTAACATAAATACGTTTTCCCATGCCTTTAACATAAGCTGAGCAATAAGCAATATTGCTTTGTTATATTACCAACTGGCTGAGATATTTATCTTTAGTGTAGATCTAGGGTAACAAACCGTTTGCAAATTTTAGCCACAACAATTTTATGCGTTAATTATTATTTTTCACAACTTTTTAAAAAATAATTTTTAAAAAATAAATAATATTCAAGCTCGAGGTCAGTTTTTTCCTTTTTAATTCTTTATTTTTCCATATTTTGACATCCTTTGGATATCATCTTCAGGAATGAGTCACAAAAATACACAACAATTAGCTTGAAGATCTATTATTGCACTCACAACATTATGACAAAATTTTCATTCAAAACTAAGTAAAATTATTTTAAACGTCAGAAACAATTTCATACAAATTGTTGCTGAAGTTCTAGTTGACTCAACTTTAGTTAAATTTTTAAAAAAATTTTAGTTACATTTTTGTTCTAAAAATGAAAGGAAAATATATGAAATACTTTGGGAAGAAAATAGATAGAAGAAATAACGAAATTGTTTTTTTTTATTGTGAACGTAGCTTTATTATTTAAATTTATTTTATTTATTTCTTTTTTATATAAAAATATTAATTTTACTTTAAAAAAAAAAAAAAAAAAAAAAAAAAAAAATTAATAAAATTTATATTTTTAACATTTTTCATTTTTCGAATTTATTCTATGAGCTAAATTTCAGTTATGTATTTTTATAAAGCTTTTTTGTAATAGTTCTATTCCTTCAATTTTTCAGAAACGACTTTATACACTACCAGACTATTATATTGTATTTTCTTTTTACATTTTACCTTAGCCTTCTTTTGGAAAGCAATTAGATATATTGAATGTACAGAAAAATTTACAAATTTTAGACACCAGCAGAATGTAATGCATTTTCTGGCCCAAAGAGCAAAGGCCTTCTATGAGGCATGGTTTAGCAGTTAGATAAGAATAGTAGTTTAATCAAACAATTTTTAAGCAGGCCTTTTAAAAGGCCAGAAGTAAGAAGGTCTTCTGAGTTTTACCGCTGGGTGGGTGCTAGTTTTTACAGGAACAGTGGTAAGTGTAGCGAAATATTTTCCATAAGTGTAACAAAATATCTGAAAAGAAAAAAAAAAAAAACAAAAAATGAAAAAGTTTTTTTACTTTTAACAGCACATTTCTAGCCCGACTTTTGGGATAAAATTAGAAACAGTAAGGTCATGGATACTGACCTTAAGCGAATGGATCTCTTGGCGCCTTTCTCTTCAGGAATAGTGGTATGTAAAGTGAAGTGTCTGAAATTAAAAGAAACAATAAATAATTAGCAGTTTGTCTATCTTAAAAAATGCCTTTTTTAAGTTGTTGTGTTGTCAAAACGTAATTACAATAAATGGTCGTGGATACTGAGCTTATACAATTGGAACTTTTGATGTTTTTTTTTAATCGACTGGTGGTTAAAGTGCCTTAGCTACTGGTGGTTTTAAAAAAGTGTTCGTGGACAATGTGCTTGAAGTGATGTGACAAATTAAAAAGTAAAACAAATCGGTCCTTTTTAGGATCATAAATTGTTTATCGAAAAGATAAACATATAATTGTTTCACATATTCAATGTATTATTAAAAACTACATACACATGTATGTATGAGTTTGATAACAAATTCGAATTCTTTTTAAAAATATTTTGTGGCCGTGAAATCTGTACTTGTTATACCATAAAGGAGAAAATTCTTGCGCCCGCCCAAAGGCCGACTATACAGAGAAGCTTTAGTAAGCGAAGCCGGTGTTTGTTAAACCATGGAGGAGAAAATCCTTACGCCCGGCCGAAGGCCGGCTATACATAGAAGCTTTAGTTAGCGAAGCCGGTCTTTGTTATACCATAGAGGAGAAAATCCTTGCGCCCGGCCGAAGGTCGCCTATACAGAGAACCTTTAGTTAGCGAAGCCGGTCTTTGTTATATCATATAGTAGAAAATCCTTGCGCCCTGCCGAAGGCCGACTATGCTTAAGAGTTTGTAAACATGTTGTGACGGTCCCGCCGTACGCCCCACGATCGCCCGCCGGACGCGCTCCCCCTTCTACCTACTGTACCATATATTTTCAACACTTGACAATGGCAACTCATTCTTTTATGGAGTTATTGCACTCGGATGGTGGCTTTATTTCCTGTGGTTTTATTGAACGGGACCGTTATAACTAGCATATTTTTTTTAATTTACGGCTCTATGCTCCGTAAGGGAACAGCAGGAATTTATAACAAGCCTATTTTTTAATTATTAAAAAAAAACTTATTTTACAAATTTTTTTCACTGATAACATTGTTTTTCACTAGAAAAATTAAATAAAAACACTAATTAGCATTTAAAAAACAAAAATAAAATCAAGAAATATTTTTTTCCGTACAGAAAGTGCGATCTGTTTCGCACCTTGCTTAAGCATATTCCAGTTTCATAAAATTACCCAAAAAGTTTTCTTAAGTTCAATCACATGTATTCGCACAATTGCTTAAGCCAACATACGCATATTGGGCGTTTAGTCTTTCTAACATATTTTTAAATTTGTTTCTTAGTCTGAGTTCATACGGCTCATGTCTCATTGACAAGATTCTTCCTTTTTCTTCTTTGTACATGAATTGGCGTTCAAATGATTCATATCATGTTGACGACATGTGCTTTTTTGATATTGAAAACAATAACAAAATTAAACAACGAATGAAAAAGCAAAACGTAAAGACTGTACAGGCGTCTGTGTACTCGTTTCTTTTCCCCTCGTCCCTCTCGCCTATAAAGTAGCAATCTTGTCAATAAGACATGAGCCGTATGAACTCAGACTTATTTAACAAACTTTTGCTGAATTTGGCGTTATATTTTTTTTAGCGTTTTTAAACGTTATTTAATTTTTTTTCCTTTTGCCTGATCTTAATTTTGTTTTTTTTTTAGATATTTTATATATTTCTGATGATTTGTTTTTGCAATTTTTTCTCTGAGCTTTTTTGTTCCAATTTGGACTATATTTACATTATGCAATTAACGCCGCAACTTTCGTATGCAACTTTTTGTTTGTTAGCAAGAAATGTAGGGAAGAAAACGGGGTTGAAAAAGTTGAAAAAATGATTGAAAAAAATGTAAATGTAAATGTGAAAAGAGTTTCGTACAAACTACTTTAAAAGAAAATAAAAAAATACTCGGCGTTAATTGCATAGATGTAAATGGGGGTTTGGAAATTTTTTTTTGAATTTTGAGTTTTTTATAATTGCTATTTTAAAAACATGACAATTATTTCTATCAGTTGAAAACATTTTTAATGTTTTCATATTCATATTTCTATCTTATCTAATGAATAATTAACCATTCGTATGTATTTCGTTGTATTAACACCAAATCAATAAAAAATGTATATGTACATGCCCTAATGATTAATTTCCAAATAATCTAGATTTTTTTGAAAAAAATTTAAACTATTTAAACATCTTTCGGAGAAGCAAATTTCGCTCATTTCCCAGTATAATTTTGAATTGTATTTACAATGAAATTCTTTCTTACGTGCTTTGTAGTTGCTTTGACAACGTTAGTGTGTTCCCAGCCCTTGATCGATACTGTTCAACAAAATCCTCGCCCTTTACCTTCATCTGTAGGCAAGAAACCTTTAACACCACCTGTTATAAAACCAGCTCCTCAAGTTTTTCCACCAAGCTTACAAGTTGAAGAAATAAACCATGTGAAACCCCATATACCTGAAGTGATTGTGAATATTATTGAAAGTCTTAAACCAGAAGTGGAGTATTTTAATGGCAAAGTAGTGCTAACACCCAAATATCCGACAAATTGATGATTGAGTTAAAAAATTTTTAATGATATGAAATAAAGAACATTATGTAAAATTTAAAAATAATATTTTATTAAAAACTTTAAACAGAAAATTAAGTGCAACTTATTGATTGGTGTGCATCTGGCCGGCCCATTAAGGATATTTTCATATCTTACACGACATAAATATTCCTTAAGCTTCTGCTAGTACAACCGCAATAAAATTATTTATGAAAATGCATTTGTATGTGTGTGTGTGTGTGTGTGTGTGTTACAGACATTTCCTATTAACAAAAACCTCCGTAAGACCATAAACACCATCCACAATGGCATAATATTCCAAAAACACATGAGCACCAAAATATATAGAAAGTAACAAACAAAGTTAAGTCGTGTAAAACAAACCAACCAACACCCTACACTTTTAAGAAATTGAAAGAGATTCTAAGCCATAATGCTTATTCAATAAATGCTGTGTAAAAGAGCTAAATGAACTGTAAATTCACTGTTCCATTAATTAATTACATTATGCTAGTTGTAAAAATAGACAAGCCGTGCACATGGCGTTTTAACATAATTCGGGTTCGCTGAATCATTTTTTTTAGATTAGCTCTTGTTTTCGAGATATTTCGGTATTTCGAAAATGGCGAATGTTGCAAAATATATATTTGCGTAAATCAAAAACGGTTTAGTTTATTGAAATTACTAAAAAAAACCGAAATTCCGCAATAAAATTTCCTTTTAAAAAGGTAAATTCTAATATGCGCAGTAGAGTGGTTCGAAAGTTTTATTTATACCACGCAAATTCTACACACAGAGAAAAATGCATGTAAATTCGTTCAAAACAAGGTTGATTTTACATTTTTCAGTAGTGTTTTTGCTTCATTGTTGTTTCATGTTAATTTAACATGATTTTACAATAACTTGCGAACAACATTTTTTTCTTTTTAAATAACTTTAATTCATGTTAATTTAACATTGCAGTAAAGTTAAAGCAAAATGTCATTTATATTGAAATAATAATCCGAATCACGTTGAATGAATGTTATTTCGAGTTGAAACAACGTGAATTTGATGTAGAATCAAATTGGTTGGAGTGTGGAGACAACATATGCATTTATTTAAGAATAAATCAAAACTCTTACCCCTGTAACACATGTTTCACTTATTTTGTATCTCCTTTGTTAACAGAAACATCAGCAGAATGGCCCGATATGGCTTTTGTCATCATTCTACTTTGAAAACTTGATGTACTATTTAACTAAATAATTTTAATTAAAAGAATACGGGAATTGTCTTCTTTTATAACATATTTTAAACATGAAAATGAAAAAATATAAATACTTAAGTGTGTATGCATGTTAATTTAACAAGATAAACTTTTGATTTTAATATAAAACAGGTTTTTATGGATTCAATATTGAACAATGTTATTTTAACATTGAATAATATTAAATAAATGTGATTTAAGGTTATTTTAATATTTTTCATTTAAAATTAATATGAAATAATGATAAATTTAAATAACTGGCATACTTTTGCAGACATTTACCATGATTCTCAATCAACATTTCGCCATGTTATTTTAACATTGGCATTTTTTTCTGTATGTAGTCATGTCTTTTAAAAGCTCGGTTTATACTCTCCCAAACGCTAGATATTTTTGAACTAAAATGAAGCTGTGTTATTTTGATACAACTTCTGTATAAAAAAACTATTAAAGACAGAAATGTAGCCCTAACAGAGCCATGAACACCGATATACAAAATGTTATGATCGGACTAAAAATGGCGACACAGGGAACAAAAACTAAAAGGGCGGTATTTCTAGGCATAGCAATAAATAAATAATTTTTGGAGTTGTTTTTACATTATCTTTAATACTAGGGGGTGGGACCTGACAAAAAATTTTTTTCGAACCACTCTAATGCGCAGTCGTTTTAAAAAAAAATAATTTTTTTTTTGGAAAAAATTATTTTTTTATCAAAATTTCGAATATTAAAAATTAATAAAAAAAATCGGAAAATGCAGCTAGGCTTTAAAATCTGTTTGCAACTTTTGATTTTATTCACAAAAGTCGAAAATTTTAATTTATTTAAGAATTTCATAAAACGCAATATTTGTATGGGAGCTCCCCTAAGAAGTGGTGATAAGGGGCAAGTATGTCTCGAGAAAATGTTAAGGAAAAGAGAAAGTTTTAACATCAATCATCAGGCGCTAGTATTTACTAAAACATGGCTAAATAATAATTTCCTCAGTACTGAAATTCTTTGTAACAAATTCAAAATTTTTCGCCGTGATCGTGAAACTTATGGCGGTGGAGTTCATATTGCGGTTGCAAATAGTTTATATGCGGAACGTATAAATATTGATTCATTGGTGGATATTGAATTCATCGCTGTTGTAATCAAGCTAAAGCATAAAAGGTTCGTAGTAACATGTTCATACATTCCTCCATCATCCTCGCAGTCTCTTTACATTCAACACGCTGAATCTATTAAATATATTGCTCAATTTTCTAATGAATTGGATACCCTTATAGTTATGGGTGACTTTAATTTACCTTCATTATCTTGGAAATTTCCCCCAGAGGATTCAAAGGATTTTATCAACATGTTACAGGACATGGGTCTTTTTCAAATAAACGGAGTAATAAATGATTTTTAAAAAATTCTTGATTTAATTTTGGTAACTGATAAAGATGACTGTAATGTTAATCGCACAATCCCTGTAACTACTCCTGAAGACCGTTTTCATCCTGCTATTGAGTTAATCATAAACCTGCCATTGGAACACAATTATATACTGCCTACCATACACGAAAAAGTTCTTGCATTTAAACAAACAAACTACAATGCACTAAATGAATTAATCGTAAATGTAGACTGGAATAGCATTTTAACATTTCCTTCTGAAAAAATACACATATGGATCACATATTTAAGGTGCTTTACAATAAACTTTTTGATTTTATGGATTTATGCATTCCAAAATATAGAATGAAATTTGAATCTGGCCCACCTTGGAATAATGGGCAATTATCTCGGGCTAAAAATAATAAAAATAAAAATAAATGCTACAAAAATTCAAACGTTCTGGATCTTCTGTTGATTATTCAACCTGTTGTTCGCTGTTTTTTTTTTTCTACCACTTATTCGGATGCTACCTATGGTAAAAATGGAAATTATCCGTTTCCGATAGCAGAAAATCCAGCTATATCAATTTCGTTTTTTGATACCCAAACTGTCGCAAATGGTCTAAAAAAGCTAAAATTCTCGTACAAATATGGTCCTGATAAGATCCCGAGTAATATTTTGATTATGTGTGCTGAATCCTTATCTATCCCTTTAACGATATTGTTCAATACGTCAATTAAATTTCGGTATTTTCCGAAAATTTGGAAGGAATCTTTTATTGTTCCTTTGTTTAAGTCTGGCACTAGATCTGATATTAAAATTTACCGTGGTATTGCAAAACTTAGTATCATACCTAAATTTTTCAAACATAATATCTCCATATCAACACGGATTTAAAAAAGGTTGCTCCACCACTACAAACCATCTTCAGCTCACAATTGCTATCAATCGTGGTTTTTTCGCAAGGAATCAAACAGATGTTATCTACACCGATTTCAGCAAAGCTTTTAACAAAGTCAATCATGCTCTTTTGGTTAAGAAGCTTCAAATAATGGGATTTACAGATCTTACCTTAAAGTGGATTTACTCTTCTTTATCGAATAGGGTCCAAACTGTCCTTTTTAATAAAACTTTTTCTAGAAAAATAAATGTGCCATCAGGAGTACCCCAAGGCAGCCACCTTGGACCTATATTATTTTTGCTTTTTATAAACGATTTACCTGGAGTTATAAAGTTTTCAAATGTTCTGATGTATGCTGACGATTTTTAAATATTTTTAACTTACAACCATGTGTTAGATCACCAACGCCTACAAGATGATCTAAGTTGTTTTTATGAAAGGTGTAAAGCAAACTTAATGGAGCTTAATTTTAAGAAGTGTAAACTAATGCGTTTTTCAAGAAATAATCCAGTGCCCATGTTCTGTAACTCTCGCGTCGAGAAAGTTTTCGATTGAAATGTGTGAAATGAATTGAAAATGCCATAAATTGAAACAAACAGCTGTTTTTCTCACTTAACTGTGTCTGTAACGTTTTTTTGGCGAGTACAAGCTGTCACGTAAGAAAATTACTCACCAATTTACAGAAAAAGTGTGTCTATAACATTTTGGTGAGAAAAGTTCCCGCTTTGAACTGTCAAATAAACTCACGAATAAAAATGGGGCGAGAAAAAATTTTAACACTAAAAAACAATTAAAAATGCAAAATGCAAAGAATAATAATAATAATATTTTGTTCTTGGCACATTTTTCATTGTTTTATTATTTTGCTTCAAACATTTTAATAAAATATACGAATGTCTTCAAAGCTTGTTTGCAAACAACAAATATTAAAGTTGTTCTTTACACAATTTGGTATAGCCGACGGTTGTATTTTCGCCGCCGTCGTTGAAAAATTTTAAATTTTTGGTAAATTTTGGTCGCCGTCAACGATATGTGTTACTGGCGTTCTGAACGTCTGCAATGTCACATCGGCTTCGAGTGCAATATTATGACATTTATAACGTAACGACGTAATCTCTTTTGATAGTTTCCGACATGAGTTACAGACACACATTTCTCTCACTTTTCGAGAAACGATGGAATATTTTGTTTCACATCTTTTCGATGCAAAAAGTTCTCCCTTAAGTTACAGAACATGGGTACAGCTATAGTATATTACTTCCTAGGTGGTATTCAAGTTGATGCAGTTGAAAATTTCCTTGATCTTGGAATACTACTTGACCCAAAACTTAGCTTTAATTCGCATATTACGTTTATGATAAATAAAGCTAGAGGAACACTTGGATACATAAAACGGTGGGCAAGAGATTTCGATGATCCGTATATTACAAAAACCTTATATATGGCACTTGTAAGGCCGATTCTTGAAAATGGATCGATTATATGGCACCCCATTTACCAATCTTATTCAAATTGAGTTGAATCTGTACAGAAACAATTTCTGCTCTTCTGTCTTCGCGGATTACACTTTAGCCCACTAACCTTGCCCTCATACACATCTCGACTGGCTCTGATAAAGCTCCCTACATTAAAAAGTCGTAGAACAATGCTGAATGTATCGTTTATTCTGAACATTATTAATGGTGATATCTGCGCAGGATTTTTAATTAATGAGATTTCATTTAATATTCCTCAACGACCATCTCGAAATTTCATACCACTATCCATTAAATTCTTTAGAGCTAATTATGGTGATGTTGACCCCCTTAGAAGAATGTGTAACACTTTCAATCAATTATATAGATTTATTGATTATTCGTTGGATCCAAAGTCAATAAGTAGATTAATAATTGCTTTTCTTGATTGATGATAAAATTTGTGTAATGTAATCAAATGTTAGTTATAGTCTATTTTATTTAAGTGTAATTTTAAATGTGTAAGATGTCTGTAAGGATTAATCCATAGACAATAAATAAATAAAAAGAAATTAATTGAGGTCGATTATACATTATATCCCACTAGGGGCGACTACTGGGCATTTATGGGACTTTTTCTTCAATATTTCAATATTTCTAGTCTGCATTGAACATTATGTATGGGAGCCCCCTTAAGGAATTGAAATAGCGGGTAGGTATGTTAGAAATAAATGATTGAGATGAAAAATAAAGTGGGGTTGGTCACACATTTGACCCATCTAAGGAACATCCTAGGCGCTGCAGGAGCCAAATTTAATAATTTCACTAAACGGCCATATTTGTATGAGAACCCCCCTAAGGATTGGAGATATATGGCAAGTATGTTTTAAGAAAATGTTAAGAACAAAAAACTGCTGGTGGGGAAAATCATTTTGGTAGGAAGAAAAAGCTGCTTGAAATAAAGGAGATGATCATAAAGTTGCCCAATGTTGAGTTTAGGTAAAATACTAGACTTGGTTTATTTAGAAGGTAAGTTTTTGCTGTTTAGTCTGGAATTGGATAGAAATTTTATTGTCATTTTACCTGATAGGGCCCAATGAGCGAAACAATCCTGCTGGTGAGGGCGCAAGCACCACAAAGATTTGGGTTTGTGTTGGTTACCCGGCCAAGATGGCCATGTGGAAAACGAAAGAGCTGACTGCTTGGCATACAGGGGCGCTCGACGTCCATTAAAAGGCCCTGAGCTTTTCTTCGGCGTACCTGCTGGTCACATTAAGGGGACGATACAAACATGATCCGAAAGTGAACTAGTTCACACATGGACGTCCACTTCTGGATTAAGACAGACGAGAGATTTGTGACTCTGGCACGTGCCAGGGCATGTAGATTACTTCTACTTGAGAAGGGGAAACTTAGGCTTCTTGTTGGTATATTTACGAGACACTGTGGTCTTAGATACCATTAGTTTATAATGGGCAATGTTAGTACAAATATATGAAGATTTTATGAAGTTGATGACGAAACGTCGGAACATATGCTCTGTTGCTGTCCCGCCTTTGGAACTTCCAGGCGGAAATGTTTCGCGGGCCAAATGATGTGCCCAACTGAAATTTATGATCTTTTACCGGGCAGAGTGATAGGTTTATACGAATCCTGAACCTGACATGGGAGATATACAGGCTGCACAAAAGATCCTATAGTGCGTATGGCCTTCTACATATCTATCTTTCTATCTAGGTCAAGACTTTTGACTAAAAAATCTTAGTCAGGGGAAATAATGGGTCGATTAGTTCAATTATATTTTTTTAAATAAATCGTGCGTATGTGAAATTTCGAATTATTGCCACAAAAAAAGCTTAAGCGACAAAAACAAAATTTCACAGGAGAAGGTTTTTTTTATTTTATTTCATAAAAATTTTATATGAAGTTTTCGCTTAAGATAAAATTGTTTTTGCTTAAAATCGTAACATTGGGTCTCCACGTAGCATTTTTTATTGCTAAGCACAAGCAAAAACGTCGGCAGAACAATGGCGCAATAATTGCTGATTATATTGCTGGAGAACACATGAAATTGCTTTACTATTAACAAACGTACAGAGAAATAAATTGTCAGATAAATGACAACTGATTTTACAGCAGATTGCTAAGCAATAATTGCTCATGCAATCAGAAGAGCATTCATTGCGCAATGGATTACCACTCATGGCAATATGCGGTCTTTATGTCGCAAATTTAATTGAGCAATCAAATTTGACATTTGCCGCAATAAATATTGCTACGTGGTAGTGCTGGGATACTATCGATTTTTTCTACTATCGATATTTATCGATAGTTCAGATTTCACTATCGACATATTGATATTACTATCGACTGAATGTTTGAACTTAAGTAGGAAAACTTTAACTAGTTTTTTATCAGGCTACAGTTTGTTGCTTTTATCACTTTATTGAACGTAAGAGACGTATGTATGCACGCACGTTATTTTAGATGACAGTTTTTAAAAATTGTGATGCTGATAAGCACGTTTCTGAATGAACCAAAGTAACATTGACTTTAAGATATTTTATTGCAACTTGAGACAATGTTCTAAATTGGATTTGATTCTCAACCCAAAAGGTAATCAATCTAGCGGACTTTTCCTCTAATGGTCGTTCATTGTTGTATCCTATGCTCGCAATTGCAATTACATTTTTATTTAATTATTTTTTACAACATCATAAAACTATCTGACATTTCAGTTCCTATGCAAACATATACAAATTTCGGCATAAAGGCCTTAAGTTAGTTGTAAAAAAGCACAGCTAAGCAATTCATACCACCTGCCATTCTTGTTGGTAGTACTCATTGCTGTAATTCTGCGTGAATTAATAATGGCAAGTAAAAACTTGCGGCAAAAAACTGTGTGTGTATAGCTGCTGTAACATGTCTTCATAGCTGTATTTTAAATAATAATAATATCTATATTTTTCCTATCGATATATTCGATAGTTTACGACAATCGATAGTATCGATAGCACTCTCGATAGTTTCCTAGCACTATTACGTGGAGACCCGAGGTAACGGTACCTTATGTGACCATGACATTTTAGGAGATGAAGCAAGTGTTGCCAATTAAGTCATTTAATAAAAAAAAAATTAAATTGAAAATGATGCCGCTTAAGCTTTGTTTGCGGTAATGCCTCGATATGTTGGTTGGATAAAAAAGCGTTTTGTTCCATTTCCATTATCAAATAAACCTTGTGTATGTAAAGTTTTTACATTAAATATCGTTGCTGTGGCAGTTTTCGGGCCAATCACAGAATGCCCTATTGTTAATACCAAAGGAATCTGATATTAAAAAATCAGTTTTACTAAATTGTATCTTGCTTGTGCTATCAAAAGGCAGACAAACGGAAGGTCACAAGGAATTTTAAATTTTTTGTTTATGAAAGTTTTCTTTCAGAAAGCCTGAGTTTATTCCTTTTTTCGATCTCACCCATAAACTAAGACTTTCTGAAAGCAAACTTTCATAGTGTGGTCACAGACTAATAAACCGATTTTCGGAACTGCATGTTCTGGAAAGTATTTTCGGATAGATTTATGTTTCAGAATATGAATTCCGGGAAATTTGTGTGTCGTCTTCCCAAATAGATTTTGTTTTTAAAATTGTTTAGGGTTTTTTTTATCATAATTTTTTATGGGTAAATTGAGTAAATATTGCCTAGGGTTTTATCCAATTTGCTAATTTTTCCGAGGACTTGCTAGTTGGGTATTTGCCATTTCTATACCCTTCAGGGTATGCCTTTATATACGTTTTTCATTCTGTTTCTAAATTCTACAATATTGATCTTGGACCCTATATAGTATATATTCTGGGCCCTTATGAGTAGCGAAGTTGATTTAACGTAGTCTGTCTTCCGAAGACCAAGGCGAATTCAACTACAGGTGGCGTCGAAATGCCATCTGATTTTGACAGTTCGAACCTATTTGCTTTGATTTGTTAGGGTCTTGACAAAAATGGTTGACATTTCGAGCCGTAAACACTAACAATGCCATGCAAAAACCTCTATGTTGCTTCAGTTGTTGTTCTGACAGCATCTGTAGTTTTCAGAAATTCAGAACAAATTCATAAATAACTAAAAACCATGATTGCGTCTAATGAAATCCCCTGTTTTCGTTATTTTGTTTACCACATTCATTATTTGCCGCTTAAAAAAAGAAAAATGTTTTAAACAAAATAATGTACTCAGCACATCTTCTTTTTAATTCTGTTTGATAATGTGTATTAGTGGATGCATGGTTTAAGTAGCTGCAATACGTTAGATTAAGGGTAGTGATACATTCTGTGCCGAATCTTCAATTCTTCTCTTAATGATTTTGGCAATTTTGCTGTTGCTAAGGTATACGAACATAACACAGTATATGAGCAAATAATAATTTGGTCCAGAGGATACAGAGCATTTATATAGCGTTGGTTAGAACACCTGGGTGATAAAGCCCATTTTCAATACAAAAGAAACTTTATACACCAAGTTTCTTCATAATTGTAACGTGTGCCGCGTGATACAAACATCAGCTCAAACGTAGCATGCCCTGCCGCCTTTGTTTTGTTAAAAGAACCACAGTATTACAAACTTGTTTTGCGTGCTTTTCCTTTAACGGAAATTACAAAATGCGGTCGAAAATATACATATGTATAGAGTCATGACAGGCAATATTAACTTGACATAAAATTTATTACAAGAAAATTTATGTTGCCCTTTACCCTTTTAAGTAAAGCCAAACTCAAAATGAAAAAAATTAATAAATAAAAGTTGGAGTTAAAATTAAGGTACGATCAAATAGGTTTTTAAAAATTTTGCTTTAAGCAATAAGCTAGATAGATACATACATATGTATGGTAGGTACATTCAAAAGAAAATTCAATCCATCCGTAACTACGGATTTTCTTGAATTAAGTACAGAAAAATTGACTTAAGCGCGAAATACTTAAATTATCTATATTTAATGCCGAATTCGCACTTGAAATAAACCGAAAGGAGAATGATTTAATTAAAACTAAGATTGAATCAATATCAAAATCAAAATACGCTTGATTCAAGTATAATAAAGTTGATTTAATCCCGAATTACTTGAAATAATCTGAAAGCGAGATTAGATTTTAACCTAAACCACTTATCCCAGAGACAGAACGAGAATATTATTTTGATTCATTTACTTACACCTAACATAATTTCAATTATAAATACCAGCATCATGACCGAAATCGTTTCTACTTTAAATATTTAATGGAGATATTTTACTAAATATAAACGAAATGGGAACTATTGATTTTTATTTTACTTTTTAAACATGAAAATAATGTATGGTTTTCTTCTTGTTCTGTTGTTTTTGTTGTTTTTACACAAAACAAGCAAATCGTTTTTTGCCTACTAGTGTGGTCTTGTTCTAGTTTCTACAACAATCCTTGACAAACACACCTGTTTGCACGCCTATACAATGCAATACTGAGAGATGAGACTAATAGGTAATATGAGATTAAAACGCTCACCTAATATTTATAGAAAAATGCATAAGCATTTATAAATACAACACACCAATGCTTAAAGTCTGCTTTCCTACCAACTTAAAAAATGTTTAACCCACTATTAACCCATTATTGGCCGCTACCATAAAACGCAGGAATTTTTTAAATCCCTTGCAGGGAGGTGCTTTTGAGACTTCAATTAAGAATATTTTTCCCAAAATTTTATCTCCCGATTTGTAGTTCTCTTTATATGGACTGGTTGAAAAATCGACCAATGGCCGAAGACATTAAAAAAAGTTATTTTATTTTTTTGTAAACAATATTTCTTAAGGCTTAATTTATAAGAATTTATTAAAAAATGTTTTTTTTTTTATAAATCTTAATGGAAGCCTTTTTAAATGGGGCTATCAGCGCAGAAGTGGTGTAACCCCAGACTACTTGTTATGAGATAATAAGGAGTTAACACTACTCTTGGTTGTAACGGCCTGGCAAAAGCTATGTTTCTAGAGCCATCTGTTTTGGATACATATAGTTGGCTTACTCGACTATAAAGAACATGTCTAACACCAGAACCGTACTCTGCGCTTCTAACCTCAAATATATGAATTTTTGCATGTAAATATACAAAGTGTGTGTCTAAAATTGAGTTGATTATGGCAAATTAAGGAGTATGAGTAAAAAAGAGTTACATAAGCACCACGATGCGCCAACTTTTTAAGGTCTCCCTTCCCGTGACTTTGAGTATAAGCCAATGGTTAGAGTCTTGATTCCAGGGGCTAATGACTACTCTGGTACCAGATAGGTCTCTGGTCAGCCGCGATCTGAAGAAATATGTCAACTTTTAACTATGCCAACTACCCGATTTGCCCAGAGGAAGTAACATAACAAGATGGCAAATCCTTCAAATGTTTTCACACATCCTTTGGGTTTTTAGGAAAATATAAAAATGCTATATGTTAAACTGTATTGTGACTTCAGGTCGAAAACCAATTTATGAAAGAGCGACATTGTCATGAAAGCTGACACCATCCATATCATGATTATACTCCTGCATTGCTTTTGGATGTAAAATACGCTTAACATTAGCCATTGGTTCTACTGAGGAGTTATTGATTATTACATTAGCTACAGCGCTGTTATTCCCACGCTTATTCAATAAATAGATGAGATGATAAGAAAAATTTGTCAAAAAAAAAAAAAAAAAAAAAAAACTATGTATATGACAATCGGGATCAGGTACGTTAACTATCCAATAACAACAGAACAGTTTGAGCCACCATATAATTTGAAGAATAAATCTTCACTTTGGCAGCATATGCAAAATGCTTTAAATCCAGTCCGGATTGGTTTTCTCATAAACTGCATTAAATTGTTATTGGGAACATCAACAAGTTGGCGACCTTTGACAAAACAATATGTTGTTCCTTAGCGACTATTATCTGAATCTGAACCGATTGCGAATTAGTGATAAGCTATTGTAGTGCTTCCGGCCAGTGGTCGATTTTTCGACCACCAAAGATTATGGGCATTTATAAGTCAGAAAACTTATCAACTTCAAATTGATTTTTGTCGATTCTTATAATATATTATTTATGCTTATTTATGAAAAACAAAATATTTAATTTTATATTTTTTAATAAATTTTTTAAATGGAAAAATGTGTCAAAAATGGGCTTTTTTTAATCCTTTTACCAAAATATTTTATAAAGTCTTTAAAAAATCAATTTGTTAATAATATATTAAAAATCATTTCAGATTTTATTTTTGTGAAAACAGATCAAAAAAATTATAGTAAACTTTAAAGATATACGCTAATAAAGGTACTGGTCGAAAAATCGACCCGTGGCATAAGATGGGTTAATAACAGTTTGATATTAAACATAATCCACCAGATTACAAAACTAGAAAAACCGTTAAAAATATCAGCCCAAAAAAATCCGTTTTATCCGAATATCTCGAAAGGCAAAGGAACTTAACATTTAAGCATAACCTCGGGAAACTTTTAATATCACATCAGGTATAAATGATACAGAGATGTAACGAACAATTTCTTAAAGACTACTATCCCACTAATATAACACAACAAATTTCGACCTATTATTGATAACATTTTGCGAGAAATCCTAATTTAGTTCTGATCAAATTTACAAAAATAAAATTTTTTCTAAAACAACATATAATATTTGTTTCCAGCAGCATGCCACACCCACAATCACCAATATTTTGATGCAGTTTTTTTGATACTTTCTGGGCTGCCAGACTTGGGGACTTATCCCCAATGTTGGGAATTTTTTGCGAGCAAAAAGGACAAAAAAAGTCATTTGGGGATTGGGGATTCCCCAAAAATAAGTAAATATGAAAGACAATATAATAAAGTTTGGGAAAAAGAATGCATCGAAGTATTAAATAAATGATGGATATATATTTTTATTGTTGATTTTAAGGATGGCTAAAACAGATTGAACAAGCTCCAAATTCTTATAAATTAGCTCATTCGTCTTCAAAAACAGCATATTGTTCTGCTTGTAATTCCTCACTGAAATTGCATAAAAAGAATTTCAAATTACATGCCGAAACCAGTCGCTACAAACTTAATAAATAAATTTTTTTTTAACAAAATTTTTTTGGGGATTTCTTATTTTATTTTTTCTTATTGTTTTTTAAAAAAAATTTAAATTTGATCAGGAAAAAACACAAAAAATATATTAACTTTTAAAGGTTTTGTTTTTTAATTTGGGGATTTTGGGGATTTTATTTTTATTTTTGGGGACAAGGAAAAAAGTACCTGGCAGCCCTGGATACCTTAATTCAAATATTTTTGCTTGGAATGGCATTAAAATTTTTTAAATCGGCGATAACAAAAACTTTTGGTCGATGAAATTCAATTTTCAGCCACAGTGCGACGTATAGATCGCCATGCTTTTTCCTAATTATTCTGAATTTTAATGTTTTTTTTCCCGGACTACGAAACCTGTTGAAATATTATAAAATAATTAAAATTTTGTAAAGTTAATAAAAAAACAAACAAAATGGAAAAATTCTAAAATTTTACAAAAATTCGAAATTTTGTGTTAAATCCGTAATAACTAAAACTAATAATCGATATCAGCAGTAAATATTACTAGCTTTGGACTGGTTATTAGAGAGGTTCTTCGGTGATAATCTAATGGCACAATGCGGGAGATCTTCAAATGTTGGGCTAAGGATTAATTTTTACACGCAACACGCAATCAATTTTAAATAAAACATATTAAATATTTTTGTTCTTATTTATTTCATATTATTTAACAATTTATTTTAAAATTTAATTTTTATACAAAATCCTTTAAGTTCTTAAGCAACTCCTCTTCAGGCTCCGCCAGAAAATCCAAACTATTTGCCATTTGTTGTCCATTATTTAGGGCGGCTGTTATAATACGATCTAGTAAAGTTAAGGGTCGGTTCAAAAAGAATCCTTGACAGCGACTTATTAAACAGCTGGAAATTATTACTGAGAGCACAACAAAGAGACAAATAAATCTCATTGTGAAGGAGGGGTTTGAAAGATTAAATAAACACAAAACTTTTTTATGAATACCTGCTACTATTTTTTATTTCTTTCGATTTAAGACAAATTTTAAGAAAAAAAAAAAAAAATAAAAGTATTGTGATAAGATAAGCGAGAATATTTAAGAAAAATTCCAATTAAAGTTTTTTAGTAAAATGTTTGAACACAGCAATTAAGGAGATAAATTTAACAGACAAATTTTATGCAGTCGAAATTGAAAATACCCGGTAAATATTTGACAAGCACAACAGTGAAACAGAACAGTGAAACGCACGTTTAGATTTAACTATAAAAAATGCTTTAAATTTAAAATTTTCGTTAAATTTAACTTCCTTTTCTCTTTTTCAATTTCTCCAATTTATTCCATTTAAGTTGCATATTTTTTATTTAATATTCTAGTCATTGACTTAAAATCACATTAGCCTAGTTTTACTTTGAAATCCTTCTGCTATAATTCCTTTTACATATTCACAATACAACGACAAATCCTCTTTAACACAAGCACATACACTCGTGTATTCATGCACTTAGTCGGTCATCAATGCTCTCACAAAAAGCCATTTTGATGAAATAATGAAATGACAGTTACAATTAATTTATTCGCTGACTGTGTTGGGAGCTGAGTGCAGAGTAGTTCTGAGTTGTTGTTGATGTTGTGTATTGTGAGCTGTAGAGTTGATTTGCCAAAGGAGATTATTGTGGTTATGACAACTGAGCACAGCTAAACTAAACTTAAATTGAATTTTTATTTCCACTTTTAACTTATTTTGTGTTTTTTTTTATTCCTCATTTCATTTTTATTCATTTGGTTTAGTTTTTTTTCCCATTTTTATTCGATTTTACGTTTTACTTGCACTTATTTTCAATTATCCTGTGGGTGTATTTTAACTTCCTTTCATAGAATTTTTTTAACACTACATACTCTTTTAATATCGTAGTCAACTAAACTACATATATTTTCTCAAAAAGATGTAAGAAAATACATTTAAAATAAAAAGGACAAGAAAATTAAATAAGAGACATGATGTATTCAATAACACTGGGAGAAAAACGAAAAGGGTTTGATCAGAGCGTAAAAAAACTATTCTGTGTTCTAAATTCTTATCTTTGTTAAGTTTAGTCTATAATTTATAATCTAAACCCAACATAGCAAACAGTCATAAGACTGCTTTAAAACTTGAGAAAAAGTGCCGGTTCACAGACGTCAAGTTTGACTAGTCAAGTCTTGAGTTTTTAGGAGAGAGGGGAAAAGAAATGGCATCCTCTTTTCCCGTCTCTCCTAAAAGATCAAGACTTGAAGAGTCAAACTTAACGTGTGTGAACCAGCACTTAATGTTGCTCAATATTTTTCATAAATTTGAACAGAGTACTAGGCTTAAACCAAAGCTTATGCAACATTATTTTGATACGCTTATTTTACAATTGCAAGGATAAGCTTATTGTAATAATGGACATTAGACCGGGTCGACCTCCATACAAAAAAAAAGTTGTGCCAGTCACCCCCTAGAATGAAAGATATGTCAATGAAGTTTCGAAAACAGAAAAAATTTTTTTTTTGCCACGCCCCAAAATACAGCACTTTTGGTTTTTTATATGTAGCGCTGCCATTTAAAGTCCGATCTCATCATATTGCATATCTTTGCTCATGGCTTGATAGTGGCTTCATTTTTGTCTTTGGTGACTTTTCAATCCGACCTGAAATTCTGGGCGCCACCTATGCCATCTCGGATCCTTCCCCCAAACGTCCAATTTTTTTGACTACATATGTATAGATTTTAATATGCTCACTTTTATGACACGCCTCCAAATTAAGCCTTTTTTTCTTTTTCACACACATACTACATTAAACCAAGTAGAAGCCAATACAAACAAAAAAAATTTTCATCAGTCACGCCCTAGAATAAAAGGTATATTTATTTAGCTTTAAGAACTTCAAAAAAAAATTTTAGCCACGCCCACAGACAAAAATGAAGCCACTATCAAGCCATGATCTACGATATGCGATATGATGAGATCGGACTTTAAATGGCAGTGCTACATATAAAAAACCAAAAGTACTGTATTTTGGGGCGTGGCAAAAAAATTTTTTTTCTGTTTAAGAAACTTCATTGACATATCTTTCATTCTAGGGGGTGACTGGCACATCTTTTTTTTCGACCCACCCTAATGGACATATATTATTTTCACGAGAGTTCCGTTTTTTTTCTACAATAGTTATGATAGCCGTTTTCAATATACTTTTAATTCTTTTTCAAGCTTAAGGCTTATATTAGTTAGCTTATTATAATATTTTTCTCAAGGCATTTGGTTTGTTGGGTAGTATTTTAATAAGCCTTTTGCTTATAGTCCTTAGATAAGCTTCTATAGCTTAAAGTCTGCATTATTCAAAAGGTCTTTAATAAATATTTAGTCTAGAATATCTACATTCTAAAGTCGACTCTACATTTTATAGTGTATATTTTATATATCCTACTGTCTCAATATTCTATATATTATAGTCTCTACATTTTATAGCCTCTATCTTATATAGTCTACATATTCTACAGGGTTGATATTTTATAGTTTATCCTTCCTATTGAAAAAAAATGTTAAAGTTCACATAATTCAACCAACACATTAAGCTCAGCAAAAGTGAATGGGGTTTTATATGTTGGTTAACTTTAATTTTTTTTTGCATAAAGGTGTATATATTTTGCTGTCCTCATATTCTTTTGTCTCTTTATTTCATAGCTTCTTTATTTTATGGTCTGTAAATTCTGTAGTCTTCATATTTAACTAGTCATTATATTTTATAGTCTCTATATTATAAAATCTTCATATTAATAGTCTTTATCATAGGATAACGATAAGCCAAGAAACCCTCGAAATTCCCTGCGTGTTACAACACAGATAACACATTTTTTAGTAACAGAATCATATAAGTTTGTTTTTTGATAGCGGAGTTATGTTTTTTTACTCTCTTTCTTTTCTATTCGTTTCTATCTTCTATATTCGAAAACCTTTTTATTCTATAGTCTAAATGCGATTAATTTTGTTCAGTGTAGAAAGTACAGAGTGTAACATAGTGGGGAATGTAAGAAATGATAAACACACTGTTAATTGTTGGTATTTTGTTTAAGTTTTGATATTGTTGCAAAAAAGAATTTTTGAGTGCTTGCAATTCTCATTCACTCTGAAGTTTTGTTTGCTAATATCTTACACTTTTCTAAAATTTGTTTGGAGAATGTTTCCTGATGATCTGGCCTAAGCAACCAGTGAAATGCGAATAGAAACAAGCTTATCCTCCAACCATAAATTTCAGTGTATTAATCAAGAATAAAAATTGGGAGCAGAGCTGCCAGATTTGATGATTTATCGTCATTTTGACGATTTTTTGTTCCGGAATTAGCAAATTGCGGATTTGCTGATTTTTTTTCGAAAAAGTGACGATTTTTTTCAGTCTCCAAAGTCTGAATAAAACATTTAATTTCCTAAAACGTTCGTCTTTTAATCTTGGAATAATTAACAGCCATACCTTAATAAGACCGGAGGGCGGAACGTTTTCTTGTGCTTAGCTTTTACGCAGATATGTCATACCTAAGCAAGATCATCAACGCTGTGTCGCGAACAGTAGTGATACCTTTCTGGTTAATAAAACACACAAATTATAAATAAAAATAGAGATAAAAGCGCTAGATTGATAAAACAATAGCTAAATTGCCATTGTTTATTAACAATAGCGGCAAACTTCAAAGACGTCCGAGTATCTCTTACACGATTGAAAGTGCTAGCTGGGTATTTTTTTTTAAACATAGCGAACAAAAATTTAAAAAAAAAACTTAATTTTAAGTTTACCGATTTTTTTTTGACGATTTTTCGAAACGTGAAAAATGATTTTATTATTTTTGCTCAGGAAATTGAAGATTTCCTCATAAATTTCCTGATTGGAAATTAAGCACGACAAACAAAATATTATTAATTCAAAATTTTGTGTTCCCAAAAATTACTTTGATAATGTTTATAACATTTTTATTTATGCGATTATTAATATTTTAGAATTTATTTTAATCAGATATAAAAAAATATCCTGTAAGTGGCTGCTTCGTAAATAAGTGCTCTTTGCAACATAATTTTTATAACTTTTCACATAATTTATGGTGAAAAGGGCCGTTTTTAGTCGGGGGATGATTCTCGGCTTGTTAACATATACTATTTCTTTCAAATATGCGCGAAATAATTCGTTAGCCCTTTACTATGCACTACCGTTATCAGAGATTGAAACATCAAAAGTGGGCCAATTTTCTTTCGGACGATATAGCCCACCAAACAAACTACTTAAGTGGACCCAATAGTTGCGGGTGAATTTGTCTTGGATTCTTCGTAGCCCAAATCTTTCAGTTTTGCTTGTTGGCGTAGCCCTTTAATTGAAAATGCGCTTCATAGGTTGTTATCAATTTGTAAATAAAGTCTGGATTTATTGAAAAAATAATATTTAATTGTTTTGGAACGTGGTTCGATTGTAGTAACTTGTAATTAATTCCTCAAGTTTTCTTTACAAAATTCTTAAAAAAAAAAACAAAAAAAAAACTTTGATTTCTACCTATTTAGACCTCTTTCTGCACCACCCTGTGTTTACAACAAACGAAAAAAAAGTTATTTAATCGTATTATAATAATCTCTCAAATACTTTTTTAGTATTTTTAACATTTTAACTTACAAACCGATAAACACTTAAATCTTTGTGGTAGAAAATAAAATCTGTTCCTTATAATTCTTTACAACTATTATTTTTTTTTTTTTTATTTTAACATGTTAAAGTTTTAAATTACAAAAAATATAACTTCTGATAAGATGTCGCATAAACAAACACGACTCCGAATTTGAAAATGTTCGGGAGAGGCAAAAAACTGCTTCTAAAAACATTTTTCTAGTTGTTTAATCAAATTGATTACTACAAATGTTAAAGAAGAATAGTCAAAGAAGACAGTGCCGGAAACGAAATTTTCGTTGTGAACTGGTTTATGAGAGTTAAAACAATTTTGTGACAGTTTAGCATTTAGTGTGCGATATGTATAAATATTATTTATTAATGGAATAACCCAAAAATTAATAAATTTATATGAAATTAAATTTTTTTGAGCCCTGCACCCGTTAAAAAATTTTTTTCTTAAATGCCGGTTTTTATGTTCTTATAATAACTCATCAATAAAAAATATAATATATTAATACAACAACTTCTATGAAATAACCGCCACTTTGGGCACCATCGAACCCACTGTGCGCTGGCTGCAATTGGCTCAATAACTTATATATGAGCCTGTGAACTGTTTTTCCAATTTAAAATGCTTAACTGTTTTTTAATAAAAATATAATACATTCTTATAACTTAATAATAATAAGTGCTGGTTCGCACTCTTTAAGTTTTGGCCGACAAGTCTTGAGCTTTTAGGAGAGAGAGGAAAAGAAATGGCATTATCTTTTCCCTTCTCTCATTAAAACTTGACGGCTAAAACTTGAAGAGTGTGAACCAGCACTAACAAAGAACTTTTTTCTGATGCATTTATATAAAACATATAATAATTTATAAAAAATCGTATAATTCTTTGTTTTTTTATTTAAACTGAAATAAATCTTATTTTGCCCTTAATAAAAACCTTCACCCTTTTTTCTCAATTGCAATACCTTTTTTGGAAAATTCACTTGGTGTTTCCCTTTTTAATAATTTCAACGGCAACGCTGCCCTTCACAACTAAACCAAGGCGAATTCGCCTTGAACTAAACAAATCGGTTTTGCATTTTTGTTTCCTCTTTAGTTTCTAGAAAATTTTGAGGTGCGCGTACGGCTAGTTGTGAATTCTCGTTTAAATTATTAAAAATAATTGTTAAAAGCGTAAGAAAATTAATAATTTTTATAAATAAATAAAATCTAATGTGTATTAAATATGTAAATAATAACATAATAGCAGATAATTTGTTTTTTCTTAGAAAATAGTGTGTTTGAAAATTCTTCATGCAAATAAGTTTGCTTGGGCTTCGCAGTCTCTGTTGGTTTTCTGTTTAAATTCAGAGTGGCGCAGCTTGTGCTGCTGCTGTGAGCAGAGGCAGAAGCAGCACGTGATTAGTTGCTATTGTTATTGCTAAAGATGTGTGTGAGCAAGTTTGTGTGCTAGCAAAAGCAAAGTGGTTTTTAAAAGTGATACAAAAGCTAAAAAATCAAATCAAATATGTAAATTTTTTGTGTTTTTATTAGTTATTTAAAAGAGCAAATCTATTAAAAGTAAATAAGAAAATATCAGTGTTTTGAAGCATGAAGTTGGTGGTTATTTACCACAAAATATGGCCTTTTCTTAAATAATGAAATGAAAAAAATTAAATTTTTAAGCTCAAATAAAAATAAAATATTTGCCGAAAACATTGCAACACGAGCATTTTTAAGGTAAGTTTCTTTTATAAATAAATAAATGTGTTGAAAATTATATAAAAGTTACCTTCGAAAGGAAATAATTCCCAGTTTCTATTTGTTAAATAAGTATGTATTTTGTTAACTATTTAATATTTATTTTAATAATAAATTAGGGACCGCAACGGTTATAAGTTTTATTTTAAACACAACTTTTTAATCATTATTTCTTGAATTTATTTATCGCTTTAAAACAATCTTCTTAACCATTTGACTTTATGAAGCTTTTTATTTCTAAAATTATAAGCCTCTTTTTATGTTAAACAATTAAAAACAAAAAATTATTTTAAGTAATATTTGAAGGAGAAAATGGCCATTAATTACAGTTTCCGGATATGAGTCTTTTCAGAAATTATTATCTTTAGTAAAAGTTATAATCAGTGTTGCCAAAACTTGGTGACACAAAATGGCTAAATTTACCGAAAAAAATGCCAAAAAATGGCTAAAAATTGGCTAAAAACTTTTTCAAATAAAAACTCAGTAAAATTCAATAATTCAATAATAAAACATAAGGGCATAGATATAATGCATAAAAATTTTTGTACAATAAAATTGTAAATTGAGATCAATTTGTAACATAAGAATTAAAGTAAATTAAATTTTTTAGCATTAAAAAAATTAAATCATCGTTTAATTGGATGTCGTTATTGTTCATCTGATAGGAATCACTCGTGCCTATTAGTTTTGAATATTTTAAAGGTAAATCATAATCATGACAACATTAACCCAACCTTTTGAGTCCAAATCTACAATAAAAAACGGTTCTAATACACCACATTAGAACCGATATACCAAATTTTATCAAATTATCTACAAAACTGCAACCTGTACTTTGCGCACAAGATTTACATGGACAGCCAGCCAGCCATCCGGACTGACATCGTTAATTTGACTAAGAAAGGGATTCTGAGTCGATCCGTACACTTAAATATACTTATTTTAAGGTTTTACAAACATCAGCACAAATGCATAGTACCCTCTCCACTATTGTATATATATATATTCGTTCCTTTTACTCCTGCAAGGAGCATAGGGCCACTATTGTGGTGTGGGTATAAATATTTTATTGTTATGGTAAAAATATTATCCTTATTGATAAAATCGAATAAACGGTTGATAAATGTAACCTATTTCTCAAATTACTTTAAACGATGTTTATTTGGCTAAATATCCTCTCTTCTTCAGCATTTTACCATGGAATTGAGAGCAACTTTATAGTAAATTCTAATTTGATCCATTTTATAAATTTAATATTGGAATACTATTCCTTTATTTTGAAAGATATTTCATCATTGTAATAGTTGTGATTTAAATTAAATGCGTTTTAATTGTTAAAAATTTTTATTTTACTTTTATAAATTAAACTTTTACTTTTATAAAAAAAAGTTTGAAAAATGGAAAAAATGGGTAAACTCATTTTTTAATGGCTAAACAATGTCAAAAATGGCTAAATCTAGCCACTAAATGGCTAAATTGGCATCACTGGCCAGTATTAATGGCTGATTTAATCAATATCTTGTTTAAAATTTTACGAAATTACATGTCAAATAGTGGCTAAATGGCTTTGAGCGGTTAAAAATGACTGAGTTAAAGTGTACCAAAGCTAATACCTTATGAAAATATAAACGTTTTTTTTACCAATTATTGTCATTTCGGAAGATGTTTTGTGCCACAATTTTTTCCAAAGTTCATAGTTTTTTAAATTTCATTGTTTAGTCAATTTGAATACAAAAATTGAAACATATAATGCTCAGAAATCGGGTAAAAACTAAAAATAAAAAAACGATAATATCACTTTCAAATTGTTCAAATTTACATATGTAAATGCTATAAATTTAAATTCTAGTGTTTTCGTTTTTTATAATGGGATATTTAGGTTTAATTTATATACTTTTGCGTCTAGTTTCCATAGTTTTTACCGGATTTTCATAAGTAAAAACTTTCTGGAGGGCTTGATAGCTGCTCTATCAGTTGTCTTGAAACGCGGCCGCAAGATGGCGCTTATGCAGTATTTGCTAAAAAACTATACCAATTGGCCATTATTTGAAAATTTTCGAGGTTGGTATGTTTGCAAAATATTACAAAACGACCGTTCTTAACAAAATTGTAGAACATTGTTAAATCATATTTTGAGGTTTTGAGGGTCTTATTGGCGATTTTCTTCAATAACAGTAAAATAACGGTACATTTTTGGATAGGGAAAATATGAAAAAGTCTTAGAACAATTATTGCTTTCGAGGCACCAAGGAACCATATTCAACAATAAAAAAGTTCTTTTGGCGAAAAGTCAATTTTGATATGTTGCTATCTATAGTGAAAATGCGATTCATTTTTTTACTGTAAAAAGTACAGAGTGGCTCAGAATAAGCAATATAGTTCAAATCGGTTATAACTATTTATTTATGGTATTATTAATATTGGGGAATTTGGTTTACTCAGCTATTAAAAAATGTCCTGTAAGTGGCGGCGAGGCCATTTTCTGCTTCATAGAAAGGTGCTCTTTGTAACCTAATTTTCATTACTTTCAGTTGCAATGGCCATGGCTTAATTTCGAATGTCCGTTTTAAGTTGGTGGATGATTCTCGGCTTGTTAACATATACTTTTTCTTTCAAATATCCCCAAACAAAACGATCATGAGTTGACAAATCCGGGAAAGTGAAGGCTAGCCAAAATTGCTTGTGCGCGAAATAATTCGTTGGCCCTTTAATATGCACAACCGTTATAAGAGATTTTAACACCAATTTTCTTTTCGGACGATACAGCCTACCAAACAATATACTTAAGTGGGTCTAATTGTCGCTAGGAAACATCTCTTGGATCCTTCCTATCCCAAGTCTTATTTAATTGTTTTGCAACACATATTAAATTCCTAAAGTTTTCTTTACAAAATTCTAAAAAAAAATTTGATTTCTACATATTTATATCTCTTTCTGCGCCACCCTGTATACACCAAAAATTAATTATACAGCAAATGAAATGAAAAAAGTTCTTTAATCGTATTAGAAAAATCTCTCAAATATTTCTTTTTTAGTATTTTTAACATTTTAACTTACAAACCGATAAATACTTAAATCTTTGTGATTGAAAATAAAATCTGTTCCTTATAATTCCTTATAATTCTTTATAACTATTATTACTTTTTTATTTTAACATGTTAAAATTTTAAATTACAAAAATTACATCTTCTGATAAGATGTCGCATAAACAATAACGACTCCGAGTTAAAAAAGGTTCAGCAGGGGCAAAAAACTGTTTCTTAAATCATCGTTCTTGTTGTTAAATTAAATTTATTTCTACCAATGTTAAAGAAAAAGTGTTAAAGTAGACAGCGATGCTAACGAAATTTTCGTGGCCTTTGGAGATTTGATTTGTGAGTTGGATTTTTAAAAATAAAACGATTTTGATACATTTTGAGTTGCGATTGTATATGATTTATTGTGCGATATGTATATATATTTTTATATATTTTTAATATATTTATTGAATACCCTAAGACTAATAAATTGATATTAAATTAAATTTTTTGAGCGCTAGCTGCAATGCGCTCAATAACTCATATGTTAAAATGTGAACGGTTTTTGTAATTAAAAAAGCTTTACTGTTCTTTAATTTAAATATAAAACATTTTATTTAAAATTACTATTTTTTATGTATTAAATATAATTCTTTGTTTTAGAATGTAAGAATTGCTTGTTTTTTTTTCACTTAAACTGAAATAGAACTTATTTTGTTCATGAATAAAAAAACTTCACCTTTTTTCTTTTTTGTTATACCTACCTTTTTTAAAATATGCACTTTTTTTGTTTTTTTTTTCCAAAAATGTCAACGGCAACGCTGCCCTTCACAAGTTTTACTTTCCCACTCAAACTAAACCAAGGCGAATTCGCCTGAATTAAACAAATGCATTTTTGTTTCCTCTTTAGTTTCTTAAAAATTTGTGGTGAGCGTGCGGCTGTGTGCCAATTCTCGTTTAAATTATTAAAATTAATTGTTAAAAGCGCTAGAAAATAAAAAATTTTTATAAATAAATAAAATCTAATGTGTATTCAATATTAAAATAAAAAAAATTGTGCAAATAATTAGTTTTTTCTTAGTAAAAAATGTGTTTGAAAATTTAGTAAACAGTGCGTTTGAAAATAAATTAGTCTATTTTGACTGCGCATTCTCTGTTGGCTTTTTGTTTGAAGAGCGGCGCAGCTTGTGATGCTGCTGTGAGCACAGACAGAAGCAACACGTGCTTTGTTGCTATTGTTATTGGTAAAGTTGTGTGAGGAAGTGTTTGTGTGCTAGCAAAAGCAAAGTGGTTTTTTTTAAAGTAATGGAAAAGCTAAAGCGCAAAAAAATAAATTGTTTGTGTTTTTTTTAGTTACATATTTAAAAGAGCAAATCTATTAGGGGGAATAAGTAAATATCAGTGTTGTGAAGCAGAGTTCCCAGTTTTATTTTAAGCCTTATCCCCAATTTGTGATGTTTCATCCCCAAAAATCTCCAAAAATAGCCATTTCGTATCCCCAACAATCCCCACATTTTCTAAATAATAAAAAAAATAATATTATGTCAATGGAAAAATATTCATGCATCGATTTATTTAAATAAATCCATTTGTGTAATATAATTAAAACTAATGTTTTTTATTCTTTGAGTTCTACGTATCTATGTACATATTTATAGTATGTAACAAGGGTAACGTAAAAACGCAAAAGAAAAATAATTATGCAACAATACATATTTATCATTTCCAAAACTTGGGAATCCATAATCTTCTAATTCATAAGCCAATGCTATTTTGTTTTACATGTTGTTTGTTTAAAAAGTGCATTTAAGATTATTGAATAAATTTGTCACAGCAAGCTGCATTATTTTAAAGTGTGTTTTTATTCTAAGAAGAGCGCCTAATAACTCATATTGAATTCTGTTGCAAATATTGATTTTGATTGTATTCATTTCAGAAAAAAGCTAGTTCAACAGAAGAAATGCTAGTTGGTACAAAAAGCATATTTAAACCTTTTTCAACAAGTTCATGAAATAGTTTAAAAAAGACTAAAATTTGTACCCACATCTTGACCAAATCGGTCTTGCCATTGCAAAAATAAAATTCATAATAATATATTATCCCCAAAATAAACCAGCGAAAAAAGTGCTTTTGCCCAAAAAATTCCCTGGAGATTTTCACGAAATTTTTATCCCCAATTACAAAAAAATCCCCAATTTGGGGATAAATCCCCAAAACTGGGAACACTGTTGTGAAGCATTAAATTTTTGGAAATTAAAAGATGGTTATTTACCACAAAATATGGCCTTTTTTAAATAATAAAATTAAAAAAATAAAAGTTTAAGTTTAAATAAAACTAAAATATGTTAGAAAACATTTCAACACAAGAATTTTAAAGGTAAGTTTTTTTATAAGTAAATAAATATGTTTGTATGTATTATTTTTTTGAATTATGTAACATTTATTTTAATAATAAAACAGGGACCGTAACGTTTTTAAGTTTTATTTTAAAAACTACTTTTTTAAATTTATTTCTTGAATTTTTATTTCGTTGTTGTTTTTTTAGTTTATGTAATTTATTCCTCGGGATACAGAATTTTTTTGACTTTAATTTATTCTTCAGAAAATAAAAATTATTTTTGTGAGTTTTATTTTTTGTTTAGAAAATCAAAATAACTTTTTTTATTTTTTTTTTGCTTAGAAAATAACAGTTACATTTTGAATTTTATTGTTTTGCTTACAAAAAATAAGTAATTTTCTACGATAAAATTAATATCTATTAACCGACTGAAAAGCGAATTTATTCTCAGAGTCAAAGCCAAAAATCTTCTTTGTTAAATAAAAACAATTTTCTTTTATATTTTATTCAATTTAAAATTGACTATTTTTCTAAACAAGATTGGTTATACACGCAGCACTTTTCTTTAAAAAGTTAAGTATACTTATTTCTTAAAATCAATATTAAGATTTTTTTGTTTAACCATAATTAAAAAAAAAAATATTAATTTTAACATTTTACAAAAATTATATCAAATATAATTTGGGTTTAATTGAAACTTATGTATGTTCTTTGAGCTATGAACAAAAACATCAATTTAAAAAAAAAAATTATTTAAAAAATCCATTCAAATATTTTCCAAGCTAAAAAATATCAAATGTGGTTTTAAATTTATGCCAAAAAACTTAAAAGGTTTTATAAAAATCAAGTTTTGAAGACCTTAAAATTTTTAATCAAACTTTAAAAAGATTATTGACAAAAATCTAAAAACGCAGACATATCCCAAAAAAAAAAAAAAAAAAAAAAAAAATTAAACTCTAAACAAAGATTAATAAGATATCGATAAACCCGATTCTGGCACTCTTATTTATTTTTACTAAAAAAGTACCTACAGCACAAAAAATTTTATTTATTTTTAATAGTGGGTAATTCCAGTGGGGTTGGTCATACATTTGGCCCATCTAGAAGCATCCTACGCGCAGCAGGGGCCAAATTAAAGAATTTTATTAAACCTAGATGGGTCAAATGTATGACCAACCCCACTTTATTATTTATTGCGGAATTTCGGTAATTTCAATAAACTGAACCGATTTTTTTTTCAATATATGGTTTGTAGCCCCAAGCATTCTCTTGAAAATAAAATTAAAATAACCTACGTGTGTAAAGTAGTTTTTGAGATATTGAAGAAATAAATTCAACACATTCGGCTAATTCGGCGAAATTATGACATTTTGAATATGACATAGCTTTCGAAAAAAAATATTTTAAAATTTTTTTTCGTTCATATATGTTCCTTATAAAATAAAAGGAACCTTTTCACCAAATTTCTTTTAAAACGGAAGGGGTCGTGTCCCACTCTTGGCCGATTTGACATGGAATTACCCTAGCAACTTTTTCAAAAAGTATTTTTGTGTTTTTAAAGCCTTTTTCGATAGAAGTGCTAAATAGTCCTTTTACATGAAGAAATTCTTTTTTCACTTTTAAGTTCACGGTTTTCAAAGAATTATAAGTTAAAAGATAAGGTTTTTTTTAAATGTGGTTGCGATTTACCCAAGAGTATTTTTGTACTGAGAATTTTTTTAATATTAAGTTTGACGTCTTACTTTTGTGAGAGAAAGAGAAATTTTTTGTACGGCAAGTTTTTTTTTGAAATGGTTTAATTTTTATTTCTTGTTCAGAACAAAATAAACTGAGAAGCCACTGTTTTCTATTTGTATATAAAAGTTGAGTTGAAAAACGATTTTATTATTATTTTTCCTCAGGAAATTGAAGATTTCCTCACAAATTTGAAAATTACTTTGATAATGTTTATAACATTTTTATTTATGCGATTATTAAAATTGGAGAATTTATTTTACTCAGCAATAAAAAATATCCTGTAAGTGGCTGCTTCGTAAATACGTGCTCTTTGTAACATAAGTTTCATAACTTTTCACATAATTTATGGTGAAAAGGGCCGTTTTAAGTTGGGGGATGATTCTCGGCTTGTTAACATATACTATTTCTTTCAAATATCCCCAAAGAAAACGGTCAGGAGCTGACAAATCCGGGAACGTCAAGGCTAGCAAAAATTGCTTGTGCGCGAAATAATTCGTTAGCCCTTTACTATGCACTACCGTTTTCAGAGATTGGAACATAAAAAGTGGGCCAATTTTCTCTTCGGACGATATACCCCACCAAACAAACTATGTACTTAAGTGGACCTAATAGTTGCGGGTGAATTTCTCTTGGATTCTTCGTAGCCCAAACCTTTTTTGGAAAATTCACCTGGTGTTTCCCTTTTTTATAATTTCAACGGCAACGCTGCGCTTCACAACTGAGCCAAGGCGAATTCGCCTTGAACTTAACAAATCGGTTTTTTTTTAACTCACTTTGTGTAATTTTGCATTTTTGTTTCCTCTTTAGTTTCTAGAAAACTTTGAGGTGTGCGTACGGCTAATTGTGAATTCTCGTTTAAATTATTAAAAATAATTGTTAAAAGCTTAAGAAAATTAAAATTTTTTATAAATAAATAAAATCTAATGTGTATTAAATATTTCAATAATAACATTTTAGCAGATAATTTGTGTTTTCTTAGTAAATAGTGTGTTTGATAATTCTTCATTGGACTGCGCAGTCTCTGTTGGTTTTCTATTTAAGTTCAGAGAGGCGCAGCTTGTGCAACTGCTTTGGACAGAGGCAGGAGCAGCACGTGATTTTTTGCTATTGTTTTTTGGTAAAGATGTGTGAGCAAGTGTTTGTGTGCTAGCAAAAGCAAAGTGGTTTTCAAACAGTGATGTTAACCGTACGGTAATTACCCTTTTTTAGGGTAATTTTGGCCCGCAAAAGGTAGCAAGGTAATTTTATTTAAAATACGGTAATTTTAAGAAATTTGGATTTTTTGTATAAATATTTGCAGGTTTTATAATATTAACTTTAAAAAGGTGATTTTCAATTTAAATATATAGATGTTCAGATCTGTTCTGAAAATCACATTTTATGAAAGTGATTTGAAATCACAAGAAAGGTGTTCTGGGCATATTATTTTGTGATTTAAAAACGTTCAGCTACGTAAACAACTTTTTGAAATCACTTTGTTATTTTTGCGACTATTGTAAGATGGCCGTCATAATAAATTACTTAAATAAAATATTCAATGTGTTGTTTATTAATTGTATATGCAATAAACTATTTTATTGCATAAATTCGGTAAAAATGTCTAAATTAGCGGAAATTCGCAAAAATTTGCTAACAGCGAAATGATAGCAAAATTCTGCTATTTATTTTAAATCGTCAAAGCTATAAAGAATCAAAAACTTATAGAAACAAATTGCTTTTATCGCGAACATGGCTAAAATTCGCAAAAAATTTCAAAATTTTAAACACACCCTAAACTTAATTTGAGATCGCTAAATCGGTTAAAAAACAAATTGTTGGAAAATAACATAAAAAGCGTTAAAAATTAGCTATAATTTTGTAAAACAAACTTTTTGTATTTTCTTGTGCTTTCGACAATTGAAAATCACACCGAAAAACACAAAAACGGTGTGATTTACAAAACACCACAAAATCACAAGTGTGATTTTAAAAGCACATGTGATTTGAAATCACGTAATTTTCAGAACACACATGGTTATATCAAAAAATTTAGAACATTCAGGTATGTTCTAGATTTCGACTCGAATTGAAAACGAAAAATTTTTTAAATCCACATAATTCATAAATTGGTGTTCTCAAATCCGCATGTTTTTGTGTATTCGAAGTTTATGTTAGAAAAAACTTTTGTTGAACTTAAGATCGCTAATTTGCTAACCTCAGCATGATAGAAATATCTTATATTTTTTAAAAAGCGTGAAAGCTGTAAGAATCACAGGAAAAATCGCTTCTATCGTGAACATGGCTAAAATTTGCGAAAAACTGCAAACTTTTAAACAAACACTAAAATTTATTTGAAATCGCTAAATGGGTTAATAAAAACAAAATGTTGGAAAATAACAAAAAAAATAGCAAAAATATTAAAAATTTGGATTGAAATTCGCGAAAATTTTTAATATTTCAAACCAGCCATAAAATTTATTAAAAGTCCCTAAGACTATAGGGAATGGCGAAAATTCGGGAAAAATTGTTAAATTCGCGGAGATTCGCAAAAATTTGCTAACAGCGGCATGACAGAAAAGTCTACTATTTATTAAAAATCGTGAAAGCTGTAAAGATTCAGAAAACTTACAGAACAAATCGCTTCTATTGCAAAGATGGCGAAAAATTGCAAAATTTTAAACAAACCCAAAAACTAATTTGAGATCGCTAAATCGATCAAAAAAAAATTGTCTGAAAATAACATAAAAAACCATAAAAAATTAGCTATAATTCCATCATAATCAATGAAAAATTTGATTTTAAATTTATAAGGATAAGGATAACTTTTTGATTTAATTGGATAAAGAAGATTTTAAGCTAAAAACAAAATTTATTTTTTTGTTAAAAATGTTATCACATATAAGAATAAAAGTCAATTCGTTTTACTTTCACCAACCCATTACTACTCTAATTGAAAACGAATAAAAACATGTGGATGTGAAATGCAGAACACCAAAAATGCTGAAGCAATCCACTTTCGAGTTGATTCGGATTCTAGAACACACCCGATTATGTTTTTTTAAACACATTTAAAATTTAAATAATTTGCTTATGAATACTGGGGTCTAATCACCGCATTCGATACTATCGTATCGAATAAACTATCGAACGTTTTTGCATACGACAGATACTGACGTATCAAATGAAAACTTGATAAATGTAATGTCGAGTTACTCGATAACAAATGCTTTTATTTCAAATTCCATAATTTTCATTCGATATCGAGTTTCATGATACCAAAATAAATAATTTCGATCAATTTTGCTGAATATCGTATGCGGTGATTAGACCCCTGCTCTTATGTGCTGTTTCCAAACGATGGACTGAGTGCTTTTGAAATAAATTAAAGTTTTAATTTAAAATCTTTGCGTACGGTAATAATATCTCAAAAACGGTAATTTTTAGAGGGCCGTACGGTAATTAAAAAATAAAAGTTAACATCACTGTTTTCAAAAGTGATACAAAAGCTAAAAAAGCAAATCAAATAAATTGTTTGTGTTTTAATAAGTTATTTAAGAGAGCAAATCTAGTAAGAGTAAATTAGAAAATATCAGTGTTTTAAACAGGCTTGCCAGTTTAGCACTTTTAGTGCTAGACTTAGCACATTTTTTTCTGATTTAGCACTAAGAATTTCAAAAAAAGTGCTAAGTGCTAGTTTAGAACATTTTTATAATTATTTAGCATATTTAGCATTTTTAGCAAACTACTCACATATTCGATTCAAGTAAAGTATCAATTCTTTAAGTGTAAGAAACATTCAAACATAAACACACGCTACCTTTTTTGCAACTTTGGCGCATTCTGTTTTTTTCACTGAAACAAATACAGTTACTTTTATTCCTATGAACAAATAAATTAAAATTGTTAATTGGGCTTAATAAAAAATAAACTCAATGCCAATTGAGTAGAAGGTGAAGTCAACTCTACACCAAGACTGCTTCTGTGGACGCATAAGAGAAGGTATTAAATTAGACAACGTTTGTTGCCGCACTTTAAACATCTGATAATATTGCAAAAAAAAAAAAATCGGTTCATTTGAAAAGGAACAAAATGAGTTGGTATATGAGAAAGATAAAAATGACATGATTCAAATTTAGTTTTAACCATGGTAGAATAAGTATGTATAAGGTATAGTCATTATAAATTTTGTTCTCAATTTGAAAACCCATATACCGTCAAACAAAAGAAAATAAGGAAAAAATTAAAACAGGCGTCAAAAATTAAATAAATTAATTTGACATTTCATGTGTTGTACTTATTCTACCATGGCCTTAACAACTTTATTTAAAATACATACATATGTATATTAAATTGTAACATTAAAAAAAGTTTTTATATTAAACAAAATGAATATTTAAAAAAACTTTCAATTGTAAAGTTTTTATTATATATTTATAAAAATCAATGTCAAAAACTCGCACTTTTGTTTTTAACTGTAGAAGAATTTAGCACTTCTATTTTGTCAACTTAGCACTTTTAATCTGAATTCTTCTGGCAAGCCTGGTTTTGAAGCATGCAGTTGGTGGTTATTTGCCACAAAATATGGACTTTTCTTAAATAATGAAATTAAAAAAATAAAATTTTTAAGCTCAAATAAAAATAAATTATTTGCCGAAAACATTGCAACACTACTAGAATTCTAAGGGTAAGTTTTTTTAAAAATAAAAAAAATAAGTATGTATTTTGTTAACTATTTAATATTTATTTTAATAATAAATTAGGGACCGCAACGGTTATAAGTTTTATTCTAAACATAACTTTTTAATCATTATTTCTTGAATTTATTTTTCGCTTAAAAAACAATCTTTTAAACCATTTGACTTTATGAAGCTGAGTTTTTTATTTCTAAAATTATAAGCCTCTTTTTATGTTAAAAAATTAAAAACAAAAAGTTAATTTAAGTAATATTTGAAGGAGAAAATGGTCATTAATTACAGTTTCCGGAGATGAGTCTTTTCAAAAATTATTTTAGAATTTTCGTGGTTTTAGTAGCAAAATTGTACCTTTGGTAAAAATTATTATCAGTGTTGCCAAAACTTGGTGACCAAAAATAGCTTAATTTACCGAAAAAAATGCCAAAAAATTTCTAAAAATTGGATAAAAACTTTTTCAAATAAAAACACATTAAAATTCAAATAGAAATAATGCATACAATTTTTTTTACAATGAAGTTGTAAGTTGGGATTAATTTATCCATTTATTATTTTAAAAGAAAAACGGCAAGAAAGTTTTATTGCTTAATAGGTTGAAAAATGGCTAATGGCTACTAAACTAATTTTTTAATGGCTAAACAAGGTGAAACATGGCTAAATCTAGCCACTAAATGGCTAAATTTGCAACACTTTCCTGAATTCAAAAAGGCAGATATAATCAATATGAATTATATCTTGTTTAAAATGCTACGAAATTACGCGTCAAATAGTGGCTTAATGGTTTTGAGCGGTTAAACAATGCCTGAGTTAAAGTGTACCAAAGCTAATATCTTATGAAAATTTTGACGTTTTCCACCAATTATTGTCATTTCGGAAGATGTTTTGTGCCACAATTTCATACAAAGTTCAAAGTATTTTAAATTTCATTGTATAGTCAATTTGATTACAAAAATTGTAAGATATAATGCACAGAAATCGGGTAAAAACTAAAAATCTAAAAATAAAAAAACGATAACATCACTTTCAAATTCTTCAAATTTACATAAATGCTAGTAAATTTAAATTATAGTGTTTTTTTTTTATAATGGGATATTTAGGTTTTATTTATATACTTTTGCCACTAGTTTCCATAGTTTTTACCGGATATTCATAAGTAAAACCTTTATGGAGGGCTTGATTGCTGCTTTATCAGTTGTCTTAAAACGCCACCGCAAGATGGCGCTTATCCAGTATTTGCTAAAAATAACTATACCAATTTGCCATTATTTGAACATTTTCGAGGTTGGTATGCTTGCAAAATATTACAAAACGACCGTTCTTAACAAAATTGTAGAACATTGTTAAATCATATTTTGAGGTTTTGAGGGTCTTATTGGCTATTTTCTTCAATAACAGAAAAATAACGGTAAATTGTTGGATAGGGAAAATATGAAAACCATTTTTAGCAATAAAAAGTTCTTTTCGCGAAAAGTCAATTTTGATATGTTGCTATCTATAGTCTAAATGCGATTCATTTTTTTTTATTGTAAAAAGTACGGAGTGGCTCAGAATAAGCAATATAGTTCAAATCGGTTATAACTATTTATTTATGGTATTATTAATATTGGGGAATTTGGTTTACTCAGCTATTAAAAACTGTCCTGTAAGTGGCGGCGAGGCCATTTTCTGCTTCATAGAAAGGTGCTCTTTGTAACATAATTTGCATTACTTTCAGTTGCAATGGCCATGGCTTAATTTCAAATGTCCGTTTTAAGTTGGTGGATGATTCTCGGCTTGTTAACATATACTTTTTCTTTCAAATATCCCCAAACAAAACGATCATGAGTTGACAAATCCGGGAAAGTGACGGCTAGCCAAAATTGCTTGTGCGCGAAATAATTCGTTGGCCCTTTAATATGCACAACCGTTATAAGAGATTTTAACACCAATTTTCTTTTCGGACGATACAGCCTACCAAACCATCTACTGAAGTGGGTCTAATTGTCGCTAGGAAACTTGTCTTGGATTCTTCCTATCCCAAGTCTTATTTAATTGTTTTGCAACACATATTAAATTCCTCAAGTTTTCTTTACAAAATTCTAAAATAAAAAAATTTGAGATCTACATATTTATATCTCTTTCTGCGCCACCCTGTATACACTAAAAATTAATTATACAGCAAATGAAATGAAAAAAGTTCTTTAATCGTATTATAAGAATCTCTCAAATATTTCTTTTGTAGTATTTTTAACATTTTAACTTACAAACCGATAAACACTTAAATCTTTGTGATTGAAAATAAAATCTGTTCCTTATAATTCCTTATAACTCTTTATAACTATTATTACTTTTTTATTTTAACATGTTAAAATTTTAAATTACAAAAATTACATCTTCTGATAAGATGTCGCATAAACAATAACGACTCCGAGTTAAAAAAGGTTCAGCAGGGGCAAAAAACTGTTTCTTAAATCATCGTTCTTGTTGTTAAATTAAATTTATTTCTACCAATGTTAAAGAAAAAGTGTTAAAGTAGACAGCGACGCTAACGAAATTTTCGTGGCCTTTGGAGATTTGATTTGTGAGTTGGATTTTTAAAAATAAAACGATTTTGATACATTTTGAGTTGCGATTGTATATGATTTATTGTGCGATATGTATATATATTTTTAATATATTTATTGAATACCATAATTTAAAGCAGAGATCTGCAAAACACCGCACATGTGCGAATGATCTCACACAAATAAAGAGAGCATGAGAAAATAATTTGTATTTTTACTCGAAAACACTGAACAAACAAAAACAATTACGCTCAAAAATAAACAACCAAGAGCAGTGATGTTAACTTTTATTTTTTCATTACCGTACGGTCCTCTACAAATTACCGTTTTTGAGAAGAAATTACCGTACGCAAAGGTTTTTAATTTAAACATTCACAGCAACATTTTAAATGTGTTTTATGAAAAATTTAAACGAAAATCCTTGTTTTTTTTTATTATTATATTTTTATCAATACGAAAGTAAAAACATATATGTAAATAAAATTCTAACGTTACTGTCAGACTGATTCATCATTGCACAGCCTAAACGACTGAAGCTAAAAAGCTAAATTTGGACCGGAGGTTGGACTCTCGTTTTGGAAAAAAATTATACGAAATATTCATATCTACCCGCTGTAAAATAAAGTGCTATTTTGTCATCTTCTTATGATGAAACGATTGGTTTAAAAGTTCTTTTCCATACGCCTTAAATACAAAATTAATATGTAATAGTTTTGCTTCTACTGAAAAGTTTTAATATTTACTATAGTTAAATGCATCCAGCACATTGTAGCTATTTTAAATGCCTAAAAAGTTTTTGATTTTGAAACAAACAAAAAGTTTAAAATAAAATTAATAATATACAACGAGTTATTTAATTTTTCATATTTTACACTTATCACTGTAACCTTAGAATTTGCAGAAACATAAACATTCTTGATTTTTTGTATAACATTCATCTATTTTTAAAATTGCCGTTGAAAATAACGTCTCAAAAGTTAAAATCATAAAGCCTTCATATGTAAGTTTGTAGGTATGTACCTATATGAATAATAAAAACCCAAATCTTAATATTACCGTATTTTAAATGAAATTACCTTGCTACCTTTTGGGGCTCAAAATTACCGTAAAAAAGGGTAATTACCGTACGGTTAACATCACTGACCAAGAGAAACAAGAAATGTAAATGTATGTGTTTGGCGGACTCTGATTTAAAGCCCATAATTAAAACGTCGGCAGTAACTTCAACTCTCTCTCATTTCTTTCGTTTTATTTTGTTCATATTTTTCTTTGTTTACAAAATGTATGAAATTGAATGAAAGTATGGTAGCATTGTTAAGAGAATAATTGTATTTATGTGAGAGCATTAGAAAAAACGTCCTCAAAATAAAATTGATTTTATTTCTCGACCGCATTCTCTGGCATGATTTTATGTCAAACTGTATGAAAAACATCGTTCAGCCCCAGTTCTGTTTCATCATTAAAATTGATTTTATTTCTCGACCGCATTCTCTGGCATAATTTTATGTCAAACTGTATAAAAAACATCGTTCAGCCCCAGTTCTGTTTCATCATTAAAATTGATTTTATTTCTCGACCGCATTCTCTGGCATAATTTTATGTCAAACTGTATAAAAAACATCGTTCAGCCCCAGTTCTGTTTCATCATTAAGACTAATAAATTGATATTAAATTAAATTTTTTAAGCGCTAGCTGCAATGCTCTCAATAACTCATATGTTAAAATGTGAACGGTTTTTGTAATTAAAAAAGCTTTACTGTTCTTTAATTTAAATATAAAACATTTTACTTAAAATTATTTTTTTTTATGTATTTAATATAATTCTTTGTTTTAGAATGTAAGAATTGCTTGTTTTTTTTCACTTAAACTGAAATAGATCTTATTTTGTTCATGAATAAAAAACTTCACCTTTTTTCTCTTTTGTTATACCTACCTTTTTTAAAATATGCACTTTTTGTTTTTTTCTTTTTCAAAAATGTCAACGGCAACGCTGCCCTTCACAAGTTTTACTTTCCCACTCAAACTAAACCAAGGCGAATTCGCTTGATCTAAACAAATGCATTTTTGTATCCTCTTTAGTTTCTAGAAACATTTGTGGTGAGCGTGCGGTTTAGTGCCAATTCTCGTTTAAATTATTAAAATTAATTGTTAAAAGCGCTAGAAAATAAAAAATTTTTATAAATAAATAAAATCTAATGTGTATTCAATATTAAAATAAAAAAAATTGTGCAAATAATTAGTTTTTTCTTAGTAAAAAGTGTGTTTGAAAATTCTTCATGTAAATTCGTTTGTTTTGACTGCGCATTCTCTGTTGGCTTTTTGTTTGAAAAGCGGCGCAGCTTGTGATGTTGCTGTGAGCAGAGACAGAAGCAGCACGTGCTCTGTTGCTATTGTTATTGGTAAAGTTGTGTGAGGAAGTGTTTGTGTGCTAGCAAAAGCAAAGTGGTTTTTTAAAGTAATGGAAAAGCTAAAAAGCAAAAAATAAATTGTTTGTGTTTTTATTAGTTATTTAAAAGAGCAAATCTATTAGGGGTGAATAAGTAAATATCAGTGTTGTGAAGCATGAAATTTTTGGAAATTAAAAGATGGTTATTTACCACAAAATATGGCCTTTTTTAAATAATAAAATTAAAAAAATAAAAGTTTAAGTTTAAATAAAACTAAAATATGTTAGAAAACATTTCAACACAAGAATTTTAAAGGTAAGTTTTTTTATAAGTAAATAAATATGTTTGTATGTATTATTTCTTTGAATTATGTAACATTTATTTTAATAATAAAACAGGGACCGTAACGTTTTTAAGTTTTATTTTAAAAACTACTTTTTTATATTTATTTCTTGAATTTTTATTTCGTTGTTGTTTTTTTAGTTTATGTAATTTATTCCTCGGGACACAGAATTTTTTGACTTTTATTTATTCTTCAGAAAATAAAAATTATTTTTGAGTTTCATTTTTTGCTTAGACAATCAAAATTATTTTTTTTATTTTTTTTTGCTTAGAAAATAACAGTTACATTTTGAATTTTATTGTTTTGCTTACAAAAAATAAGTAATTCTCTGCGATAAAATTAATATCTATTAACCGACTGAAAAGCGAATTTATTCTCAGAGTCGAAGCAAAAAATCTTATTTGTTAAATAAAATAATTTGTTTTTATAGGTATTTTATTCAATTTAAAATTGACTATTTTTCTAAACAAGAATATAAAAATGGTTATACACGCAGCACTTCTCTTTAAAAATGTTTTTCTGTTTAACTATAAATATGAATGTGAATTTTAAATATTAATTTTAACATTTTACAAAATTTATATCAAATATTATTTGGGTTTATTTAGTTGAATTGAGTTAAGAACACAAACAAAAAAATTCATTCAAATATTTTCTAAGCTAAAAAATATCAAATGTGTTTTTAAATTTATTCAAAAAAACTTAAAATGTTTTATAAAAATCAAGTTTTGAAGAACTTCAAATTTTATAATCAAACTTTAAAAAGCTTATTGACAAAAATCTGAAAACGCAGACACATCCCAAAAAAGAAAAAAATTTAAAACTCTAAACAAAGATTAATAAGATATCGACAAACCCGATTCTGGCACTCTTATTTATTTTTACTAAAAAAGTACCTACAGCACAAACAATTTTATTTATTTTTAATAGTGGGTAATTCCAGTGGGGTTGGTCATACATTGGACCCATCTAGACCAACCCCACTTTATTATTTATTGCGGAATTTCGGGTTTTTTTAGTAATTTGAATAAACTGAACCGTTTTTTTTTTCAATATTTGGTTTGTAGCCACTTTTTCAAAAAGCATTTTTGTTTTTTTAAAGCCTTTTTCGATAGAAGTTCTAAAAAGTCCTTTTACATGAAGAAATTCCTTTCTCACTTTTTAGTTCACGGTTTTCAAAGAATTATAAGTTAAAAGATAATGTTTTTTTTAAATTTGGTTGCGATTTACCAAAGCGTTCCGAACAGGGGTGCCAGATAATTTTGGTAAGAAATCGGCATATTTTCAAAAAAAAAAAAAATCGGCATTATCGGCACTTTAATTTAAAAAAATGCCTATTTTAAATACAGTAAATCCTTTTTTTTAGAGACAAATAAATAACAAAACAGAACAATTAAGCATAATTTATAATAATAATTTAATTTTATATTCTGTACTTTAGGGTAAATTGTTTAAATGTTTTGTATTTTTTGTTATTATAGATACATTTGAGCCTGACATTTTTATTTAATCCTAAACTTTAATATCCGAATCAAAATAGTTTAAAATTTTAAATTTGAAATAATCTTTAGAATGAAGAATACCTTTCAAAGATTAATTTTGCAGGGTACATCAAAATTTTGTTTTAATTAGTTGACTTAGCTAAAAAAAATTTCCACATTGGCGGAGGAATGTGAAATCACCATAATTTGTTGGAAATGCACCAGGAGAGTTCTCACTTTAAATCTGAATTTTTGGCGAAAAAGTTTGTAAATTTACTTAACTTTCTTACAATTGCGCTTTTTTGATTTAAATTTTTTCATTAAAAGTGAATATGAATTAAGCTTGCCACAACTTTTTTGTAAGTATCAGTATATTTCCAAACTCAAATATCAAGAACTTTATGTTTCTAAATTTAACTTATTTCTTCTTTTTGCTTTTGTCAAAAAAATTTTTAATTTTTTCTGTTGTTTTGATCAAAAAATATAAGTGTGATGGGTTAGACATAGATAACAAACAAATCTGTGGCTTGGTGCTAAAAGGGCCAATGTCAATATTTTGCTATTTTGAGTTAATCGTTTCATTATGTGTATTATTTTACTCTCTTTTATTTTTCTGTATCGGCCAATGTCTAACTTAACCCAGAACAGTTTAATGAGTTTTGTTTACACATTGGCTTATACAGAAAAATAAAAGAGAGTAAAGTAATACACATAATGAAACGATTAACTCAAAACAGCAAAATATTGACATTGGCCCTTTTAGCACCAAGCCACAGATTTGTTTGTTATCTATGTCTAAAGCTGGGATCACACAATTGCCGCAATGCACCAATTTTCACAATTTTAAATACCCCAATCGTGTGACTGCACAACCAATTGGCTCTTGTACCAATCGAGGACAATATTGTGCTTACTTTTACCAATCAAATGCAACCCTGGTGCGGCAATCGTGTGACCGTTTGCTACGCAACCGCGCGTCAATAAAAATAGCAAAAATGCACCAATATTTATTGTCTTCTCGTGCGGCAATCAAACAACACAATACGCGCCAATATTTGTCTTTTTTTTAATAAACTTTACGTTTTTGTGATTCCTTTAGCATGTAATGAAGATAAGTATGTATTTATTTATTATGCATTTTAATTTTTGGTAATAACAAATACATATGTATGTATGTTCACAAGCATACTATGTAGCTGTTAAGTGCGAATATTTTTATTAAAGATATTTAATAAAACTTTTCTTTTATTCTTTTACGGATATTTGTCGTTGATATTTCTTAAATAAAATATTTGTTAACTTGAAAACGGAAATAAAAAATTTGTTAAAGTAGCCGAGATTTCTTTTTACTAAATGATATCGGTAGTTAAATTAATAAAGTCACAGCATTTAGTTACTGATTTAGATTTAGTTTATTAATCATACAAATTTTCATCCAAACGTTAACATTCGAAATTGTTGAACAGACTGTTAATTTTTGGAATTTCATAAATTTTTCTTAAAATATTTCAAATAAAACTATTCAACAAAAAATTGTATAGTAGCTACCTACTATATGAACAAATTTTTCGTTTTTAATGAACATACTAACTAGAACTTCCAAACAAATGAAAAAGCTACCACAACAGCTGTTTTCGCAGTTGTCAAGTAAGAACAATCGTGTGACTGTGCTGCGGCAATTATTGTGACCATTTCACTTTGTACCAACTAGCGGCAATTAAATTTGTATAAAACGGGGCAATCGTGTGATTTCAGAAAATTTGATTGGTGCAATTTCTTTATTGTGCGTCAATAAAGCACAATCAAAATTGTGCCATATTGGTGCATTTGCGGCAATCGTGTGATCCCAGCTTAACTTATAATTATAAAATTTTAGGGCTGCCATATGTCCTATATATATGACTTATATATTTTTAGTAGAACATATTTTATAAAAAACGCGGGAAAATCGGTTCAGATACAAAAAAGTTATGACCTAAATTAATTTTTTTTTTAAATACCCACTTTCGGGAACCATAGATCTCCCCGATTCCAAACTTTTCTACAATATTGATCCTACACCCTACAAAGTATATATATTCTGGGTCCTTATGAAAAGCGAAGTTCAATTCCGGTTATCTGTCTCTCAAACAACGTTCCTTCATGGTTAAGTTGTCTAGGGGTTGTGTTAAGTTAGAAACTGTGAGTTCTCTGGTTCGAATCTTGTTTTTTTAAAAAGAAATTTTTTTTTTTAAGTTTTTATTTGTTTTATGTTCTAAGAACGATTTAAAAAAAATATTTACCAGTTTTCGCATTTTAAATTTAATTTATAATGAAGTTTAAAGTACATATTGTTAATATGTATGTATGCATATGTAAAAATTATTTAGTTTTTGCCTAGTTGCTCTGTATTCTGCTCCCACAATGGTGAAGGGTATATAAGATTCGGCACAGCCGAATATAGCACTCTTACTTGTTTTGTACTGAGAATTTTTTTTTTATTTAGTTTGACGTCTTACTTTTGAGCGAGAAAGAGAAATTATTTTGTACGGCAAGTTTTTTCTTGAATTGGTTTAATTTTTATATCTTGTTCAGAAGCAGGGCTGCCAGGTACTTTTTTCCTTGTCCCCAAAAAATTAAAAAAATATCCCCAAAAATCCCCAAATTAAGAAAAAAAAACCTTAATAAGTAAATATTTTTCTGTTTGTTTTTTTTTCTGACCAAATTTTTTTTTTAAAAAAGTAAAAATAGTAAGAAAAATTTTAATTAGAAATCCCCAAAAATCCCCAAATAAAAATTTTTTGTAAAAAAAATTATTTTCTTTTGTTTGTACCCTGAAGGAAAAATAACATTAATTTATAAAGTACCTTTAACACTACCTTTTAACTAAAATGGTAATCTTAATAAGGACCTTTTACACCGTATAAGTTGTTGATAAGAGTAAGATAAAAGTTTTGCTTTTTTTTTTTCATATTTTTAATACGAGACAAAGAAAAATAAGCATAAATAATAAAAGGGAAAATATATTAAAAGAGTGTAAAATCCCCGAATTTTTTTTTTAAATCCCCAAGTCTGACAGCCCTGTTCAGAAGTTCTGAATGTTTGAATGTTTGTTTGTTTTTTTACAAAGTGAGAGCGAATGTTATTGTGAGAAAAAAAGCACGGTGTACAGTGTTGCCACTTTGTGGGTAATTACCCGAATTTGGTATAGTTTTTATTGTCGTGGGTGGAGCGTGGGTAATTTCTCTTAGGTGTAATTTAGGTGTTGTGTGAAATTCTTACTTAAGGTATTGTTGATAAAATATGCACAGTCTTCTTAACCAAAGTATCGGTTTCTTTTAAGGAAGAGACATAATTCAAAAGTTTGGTAGTAAATGTCGTAAGATGGACTCTTAGATTTGAAATATGATGACTATCATAGTGATTAAGTTTCTCAAACTACAAACTAGCCTGGGGGTAGAAATGTTTCGAATATTCCATCATATAATTAATTTAATGCGTGTCTGGAAACTTTCAAATGCTTTTGTTTGAAGAATATTTAACGCCCTTAGCAGTTGTAAAACTGAATAACGAAAGGGACAGTTGTATAAAACCCTGCTGGCATTTAGTTTATTAAATATGGTATAAACGGTATTATTTAAGACCATGAAACTTAAAATGGTAGAAAACACAAAACATATGAATTTTAATCGTAGATTAATACACGGCATTACCATTTGAAACTGATTTAAAAAAATTGGTACCGCGCATGTCCTTGACGAAACGCATTGCAGGCGACCAATTTTTTTTTTCTTTTTCGAGAACTGCCAGCTACGTGTCACGAATAAAATGAACAATGTTGACCTCCAAGACGTCAATAGTTGCTGGTTTATAAACATAAACCAGTGACTTCACAGGCCTACGGAAAAGTTAATTTGGATAATTTGGTGGCGTTGTGCACGCATGAATCTATCTATCTATGATGATGTGTCTAAGCAAAATGGAGCGCAGTATGACGTTTGTAAGCTAACCTTTCGTAAGCTCTTTCGGGCTTATAAACGCCCATTACAAAGGAATCACTGAGCATTCCTTAGATACATGCAAACAAATGTGAAAGTTAAACTCATTATTTTAGGAGTTTTTTTTAATGTTTTATTAATTGTTTTTAAGTCTTTATTTTAATGTTTACTTATTTTAAATTACAATAAGAATGTTAACAGTTTGACTAATATTGATCTTCTTTCAATAAGTTTGTTGTGTTTTTATTTCTGTGTAAATGTCTTTAAATAAATAAAACTTCAATTTTATATCAGGTGTAATTTCATTTAAATCGGGTTATTTTGCTTCATCTCAAGTGTAATTTTGAATTTTGCTGGTGGCAACACTGACGGTGTAGTACTTTTGCCGGCCTCTGTTCAGAACAAAATAAACTGAGATGCCACTGTTTTCTTTTTGTATATAAAATTTGAGTTGAACTGCCACGTTGTACATATATTAAAACAATTGTTTTTTGCTGAATAATAAAATAAAAAAATAAATATCTGTAATTAAAATTAATGAAATAAATCACTTTCCTTTTTTCGTCCATTTTTTTTAACACATTTAAAGAAAACAGTTCAAAAAAGTAGTTTGCTAGTTGTGTTGCCATTATGTATAATTGTTTACATCTGTTAACCAAATGGTGCACAGAAAAAAATATCTCATGAAAATTTTTAACAACACAGTTTGTTAAAAATAAAATTTAAGGTCAACAAACTTTTTATTTCATTCAATGAAAAAATTTATCAAAATTACACTTTGCAAAATAGCACTCAATAAAACATTCAATAATGAAATAATAAAATATTTCTTCATATTCAATAAAAAAATATTTGAATCAAAGTAAAGACAGTATTTTAACAACTCTTGTTCATTTTTTTATAGCTCATAATTCTCATTCGCTGTACAGTTTTATTTATATAATATTTTTAGTTTCTGCAAAGTCTTTGCAAAAAGGTTTCCTAATAATGCAATGCGCATAGGAACTAGCTTCTTTCCCAACAATACATTTTAGTGTATTTATCAAAAAATACAAATTGGGAATTCAGCACAGCATTATTAGTAAATAAATGAATATTCTTCGATAAACACTTTGTTTGATTTATTCAACATTTCCAACAATTTATTTTAACAAATCACGTATACATTTTGTGGAAAAAAATTATTTTGGGGAACATTTTTTTTTTATTTTTGGTTGTTGACTAAAAATTCAATAACTATACCTACTTTTTTTTATCAATCATCGCAGAAAACTCAAACATTTTTTTAATTAAATATGCGATTTTCGTATTCAAATATGAAAATTATTATTTTCTTTGTACACTCACAATATTCAGTACGTAAAATTAACTTAAATTGTAATATAAAATAAATGAAAATTAAGTAAAAAACCGGTCTACTTATTTTTCATTTATTTTAAACGAAAAGTTCATTTAATTTTTATTGTCAAATATAAATTTAACGTTATTTTAAATAAATTAACTATCAAAAAATCAACTACATATTTTATATAAAATAGCTATAAAAAAATTAACTGAATATTCCGTAAAAACAAAGAAATATTGAGTTATTTTATAAAATTCACAAAAGAGCCGAATTTCTTAAAAATACCAGACAGACACCTGTCCGCTGGTTTTTCTAATGAGCGAGAGAGGGAGAATATTTATTTACTTACCCTATTACACACGTTTGTTTTACTTTTGTTGTACTGACAATGTTGTTTACAGAAGAACTCTCAATTATAAGACACCAGCAGCATATCCGGTATGGCTTCGCAGTTATTTAACTTTTAATATTTGATGTATTTAACTCAATTATTTTAACAAATAGAAAATGGGAATTGCTTACACAAAACATGCAATTCATATTTTATAGATAAGTAAAAATATATTTTTGGTAGTTAAATTATTTAAAATAACTGAATGTTCATTTGTTTTTACGGAATATGTTGTTAATTTTTTGATAGTTAATTTATATAAAATAACTGAATATTCCTTTATTTTTTACGGAATCTGGAGTTAATTTTTTGACAGTTAATTTATATTAAATAACTGAATATTAATTTGTTTTTACGGAATTCGCGATTGAATTTTTGTGACAGTAAAAATTAAATGAATTTTTCGTTATTTTCATTTAATTGTACATAAAGAAGAATTAAGCTCAACCAATGGACAATATCAACTGCAACTGAAAATTCGTATTAATATGCACTTAGCTTTTTGAATAGCTGTTGGAATCAGTTAAAAATAAATTTGCTTGGATTTTTAAACGTTTATTTATTTAAAAATGACTGAACGGAATATTTCTTAAATAAACTACAGTCCCTTACTCAAATAATATTGTGAGTGTAATAAAAATATGATAATTTTTTCGGATTGTTAAAAAAGTTCACGCGGGGATCGGGATGAAGTTTGAAAACAACCATTTTTATCTGACGGAAATTTAAAAAAATATACACCTGATATTATCAAAATAATTTTTGGGAATACAAAATTTTATTTAAAAGGTTTTGTTATTCGTGCTTAATTCCCAATTTTTATTCTTGATAAAAACACTGAAATTTATTGTTGATTTGAAAATATCGAAGACGAAATATTCTGGGAAGGTAAACTATTAGAAAGTTGTGGAACTACCAACGCCTCAACCGGGATCTCAATTTTATCGTTCGTTGGCGATCCTAATACAAAGCTACATTTTCGCTGAACCTTGGCCGAAACCGTGTTATTTAATCCGGAAATCTGTGCATTAGTACGTTGAAAAGGAAGCTTAATAGAATTGAATAAACGTTCGGAAATAAACGTTCCCTCTGAACCTGAATCTACTAAAGCCCGTGCCTGATATTTAATTCCCAAGTGGCAAATATCGACCCAAGCTGTTCCTAACAAAACTCCCTTGGAGTTCGTAGTAAAGCATGATTGAACTCGGTTTGAACTTGAAGGACAAGTGGACTGTATATTGTTAGAACTGGGTTGCGAGAAGGGAGCAGAATTGGGGTTAAGAGTTGAAATCGAATTTGAATTTTGAATTGAAGCAGGGCTAGGACTATCAACTTCTTTATGTAGAAGAGTATTATGTCTCTTTTGGCATTTAAAACAACTATTTTTGCTCGTACAGTTTCGCACACTGTGTGTCTTTGAGAAACAGTTTAGACATAAACCCTCCTTTCTTATTTCGTTTAGCCTTCGTTGATGGTCCATCTTCAGAAATTTCGGGCATTTGCGAATCGGATGGCTTTCATTTTGGCACATCTGACATTGCGGACCAGCAATATTCGCTTGAAAACTGTGAACTTTTTTGTTTGAACTCGAATCTGAATTATTTTTCGCTTTTGAATCATTAGTCCTGAAGGTGTTAGTACCTCGAATCTCTGAAACAGATTCTAAAGTTCTATAACGATTGGCTAAGAATTTATCTAGTGCAGACCACTTTGGAATAGATGTCTTATCTTTCAACTCCTGTTCCCATAACGTTAATGTACTTTCCGGAAGTTTGCTTTACATATGTACGTAAACAAAAATTGGATCCCAACTGGTCACGTCAATACCATAGAGGGTTAATACTGAAATGCAGGAGTTAATGTCCCTTTGTAACTGCTTTAAACCTTTGCCTGATTCAGAATTAATAGTCTGAAGGTTGAACAAAATCTTCAATTGACCATTGACCAGAACTCTGCGGTTCTCATAGCGTAAGCACAGATCTTTCCAAGCAAGCTCGAAACCTTCATTTGTAAGGGGAGCTTTCTGTACAATTTCCCTAGCCTCACCCTTTGTTTTTTGCCTTAAATGAAATAATTTCTCAACATTACTAGCGCGAGAATTAGAAACAACTGCAGTGAACATGTCACGAAATGTTGGCCAGGAAGAATAATTGCCATTGAAAGTTTCAATTTCAATTGGAGGTAAGTGCAGGCTGTGTGCCGTAGAAGAAAGAGTGCTTGGCTGAATGGTATTATCAGTCAAATGCCCGATTCCTGGGATAGGGACTGACTGTTGACGAAGTGCATCAGACATTTCGGATAATCTTGTTAAGCAGTTACAGTACGTTGTGTACGTGCTTTTATATTTTAACTTAAAGGGTTCAATATCTATAGGATCTTTATTTCCGCTAGCTTCTTTTTCCGCCTCTAACATAAATGTGTCGTAGGCGGCTTTAAGACGATTCCAATTCGAATTAAGTTCATGCCGATGAACTTCCAGGGCATGGGGAGAAGCTAAGGGATACTGGTTGTCGTTAAGATCAGCCTCAAATTCGATAATAGTATCGGCCACACGAATAAATTGATCCAAAGACATTGTTCGTTGTTAGAATGATTAAAAAAAAAAAAAAAAAAAAAAAAACCGATTAAATAATAACAATTTCGAGTAAAATTGGGAAAAGGTATATTAAAATTTCAGCTGGTCCTTCGAACCGGATCTGAACCAGTGACCTATGGCTTTTTCTCTTTTCCAATGTATATATTTATGTATTTTAATTTAATTTAATTTAATTTAATTTAATTTAATTTAACTTTATGATGGCTACACCAGGTAGCATGGACAAATTAAAATAAAAATGAAAAGAAACAGTTCCTGTGAACTGTATAGAAATGCACTTTCACTACTAAAATCCCTAACAAGCAAAAAACAAAACGTACCTTTTTTTTATTGAAGATCGTTGAGATGAAGTATGTAGGCAAGAATGTAACCACAAGAAATCCAATGATGAATTCTCAGAGAGTAATAATTCCAATCCGGTTCGAATGGACCAAATGTTTGTGTGTAGAAGTGTAGAAGGAGCTCTGGATGGGAATTTGTTAATGAGTCTCTGAGCCGATCGAATAAACAAAATAATGTATTTATTTTGTTTACTCAGAATTTGCCAAAAGCCCAATAGGAAAATATTTGCAAGAATGAAAATAGAAATAAAACAAGTAGGTATTAGGATTTTGGGTAAATGGATTAAATTTATTAATTAGATTTCCGTGGGATTTACCTTTCGCTACAGCTGCTAAAAAAACAAGAAGGTAAAATTGTTAAGGAAAAACGGAAACAGCATTTTTGACATTAAGGCCAAGTTGACGGACGATTTAGGCATTATTAGGCATTATGCGCAAGCGAGATAGAATGAATATTTGTAACATTCAGCCTTCATATACGTTTATTACCAAGGGGAAAAACTTTGTACAAAACTTTTAATGTCGACAATCAGAGGTGGGATTGTGGCATTAACATTGCCGCCCGCTTTGCAGGATATATGCAAGGGAACATTGGCTTGATGATGTCAAAGATGCTGAATCAAACTTAAAGACATACGTAGATAATAAAAACCAATTCGAATAGGTAAATATACTTAAATTATGTAATTCATTAAAAGAAAAATTTAAAACATTATTATAAAATATAAAAAATTAAAATTCAACACAATTCATTTTTTTTTTATTTAAATGAGAAAATTTTGATATAAATTCTTTACGTTTTGTAGTTTGCTTGTAGTTTATATGTAAAAAGTGCATTTACTGATTTCAAAAATTACATGGCCCATAAATCATCCAACCGAACACTGTACTTTGGGCGGTAGGTAGGCCGATTTGCGCGAAAACACCTTGTGATATGATTTTCGGGTAAAGATCTGATCCGATAATAATATCTAGAGAAGCGGACTCATTAAAGTTGGAGTCTGCTAAGAATAAATCCCGAAAATTCTTTTTGAAAGAGTCAGGAAGTGACTTCGACGGAGTACGAAGGGCTATACGATTGTCAACTCGAAAGGTTCCTTCTATTTTGGAAGCAGAATCGTACCTGGACTTCAGAACGATTGGACAAATGGTCTCCTCATGAAGAGTATAGGTAGTTAGCCTTAGTTGGTCAACCAACTCCTTTGAAACACGGCTTAAAGATGAACCGGAGTCCATCAGACAACGAGCATGAGACGTCGTAGTGCCAACTTTAACCAAAACGGTAGGAAGCAAAATGGTTGTGTTCTGGCGTATAATGTCGGTTAATGACGTCGACTTGGAAATGGTTGACTTTGGAGGTTGTCTTTTGCGAGTGGAGGCGGACGAGCTGCGGATTTTGGAGGAAGTGGATGGTTCCGGTGACTTTGAACGTGACCGAGAACGAGATCTGGAACGTGGGGGTACAAGATCCTTTACGAGTCGTGGGTTGACATGCAATAGTGTGTGGTGAAACTTGTGACATTGCTTGCAGCCGTCTTTAGAAAAACACTTGCCATGCGAATGATCATGTGCCAAGCAGTTTTGGCAGTACTTATTAACACGTACGGCGTTTATGCGATCTGAAATATTCATCGCAAGGAATTTGCGACATGTTCGTAGCGGATGTGGGCTATTGCATAAACGGCAAGGGTAAGCATTGTAACTTTCCAAGAAGGTTTTAGAAGTGGACTTGGACTTAGACGGAACTTTTGGCATGATGAGCTAGAAAAAATTAAATTAATAGGAAACAGTGAATTTAGGTAGAAACTAACATTCTGTAGGTAGCAAAACTAGCTTAACTATCGGCCTTGTTATCAAGCCGCGTTGGGTAAATACATCAGCTACGCGAACACGATCATCTTTACCTGAATAAACTTTAGTTATTCGACCGAGTCGCCAACAATTCGGAGGGAGGTTTTCATCCTTAATCACTACCATTTCTCCTTCCTTAATATTGACTTCAGGCTTTCTCCACTTAACTCTTTTACTCATTTCCTTTAAATATTCGTTTTTCCATCTAGAACAAAAGTTTTTGTGGATAACTTTTAGCCTTTGCCACCGATTGATGAGTGACAAGGTGGAGTCGTTGACCTGCGGATCAACAGGTGCTAAGATTGGACTGCCTATGAGAAAATGTCCGGGGGTCAGTGCACAAAGATCAGCAGGATCTGAAGATATCGGGGAGATAGGTCTGGAATTTAGACAAGATTCGACTTTGGACAATAAAGTTGACAATTCTTCAAAAGTGTATTTGTAGACTCCAGCAATTTTCCGGAAATGGGCTTTAAAATTTTTCACACCAGCCTCCCATAAGCCTCCCATGTGTGGAGCTCCTGCTGGTATGAAATGCCAGGAAATTTTCTGATGGGCATAGTTGGTTTCTACATATTGCCGGGAAGACTGTATGAACTCTTTCGCCAGAACTTTGGAAGCGCCTACGAAAGTTGTGCCGTTATCGGAGTGAAGGTGAAGTGGACACCCCCGGCGTGCAACGAATCGGCTAAAAGCTGCAAGAAACGCCTGGGCAGATAAATCCGAAGTGGCCTCTAAGTGAATGGCTTTTGTGGAGAAGCACACGAATACGCAGACATAGCCTTTTGAAATGCGACAAAACCGACCAGAATAGCTTTTGACGTCGAATGGTCCGGCGAAATCCACGCCAGTATGGGCAAATGGACGAGTAATTTGACATCGCTCAGGGGCAATGCTGCCATTATTTGTCGTTGGCACCTTTTCCTGTATATCACACAAATTTTACATTTGTTGATCGTCGTTTTTATTAAATTTTTAGCTTTTGGAATCCAATACTGTGTTCGTAAAAGACGTAGAACTAGCTGGTTTCCTCCGTGTAGGCTTATGTCGTGCACAAATTTAACCAAAAGTCTGGCATAGTGGCAGTTGTATGGGATAATAATTGGATGTTTTTCATTATACGTTAACCCTGGGGAAGATTGCAGCCGACCGCAGGAGCGAATAATGCCTTCAGGATCTAAGAATGGATTTAAACTAAGGATATTACTGGAGGAGGAAATAGTATGGCTTGAATCAAGAGCTTTGTACTCATCAGAATAACAAAACTTTTGACAAATAGAAATGAGCTGGTCTCGAACAGAACTTATCTCAGAGCTGGATAGTGTTAACGATTCCTTGAAGAAATTTAAGCGATAACGACGGTGAGTTCGATAGAAAAACCTGTAGACGTATGCCATAACTCTCAGTGCCCTCTGATACGAGGAGAATCTTGCCAACAAATCTTCAAAATCCGTAAAATATGAAAAAAGAACTTTAATCGGCTTAATTTCTAAGCTGGTATTCGGAATAAAGGACAACGGAATGTTAGGCCAATGCGATTCTATTTTCTTTAGCCATGGTGGGCCACACCACCATAAGTTATTGCCAATAAGTTCTTGGGGACAAACCCCTCTACTTGCCAGATCTGCAGGATTGTTTTCTGAACTGATGTGATGCCACTGCGAATAACTAATGACCTGAGAAATTTTCGAAACTCGATTTGCAACAAAAGTCAACCAATTGCAAGGTGGTTTTGCTAGCCAGGATAGAACTATTGTTGAATCCGTCCAACAGTAAGTAGAGTATTTTTCCACATCTAATCTCGGAACTAAAGTGTCTATCATCTCAGCTAACAAAACTGCACCACACAGTTCAAGTCTTGGAATGGAAATCGTTTTAATAGGAGCCACTTTCGTCTTGGATGTTATTAAGTGAGTTGAAATGGAACCAGAATAGGCTATACGAACGTATAATGCTGCTGCATATGCTTTTTCGGATGCATCGCAAAATCCATGAAATTGAATATCAGCATTTGGACAATAATCAATCCATCGAGGAACCCGAATGGTATTGATCACGGAATAGTTATTTTGAAAAGTTTTCCACTGAGCAAGAGAATCTTTAGCTAGGACATCATCCCAATCAGTACGATCTATCCATATTTTCTGCATTAATATTTTAGCTTGGACAATACAAGGAGCTAGCCAACCAGCTGGATCGAACAATTTAGCTATTTCGGATAAAACTTCTCGTTTCGTGCAGTTCGAGGTTTCGGACAATGGACTTGCAGTAAAGTAGAATTCATCCGAACATGCATTCCATCGTATGCCAAGAGTTTTTGCTAAGCTGCTATCTTCAAACTTCAGGAAATCCTCATGTAATAGGTGGTCTGCTGGAATATCGGCTAGAATATCTTCGGAGTTAGAAGTCCACTTTCTCAATGAAAACCCAGCGGAATCTAGAGCTCGAATTAGCTAATTTTTTGCTCTAATTGTTTCTTCTTTTGTATGAGAACCTGCAAGGACATCATCAACGTACATTGAACTTCGCAGTATCGTACTCGCGATTGGATAAATGGACTGAACGTCATCTGCTAGTTGAAGTAATGTCCGAATTGCAAGATACGGTGCACAGTTGACCCCAAACGTCACAGTCTTTAATTCGTAATGGCAAATGGGACTATTCGGATTATTTCGGAACAAAATTCGCTGGTATGGAGTATGATCAGGATTGACCAGTATCTGCCGGTACATTTTCTGAATGTCCGCATTAAAAACGAATCGGAAAAATCGCCATTTTAAAATGAGTAGAGTCAAGTCGGTTTGGAGAATAGGCCCTATATGAAGCAACGAATTTAAACTATGGCCGTTGGAGGTGGGAGCGGAGGCATTAAAGACAACGCGAACCCTTGTACTGGTACTATCAGGTTTGATCACAGCATGGTGCGGTAGATAGTACTCTTTTGAATTTTCGAGTGGAATAGGCAACTTGATTTTAAACATATGACCTAACTCTTCATATTCTTGTACAAATTTATCATAATCAATCTTAAAATTTGGAGTCCGAATAAGCCTAGCTTCATTTCTGAAAAACTGTGCCATAGCACTGGACCTAGAATGTCCAATATTCAACGAATCGGGGAACTCTTCTTTAAAGGGCAACGAAACTACATATCTCCCGTCTATATTCCTTTTTGTAGTTTTTACATACAAGTCCTCACAGAACCTATCAGAGGCTGACAAAAAGTTCTTCCTAGGAAGATTTTCCACCTCCCAAAACCGTGAAATTTCTTTATCTAAAGAAATTTCACAGAAATGTGAAACTACTGTGGGACTAGGTTTCGACAAATTAGAAATAGGACCAGTAAGAATCCATCCGAATATGGTCTCTTGGGCAATAAGAGATTCACAAACGTTATGAATGATCCCTGAACAAACAATGGATGGGAAAATATCCCCCCCAATCAACATATCAATCTTCGAACTACAATAGAATTTCGGATCAGCTAACTGAATTTCGGGAAGATTTGAAAATATCGAAGACGAAATATTCTGGGAAGGTAAACTATTAGAAAGTTGTGGAACTACCAACGCCTCAACCGGGATCTCAATTTTATCGTTCGTTGGCGATCCTAATACAAAGCTACATTTTCGCTGAACCTTGGCCGAAACCGTGTTATTTAATCCGGAAATCTGTGCATTAGTACGTTGAAAAGGAAGCTTAATAGAATTGAATAAACGTTCGGAAATAAACGTTCCCTCTGAACCTGAATCTACTAAAGCCCGTGCCTGATATTTAATTCCCAAGTGGCAAATATCGACCCAAGCTGTTCCTAACAAAACTCCCTTGGAGTTCGTAGTAAAGCATGATTGAACTCGGTTTGAACTTGAAGGACAAGTGGACTGTATATTGTTAGAACTGGGTTGCGAGAAGGGAGCAGAATTGGGGTTAAGAGTTGAAATCGAATTTGAATTTTGAATTGAAGCAGGGCTAGGACTATCAACTTCTTTATGTAGAAGAGTATTATGTCTCTTTTGGCATTTAAAACAACTATTTTTGCTCGTACAGTTTCGCACACTGTGTGTCTTTGAGAAACAGTTTAGACATAAACCCTCCTTTCTTATTTCGTTTAGCCTTCGTTGATGGTCCATCTTCAGAAATTTCGGGCATTTGCGAATCGGATGGCTTTCATTTTGGCACATCTGACATTGCAGACCAGCAATATTCGCTTGAAAACTGTGAACTTTTTTGTTTGAACTCGAATCTGAATTATTTTTCGCTTTTGAATCATTAGTCCTGAAGGTGTTAGTACCTCGAATCTCTGAAACAGATTCTAAAGTTCTATAACGATTGGCTAAGAATTTATCTAGTGCAGACCACTTTGGAATAGATGTCTTATCTTTCAACTCCTGTTCCCATAACGTTAATGTACTTTCCGGAAGTTTGCTTGTACATATGTAAACAAAAATTGGATCCCAACTGGTCACGTCAATACCATAGAGGGTTAATACTGAAATGCAGGAGTTAATGTCCCTTTGTAACTGCTTTAAACCTTTGCCTGATTCAGAATTAATAGTCTGAAGGTTGAACAAAATCTTCAATTGACCATTGACCAGAACTCTGCGGTTCTCATAGCGTAAGCACAGATTTTTCCAAGCAAGCTCGAAACCTTCATTTGTAAGGGGAGCTTTCTGTACAATTTCCCTAGCCTCACCCTTTGTTTTTTGCCTTAAATGAAATAATTTCTCAACATTACTAGCGCGAGAATTAGAAACAACTGCAGTGAACATGTCACGAAATGTTGGCCAGGAAGAATAATTGCCATTGAAAGTTTCAATTTCAATTGGAGGTAAGTGCAGGCTGTGTGCCGTAGAAGAAAGAGTGCTTGGCTGAATGGTATTATCAGTCAAATGCCCGATTCCTGGGATAGGGACTGACTGTTGACGAAGTGCATCAGACATTTCGGATAATCTTGTTAAGCAGTTACAGTACGTTGTGTACGTGCTTTTATATTTTAACTTAAAGGGTTCAATATCTATAGGATCTTTATTTCCGCTAGCTTCTTTTTCCGCCTCTAACATAAATGTGTCGTAGGCGGCTTTAAGACGATTCCAATTCGAATTAAGTTCATGCCGATGAACTTCCAGGGCATGGGGAGAAGCTAAGGGATACTGGTTGTCGTTAAGATCAGCCTCAAATTCGATAATAGTATCGGCCACACGAATAAATTGATCCAAAGACATTGTTCGTTGTTAGAATGATTAAAAAAAAAAAAAAAAAAAAAAAACCGATTAAATAATAACAATTTCGAGTAAAATTGGGAAAAGGTATATTAAAATTTCAGCTGGTCCTTCGAACCGGATCTGAAACAGTGACCTATGGCTTTTTCTCTTTTCCAATGTATATATTTATGTATTTTAATTTAATTTAATTTAATTTAATTTAATTTAATTTAATTTAATTTAATTTAATTTAATTTAATTTAATTTAATTTAATTTAATTTAATTTAATTTAATTTAATTTAATTTAATTTAATTTAATTTAATTTAATTTAATTTAATTTAATTTAATTTAATTTAATTTAATTTAATTTAATTTAATTTAATTTAATTTAATTTAATTTAATTTAATTTAATTTAATTTAATTTAATTTAATTTAATTTAATTTAATTTAATTTAATTTAATTTAATTTAATTTAATTTAATTTAATTTAATTTAATTTAATTTAATTTAATTTAATTTAATTTAATTTAATTTAATTTAATTTAATTTAATTTAATTTAATTTAATTTAATTTAATTTAATTTAATTTAATTTAATTTAATTTAATTTAATTTAATTTAATTTAATTTAATTTAATTTAATTTAATTTAATTTAATTTAACTTTATGATGGCTACACCAGGTAGCCAGGACAAATTAAAATAAAAATGAAAAGAAACAGTTCCTGTGAACTGTATAGAAATGCACTTTCACTACTAAAATCCCTAACAAGCAAAAAACAAAACGTACCTTTTTTTTATTGAAGATCGTTGAGATGAAGTATGTAGGCAAGAATGTAACCACAAGAAATCCAATGATGAATTCTCAGAGAGTAATAATTCCAATCCGGTTCGAATGGACCAAATGTTTGTGTGTAGAAGTGTAGAAGGAGCTCTGGATGGGAATTTGTTAATGAGTCTCTGATCGAATAAACAAAATAATGTATTTATTTTGTTTACTCAGAATTTGCCAAAAGCCCAATAGGAAAATATTTGCAAGAATGAAAATAGAAATAAAACAAGTAGGTATTAGGATTTTGGGTAAATGGATTAAATTTATTAATTAGATTTCCGTGGGATTTACCTTTCGCTACAGCTGCTAAAAAAACAAGAAGGTAAAATTGTTAAGGAAAAACGGAAACAGCATTTTTGACATTAAGGCCAAGTTGACGGACGATTTAGGCATTATGCGCAAGCGAGATAGAATGAATATTTGTAACATTCAGCCTTCATATACGTTTATTACCAAGGGGAAAAACTTTGTACAAAACTTTTAATGTCGACAATCAGAGGTGGGATTGTGGCATTAACACGTACTTTCGTTGAATAAATGTAACACCCTCACAATGTATTCCAAATAAGAAGACAAATAGCGAGTCTTGCCGGTGAAGCGCAACTATTGTATATAGTGTATTAGTTTTTCTAAAATCTTTATGGATAAAGTTTCCTGACGATCTGGCCTTAGCAACCAGTGAAATGCGCATAGGAATAGCTTATCCCATCAACAATAAATTTAATAGCCCTGATATACACACAACACACAACATAAAACATAAATTTTTTTATGAACGCAAATGGAAAAAAAAACTATTATTATTAAAAAATTAAAGTCAAATTATAAATTCTTCTCAAATTTTCGTTCGAAATCTTTTTAAAGTTTTATATTATTTTGTTGGTTAAATTGCCGTTTCTTTTTTATATTTTTTTTACTATAAGCCGTTTGTGCATTTTAACATATTTTTGCGCATTTACCATACTTTTAGAAAAATTTAATAAAAATTATTCCAAAGGAAATAAACACAGTTACCGACATTTATGCAAATCTTCGCCATAAAATTAAAAACATGTCGCCATAACTATAATCACAAATTATTAAAATGCTCAACATATTTCAAAATTAACATGATAGAAATTTAAGAAGAATACCAAACACTTATTTTAACAACTGATTTTTAATGCATCCATTTGCTATTCCATTTAATTTTCTAGTTGCTCTAAAAGGCGAATGTTTTTAAATGAATCACAAAACATCACGTTTGTCAATAAAACAAACAGCAACAAACACAACCATAACCACATTAGCAGGATCAGAAACAGGAGTAGTAGCAGCAGTAAAAACATCAATGACCACAAGTATACAAAATGCAGTTTTAAGGAAGGCAAAATTAAAATTAAAAAAACGCCATAAAGAAACAAATGATGAGCAACAAAAGCACTTAAGCAAATTATCTTGATGTTTTGTTAGTGTGTGCGTGTTTGAGAGTGGGAATTGCTGTATGGGTCAGTGTGTAGTGTGTACCATTCTAGTTGCAAATATTATCGAAAAAGTTGAAACAATCGACATGCAGAATTATTTAATCATTCTAAGCCATAAAACGTGTGACCCATTTTTTCATTTCATTCCATTTTAAATGTGGGTGTGCTAAGGATTTTCTTCAGAACTCTTTATGAATTTCAATCTTATAGCCAAATGGATTGGCAGTTTTTCTTATTCTTGCCATTTAAATGCGAAGTTTTATTTAAGGTCATAAAATAGTGGACATTTAAGAATTTTTGTTTTACAGTGATTAAATTTTTAATACATCAATACATTTTTTTAAAGGGAAAAAACTTTATAATTAAAAATGTTAAGTTATTTCCTTTAGTATTATTTTGCAAACAAACACCAAAAATTATATTCGTATACAAGATATCTTTAAAATAATCCGTAATTCATTAAGATTATCTTAATTCTACTTCAGTTAAATAAATTAAAAATTACCTGATTTTCTCTGCACATTGAACTACCTATGATTTTCGTAAAAAAATGCAGTATTTGGTCATATCGAATAATAAATACCCTTCCCCTAAGACTTAATATTTCATTTACTCCAATTATAAATAAAAACTCCCCGGGAGTTTTCTTCTTTTTCTTATTTTTACAATTGAAATTAAATAGGAAAAATGGGAAAAGGAAAAAATTCCAGGGCAATTTTTTATTAATAACACTGGTCTAAAAATTTCACGTCTTGTTCATTTTTTATCGCATCCTGGCAATAAAGTAAAACAGTCATTACTGACACTACAATTTCATAATTATTTATTTGACAGAAGCACACATGCAATCTGAATCGTCATAATAGTGGCGTCTAAGCATGTCATGTTTACAATATTTTCGTTTTGCAGTCAGAAACTTGGACAAACCGTTGACACCGACAATGTTTTGCATATTCTTCATTCGCATTTAGATTTTTTTCCAAAAAAAAAAAAAAAAAAAAAAAAACTGGTCAGCGCGATTTAATGAAAATGTAATGAATCTATCAAGGATTTTGGGACAAAAGCATGGTTGGAGACTATTTCTGGACTCTAATACGTGAAATCGAACCAACAAAATACAAACGACGTCAAATAACGCCATTTACTTTTGAAAATTCATTGGTTTCTAAATAAACTAGTGATTTTTTTTTTGTAAGAAGCGATTGAAAACATTTTTTGATATCTAGAAAACCTGACGTGATAGATAAAAACCAATTACAGGTTCGAATTCAGCCCACCAAATTACGCTAAGAAAGATATTTGGTTGCCTCAGTCCAAAACTTGTTGGCTAGTCCCTACGGAAAATTTGTGTCAATTGGTACAACAGACTGGTCCTGGGAGTTGTGAAAATAGAACAGGTACAAAAAGAAAGAACTCATGACCAGTGAAAAGAGAACCAATCATGTAACTGGTTTATGAAGAAAAAAAGGTAGAAAAAGTAATGAATTACAGTACAGTCTTCACCGGTGATGTGATACATTTTTTTGGGACTTTCTAAAATTTGGCTCTTGAATATAATTCTAGGACTTGTTTTATTGAAATAATACTACATCGTATTGAAATAATACTACATTTTAGTAACTGTCACTAAACACGTCCATTTGTGACTGGTCAAATGGTGTCAATTAACCTCCTCCAATGACAACCCCATGTAAAAGTGAGAGGTCTTATTCATAGAAAGTGTTAAAACAAGAACCGATCTCTACCACTAAAGACCTATCACGGGACTACTTTGGTGTCAGTTCGCTTCCCTCTAGGGGTATAATTGGATTGATTATGAAATTAAATGAAATATAACTTCCGTTTTATTATTACTTAAAAATCGCTGGTAATTTCATAGCTTTTTCTTGTTGTCTAAGGAACAAGTAAGACTTAGTTTTTCGAATTTTAATGCTGCTAAGTGCAGAAGGCGTTAACTTCATGTACTATATTTGAGTATTTCTAAGAAAAAGTGTCATCTTAAGCTAAGATCCCACAATCGGCGCAATGTACCTATTCTTGTCGTATTTAATGTGTCGATAGTGTGTACGGTGTGAAATTGCACCAACTGGCTACTTAAATTTTACATTTTGAGCTTAAGTGTAGCAAAAATTATTTTGTTTTACAGTACTTTTCGTTTATAGTCACTACGCTTATAGTCACATTAGCGATATAGGCCATTTTATTTGTTTATTTTCCCGCTATAAGTTAATTTAATATAAAGTATTAACAATAATTAGTATTGTGGTTATTTTGTTGAACTATTTATGGTTTTTAATCCAAATTTTTAATATATTTAATTAGGCTTAAGTTCATGAAATTTAATTTTCATTAAATTATTTTTGTGAAGAAAGGAACTTTACAACATGAAAATTAATTAAAATTGTTATTGATAATCTTTCATTCTTGACGTGGCTCGGGCTCGAACCCTGGCCGGCAGGTTACCATGACATGTTTCGATCGCAACCACTCGATCTCCTCAGATGGATTTGCCGTCTTACACTCGCAGCCATCGACGACTGCTGACGTCACTAGTCAAACATCAATCCTTAAACCAAATTGTATTTTAACATTTGGTAGATCGAAATTTGCTTTCCTGAATGATTATCCATCTTAATTGATTTTACATGTTTTTTCCTTTTACTTCTGTTTTTTTCGTACTTTCGTCAAGAATTTTTCTTGAAGTCCAAGTACATTTTTTGTTTGTTTTTTCACTTTGTCTTTCTCTTTTCTGTTGACCTTTTTCAGCACAACTTGAAGGACAAATGTACACATAGAGCTCGTGCCTTAGCTTTAACAATAATTAGTATTGTGGTTATTTTGTTTAACTATTTATGGTTTTTAATCCCAATTTTTAATATTTTTAATTAGGCTTAAGTTCATGAAATTTAATTTTCATTAAATTATTTTTGTGAAGAAAGGAATTTTACAACATGAAAATTAATTAAAATTGTTATTGATAATCTTTCATTCTTGACGTGGCTAGTGACGTCAGCAGTCGTCGATGGCTGCGAGTGTAAGACGGCAAATCCATCTGAGGAGATCGAGTGGTTGCGATCGAAACATGTCATGGTAACCTGCCGGCCAGGGTTCGAGCCCGAGCCACGTCAAGAATGAAAGATTATCAATAACAATTTTAATTAATTTTCATGTTGTAAAATTCCTTTCTTCACATAAAGTATTAACGTTATAGTCCATTTAGCGATATAAGCACATTTGTCAAATATGCCATCTATCAACAGTTATCAAAGGGAAAAGTGAAGCAAATTAATGGCGTTATAGTCACATTAGCAAAATTAACTAAGTTCTTTTTAGTTTTCGAAACCACAATCCATCCAAAGAAAGAAAGAATTAAATCGTTTAATTTTTGTCATCAACTCTTTACTCGTAAAAAATTAGTTTTTGCCTTCGGTATCAGCTATGAAATATCTTGTTATTATTTTGACTATTTTTTATACATTATGCAACTCTGTTGTAAAACTATAAGCCTGATTTCGGTGTAATTTATATGAATTTTTTATTTGCTTTATTCACATAACTTGATTATATTCGAATTCGGTTATATGCGTCATAGTGGCATATATGTGAATTAGCCTTATAGTCACATTAGCGATATAGTCCACGTTATGGTTGCAACTAAAGGATGTGACTATAAGCGCAAAGTACTGTATTTATTCTTCATACATAATAAAACATTAAATAGAACATTTGTACTGTTGAGCAAAAGAAAACAAGTCGCTTTAACTAAAACATTGCAGTTGTACCGATATTGCCATCCCTGGTTTATAAGCGTCTGCTGATAAAACAACAATTGTATAAAAGAACACGCTGTGCAGAAAGTTTTAATAAAATTCAAAGAATTTTTTTGTTATTATACTTATATGTATAAATATGTTTATTATTTAAAATTTAATTTAATCCACTTCGAATGTAAAACTCTGTCTGCCAACAAATAAATAAACAAAAACATATGATTTTATTTGCCCAAATAGCACGATAGTGTGACCGCATTGTACCAATTATTATCGCAGTTCAGTTTTAGCCGATATGAACCGAACAAATTGTAACAATGTGCGACGATAATGGGACCACCCAAGAATCAATTGTGCAATGTTTTTAAATGTGCGCCGATATAGCACGATAAAAATCGTCACAGATTGTGCTATTTGAGCCGTTAGTGGGATCTTAGCTTTAGACAACTTCAAATAAAAGTTTACTCTCTACGAGATCAGGACATAAAACATGCACTTTTATTATCTATAATTAATTACACTGATTACACTGATTGGTTATCTCAAAATGAATGTTTTAAAGTAGTTCCCTTTTTGCATTTAGCTTTTCTAAATATAATTAGTATAATATTGGGAAAAAACTCCAAATTTCTGTTGTGGCTGCTTCAATTTAAGTCAACATTGCTAATTTGTAATTAAAGGTCGCTTTATTAAAAAAAAATGCGAACTCCTTCCTAATTAACATTGTCCAATATTAAACCAGAGATGAGCAATTTTTTATTAGTTTTAGTTACATGGATTTACAAAAACATTTTTTTTATTGATTAATGAAACTACAAACATAATATTAAGTCTACTGCACACAGTGCAGGGTACTACGGAATTTGTAGCAACAATTTACTTAAAATTTCATATAAATATTTAAACTCTCTGTCTTTCCACACCCACACCAGAAACCCACCGACAACAACAATGTAATGCATTTCGTAATTAGCGGTAAATATTTACTGCAGAAATGTAATCAGATATTTTATCTTTAATGTATAAATATCTTAAATTGCAACAGTGTTTCATTGCAATCGTAAAACACATGAAAGAAAAACAATAACACATTCCTTATAATCTCTTACCAGGCGTGGAATCAAAAGGGGGGTTGAAGGGTTCAGGACCTCTGGGCTAATCCTGCACTGGTTATCTAAAATTATAAATTGGGATTGAAGGCTGACGGACTGAAATTCTACTATATTTCCACCCACCCTCTCGAACTGAATGCTGGACCTGCCCTTATCTCTTTTTATTTCTCTCACAGTATTTTTGTAGATTTTATAAGACGAACATAACTTAACATAATTTGTTGACACAAAGGAATTTCGTAATTTTCAAAAACAAAATACAGTATTTATCACTTAAAAGCATTTCAGAATTTGAAAGTTTCGTGTTGCTTTTAAACTGAAAATACATTTATAACATCCCGCTTATATGCATTTACTGTTCTTACAAAAAAAAAAAAAAAAAAATTGTTCAATTTCATCATAATCTGAAAAAAAGATATTTTACTTGCATGGAATTTGCAGGAACACATTAAAAGTTTGATCATTTAGTTTGATTTAGCAAATTTAGTTTTATTTAAATAATTTTTGTGCATATTTTATTGTATCTGACTCAAGTTTAAACCATGCTTACATGATATTTTTTTTAAATGCAATTTATTCAAATCGTATTATATTGTAATGCATAAATGCGGGATATGCATGTAAGCAAATGCTTGTACACGAAACAATCTCAGCTATTTTTAGCTATGTTCACATTATGTGTGTTTGTCATGTGGAATGTCACTTTTCTACACACATGGCATTTCATGTGTATGCCAAAATTTGAGTTTTACATAAGATTTATAATTTGCATGTTCACATGTTGGTATGCAACATACATCTGACATAACCTCTCAAAAATAAAATAATTATATTATAATTAATTTGTGTATTTTTTGTTTTTTGTATTAATACTTTACTATTATAATTTATATATATTAAAATTTCCATTAATTTTTGCTGCCACAAACAATTTTGTTAATAAAACAGTTGATGTCAGATGCTTTGGCACTTGAAAATAGAGAGAGTGCCCCGGTAGGCTAGCTCGTAGTGAGCTAGTCTATCAACCCCGGGGTTGCGGGTTCGATTCCCGCCAGAGACTCTGGTTTCTTTCCTGCAGACAAGCGTCAAGCTTCGCGGGGATTAGCATAGGGAATTAAAAAAAAAAAAAAAAAAAACTCGTTCTTAACTAAAAATGTTATATGAACTGTACACAGAGAAATAACACATGATATTGTTTGAATATGCATAATTTTAACATGTGAAAAAGTGACATTCCACATGACAAATAGACATAACGTGAACATAGCTTTATATAGCTAACCGTAATTGCCTAAGTTTGAATGCATATAAGCGTAAAATGCTTATAACCGGTGTGTACTTAAGCGATAAATACTGTAGAACGAAATTATAACTTTATCTCCGGGTTGTTGTTATCTTCGTCACTATTGTTTAACAGAAATAATTAGTATTTATTTTACTTATAATCTGAAGCCCCTCCCGTTCCGTAATCTTTTATGGCTCGGTCACAATTTAAAAAAATCTCCCTTTATTTATATAAATTGTATATTAAAACTGTAATACAAAACAATTTTGCAAAAAAGAGATTTAGCTATTAAAAATGCAACTTGCAATAAAAACGTAGCTGAAATAATCGTAGCTGAGGTACGTTTTTAATAACGTAAAGTTTTACGTCATAAAACATATTTAACTCGGGGAATTTATCTATACTCACTTAAGTTACAATATATTTTAACAGTATTTTTATCTACAGATTGTTCAATTCTAATTACGTAAGAGATACGTTAGTTCATATTTTAAATAACCAAAATTTTCATTCTTAATCGCTTCTTTTCTTATAGAAAATGTTTGCTGGGTTGTATTGTGTGTTTTTTCGGAGTAAAAGTAAGAGATTGCAGCAATGTGGTTGGCATAATGACAAAAGCAAACTGTAAATCATGTTGCATTAAAAACAATAGGACATATTAAAGATGTTCAAAAAAAAAAAAAATTCTTTAATTTTTCAAATAAATAACAATTTTGATTTTTTATTAAACTGTTGGTTTTAAATTGTAGTTTTCATTTTTATATCAGGCTTAAATAAAAATTTTTAAATAAACGAAAATATTTTGTTAAGTTTTCTTACAAACAAAATTTGTTTTTAAAATGTCCTTATAGCAGTGCTAATAACACTGGTCTACAAATTTGAATTCGAATCTGGAAAATTGGGCTATCACGTCATGTTAATTTTTTATCGCATGCTACAATTTCACAATTATTTATTTGACAGCAGCCCACATTTATTCTTAATCTTCATAATAGAAGCATTTAAGCATGTCAGGAAGATCGTGTGTCACTGATTTAAGCTAGTTTTGCTTTGTGTGTAGTGAATATTTGGTTGGAAAAAAAGAAAATAAGAAAAAAGAAAAAAAGAAATATCAGAATCATTAAAATATGCATATTTACATTATTTTGGTTTTGCAGTTAAAAACTTGGACAAACCGTGGAAGCCGACAATGTTTTGCATATTCTTCATTCGCATTTAGCTTTTTTACAAAAAAAAAAAAAAAAAAAAAAAAAAAAAACTAGGTGCAAGGAGCGCGAACAAAGGGAGCGTGAACACCAAGATGAAAATTAAAATTGAAAGAATTTATCAAGGATTTTGAGACAAAAGCATGTTGGGAGACTACTGCTGGACTCTTATACGTGAAACCTAACCAACAAAATACAAACGACGCACAGAGGAGTATTTGGCCTGAAAAGCTGGCCAAAAAGGCAAAACTGAATTTTAAGAAATCTTAAGAACTAAGTACGCAGCTCGACAGACAACAATATTTTACATTATATTGTAAATTTTGAAGACTTTTTGTTGCGATTTGTAGCTCTGAGACCCTGCTAAAGTCAGGAAAGTGAAGAAAATTATATGAGATTTAAATGTTTTTTTCGGTTTCTGGATGTTTATATAATTTTTTTTGCGGCTAAACGAATAAAGATTTTTTTTTGCTGAAAGGTTTGATTAAAAGTTAGTTAAAACAGAAAAAAAAATTTAAAATATGTTGAATATTCATGTTGAAACAATTCGTTCAAAAGCTAAAAAAACAAATTATACACTTTTTTTTTGCAAAAAAAGGAAAAGAAGAGGTTTTTAAAAGTGAGGTTAGCATGTCTACGAATTGTGTTTGATACCACAATAAAATTTGGAATCTCTTATTTTAGAAACCAAAAAAAAGTGTGCGCAAGTTTGCGCCATTATTTTTGACGATTTTTTTAAATTTTCACATTTCGTCTATTTTTGCTCATCGGGCACTTTTTCTTATACCTTTATATCGTCATAAATTTGTATGTACACATCCCCATAAAAAATTTTTTTTTGAAAAAATAGCTTTTTCCAAAAAGAAATCGAATTTTTTGAATAAAATTGTTTAGTAAGGTAGTTCTTTTGGACTTTATATTTTTTAACAACTCAAAATTTTTTTTACATTAAAAAAAATTAAAAGAAAATCCTTGCGTACTAGAGAAAAACGGAAAACAGATTTGAATTAAGGGCATCAAAATCCATATAATCCACATACTTTTATTTCTAGGGTAGAGAAAAATTTTTTTGTTGCGCAGTGTACTTTTGTTGCGCAGTGTAATTTTTTCAAAATCTTCCACTAGACTTTTTATATCATACTACACCTAAAACTATCAAAAAACTAAAACTTTTAATTCAAAAAACACGTTTAATAATTTTGGCCAGCTTTTCAGGCCAAATACTCCTCTGTGCGACGTTCAAATAACGCCATTCACTTTTGAAAATTCATTGATTTTTAAATAAACTAGTGATTTTTTTTTATGTAAGAAACGAATAAAAACATTATTTTGTATCTCGAATGTCTGACGTGATAAAGAAAAACCAATTACAGATTCGAATTCAAAGGTTATATGTGTATCAGGGATGATAAATGAGATAACCAATATCGTACCAAGGAACTTTTAAAACCGTACTTTTTCGGCCCCAATAGAACTAAATCATTTTTTATAATTTTTTTTTTACAACAAAAACAAAAGGTACCTTAAATCATTTTCATAATTCATTTTTCAAAATAGTTAGTTTTCCAAAATATTCAGGAATAGAGGCAAACAAATTGTATTTGGTCTGGCCAGACCTGTATCATGCGGCTATTAGGGTCGAGAAATCCATTTAATTTTATTTTTAATTGCCGCCAGAGAGCGTTTTTATACACTTTTTAGAATTTAGCGTCTTTTTTTTGTGAAAAATTGACGAATATTTCTCAAAATACAATCTCAAATCTTAAACGGAAATTAAATTTTTGAGCATTCTCAAAATATGTGCATACGAACATCTTCGGATTGCATTTCCGAATGTATTGTGTTTACAATTTTCGATATTTACTGCAAAAACAGGAAAGGAGTAGAAAGTTCGAATATAATAAAATTAAATTAAGCGCTTGTAAAACCTACTTCAAAATAATTCGGAGTAAAATAATAATGGAGTGGGCTCACACTGTTCCAAAATTCTGTTGATTACTTCTTGACGCGACAACCATCTTGTTGACGAATATATAAAAAATTATGAACTCGTTCCAAAATAATCTTGAACTGAGAGGAAGTCGCCTTTTCTACTATGTAGAACTTTTGCAGAAGTGGTTTCTTCTTTCTTTTAAAAGCTTGTCAATATCAGAAAATGTCTCATAAGCAATCGCTCAATAAACGAGTGCAAAAATCTATTCATGATAGCGGAGTTCAGTGTTTGGTGCAAATGGTCTTGCAAAAGAGCAAATGCAAAATATCAAAGCTGTTTTGTAAAATCCAACAACAAAATATAGAGTTTCCCTTAGATTTCATAAAAAAGCTACGACATTTTGCATTTTCGCAAGACTATTTGCACCAAACACTAAACTCCGCTTATATTCATTGGACAGTTATAAATATGTAGGTTTGAAAAATTTGGAAATAGTACCAAATGAGTCGCGGGGGTACCAGCGTACTTTTTAGTTTTGAATTGTACCAAAAAAAGTACAATTGTACTAACTTTCAACCCTGATGTGTATATAAATAAGTATAAATAACTAAGAAATACATGTAAGACCATGTAAAATTTATATCTAATTACCGGAGCTAGTTCATGATCGCACTATGGGCTAAAATGGCGTGTTTTTAAAATCACTCGTGCGATTTTGTGATGTAAAAATCACACCGTTTTTGTGCTTTTAGTTTGTTTTCGGCAAAGAAAATCCCGAAGAACCGAAAAAGGCACATGTGATTTAAAATCACGTGACTTAAAATCAAAAGATTTTTAGAACACCCCAGTATACAAAAAAGTAATTTTATTGCTAAACTGCTTTGCACATCAACAAAATTGCCGCATATGGAGTGAGCCAAGTCCACAAAAGAACTCATACATTAAAAAAATCAAAGTTTTTTGTGGCTTACACGGTAATGGTAGAATCGAACTTTCTTTGAAAACGGAGTTTGCACTTCGTCAAGAACATGTGCCCGAAATATTTTGAAATGTTTATGTCATGTATTAATCACTTTTGACTTTAAATTTTGTGATTGGATATCGGTATTAGGGATGCCAATCGGGATTGATTTTAGAAAATCCCGGGATTCAGGATTTTGAAATCCCGATCCCGAAATTCCGGAATTTCCCGGGATTTTTTGGGATTTTTTTTAAATTAACAACACTTTTTTTTTATTTATTTATGAATTTTCAAAAGGTATTATAGATATACATAACATATATTTTTAAAAAAGAAAAATAAGAATTATAAAAATAAAAAATACAGCTGAAATATAATTTTGAATAATTTTTTTTTGCACCAAAGGTTTTTGGTTTCTAAAATATTGATCCTAGACAATTATATTTTTATATAAATATTTATTCCTGAAATTCCTGTAAGTCACTTAAGGCTATTACAAAATCATTCCAGGCAATCTTGTCATTAGATCTTTGTTTAATTTCGGTCCAGCTGCGTCCAGTCGACCTGATTTCTTTCTCAAGTTGCCTCCTCCATGCGCACACAGGCCTTCCAACTCTTCCTTGGCGTTGTTATTAATACGCTTAATTACTAATACGCGCAGGCCTAAAGATTCAGATTATCCTGCGAAGATAGGATGCGGCGTTCCATGAGCAGTATAGAAAGATTCTAATTTTTGTGTCTGTGAAGAGTAAAGATGATTTCCATACCGCGGTTAATAAGGCATACGAAAGTTTTGCCTTAACAAGTCTGTTTTTTATGTCTTGGAAGGAATCTTCCCACTTGGAAATGACAAAGCCAAGATACATACAGTCAGCGTCAAAAGAAAGTGTACACCAGAGAAAGCCAATGGGTATAAAAAAAAAATTAAAGTACTCTAGCACATATCGACAATTTTCAATACGTGTGCGTACTCGTATCTGTTTATTCTCATACTTGTATATTCATGCGCATTTGATTTCATTCATGTATGTTATCATACTTATTGTGTTTCATACTCGCACATATTGAGATACACCCATAGTTATAGCATTGACTTCAAACATTTTTTTTTTTGTTAAATTTTTTCATAAATGTTGCCAGAATTTTTTTTTCCAAATTGCTGAATCACAAATAAATACGTTTTTTCAAAGTCGTTTGAGTACTATTCGACAAAATTTTATTGAAAAACGATTGTTGACTTTAAAAAAATTTCTGTTGTATAAAGATTTGCGTACTTATTTAAGAAAATCTAAAAAAATGACTAAATGGATGCAAATTAAAATACGTCGTGTTATTTTAATCGTTTTTAATAAAAAGAGAAAAAGTTACCGTAATCCAAAAAAAATCGAATATTCATATTTGCAGTTAATAAATGAGCTATCACAGGTAAATACATTCATACATATTATGAGTTTGAGTAGTTTATCTGTTGTCAGTTGCATTTTTAAGACGTTAAAAAATGGTTTAAAATTTAATTGCTGAAGTCAATCAGTATGCCAACGAAAATTTTAGCCTTAAAGAAGACTTCGACATCATGCTATGGTGGAAAAACAACTCCACAAGGTATCCACGGTCGTCTTAATAAGAATCAAGAATTTAATGAATTTTCCTGCCTGCAGCGCAGCATTAGATTACGATTTCTCTTTAGCTGGAAACATAAAAAAGAAGCAGAAAAGATCTCAAAATAGTTGATAGCCTCCTTTTTTAATTATTTTTATAAAAAACCTCTTTCGTAAAATAGATAATAATTTATTATAGCTTTAGAAGCATTATTTTAATTTGATAGCAAATATTTAGGTTTTAATATAACTTTAACATAAATTTTTAGGTCGTGGCAACACTGCTTGCTTTAAAATAACCATACAAAATGTTGAAGTTACTTGTCGAAACTTACGATACATGCCTATACGCATTCAAAGGATTACCCATAAGCATGCGTGTTTGTTCATACTCATACCGGTCGATATACAAACTTATTCATGCTCATACTTATTGGTAGTCATACCTGCCTGTACTCGTGCTCGGTGGCGTATGAATAGGTTATAAGTATTAAAAATATAACTTTTTGGCTTTCTCTGGTGTACACCGAACAGTTCCACATTTATAAGACCGTAGATGATAAAAGGGGGAGAGTACAAAAAATCTGTTTTTATGTTTTTGAAGTGTATTCAGTACTTGTTTATTTTGTAATTTGACCCCTAGTTTTTTGTTTTTTTCTTCTTAAAATCATATTACGGATGTTTAATTATCTTTTCTATCTATACTGATCAATTAAAAGTCATGTTAACTTTAGTTTGTAAATAATAGTTAACATGAGTAAGCAGACTACAGTAGAAACTCGTAATTTAGTGGTAAAATTGGCATCTGAAGGCAAATCTTTGAGAGAAATTGGCAGTACTATTGGCAGATGTCATAATTATGTGAAAAAAATTATAAGGTAAGTACAAAAATGTGAAAAATGTTAAAGAACTTCCCCCCTCTAGCAGACCTAAAACTTTGTCCGACGTGGAGAAGAGAACAAAAGTGCGAAGAGTAAAGGCTAATCCCCTGGCGCAGTACAGTAAAAATAGCAGAGGAACGAGCAATAACATTAGGAGCAAGTGTTAGCTGCAGTACTGTTCGCTAAGCACTACATGAACATGGGATATATCGTAATGTTCCCAGAAAAAAGCCACTGTATCTGTAAAATTCAAAAAAATTGTCTGGAATATGCGAAAAAGCATAAAAACGAAGATAAATTAATATTTTTTGGCCCATAAGAAAAAATATTTTTGTTGTGTTGCTTTTTCGCATATTCCAGACGATTTTTTTGAATTTTACAGATACAAGTGGCTTTTTTCTGGGAACACTACGATATATCCCATGTTCATGTAGTGCTTAGCGAACAGTACTGCCAATAGAACTGCCAATTTCTCTCAAAGATTTGCCTTCAGATGCCAATGTTACCACTAAATTACGAGTTTCTACTGTAGTCTGCTTACCCATGTTAACTATTATTTACAAACTAAAGTTAACATTACTTTTAATTGATCAGTATAGATAGAAAGGATAATTAAACATCCGTAATATGATTTTAAGAAGAAAAAAAACAAAAAACTAGGGGTCATATTACCTTTATGACGCAGAAACATGGAAATAATATGAGATTGTACACTTTTTTTTGACGCGTAAAATTAGGCGTTTTCTGAGATTAATGTTAATTTGAACATGAAGAAGAAATAAATGACAAATTTTTTTTATTAAAATAAACAAGTACTGAATACACTTCAAAAACATAAAAACAGATTTTTTGTACTCTCCCCCTTTTAACATCTACGGACTTATAAATGTGGTACTGTTCGGTGTACACTTTCTTTTGACGCTGACTGTATACAAATGGCCCTACATTTTCAAGAGAGTCATCAGACAGCATTAATAGTTGGATATTTTCTGTGTTGCCCCGCATTGTTTTTGTTAAATTTATTATTCATAATCAGGGAAACCATAAAAATGCAATTGACTGTTTTTCCTTGTGCGACCAATAAAGACAGAAACAATATATTTATCTGTTTTAGAGCTTTTTATAAATGTTGGCATCAATTTGTTAGTGCCTATTTTACCGTTTTTATTTAGTTAAAAAAGCCATTTAGCAGCATTTTTTAACTTTTTACCTCATATTTTTCCTTTTTGAGGCATATTGAATTGTTTTAGATGCCCATAAGAGCTTTGGCAGGAAATAACAAAATTTTTTTTTGCGAAAGTTTGGCTTTTACGTGTTGCTTCGATTTCGCCATCTTCATTTTATTTTTACTAGAAAATTGTAAGACAAAGCAGGTTGTCATTAAGGACAAATGTTATTTTAAACTTAAAAATTTTATATATGAGGAAAAATGGCGTTGTGTGTAATACATAGAAATCTGGACAAACTTTTAGAAAACCGTTTTATTTAGAATCGCTTTTTAAAGTTATCGGATGGACATCGATCCGTCCGTCTGTTTGGTTGCCTGTCCATGTTAATTTGGTTCGCAAAGTACAAGTTACAATCTTGTAGATGATTCGATTAAATTTGGAAAAAAACATTTTGATTGTACTAAGGACGAATTCTATGTAAATGGTGAGAATCCAAATTAGACTTACGGACATGTTGTTATGTTGGTATTTAGATTAAATTCGTCCCAAAAATATTTTACTGCAAATTAAACTCATTTCGAATCAGTTCACATTTGCCCAAAGCTTCCATCTATAAATAACTTTAACATCCTTTTAAATTTTAACATTAATAAACAATTTAGCGATCGTCCCTGAAATCCCTTTAAGAGAAAATCATTTCACATGAATGTTGATATCTAGATAATATTCGGAACAAATAACTCTTATATGAATCTTAACCTCTTAATAAAACTTTGTTTTTGTGAGCCAATAACTGCCCATCGTTTCCAAATAGGGTAAAATCTCGAAAATTCGTCTGTTAATATTATGGTGTTTGGGCTTTTCCTATTATAATGTTAAGGTACGTTCAGACTGATGAAATATTTGATAGCAAACATCAAATATTTCACTAACGTAGTCTGAACACAAAATATTTTTGAGTGTCAAACAAAACAACAGCTGATTTTGAGCAAATAAAAGTATTTGCCGGCAAACAAATATTTGTCCAATGTGAGCATAGTGTGAACACAAAAAATCAAATATTTTAGTAGTTTTTGAGCAAACATTTATTTGATATTACAAAAAAATTGTAAGAGCAAACAACGACAAATAATTTTAGCCATGTTACCTATAGAAGCAATTTTTCTTGTAAGTTTTCGGATTCTTTGGAGTTTTAAAGATTTTTTATAATTATAACACTTTGCTATCATGCCGCTATTGGCAAATTTTTGCGAATTTCCGCTTATTTAGCAATTTTTAAAGAATTTTTGCCATTCCTTATAGTTTTAGGCACTTTTAATAAATTTTATGGTTTGGTTTGAAATGTTGAAATTGTTCGCGAAATTTCGCTATTTTTGCAAATTTTTTATTTGTTTTTTTTTGTGTTCCCCGACATTTTGTATTTTTTAACCGATTAAGCGATTTCAAATAAATTTTAGGATTTGTTTCCAAGTTTGCAATTTTTCGCGAATTTTAGCCATGTTTGTGATAGAAGCGATTTCTTTCTGTGATTCTTTGCAGATTTAACGATTTTTAATAACTATTAAGCTTTGCTATCATGCCGCTATTAGGAAATTTTTGCAAATTTCCACTAATTTGGCAATTTTTACCGAATTTTTGCCATTCCTTATACTTTTAGGGACTTTTAATCAATTTTATGGCTTGTTTGAAATTTTAAAAATTTTCGCGAATTTTCGCTTATTTTGCCAAAAATATTTTTTTTTGCTATTTTCCGAAAATTTGTTTTTTTAAACGATTTCAAATAAATTTTAGGGTTTGTTTCCAAGCTTGCAATTTTTCGCGAGTTTTAACTATAATACCGCTATTAGCAAATTTTTATAAATTGCCGCTTATTTGGCAATTTTTACTATTTGTGAAATATATTTTGATTTTTGAACACTTTCATTAAATAATTATTGGATGCAAATATTTGTCTAAGTCTGAACGCATGGCAAACATGATTTCATTTATTTTATTTGACACTATTTTCCAACTGTTTTAACAAACAAAAATTATATATTTTTTTTGTTACACACAGTTTGAAGCAAATATCAGAACAAATATTTTTGTCAAATATTTCATTAGTTTGAACGTACCTTTAGGATTGTTTTTATTAAATGGAACTGCTATTAAATTGTTTAATATTTTGTTTTCAAATTGGCAATTTTTGATTTTTTTTTGGGCATTTTTTTAAGATTTTTTAGGGCATATTTTTTAGTTTTTACTGCATATTTAATGCGCATAAAACGTGATTTTTAGAGCATATTTCTGGTTTCCCTGTTCATAATCTTAAATCCATTATTTTTTTAATCATTTAAAAGTGTGACAATTCTTTTATATGTGGTTTTATTTTTTACCTACATTTAAGCCAAAATATGCAGATTTTGCTTAAAACATTTCTGTGCTCACAATTTTATTCATAAACACTTTTTTTAGATTTCTGTAAAAAATAGCTTGAATGTCTTTAAGGCGGATTTTATGTAGATTGTTCCATTAAATATGCAATGAAATTTTAACATACTTAAAAAAGTAATACATAATACATAAAACAATAAATATATATAAGTTATAGTTTAAGAAGCATGAATAACTACTAACTGTTGTGTGCTTTTTGGGAATACATTTTGACAAAACTAGAATATAATATAATAACAATAAAAAAAAGATATCGTTTTAAATTCATGAACGATATTCTAAAAGGATGTGTGTGAATGGGTCTGTGGAAGTTCTTTTATAAATTTAAAAATATGTAGTATTTTTTACGTGTAGGTGTGAAACTTAATGTGTTTTAGTTTGAAGTCAGTTTAAATATAGTTTTTAAGCTTTCTGTTAAAGTACTTGTGTGAAATGTAACAGTTATAGTTGAAAAATATTAAAGGAACAAATTGAGTCATGGTCACATAGCAATATAAATAAAAAGTGCACAGTGGGAATGAAGTGAAAATTTTTTTTTTAAAACAGTACATTTCTCGGTTTGCTTTCTCATCTTAAAGAGCAGCTGCTCACTAGGAGCCCCAGTTATTTTTACCAAATTCGTTTACATAACAAAAAGAAAAGGCCCCTTTAAGAAATGAAAGAGCGAATCATCATATTTTTCGCTGGCGCACAGTGGCTGAAAATTTCATTCATCATTGGCCAAAAGTCCAATTTTTGTTTGTCACCGATTTCAAAAATTTTAATTTGATTTAATAGGAACCATATTAAAACTAAGGTAGCCAACAAATTTGGTCAAAATATTGGTAATTGTGGTTGTGCCATGTTGTTAAACACAACTTTTTTTTTTTAATTCAGAAAAAAGTGTTTTTTTTTAAATATTTAATCCGAAAGAAATTATCATTGCACAAAAACTATCAGAGATAATGACCTGCTTGCTTTTTTGCTAGGTTGGTAGTCTTGTTATTTTTAAAAAGGTAATATTTGCGACTGTTGTGTTATTTATATTTGAGATGCTAGGACATATTTTCTAAATTACTATATTTTTGTCAAATTTCTACTTTAGTAGAATAGAACTTTTGCGGACCAAAAGGGACCAAGAAGGTGAAACCACTGATAGAAAGGTGAAAGTGTTTTCTTTACCCCTGTATATACTCTTGTACCCGTTTGGATACGTCTGTTTAACACTTTTTTAATTTTAATGAAATTACTCAAAAAAAAATTTCTAAACTATGTACTATATTTTTGTCAAATTTCAACTTTAGTAGAATAGAACTTTTGCGGACCAAAAGGGACGAAGAAGGTGAAACCACTGATAGAAAGGTGAAAGTGTTTTCTTTACCCCTGTATATACTGTTGGACCCGTTTGGACCCGTCTGTTTAACACTTTTTTAATTTTAATGAAATTACTCAAAACAAAATTTCTAAACTACAATATTTTTGTCAACTTAAGTAAAATAGAACTTTTGCGGATCAAAAGGGATTAAGAAGGTAAAACCACTGATAGAAAGGTAATTTTAATGAAATTACTAAAAAAAAAAAAAATTTTTTTTTTTGAAATAGTTTTTTTTAACATTTTTTTTTTATTCCGCAAAAATGTTTGCAGAAGTAACAGAAATCATGTGCTATTGTCTTCAAGAAAAATTTTATGATATAGGGAAAATTGATCGTGATCGAACATAATACAGGTAGTACATATAAAAAATTTTTATTAATGTTACACAATCAGAATAACGTATAGCTACCCTGATTCATCCTTATCCGTTACACTACGTTCACACTAGCGTATTTTATAGTAGAATAAAGAGCTAAGACACGAGTTTACGCTAAACAGGTATATTGTGAATCCCACCTTAGAAGGGATTTTTCAATTTTGTTTGGTCTTTTTACGACGAATACGACTTATGGAACACATACTTAAAATCAGCTATGATTTGGATTTTGGATCTTCAGGATCAATAATAAACAACGAAACCAACAAGGAGTTAAGAAGTTCAAAAAGGAAACATGTTCAAGATGAATATCGCAAATTTGGGTTGATTATAGATCAGCCGAAACAAGGGTCAGGCAATACAAATGATGGCAATACCGCAAGAAGATTCTTTTCAGATCCAGAAACAGCATCTGAAATAACAGGTGTTGATTTTAACCTCATTTTTAGATTTAAAATAATCCTAGAAGTACTTGCGTGCAATGAAGAAATTGACTCTAGAAAATTTGGAGATTTTGCTAATGAAACTGCAAAAAAAATATATACAACCAAGTACCCATGGAGAAATATGTTTGTTACAGTTCAAAAAACCCTTTATCATGGAGAGTTGGTGCCACTTGGATATTTATCGGACGAATCTCAGGAAAAAAGGAATAAGGATTACAGATTTTATAGAGAGCACAATACTAGAAAAATTTAACGAAATTCCACTAATGAAGATATATCCGTTCATCTCCAGTATTCGAAATCAATAGAAAGTGAAACATCGGGATTTAGATTTAGTCAAAAAACTACTAAAGAACAGAAATAGCACAGAACAGAATATGGAATACTTGCAATCAATCTTTCAATTAAATGAACAATAATTATAATTCATAAGATCTAAGACAGACATTGTATTAGTAAAAAATAATAATAAACAGAAACTCACATTGTTACAAAAGCTTTTAAAATCTATTGCTGCTAATATTTTTAAAAGGTTTTTTTTTATCGACATATGTATGAAATGTTTGAATAAATAAATAAGAATAAATAAGTGTAAACAAATTTGAAAGCAAAAAATTGTTTATTTTTCAGCAATAATAGCAAAATTTCCAGTGGACTTTACTATTTTTTTTAATGTTAAAATTTTTTTTATAGTGTAAACATTTAATTTTTTTGAGTGTCCCATTATTACAAAAAATGTTAATGATTATTATTTAAATCAAAAGATTAAATTTTTAAATAATTAAAAGAAATAAAAAACCATATTGCACGCTAAAGTTAAAAAAAATCTAAAGTTCCACTTTGCCCTTAAATTTCGCAATAACTACTCAACCGATTTTAATGAAATTTAAAGTGGAGAAAGTTTAAGAATCTGTCTGTCGATTAAAAATATCTCCTTCGGTTCAAAAGTTACAGATTTTTGGCCAATGAAAAACGATTTTCAGCCACTGTGTGGCGTTAAGAAAATGATGGGAGGAATGATAGAATATCAAGTTTTCTTTCGTTTCTCCCATCATTTTCTTAACGCTGATATGATGATTCGCTAAGTCATTTCTAGTAGGGGCTGAAACACATTAATTACAAAATTTTACATGCATGAGTCCCTACGACGTAGGGCCAAGTTATTACTGAGATCACTGTAAAATCCCCTCATTAAGCTTAAGTTAGAAACTCGACTCATTTAGTTTAAGTTGGGAACTTGTCCTCCGTACATCGTACCAAGTCATTGCTATGGAACTGGTGGATTTATGAGTTGATCACAACCGAACAAGCAAATAAGACTCACGCTGAATAGGTGACTTACAGTAAACTAAATGGAATGCCAGTTAGGTGATCTATAAATCGCTCATCCAAAAGACCACTTCATTTCACAAGCTCGTTTGTCATATGATTACCCTGGCAGTTAGTATGACCTGTGTCCATATAAGCGCTACCTTAAAATATTTCACAATCTCATTCAGAGAAATATGACATTCAGTAGTTAGCCTTGATGTCGTGTAGACACCTGCTAAAAATACGATGACAGCTTTGCTTCAGTAAATATACATTGTATATCCCTCGATTTACCAAGCTAACTTAGGCAGTTAGCCACTGGCGTTAAATTCTGAAATAATAAAGTCACTGAAAAATTAAACAAAAAATATTGTTCTTAAATCCAAATTTTTAATATTTTTTAATTAGGCTTAAGTTCATCAAATTTAATTTTCATTAAATTATTTTTTATGAAGAAAGGAATTTTTAAAACATGAAAATTAATTAAAATTTACTGATAATTTTTCATTCTTGACTCAATCTGGGCTCGAACCCAGGTGTTTTTACGGACAGGTTACCCTGACATGTTTCGATTGCAACCACTTAATCTCCTCAGAGGGCTTGCCGTTTAACACTCGCAGCCATCGACGACTGCTGACGTCATTAGTCAAACATCAATCCTTAAACCAAATTGTATTTAACCTTTGGTAGATCGAAATTTGCTTTGAATGATTATCTATTTTTAATGCATTTTACATGTTCTTCCTTTACTTCTGTTTTTTCGTACTTTTGTCAAGAATTCTTCTTGAAGTTCAAAGTACATATTTTGTTTTGTTTTTTTTTCATTTTTTTTTTGTCTTTCTTTTTCTTGCTGACCTTTTCAGCACAACTTGAAGGACAAATGCAAACATAGAAATCGTGCCTTAGCTTTAACAATAATTAGTATTGTGGTTATTTTGTTGAACTATTTATGGTTTTAAATCCAAATTTTTAATATTTTTTAATTAGGCTTAAGTTCATCAAATTTAATTTTCATTAAATTATTTTCATGAAGAATGGAATTTTACAACATGAAAATTAATTAAAATTTACTGATAATTTTTCATTCTTGACTCAATCTGGGCTCGAATTCTGCTAATATTTTTTATTGTTTTGGTAACTAAGAAACCAACGGATTTTTTTTTGTTTTGTTTTGCTCTCGATATTCGCCCACCTATGAGCTTTCAAACTTGTCATATGTTTTAGCAAGTGCATTAATACTTTTTGCGCTTTTTTAAAGTTCAAGTTTGTTCAAACAACAAAATCATTACTTTATATCAGTGATAACCAAGCCCCGAACTAACCAAGCCCCGAACGCACGTACACAAAGATATTATGTACTTGGGTGCGGTCGCAGAGATTGGGTGCGGTCGCAGAGACTGATGATAGCCTGATGTTTTGAAACGAACAAAGTTGTTGTATACATGTGAATTGCCGACAGTGTCTGTGTGAAAAATACGATTATTGACTTACTCGCGAGCCTATGGAGTGGTTATCACTGCTTTATATACATATATTTTTTTGAATTAGTGTTTAAATTGAAATAATTAGGTATGTATGTATTAATTAAAAAAATATGTTTGTGATTTGTGCTTATATATTTTTGTTCCTAAATGTGGTAAACAAATGACCTGTGTGAAAAAGTGTTTTATTATACATATGTAACTTAAACTTCTGTGGAATAAAAGTTAGGAGTTTTCGACGAATTCCGCTCCAATGTTTGGTTTAATTGCTTCAATGTTCTGTTTTCTATGTCCATTTGAAAAATTAGCTGCAACTTTTTGCAACTTTATGATTTATTACGTTTTTTAGATGCAATGCCAGAGTCTTAACGCACACTTTTTTAATTTGGCACTCTGAACCAGTACTAGCAAAATGGTTTTGGCGGTGGAAAATCATGTTTTTTCTAATGTTATTGATCCATCAATATATAACGAAGAGCAATGTCAACAAAATCGTCAACAATTACGAATTTTTTTTAATAAACTGTGATACAAGTGGACAACTAGTCACAGAATCATGAGAAAATTCGCAGATCGAAATAAAGAATGGTTAGAAGGAGATCTTATTTTTCCAGAACCAGCCATTGGTTGTGGTAAATATAAAAATTGTTCAGAGTGCTCAACTTAAACTCAAATAAAAAAGGTTTCTTCTATTGTTGATAAGACGCCAACAGAAGAGTTAATGTTATCAACGCGCATTAGTCTTTTCAAATCTAGAAAAAGGAATGCTTCACAAGTTGTTTCGAAATTGAGCTCAGAACCTACAATAGCTTTGTTGCCGCAGAATGAAAGTCTTAAATCTTTCAAACCTGTATTAAACTTGTTTAATATTAATGTTTAATGTTTAATATTAGCACACACATACATATCTAAACAAAGTAAACATATAAATGAATTTGTAGCCTTATATTTGTAAAACTTTGTATGTAAATTAGCTTGTAGCTCCTTTATATTCTAAAACTATATATAAAGAATAATAACAGTTAAAATGTTGAAGTAGGTAGAATTCCTCAATTTTTCTTTTGGTCTGCTGCTAATTTGGTTTTGTTAAGTGATCCTTTTTAATATTTTAGTCAGAAGAAATACCAAATAATTTTAAAGCGCTTCTCGCTTCTTGATAAATGAATTAATAAAAAACATATTTTAAGTTTGTTACTGAATTTATTAACAGCGTTTTTTATTTAAAAACGAGACAAGCTAGGTGCTGTGAAAATTTTGTAAAATCATCTGACAAGCTTCAAAAATGCTTAAAACTGTAAATGCTGAGCCAAAAGCACCTATTCCATACACACCTGAGGAAGATGGAGACTACTCAAAAAATACATATAAATTAATGCAATATGGTGCCAAAGAGCGAAATTGTTACATTTATCCAGCAACGATGTTTTAGCTAAAACTAAAAAAGAGTGTTACCCCAACGACAAACGCGTGACTGAACGTTCAGCAGAAGTAAATATAGAGTCTCTTATTAACCATACTGTTGGACGTAGTTTTCCAGCAGCATTTGAGGACCTCGTAATTGAATGCAATAACAACGATTGCATAAAAGCCATTTATAAATGTGGTTGTGATGGAAGCAGTGGTCACTCTACTTACAGGCAATGCTTTAATGTTCCCGAAACTGGAACTATTGATCAGCATTTATTTGCTTTATGTATTGTACTTTTGCTAATAAAAAGTGGATGGTCAATACTATGGGAAAATAATCGACCTTCTTCAACTAGGTTCTGCAGACCTATTAAACTAATTTTTGACAAACAGTCAGCAGACTTAGATGAGGTTGAAAATGTTAAGAGGCAAATTGCTCAAATTTAACCTACAACATTAAATCATTTGAAATACAACATGAATTCCATTTGACAATGATTGACGGAAAAGTTTTCAACACCATAGCGGAGTCATCATCACAGGCTTGCGGAATTTGTGGGGCAACTCCAAAATTGTTTAATAATCTGAATATGATTCAGTTAAGACCACCACAATAACATTTGTACGAGTATGGATTATCAACACGCCATGCATGGATTCGCTGCTTTGGGTGTATTATTCATATCGCGTGCAGACTACCAATAAAACCATGGCAAGTTCGTGGAAAAAATAAAGAAATTGTTCAAGAAAACAAATAGGCATCCTGGTGGACATTCCAATGACGGGCTCAGGGAATACAAACACGGGAAATACTGCCAGAATATTTTTTAAGTAACTGATTTTGGCCTGTACAGTAACTGGCGTACAAATGGAATTAATTAAAAGATTTGGAATAATTTTGCGCACAATGGCGTGTGGGTATACAGTAAACACAGAAGCTTTTCGCATATATGCTTAGGAAACTGCAAATATATTTGTAAGTGAATACCCCTGGCTCTACATGTCTGCATCCGTCCATAAAATTTTATTGCATGGTGCAGATATCATGGAAAATGTTTCGTTACCAATATGAATAATGTCAGAAGAGGCACTTGAGGCAAGAAATAAAGATTTCCGTAGCCATAGGCTTAACCACACACGAAAAACCTTAAGACTACACACTATGGAGGGCTTAATACATGCATTGTTGGTTTCTTCAGACCCTTTCATTACATCTAAATATAAATGTACCCCATGGTACTCAAAAAAACATATTGAAATAGATGATGAGGTCAAGCAACTTCTTTAAATGAGTATGAGTTACCAGACACCCACATTTCGAAAAGCTCTGACTCAGAATAATTTTCCAAATAGTTTCTTCTAGAACATGAGTTAAGTTATTAACAAAGCAACGCGAAATTAGCAATTTCTTGCGCAGACCACAATAAATTAAAAAAAAAATTACAAAAAATATACACATTTTAAATTATAAAAGAAGAAATAATAATTACAAAAAAAAAAAATCATCATTGTAGAATTGAGCATTGTCACATTATTCTTATTTTACTTTTCATAAATTTGCATGTATTTCTGATTTTAAGTACTATTATTGGTGCATGCTGAGTGTAGGGTAAAATTCCAAAAATAAATAAATATAATATATAATGCCTAAAGTGTAATTTTGGTTAAAAAAAGTTTTAAAATCGAATGTAATACAAAATTATAAACATACATACTACTATTAATAAATTAATTGTCGATGATGAATGATACAGCATTAATGGCGCACACTGTACTGAAACGGCATGTCCCAAAAAAATTGTTTTTAAAGAGCATATCCTTGACTATAATTTCACTGAACATTTCTAATAGATCAGATCAGTAATTAAAAATATATATTTAAAGCGCCACCAGATTGGCTCTCTCTCCCACTGTGCGTTGTGGAGAAAAAGCTCATCTTAATCCAAAGAAAGTATTTCATTGTTTAAGATAAAAATAATAAAAACCCTTCTCCTGTAGAACTTGCTTTTTGTCGCTTACTATATAATCGTTGTTCCTATAAAGAGCATTGGGCCGAATAAGGTTTCATTAAGCATTTAAGCTTCGTATTCTTAGCGGATTGGGTTAAAGCAACTTAGTCTGGTGCTAGGGCTGCTAGCTTAGCCTACTGCACAAGCAAGGAGAACATCCGAACACATTTATATAGCGAGCCACTTAACGCAAATCAGTGACACCCGATTTTTCATGGCGCCAATGACTCGCCATGTCATTTCGAGTATCATTGACACTAAGAATTTAGGTGGAGATCGGTTCAACCCGATATCCCTCTGAGACACTTCTCTCGAAACCGCACCTACACCGCATATCTGCGGGACGTATCACTATCCGCAACCTGTGACGCATCCGGTAGCATTCAGCTATGCTTCCCACAGGTAGATAATAAATCGGGCACCAGCATAGATGGTAGTGACCAAATTATTATCTGCAAGTGGGTTAATAGTTCAGATTTGACTTAATGTCAAGCCATTTGTCATAGAAAACAAGATTAGAATAGAAAGAGACGGAGACGGAGAAAAATGTGACCCAGCGTTAAAAAAACTTTTCTCTATGATTGTGTTTATTTTGTTGCAGTAAGTTCAGACGTCCAGGTTGTGAAGGATAATTTTTTATTTTGTTTTGAGAGATTTTCCAGTCGTTTTTCTGTGGAACTTTCTTATCTCATAAATTCTAAATGGTTTTCGATAAATCTTACCCACTGTGCATTATGGGACATGGACTTGACAGAACATTACGCGTTCATTTCATTTGTTCTTCTGCTTTTTTTCCTTTTATACTATTTATTTTTTTCTCATCTACATACTTGAACCATTGTCAACGTACGCTCGTTTGTTTTAAGGAAAATTTAATTCTATTTTTCAAATTATTTAAAAAAAAGACAATTTATATGGAAGTAAAGTACAAAACTAAAGAAAAGTATAAACTATATTTCTCTTTATTTTTTGCCTTTTTGCACATTTCAAAGACAGTTTGCTTAGAACATAAAATAAAATAGAGATGATGACGACGATGAGGAAGATACTCCAGTTTGGGTGGGGTGGAGAGGAACTATGGTGAAAGCGTTGCGAAGCTGCCAGGCTAAGCAATATCAAATGTGTAACGTAATGGTGTCAAGTGGCCTCATTTTATTTGTTAAGTGTCATGAAAGGAAAATCTCGTGGAATTTATTTGTGTTACAAATACGAATGACAAAAAGATGCAAAAAGCGGAAAAAATATTCAGTTGTAAGTTAAATAGAAGAACTTCTTCGATGGATTGAATGTTTATAAATGAATGTATTACTTGCACACTTAGTTAGTGTTGAAGTTAAAATGCAAAGATAGCTGTTTGTTTAAGAAAACAGGGACTTAAAAAGGTTTTTGGGGTTCCAGGGCCAGTGCAATTATTTCGAGAAAAAGGTGTTTTGTCCAACCTTTTTTCCTTAATAGTTACACTCCTTATCGTTTACCATAGCGACGATCTGGGCTAAATATGGGCCATATATAAGCTCTAATTGTAAATATGCTTTTTACAAGTGGAAATATAAAAAATCATCCCAAAAATGGCTGGAATATAAGCAAAACAATACGGCTACTATAAATGTCAAAACGTTGTTTATTAACTTAACCGATTACTTTTGGATCCTTTGTTGAACCAAATTTTCATATAGGCTAGGTAGGGATAGGTTAGATTGAAAGGCTGGTGCAAAATCAATCTTCACACCCTCACTAAGATACCAATATGGTCCATTGTGATGACTAATGTAGTGATAGATTACTGAGAAGAAAATAACAAAATATAAAGAGTCTAAGCATAAGAAATAGTGGAAGATAAAACCGGACAAAACAGAAAAACAGTTCTAATAAATACAATCGGCCCAGGCATACCCAGTCTCTAACCGCCAGTTATATGTACAATGTACATCCTGGTTATTTTCGATGCGAATCCCGTAAAATTCCTCTGCCCAAAGCTTGAGACATCTCCCAATCCGCCTATCTTATCTCAGCCTCGCACAACCTATATAAATCCGACAAGTCAGATCCCATTACCACCGCCACCCTGCCTATCATGCAGCGGCCCGTGATAATACCTATCATGGTCCTAGCGTATACCCTGCTTCTGCCCAGTAGCGACCTAGAAACGATCTTCCTAAGCAGCGGCAATAGCGTCCGCGATACTCTATAGTCCTTTCTATTCCCTCAGGCCTGATTAATCCCGCTTAGAACCCATTCCCTATTATTGCAAAAAAAAAAACCTATTGGAAGTCTGACTGTCTCCACATAGTCAGGATTCTACATTTTCGAGTACAGTCTCGGCAAATTATCGGCCATTTCATCACCGGTGATGCTGCAGAGATCCGTTACCCTAATCCTAAAGATCCCCAGACACTTCGCCTGAATTACCCTGCAGTCCCCAGGAAGCCTATATGACCTTAAAATATTCATGTTCTCAAGGTAGGCCCCTGAACCCATGCAAATCTCTAATACAATCTGCACTGAACCGACCTGCTCTTCCTAGAAGGTAATAAAATGCCCAATGTCTACCCTTGTGCACAAATAATGTGTGGGGCTGGGCGAAATATAATCTCAGCCAAGACTCGTGAATGAGCTTTCGACAAATTTTCTAATAGTCCGAACTCCATCAGTCTAAAGATATCCCGTCTTAAGATCACCCATCGATGATCTGCAAACAAAGTAGGCATAGATACCTTTCTTAAGTCTCTCCTTGGTATTTCTTATCCAGTGCACATGTTCTGTAACTCTCGCGTCGAGAAAGTTTTCGATTGAAATGTGTGAAATGAAACAAAAATGCCATAAATTGAAAAAAACAGCTGTTTTTCTCACTTAACTGTGTCTGTAAATTTTTTTGGCGAGTACAAGCTGTCACGTAAGGAATTTACTAGCTTATTTACGGAAAAAGTGTGTCTGTAACATTTTGGTGAGAAAAGTTCCCGCTTTGAACTGTCAAATAAACTCACGAATAAAAATGGGGCGAGAAAAAATTTTAACACTAAAAAACAATTAAAAATGCAAAGAATAATAATAATACTTTATTCTTGGCACATTTTTCATTGTTTTATTATTTTGCTTTTAACATTTTTATAAAATATACGAATGTCTTTAAAGCTCGTTTGCAAGCAACAAACATTAAAGTCGCTCTTTACACAATTTGGTATAGCCGACGGTTGTGTTTTCGCCGCCGTCGTTGAAAAATTTTCAATTTTGGTCGCCGTTAACGACATGTGTTACTGGCGTTCTGAACGTCTGCAATGTCACATCGGCTTCGAGTGCAATATTATGACATTTATAACGTAACGACGTAATCTCTTTTGATAGTTTTCGACATGAGTTACAGACACACACTTTTCTCACTTTTCGAGAAACGATGAAATATTTTGTTTCACATCTTTTTGATGCAAAAAGTTCTCACTAAAGTTACAGAACATGGGTACAGGACAGTTTTCTGTTCAGAAAAACTCCCAGATAGCTGGCACTATCACATAACCTAAACTTTACTCCCCTATCCCAAAATTCTCCACCTTATTTCTCCTAGTAAAAAGAAGCAACACCGTCTATTTCGGATTGACTCCCAAACGCTTTTCAGTCGCCAATGCAGACAATTGGCCCAGTGGTTCACGCAGGACAAGCTAGTTATCGACAAAAACTTGCCTGATACCAATATCACTACGTCAGTCACATATGCCACACCCTTTCGTCCTAACCGTTTGAAAGGTTTTTCCACATACGAACAGTCCGGCCAAAAAATGAATTTTCTCTGTAATGGGTTGTACGATTTACCTGCAAATCGACCACAATTGGATGGACAGTAGAAATAAAACGTGTATTTTAAACAAACATACGGGTTTCGGAAACCAGATCCCTAATTTCATCAGAACACATCCCCTTGTAGTAACGATAGAACAGGCAAATACAATCCACATTGCGACTGATGATGGTGGCGTCCATCCTTGTCCTCAGATGTTGACCTACATTTCTAATGTTTTCAAAAGGAAAAACAATAGGCTTATTGGTTTTAAGTTCTTGGGTTTCGAGTGTCCGGTTTTACCTGCTTTGGATATAAATATAACTCTAACCTGACTCCACCTTCTAGGAATGCATCCCGTAAGCATACATATATATCCTAAAAGTTCAACTAGTAGCGATGATAACGGAATATTCTGTAACATGGTCCAGCCGATTTGTGTGACCCAAAAGTATTAACCGCTCATGTAACCTTATCCAGAGTGCTCATGTCCTCTACTTCTGCCCTTACCTCCACACCCGTACCCGACCCAAATTCTATACATCCCGGAAAGTGAGTTCCCATAAAATTTTTTGGAATTTTAGCATTAAAAACTTTGTAAAATCAGCCCAGAAAACACTAAAATATGAAAAAATTTACTTTTACGAACGTTAAAACAGATTGTTAAACTTTGTATTTAACCAAAATAAATTTCCAAAAGCTCAATCGTAAAAAATTGTGATTTTGTTTTCAACTCTCACCCTCTCTCGCTTTTGGGTGTTAACACTGCACGATCACTTCCCTTCACTAGATTTTCTTTAGTTAAAAAAAAAAAACAGCCATAACTTTGTGAATTTTATGTGCGAATGGCGTAAAAAACGCATACTGAAAATCCGGTCTTAGAAAGTCCATAAAAAACGAATCCTAAATATCTATAAAAATTATTGTTGTTGTTATGCAATCACATGGGTGTCAAAGAGGTCTTTGAAAATTGACAGGACAAATATTAAAAAATTTGTAACTCAGATTAGGTATTTAAATGAGCTGCAGTTTAGGCTGCATTTTTATTAAGATTTTTTTCTTTTTACTGTAGGCGAATCACGTAGAAGGGCATGAAGGGTAGATATCGTTGGTCTCATGCAGAAAGGCCCTAACTCACATAAATGCAACTTTACAGGAGAAGGCAAAAACATAATAGAAACTGTATGTATAATAATGTAAAATGGCTTCTTCAATTGCTTGTTTAACTGATATTTTTGATGGTATTGTATTAAATTTTTGTGACGAGGTGTATTTGTGGGAAATGTATTGGAATCACTAAAAAACTCAATTTCGAAAAAAATCGAGTTAGGGCCTTTCTACATGAGACCGACGATATGCTTTTCTATACTCTAAACAACATGATTTTAAGTTAAAAATGGTAGCAAATCTGAATACTGAGCTAGAACTCATTTGAGTAACAAATTTAGAGGTCCTTTTTTGTGCGGTTTGTATTGCCCGTAAACCGCAGCTTAAGGGGTTTGGACAGTTATAAGGCATGAACCGCGTTTAAGTTGCTTGGACTATTTAACAAAATTCGATGCCAGAGGTCTCTGGTTGTTTTGCCTTACAAATTTTTGGATAACTTAAAAGGATCTATCTATACATTCGAAATCGAGAACTAAACTTTTTTAATGACTTTTGTAAAAAAGGTTCGTCTTAAAGTGAAGAGTAACGCAATGTATTTAATAAAAGGCCTTTTAATCTTTTTTCCAACATTTTGAACTCTTCCTTAGTCATCTTAACATTTTCTTGAAACCGAATGCTTAAAAGTGTTTGTAAAGAGATGAATGATTGTGTGTTTGAGTATTTGAAATACTAGTCGGGGCGAGAGTGTGTGACTGTGTTTGATGGTGAATAAATGCGGGCAAATGTACCGTGGCTAAAAACAAACGATGAGCATGAATAAAACGGATACGGAAATGGCAAAATGACAAGATGAGTGCACATTTACTTTATTGCTTTAAATCGTTTTGAAAGTGCAAAAAGCGAGGAAAATAAAAATAAAAATAATAAAGTATTGTACGAGTTTCCTTTATAGCCAAGTTAAGAAGTTGTAAAGTTAACACTTGAAATTTATAAGAAAGTCAAATACAGATATTGAACTGAAATAATATTCTTGAAAAGAAGAAGAAAAGAAAAATTAAATTAAAAAATATATAAAAAAGATGGAATAGTAGAAACCTTTAAGTAAATAATATTAAAAAAAACCAAGACATACTAAGTAAATATGAAATTGAATACTTTACTTTATAGTCTCCCTAGTAACTTAAAACTCCCAGAGTTTTCCTGTAGAAGAAGTCTCCTTCTTTTTTTTCTGAAACTTACCTTATTTTCCTTTTGGAAATAATTTTTTTTTGGTTGGCGGCATTAAATACATTTATAGCTTTTCTCTTTTCTAGTTTTTTGTGAACAAACTTTTATATGTTTTTTTTTTTTATATATTTGTATTTCCTTTAGTATTTTTACTTTTTTAGCTTTAAAACACCACCAGTTACTGACCGCCAACCACAATTTATATTTTTCGAGCAGGTGAATTTGTTTTCGGGCCGTTGGAAGATAGAAAAAAACTAAAGTTATTTACACCATTGTTAATTGCTAAAATAGTTGGGAAATTTTCACAACAAACTTAATAAAAACAAGTTAAAGTGCTATATTCGGCTGTGCCGAATCTTTGATACCCTCCACCGACAGTTCGAATGTTTTAGGAGTAATATCTTTATGATATCTATTTATTATTGTCCTATTCCTTAAATTTTTCAGAAATGACTTTACACACTACCAGACTATTATATTGTATTTTCTTGTTACATTTTACCTAAGCTTTCCTTTGGACAGCAATGAAGTACATATATTGTATGTACAGAAAAATTTACAATTATTAGACACCAGCAGAATGTAATGCATTTTCTGGCCCGCTACGGCCTTCGTCAGCATTCTTTGTTTCACACTGGATAGTGATACTTTATAAATTGAATGTATTTAACTCAACAATTTTAACAAATAGAAAGGAAATAATTCCCAGTTTCTATTTATTATTATAATCTTTATAAAAACAGACATCTGCATTAAAATTGGTTGCGGTTTAGACCTTTATTAAATCAGAAAGTTTCATGCTTTTTTTTTTAACAATTTTAAATAGCTTGAGTAGAATATCATGACTTGTAACAGTTTGAGCCGAACTTAAATGATTTTCAGGAGGGCAATTTATATTGGAGCCATGGTAAGTTATGAACGAATAAAATGGGATCTAAGGTAAATTATGGACCGTATGTCACAAAATTGCATAACATTTTTTCTGGCCATATAAAGCTAAGATGGAAGAAAGTTAACCGCAATAGCTATATCTGCTACGGTTTTAGGCGTATTTAATTATTTTACCAGAGTAGGCTTTATATGGTGCCTAGGGTAAATTATGGACCGATCTTGACGAAATTTTATAGTCTTATTTCTTCCAATAAAACTGTGATGTACCAAATTTTGTTATGCTAGCATTATTTTTTACGGTTTTAGGCGTACTAAACTGTTTTCCGGGAGTAGGCTTTATATGAGGCCTAGGGTAAATTATGGACCGATCTTCACAAAATTTCACAGTGTCATTTCTAGTTCTATAATCTGTGACGTGCCAAAATTTGTTATGATAGCATTGTTAATAAGGGTTTTAGGCGTACTATACTGTTTTCCGGGAGAAGGGCTTATATGGGGCCTAGAGTAAATTATGGACGGATCTTTACGAAATTTTACAGTGTGATTTCCAGTCGAATCAAACGAATTTTTGCTTATATATCTTGTGCATTGTTATATCATTCTGTGCATTGTTCCATCATTTATGTTAGTTTTTGTAACAAAATTATCAATTTTTTTTAGGTGGTGGTTCCACATTTTGATTCATAGCTGTGATCCTACTCAACCGATTTTGCTGGATTTCAATCCCAAACTGCTTAGGATAACTACAGGCAATTTTACACCAAGTTTGTTTATTTCTTTTGAGTTTTTCGAAAGTGAGCGTGCTTTCAACAGACGAACAGACAGACGGACATGGCTAAATCGACTTAGAATTACTCAAGGACCCAGAATATATATACTTTATGGGGTCTGAGCTGAATAATAAAAAAGTTTCACACGGAAGGACAAACTAAGTATATCCTTTTCACAACTAATTGTGGTGGACGATATTAAAATTAAAGTTATAGAAGAATATTTGCAATTTTCTAGGTTTTTGTTTTATAGTAATATTGACTAAGCTGCAAAAAAGTGCAGCTAAAGGAAAGTGTTTTAAAGAAGAATAAAAAACGTTTTTATTGATAAATTGATATATTATTAAAATTTTATAAAGTTGGATATTTATATGAAGAAATGGCCACCATTTTCATAGATGTTTTGATGTTTTATATAAAAATATTTTAAAACTGCCCAAAAATATGATAAAAATGTAGGTATACAAAAGGCATGTAATAAAGGATTTTGAAGAATAATTATAGAAAATATGTATTTTAGGCAGTTGAGTCAAACTTTGATTTTTTGTATGAAAATAATTTTAAAATGCCAAAAATTTCGGGAATTTATTTCAAATGTGCACTTATAGAAAGTGCACTTAAAAAATTAATTTGTATGCGATTTTAAAGAATAATCCCAAAAAATTAATTATTTTGTGCAGTTAAGTCAAAAGTGCACTTAAACAAATGGCAGTTAACTCAATACTACTGTATTTTAGTAAAACCGGCAATTTGGCAAAACGACTTAAATGTTTCGTGGTAGAAAACAATTTTGCTTAAATCCTTTTATTTTTTTAAGGACTATAAAGCACCTGTTTTACTGTAAATTAAAATATAAAAAATAACACGGCGATATAAGTTAAGAAAGTATGGATGCATTACTTTATAGCAATTCTGTTTTGTTGGACGCTAAAAATTACTTAACTGCTTTAACAAATAGAAACTTTATAAAATACATAACTGAAATTTAGCTCATAGAATAAATTCGAAATATAAATGATGTTGAATTTAACTGCTTTAACTTTTTTGTTCGGTTAGTTTTTTGTGTAAAACTCAAAAGTTTGTTGTTTACAACTTAATTAAAAAAATTCTTTATGCAAAACTTTCGAGGCAATTTTATAATCCCGTGACGTTATTTTCAGAGCAGAAAATTTTAATCTAACAGTGGTCCCGTAAACCGTAATTTTTTACTAGACTACTGTAGAATTTTGAACAAGCTGTGTTTATTTTTATACGAAACAAACCTTTAGAACTCGAGTTTAACACCACCCGGCTGAAAAATCTTATTTGACAGCTCGCTTGGTCGTTTTTTTTATTGAAAATGTATTGGCAATAGAATTTTCATGTTAAAAAAATGGTTGCTGCTCTTATTTAGGTAGCTTAGTTAGTTTGCTTTTAGCACCAATTGAAATAACACAACATGGGTTACATGGGATTTTTCTAGGGAGATCGATTATTCGACTTTTTTACAAAACCGGGTTTCGAATATTCCGAATAGTTGATGTTTAAAAAAACCGGGGTTCGGTTCAGTATTAAAAAAGTAACTGTTTTTATTCGAATAAAATAAAAACACAAAAATCATATTAGTTGTTGAAAAAAAAGTTAATTTGAATTAAAACAAAACAATCCACAAAGGAAAGGAACCAACAAAGTACAGAGCTATAACCAAGGCTGTGGAGTCGTCAAGAAATGGTTCTAACTCCAACTTCATCTGGTGAATTTCTTAAGTACGACTCCGACTCCAACTCCGACCCCTACTCTTACCATGATGCTAAATATATATGAGACATGTCCTTAGTTTACTTTAAACTCTTTTTTTAATCCAGTACCTTTTAAATGTTTAAAGAAAGCAGACAAATTATTCTTTAAAAATCGATATTTTAATTCTAACACGTGCAGCATTGAGCTTTAATATAGTTTTTTACATATGGGCATTTCCATGTCATCGTACTTGACATTTTTACTCCTTCAGGGAGGTAGATCAAGATCGCCAGAACAGAATTATGATATGAGGGTAAGAATTATATAAAAGCTATTTGTGCCGAATATTATTAAGTTATCTCCATCAATATGAGATTTGTTTGCCCCTAGCCGACTTAAGGAAGGGGGTTTATATGGGACCTATGGTTAATTTTGAACCTACCCGCACAACATTTTGTCATGACATACACACAGAAAAAAATCAAGTTAAAAACGTCGAAAACAAGGTTGATTTAAATTTTTTCGGTGGTGATTTTGCTTCATACAGGTTTCATGTTAATTCAACCTGATTTTACAATAACTGCGAACAACATTTTTTTCTTTTGATATAACTATAATTCATGTTAATTTAACATTGCAGTAAAGTTAGAGCAAAATGTAATTTATATTGAAATAACAATCGGAATCACGTTGAATGAAACTTATTTCCAGTTGAAACAACGTGAATTTCATGTAGAATCAAATGGGTTTGAGTGTATTTTAACAGTGTGAAGAAGCTTCAGACAACATTTGCATTTATGTAAGAATAATTCAAAACCCTGTAACACATGTTTCACTTATTTTGTATTCTCCTTTGTTAACAGAAGCATCAGCAGAATCGCCCGATATGGTCATCATTCTACTTTGAAAACTTGATGTACTATTTAAATAAACAATTTTAATTAAAAGAATACGGGAATTGTCTTCTTTTTATAACATATTTTAAAAGTGAAAATAAAAAATGTACATAATTAAGTAGGTATGCATGTTAATTTAACAAGATAAACTTTTGATTTTAACACAAAACAAGTTTTTATGGGTTCAATATTGAATCCAGATTTATTTATATTTTAATATTTTTTTTTTTTTTATTTTTTAACAGTGAATAATATTAAATAAACGTAATTAAAGGTTATTTTGATATTTTTTATTAAAAATTAATATGAAATAATGATAAATTTAAGTAAAGGGCATAATTTTTCTGAAATTTAACATGATTCTCAATCAACATTTTTCCATGTTAATTTTACATGGGTATTTTTTTCTGTGTGTAGTACCTATCGTAAAAGTCATTTCGGAAATTTTTATGTAAATACCAACATTTATAAGGAAGTTATGGCACTTAAAGCTATTTTCGGGAGTAGCACTTGTATGGGAGCAATGGTCAAATATGGACCGATTCCAAAAAAATTTTGTAAGATTATTTTGATTGCAATAAAATAAGGTTTGACTAAATACCAACATAATAAGATGATGCATTTAGTTGCATTTTAGTAAATACCAACATTTATAAGGAAGTTATGGCACTTAAAGCTATTTTCGGGAGTAGCACTTGTAGGGGAGCAATAGTCAAATATGGACTGATTCCAAAAAAATTTTGTAAGATGATTTTGATTGTAATAAAATAAGGTTTGACTAAATACCAACATAATAAGATGTTGCACTTAGTTGCATTTTAGTACTTACAATATCGTACATGACGAGCTTTAAAAGCTTATAAAATTTTTATTATACCAATTTAAAAAAAATTCCGATCAATATTTTTTTGCAACAAATATCTTGCTTTGAACTTTTATTTTGAAATATCTAAGACTGACCAATTTCAAACGACAAAGATAAATGATGTTTTCGCACCACGTACGTGACATTAAAATAGCATCCAAAACAAACACAAAAATATACCGCTAAGCGCACATAAATTTGTTCTTTCGTCATGGATCTTGTTCATTGTTGTTTTAAAATTAATTTTAAAGCTTAATTCCAGGGTTGCCAGTATCTGTATTTAATCGGCAGAATATTAAAAATTGTCAATTGCAATTACTAAACATAAATCAATGAGAAAGTGAGTTAAAACTATTATTTTTTGCTTTTTAAAAATTTTAATAAGCTATAAGTACCTCGGTATAGTAAAGTTTGGGGGTTTTACCTTTCTACCATATTTTAAAAAAAAAGTTTCAAGCGTTTTAATTTTTTCTGTCGTGGTTGACATTCTCATGGAAATGCCCATATATGTATAACAAATCTTAAAACAAACAAGTAAGAAATTAAAGTCGGTCAAGGCCGGCCATTGTCATAAGCTATAAGTACCTCTGCATAGTAAAGTTTGGGTGTTTTTTCCTGTCTACCATATTTGAAAAGAAGTTTCAAGCGTTTTAATTTTATAAGTCGTGGTTGAAATCCCCATGGAAATGCTTATATGTAAAGTAGACTGACTGGTTCTTATTTTCTGGCTTCAAAATTTTTAAAGCAGACCCTCTTAATTTTTTTATTTTGACAAATATTAGAAAATTTTTTGCGGGTACTTCAAGTTCAAATAACCGGGGAAAGTTATATCGGTAAAATCGGAATCGAGGTATATCGATTTGAAAAATGGGCTAAAAATCATCAAAATTTTTATAAAAACCTAAATTTTAGGGCTGCCATACGTCCTATGGATATGACTCACCGAAGGTAAAAAGGGTATATATAAGTAATTTTTGGGGATTCAGTATTTCGGTTATAACTCAGCCATTTTTTAACCGATTTGACAGAATTATATACCGACGTGTTTAAGAAGAAATTTACCATTTACCATTTATAAAGCTTGGACTCGGGGAGATTTATGGTTCCCGAAAGTGGGTATATAAAAAAAAAAAATTTGGTCATAACTTTTTTGTATCTGAACCGATTTTCCGAGTTTTTTATAAAATATGTTCTACTAAAAATTTGGTATATAAGTCATATGAATAGGACGTATGGCAGCCCTAAAATTTAGGTTTTTATAAAAATTTTGATGTTTTTTAGCCCATGTTTCAAATCGATACATCTCGATTCCTAGACGTGACCCAGCGAAACGCCAGGACACTTATAACTTCTTTTTTACCGATGAACATTTCCCGTTGGTTTCATCCCATCCCGATTTTGACTGTCGCATAGTGATATAAGAAAATTTAATCTTAAATTTTATTTAAATTAAACAAACAAGTCATAAGTTTTTCTTTGAACCAAATCCAAAAAGCAACCAAAGGCATACCAGGACAATGATACTAACTATACAGATTTCAAGAGCCTATAAAAGCGTCAAAATCAATTAATTTGGTTTGTAAGATTAAACATATTTTACATTCCTAAACCTTTGGTGTTTGTTTATAGTGGTTTTTCAGAAATTAACAAACAAGCAATAAAAAGAATATCAAATTTATTATGTCTGGAATTTTTAATATTTTTTCAATAAAAACAGTTTTTCCAGATTAAACATTCTTCAAATTCTCACATTACAGAACATGAAGCCTGGTGCAACGCCGCCACTGTTGTCGTCTTCATATCATGTTGAAACATCTAAAACGGCAGTACAACAAACAGTAAAGAAAATTAACATTTTTAAACAGTTTTTGTTTGCAAAATAATGTCAAAGATGGAGTATAAAACAGATAAAGAACAATTGTCTGGTTTAAACTTGCATAGTTTACATTTATGTTAATGCAAGTATAAAGAATTCAAACTTTAGAAATTAGTTTTAGTTCCGACGTTTGTCGTCAGCAATGTGCCAAGACGACTTTTTGCCTCCTAAACTTTAGATGCCTGTTTGGTAACACTCTCTTTTTCCTCAACTTACGTTTGTATGCATTTCAAAAACAAACAAAAAAAAAAAAAAAAAACAAATATTGTAGTTTTTTTTTTTGTTTAGTAAAAACTGTCTTAACAAAACGACATTTTACTTAAAACTCCAAGGAAAACAAGAAATCTTAGGTACAAATAAAGCACATTAAACACAAAAAAGACCAGAGCAAAACTTAATTTGGCTTAAACTTAAACCCTTATAGAATTGAAGTTAAACAAATAAAATGAGTCATTTTATTTTTTGGAAAAGCGTTAGTCCTACTAAGACTAAAATAGTTTTAAAGTTTATAAAAATAAAGTTTTGCACATTTTCTTTTTTGTTTTTGCCTTAAAAGTACTTCATTTTCCTCTAGACATGCATACGAAACTCGTTTGTAATACAATTTTCGAATGTTACAGGAAACATATCAATTTGTTTGAGTTTCATTACTTTCTTACAAAAGTTTCATAAAATCGTCGATAAAAAGTTGTAGACAGAGAAAAAAAGGAGTGAAAAGTCCTTAAATAAAAAAAAATGTTGAAAAAGCTCTTTATAAAAAAGTTCATTTCGATAAAAAAGCATCATTATTATTTTTGAAGCCTTAAAAAGGTTAAATAAAATATTAGTTGCTTAAAAAAATGTGTGAAAAGCCTTCTTCACAGAAAAAAGTAAAAAACGGCTTTGATCACCAAAATAATTGAAACAAGCAAAAAATTGCTTAATTTTGCACCTATCACCGAAATGATTATACCAATTACTCAAATTTGCAAAAATTTCAAAACAAGGATTTTTTTCCAATTAAAAAGTTGTTACATTTTAATTACAAAAATAATTGAAAAAATTATTAATATTAAACAATATTTTAATTGAATGAATTAACAAATTAATTAAAAAAAATCAATATTTTAATTTAATGAATTACTAACGTAATTGATTAGACCAGTGATAACCAAGCCCCGAACTAACCAAGCCCCGAACGCACGCACACAAAGATATTATGTACTTGGGTGCGGTCGCAGAGACTGATGATAGCCTGATGTTTTGAAACGAACAAAGTTGTTGTATACATGTGAATTGCCGACCGTGTCTGTGTGAAAACTACGATTATTGACTTACTCGCGAGCCTATGGAGTGGTTATCACTGGATTAGACTAAAGAAAATTAATTATTTTAATAATTGTATTGATTAAAACAGTGATTGAATTTTTGCATTAAATCGATTAAATTTTTTATTGAAAAAATTAAACAGCGTGTTGGAAATACAATCTCAATTCAATTACGCAAATTATTCAATCAAACAAATTGTTAATTGAATAAGTTTGTTAAATCAATTCAGTTGATGGTTAAATGAAGCAAAATAATAATATTTAAAATATATGTTTTATTTAAATATGGTTTAAAAATAATTTGTTTTATTTGTTTAATTGTAATAGCCCATGCTTAATTGTACAAATTTTGGAAGATTTTTTTGACAGAGGAATTTCATACATACAACTTAGTATAAAATTGTAGAATAACTATGATTCTTCAGGGTATTCAAGATTGAAAACAAAAAACTGTTTTTGTTGCGTAATTTGACTGTACTTTTTTTCACCTATTCACTTTAAACGCACAACATGAAATGACGACAAAAATAATTCAAGAATTAATAAACAAAGAAAATAAATACCAAATTTCGATTGCGACCATAACCACCGCCAACACTGTGGTCAGCCACAAGGCGATGTTTTATTTTACGCATAAAATACATATGTATGTAGGCTCATTATTGACATTGTTGGTTGTCATAATTGTAATTCGTCTATAACAAATTTCAGTTAATTTTTTACTTGTTGATAGTTTTTTTTGCACTCGATGCTACCTGTTCTTTTTGGTGACAAAAACATGTGTGGGTGTGTGTATGTACCCTGCAAATAATAGGACCAGTCCAAACACGCGTGTAAAGAGTAGTCCACAAGGGACCAGGACTAGTCCAAAACTAACCCAAACGTATGGAAAAAACCTGGTCTATTTAACATTACGATGTCCTAGGAGAGGACCATATAACCCACCTTTGGACCACTAAGGAGTAGTTTTAAAACTACTCCATGGTATACTCAAGAGGATTAGTTTTGAAGTCGTTTAAAAACGAAAGCATGTCGTTAAAAAACGAAGACATGTCGTCTCACTACAAACACTTATTAAAAATGACATGGTCCATGCTTGCATTACATCGGACCAGTCCATAGAGTAGTCCATTTAATCAAAATGGATCAGGTGGTCCAATTTTATTTGCAGGGTACATGTAAGGGCAAAGACAATAAATTTATAAAGATGTTGGTTGCAGTTGTAACATTTTTCGCAAACTGTTGATGAAGGAGGAAAGCAGCAAGGAGAAAGCAACAAAGTGTTCAATTCAAACAACCGAGTTGATTGATTCAATTAAACTTAAGCTTAAAATCAAGTAAAATTTTAATTGAAAAAAAATATTTTTAAATATGTGACAGTTTCAGTTAAAAAAAAAAAAATGCAACAAATCGCCGTTTTCTAACTTCACTACTTTTGTCATAAGTAAGCTTTAAAATACACCTTTGATAAGAAAAGGAAATTAACTTGTTCACTTTACTTTTAACTGAAACTGTCACATATAAATAAATTTTTTTAAATAGAAATTTTCTTAAAAATTTTTTTTATATATTTTCTGTAAAAAAAATTTTAAATATTTAAGTTTTCATAATAATTCAAATTTGTATTCTACTTGAATTTTATAGTAGATGATATGTGCTATATTATTTCATTTTGTCCTATACATATTATGCAATAAGTAGCACAATGGTTTCAATTTAAATATTGCTCAACTTTCATTCAATAAAAAAGTAAACATAAACAGCGTTGTACAATGTTGCCAACACATTTCACTTTCTTTTCGTTGTGATAAAAAATCAAAACTCTTGTGATTGTTGCCAATAAATTTTGCCAACTTCTAATATGACATACTCATTGGCCATAAAATTGTACAATACGTGAAATTGAAAAATTTTATTGCAAGTGTATGAGCCGCTTAAGTCTAATTTCAATTTTAATATAAAGCTTTCATACTTTAATAGTTTTATTCCTATAATTGTAATTTCACTTAGAATACACATTCGAATTTATATGAACATTTTTATAATAAATGTTACGTGTTTTAATTATGTAAATGAGATTAAGCTTAAAAGCTTTTCTCTTGATAGAAATTATAATTTGTCTTCCCATATAAAAAGTTTTTTTTGTGTAATAAAATGTTTTCCTTATACCCTCCACCACAATTAGTTGTGAAGAGGGTATACTAAGTTTGTCATTCCGTGTGAAACTTTTTTATTATTCATCTCAGACCCAATAAAGTGAATATATTCTAACTCCTTGAGTGATTCTAAGTCGATTTAGCCATGTCTGTCTGTCCGTCTGTCCTTCAGTCCGTCTGTTCGTCTGTTGAAAACACGCTCACTTTCGAACAACCCAAAAGAAATGAAAATGCCAAATTGCTTGTAGTTATCCTAAGCAGTTTTGGATTGAAATTCAACAAAATCGGTATAGTAGGACCAGAGCTTTGAATCAAAATGTGGAACCACCACCTAAACAAGTTGATAATTTTGTTACGAAAACTAACATAAATGGTGGACAAATGCACAGAATGAAATTAGATTTTGCAAAAATTTGTTTGATTCGACTGGAAATCACACTGTAAAATTTCGTGAAGATCCGTCCATAATTTACTCTAAGCCCCATATAAGCCCTACTCCCGGAAAACAGTATATTACGTCTAAAACCCTAATTAACAATGCTGGCATGACAAATTTTGGCACGTCACAGTTCAATAGAAATAGAAATGATACTGTTAAGTTTCGTGAAGATCGGTCCATAACTTACCCTAGGCTCTAAATAAACCCTACTCCCGGAAAACAGTTTAGTAAGCCTAAAACCGTAAAAAATAATGATATCATACCAAAATTTCGTACATCATAGTTGTTTTGAACTAGAAATGCCACTGTGAAATTTCATGAAGATAAGTCCATAATTTACCCTAGGCCCCATATAAACCTACTTCCGGAAAACAGTTAAGTTCGCATAAAACCGTAAAAAGTAATGCTATCATAACAAAATTTGGTACATCACAGTTTTATAGGATTTGAAATGACACTGTGAAATTTCGTGCAGATCGGTCCATAGTTTACCCTAGAACCCATATAAATCCTGCTCCCTGAAAACAGTTTAGTACTCCTAAAAGCATTATTAATAATGCTATCATGACAAATTTTGGCTCGTCACACTTTAATAGGACTAGAAATAAAACTGTGAAATTTCGTGAAGATTGGTCTATAATTTACCCTAGGCCCCATATAAACCCTACTTCGGGAAAACAGTTTAGTACGCCTAAAATCGTAAAAAATAATGCTAGCATAACAAAATTTGGTACATCACAGTTTTATTGAAAGAAATAAGACTATAAAATTTCGTGAAGATAGGTCCATAATTAACCCTAGACCCCATATAAAACCTACTTCCGGAAAACGGTTAAGTACGTATAAAACCGTAAAAAGTAATGCTTTCACAACAAAATTTGGTACGTCACAGTTTTATAGGACTTGAAATGACACTGTTAAATTTCGTGAAGATGGGTCCATAATTTACCCTAGGCCCCATATAAACCCTACTCCCTGAAAACAGTATATTACGTCTTAAACCATAATTAATAATGCTATCACAACAAATTTTGGCTCGGCACAGTTTAATAAGACTAGAAATAACACTGTGAAATTTCGTGAAGATTGGTTTATAATATACCTTAGCCCCCATATAAACCCTACTCCCGGAAAACAGTTTAGTTCGCCTAAAACCTTAATTAGTAATGCTATCATAACAAATTTTAGCTCGTCACAGTTCAATAGGACTAGACATAACATTGTGAAATTTCGTGAAGATCAGTCCCTAATTTACCCTAGGCCCCATATTAACCTTACTACCGGAGAACAGCTTAGTACGCCTAAATTAACAATGCTATCATAATAGAAATTGGTACGTCACAGTTTTGTAGGACTATAAATGACACTGTGAGATTTCGTGAAGATCGGTCCATGATTTACCCTAGGCACCATATAAAGCCCACTATGGTAAAATAATTAAATACGCCTTAAACCGCAGATCGCATTTTATCAGTCTTCTGTAATTCACTGCAAACGCTAAAACTAATTGCTCCGCTGTATTGAAATTTATGTTTTTTAATACTAGAAACCACTCTGAAGAAGTTTGGGATAATTGGTTCATAGCTTACCATGGCTCCAATATAAATTGCTCTCCTGAAAATGATTTAAGTTCAGCTTAAACTATAACGAATCATGATATTTTACTCAAGCTATTTAAAATTGCTAAAAAAAGCATTAAACTTTCTGATAGTCGGTCAATAATTTTAAATAGGTCTAAACCGCAATAAATTTTAATGCAGATGTCTGTTTTTATAAAGATAATAATAATAAATAGACATCATACGGATATTACTCCTAAAACATTCGAACTGTCGGTGGAGGGTATCAAAGATTCGGCACAGCCGAATATAGCACTCTAACTTGTTTTTTTATAGAAAAGCTTTTTTGGGTATATTTTTTTGTATAAAATGTTCTTTAAAGTTCTTAAAACTTTATGCATTCTCTTCAGTGAACTGAACTATCATTTTGGCTGTTTTATTATAAAAAAAAATACTTAAAAAAATAAAGCATAAAAGCATATCTCAAAAAGCTAAATAATTAATCTTTTAAAATGTGTGATACATGTACATATGTTTTTTTTTAGCTTTTAAAGCTTTTCTTAACGTTAAATAAATGAACCAAATACAAAGTTTCTTAGAAAAACCTTAAAGCTTTAAGATAGGAGTCCAATTAAGCCTTGAGATAGAATGATATACTGTAAGATAGACGCACTAACCACGATACATTTAAAATAAGTACCTTTTATTTTAGTGACAAAAGACTGCATACCTTTAGATGTCAGTCAACTCTCTTTATAGTTTTGCAGTTGATGTAATTTGTGTCATAAAAGAAACTACTTTTCTAGCACTACTTTCAACAACTACTGCAACATCATGATTAAATGCTGCACGAACAAGAAAAATATTTTTTAGTTTTTTGATGTTATTTTCTTTCTTAATTTTGAAAACTAAGGGAGAAAGTTAAAAATTTAGTTGGAGAAAAAGTTGGTCGTTGACAATTTTAAAATTTCTTACAGGCACAACAAAACTTTTCTACAGTTTATTAATTTGAACAGTGTTGAAATGTTATGGAAATGGTATGTCATTCCGCTGAAAAATATTGAAAACTTTATATTTAAGTTTGGATTATATAGAAAATTCTAGGAATGATTGAAATATTGATGTTGGTTGGTTTTCGATTTTTTATGAAATTAAATATTTTGAATTATATAATGTAGAATATTAAAATTGCGTTTTTATCTTATTTCAAACATTGAATAGTATTAATGATTCGCAGTGAGCCTTTTTTTAAAGTGGTTATTTTCATAGAACTTCAGTAAAACTATTCTGTATCTATATCGCTTTTTTTCTAAAAGGTTTTAACTTGTCTTGAGACAAGTGGCCGCCCTTTACTCCAAACGCTTATTCCGGATATATGTTGGCCATTATTTGCTTTAGACGTATTAATTGTGTTTTGTAAGGCTTTTCTTATGATCGTCTAGCCCAATTTCAGTAGTTTTAAATAGATTAATGGTGTTTTCTTTTTTACAAAAAAATGTGACATTTTATTTAAAAAAAATGCAATTTGGTATTTTATTTGGCTTGTTTTATTCTAAAAAACTCACCTTTTTAGGGAGCAAAATGTCAAATTTTTTTGTAGAAAAGAAAACACCATAAATTCTTCTCGTCCAACCAAATATGTACAGAGAATGGCCTTGCAGCTATGGATATACGGCGTTGGCGTTGAAAACACTAATTGTTCACATGCGATTTCTTGCGTTTTGGGTTGTCGTAATAAGTTGATTCTTTGTTTGTAATTATTTGAAGCTAAAATTGCTTACTTTTATGGTGCTGAAGCAGCATTTCTTCTACACGCAAAAAAAAAAACATATTTAATATGGCCACCTTCAACAAAACTATTTTTAAAGAAAACTTTTAAAATATTATGTTTAATTTAACCAAACTATTGTCACCGAGAACCACATTTTTGTTAATATAGTACGCCATCAAGAAGCCGCAACCATACTATGGGGACCTTTAAACAGAACACATGCTTTTTTAAAATGCAACCCTGATCAAATGAAAGGTCTTATGGCCAACTTTCAGGATAGAATTTAAATCTATATTAAGTTAATTTTCATATAAACTTAAATCGTTTTTTAATACAGATCGATTTTTTGAGTATTGTTTAAAAAGTTTTATTTAATTAAGACAAAAGTATAGTGTATTACTTTTGAAGGTGGCCTCCAAAAACAGTTGTTTGCTATTGCTTTGCCTGTTGTTGTTGCATTTGTTCAATATTGATACTACCTTGCTAAGTTTTTCCAATGGAAACTTAAAATGGACTTAAATGTAGTGTTGCCAAAACTTGGTGACCAAAAATGACTAAATTTACGGAAAAAATGGCTAAAAAATGGCTAAAAGCTTTTTTAAATAAAAACACATTAAAATTCAATAACAAAACAGAAATAATTCATTTAAAGTTGTTTACGATGAAATTGTGAGTTAAGATCAATTTGTTAAATAAGAATAAACGTAAATTAATATTAAAAAATTAAATCATCGAAAAATTCGATGTCGTTATTGTTCATCTCATAGGAATCACTCATTAGTTTCAAATAATAGGTTTTAAATAATTTGAAGGTAAATCATAATCACGACAACATTTACCCAATCTTTTGAGTCCAGATCTACAATAAAAAACAAGTTAGGAAGTATAGTCAGTTAAACCCGACTTTATGATACCCTACACCACATTAGAACCTTTGTACCAAATTTTATGCGCACAAGGTTTACATGGACAGCCAGCCAGCCGGACAAACATCGTTAATTCGACTCAGAAAGTGATTCTGAGTTAATCGGTATACGTAAAGGTGGGCTAAGGACCAATATTTTAAGGTGTTACAGACATCAGCACAAACGCATAGTACCCTCTCCACTATTGTGGTGGTATAAATATTGTATTGTTATGGTAAAAATATTTTCCTAATTGATAAAATCGAATTAATGGTTGTTTAATGTAACCTATTTCTCAAATTACTTTTAACGATGTTTACTTGGCTAAACACCCTCCCTACTTCAGCATTAGACCATGGAAGTGAGAGCAACTTTATAGGCTATTCTGAAATTTCCAAAACAATTTTGTTACCGCACGCATCCCTTTATTGAAATAGTTGCAACCAGAAAGAAACAGCGATGCTTGTGTTGGTCCATTTTATAAATTTAATAGTGGAATACTGTTCCTTTATTTTGAAAGATGTTTCAGCGTCAAAGTTTATAGCGTTTTTCAACATTTGGAAAAGTTGTTATTTAAATTAAAGGCGTTACAGTGATACTTGTTTTGATATGTGTTTAACCTTAAATTTATGTTTTATGTTTATATGTTTAATGTTACATGTAAAAGGCGAAATTTAATTTAATGTTAAAAGCTCATATTACGCTCCCTTGAAAAAGTCGACATAAAATCGACGAAACGTCGGGAAAACTGTAACAAAAAATTGCTTTTTATTTACATTAATAATTCTTAGGCCCTATTAGCTTAACTAAAAAACAAATCAAAGGCGTTTTAATTGTTCAAAATGTTTATTTTACTTTTACAAATTTTTATAATAAAATAAAAATTATTCTTTTAAAAGAAAAACGGGGGAAAAAAATTGTATGGCTAAACAAGATGAGAAATGGTTTAAAAAAATGGCTAATGGCTATACAGGGTGAAAAATGGCTAAATCTAGCCACTAAATGGCTAAATTGGCAGCACTTCTTTAATGTCCCACACCGGTGAATTTAGTTACATTTAAGTGTTTAGTGAATAAAAAAATTTTGTATTTAAAACGATTTTAAATATAAATGTGTTTTAATATCAATCCCAAAAATTGGGCATTATTGTCTAGAAAAATTTCCAAAAACGAGAAGGTTGAATAGATGTCATTTTTTTCCGTAGTACTTGTCATTTTCATGACACATTCACCCTATCACATTTTTACAAATTATTTACTTGAGCTTTTGAAATGTCTTACTACAAAGAATAATAATGCAAAGTACTCTTAAATGATAGGAATTTACACATACAAATTCCACATAAGTTTTTTTTGAAGACACAAACCATGTTTGAAAGATACGTTATTTCATGTAAATTTGTTAATTTTAAGTTAAAATTTAAAAAAAAATCTAGTTAATTAAAAAAAAAAAAAAAAATTGTAAATTTCGGTAAAGAAATGAAACATTTTATATTTTCTGTTAATTTGAGACGATCTTATTGACCAAGAAATATTTTTCATATACACGTTTAAAAATGTTGGCAACGTGTGAAATATTCCTGTCCTTTTTCCTTAAAAACAAGAAAAAACCTTTAAAAAAATTCGTAAGCATGCCAACATGTGTAGCCATCAATACCTAAACGTCGACTGAATACAAGAGCGTAAGAGTATACGTGTGATTGCTTTAGCACAATTGTTTATAAACTTCATAAAAATCGGTTTGAAAGTTTGTGAGAGGCAGAAATTACCCCCTGCCTCCCCTTGTGGTCCTATTTTTTAAAAACTGTATAGCTAATGAGTCCCTATAGATATGGATCTATCTATGTTTTAAATTTCAATAAAATCGGTTTGAGAGGCAGAAATTGCCCCTATCTCCCCTCGTGGTCCGATTTTTTTTAAAAATTTATACATTTTGTGTCCATATAGATATGGTTCTATCTATGTTTTTAATTTCATTAAAATCGGTTTGATAGTTTCTGAGAGGAAGAAATTTACCCCTATCTTTCCACGTCGTCCTACGATTCGGCCCATTTTCAATAGGCTTGGTCCTTGCGCCAATAAGAACCTATGACACTGCCAGCCAGCCGGACGGACATCGTTAGTTAAACTCAAGTGATTCTGAGTAGATCGGTATACTTTAAGGTGGGTCTAGACCACTATCTTAAGGCGTTACACACTTCAACTCTCCTATATTGTGGTGTGGGTAAAAAAAGGAAGTTTGTGATAGCGACTTACTAGGTGGAGCCAATTGTAGGATTTGAAAATTTTGTTTGTTGGTTGTATTGAAATTTATACTTTTGTTGATATTTTCAATTTTGTTTCGAATTTTAGTTTTTATCAACTTAGTTAGCAGTTTTATTTAGACTGAAGTTTATTTAAAAAAAAATTTTACTTATATTGCAAAAATTTTCATTGAGCTCGGACGGGTTTTGAATATAAATTTGGAAAAAAATAAATTTGAGAAGGAAGGAAAGAGGATAAAAAGTATATAAGAAAGGTGGGTTATTATTTACGTTCGAAAAGGTTTTTGCGTTCCGAGCTTTAAACTCTGGTAAGAAGAACTTGAAATGCGTTACTTATATGTTTTTTTTTTAAGATCATTATTATACGTCTATCTTAGGTAATTGGCAATTTCAGAATGCTTAAGCTTGTACGTGAATATTTATTCCTGCATTCTGGAAAAAGGGAAGTTAAAGTTTTCCACAAATAAGGGAAAAAGGGATACATCGCAGGAAGCAGATAGTTGCAAAATATAAAAGATCAAAATTGCATCGAATAGACGGGCCATATTTGTTTTAATTGGGCGAAAGACCAGTATTCCGGAACAGCACTCGTTCAAAAACCTGTTCATTTTGTTTCCCTTTTAAATTATAAATTATAAGAATAAAGGCAGAATTAGTCTTTACTTTCTGTTTCTGTTCTGTTCCGTGCCGTTCTGTTTCGAAATTGTAATAGTTACTTTTTCTGTAGCAACTTATCAGCCATTTATGACAAATTTATTAGTTTTGCACCGTCCATTGTTTTATTTCAATAACTTTAATGCACACAAATTTGAAGAAATTCAATTTTATGAATTCTTAAAATCAAAAATCAGTTTATTTCAATATAAATATGTATTTTTTATTATTTATTTTGCTCTCACTTACAATTACGTAACAATTTTTTGATTTTAACAAACTGAACCGCAACAGAACAGAAAAACTAATCAATTTCACAGGTTTTTTAATAACAAAAACAAATCAGCTGATTCGTTACAGAACAGAAAGTAAAGACTAACGGAGCCTTAAGTGTTTTTAAAATTTGTGAATAATTTGGTTAAAATTTCGGCGGAAGTGATTTAAATTTGTGTTTCAAAATAGTTATTTTTGTGATTTTGAAATGTTGATTTTACAATACGCTATATTATTGTTAAATACTGGAAGAGGGAAAAATTAGGATACCGGGAAGAATCGGAAATAATTATAAACTCTTAACTATTTTGGTGTAATACCTCAACGAAATGTTTCTTTTCTTTTTAAACTTTTCATTAATTTGATAAACTTTTCTTACTTAATTTTAAATCATTTCATTTTGATGGTCACCTTTATGTAAGTTATTTACGGTTTTTCTAAAATTATTTTTTTTCTCCGTTGAACTAATTCAACAATTTTAATTTTATTATACACCACTGTGCCTGTCTAAACTTTTCACGAAACTTAAACGTAAGCTTAAAATATCTTCTTTAGTCTCTTTTTCAAGTTTGTTACAAACAAGTTGTATATTTTTTATGTACAATGTTTACTGCCACTGTAAAATTACTTTGCAATTCTTCATTCAAAATTTGCAGCTACAACGGAAACTAAAAATTTGTTTTTGAACTTTTTCTACTTTATTATTTATCATGTTTTATTATACATACACCTAATAGGACCTTCCAAATCTAATTATGCCATATTTGTGTATTATTGATGTAGTTTTTAATCGGCAAAATTGTAAAAAACTTTTAATTGATATATTAAAATAGATTAATTATTAAAGAGCTTTTAAAACTTTGTATAACTTTCAGAAAAGTAATTTTTCCAATGAGTTTTTTGAGAGTTTTAGTGATAATTACAATTGTCATTATGGCTATTATAGACTTTCACATCTTAATAACATAAATAACTGCAAAAAAAAGCTATGAAATTAAATATAAAGCGAGAAATAAAGTTTAACCCTTATGTGAGTGACAAAAAAAAAAAACACCTTTAACAGAGTGACAGGGTACCCTGGTACCACATACAATAAATACGAAAATTTTACATTATATTACCATATATATAATGTCTAACATAAACGTGAATCGGGGGATTTCCCTTTGGCTTTATGATTGATCGACAAATACATCTACTTGCTACTGCTTTCATACATTACTATGTTCATACATGAATAAGTTCGGTGAGCGCAAGAAGAAGGTAAAGTGCAATAACAACATTGGCTTCTTGTTCTAAACAAGCACGCTTAGGTTCCATAGATACAAATGATATACATATAAAACGAATGTGAACATATTCTGAAAATGTGCGATATAATATCAGAAGCATCCGATGCAAAACATATGGGATAAATAGAGGACAACGAGGATTCATATGATTCTGACGGGAGTGAAGAAACAACTGAAGTTCATGGAAAGGATGGTTCTCATTGGCGTCTTGATCGCTATACCAATACATCAACAGAAATTACGCAGAGGTCCTGATCCTGGCTTAAATATAGGAGCACCTAAGGACGTATTTAAAACTTAATTATCCAGTGAGATGTGCGATATAATTTTGCGTGAAAGTAATAGTAATTTCAGAGTTGTCGGCAGTTGCTCTATGTACAAAAAAAAAAAATAGAAAAACTCGGAGGGCGTGCGCAAGTTGTATCGAACATTCAATTCACCGTCCTCTGTGTGAATCCTTCTTCCAAGGATCTCAGTACACTATTTTTTTTTTTGTTTTTTCTGATTTGTTCCATAGTGAAGTGTATATAATATCTATTTTTTTGTGCTTTCTTCAAGCCTTTTGTTTGAATAAACAATATAAACGAAATATGTATATGTACAAAATAACTAACACTGTCTGTTTATTTTTAAATTTTAAATTTTCATTCATGTGAAAAGTAAAAAAATATTCCAGTTTATTCAATTCAACATGCTTTTAAGCTGATATTTATTACAATAAATTAAATTATACTAAAAAATAAATGTTATTTTAAATATTTTCGTTAAGGTACCCGTTAAGGGTGCAAAATATAAATTGACCCACAGAACCCTTTCAAATTAAGAAACTAAGCTAATGTTTATTTAAATATATTTAAAACACAATAATAAGAGCTCTCAAGAGGTTCCACTCCCTTAAGAAACTTCAAACAAACAAAAAATGCAATTAAAGATTAAAAAGTTACCCGGGTACCCTGTCACTCACATAAGGGTTGATGTAACAAATTCACAGAATACGAGTATCAAGTAAAGATGACTTAAAAACAACTAAGAGGTAAAAATAGTGAACTGATATTTCTTCGATTTCTCGGCTTAGCTTCACCATCACATGGGGGCGGTATTTGATTTTTTGCATTAAACGATTATTTACCTCAAAAAAAAAAAAAAAAAAAAAAATACAATAATCGCCCAATAATTCAATTCTAGATTTTTTGTTTTTTGACTGGTTTTTGAAAAAAAAACTATTTAATTGTAATTTTCGGCAACCTCAAACTTTTTATGAAGAATATCAAAACAAAATGTAACAAAAGTCAAAAAACATAATGTACTTTGTAAATTGAAATCTCTTAAAAAACGTGTGTTCCTGGTAAAAAAAGAAAACTAAAAACAATTGAAAATAGCCCGTTATGCTGCCGAGGACGTAACGCGCGTTAAGGTTGTAAAAAAATCTTAAGAAGTTCTAGCATATCTTAATGCTAAAAACTACAACATTACGGGGAATTAACCATACAAAAAAAAATCACCAGTTTCATTTAATAAAATATCATTTGAAAACTGTAATCTTGGCTGAGGTTTTTTTGTAACTTTTCAAAAAAATATTGCAGTATACTGATATTAATTTAAAAAACGGACTAAGTCAAAAACTTATTTTTTTATTTGGCTGATTTTTTTTTATATAATACCTCAAACTGTTCTTTAAAAATCCTGAAACGTTGGAGGAGGTGTTTTTCTTTCGCAACCTAAAAAAAAATCTTAAAACAGAATTTTAATATTGTAATTTTCAGCAATAAGTACACTGTGCTAGTTTCAAAAAACAGATAAGCCGATCATCTGGCATTTTAACCTAATTGGGGCACGCTGAATTTAGTGGTGCCAACCGTGTTTTTTAGGTAAGCTCTTGTTTCGAAAATGTAGGAGCTTGCATTGCATATATTTTTTTCAATTTATGGTGTTCTCTTTAAAATGACATTCAAATAATTTTCGTATGTTAAGTTTTTGAGATATTGAAGAAATAAACTCAACACATTCGGCTTATTCGGCGAAATTATGACATTTTGAATATGACAAAAACTTTAAAATTTTTTTTTCGTTCTCACCAAATTTTTGTTTTAAATCGGTAGGGGTCGCATAGTGCTGTGGCCCATAGACATAAATAAAAAAAACAAGTCTTATATTGTACTTAAAAATGTACAGATCGATAGATAACAAAATAATTCAAATGAGTTTTTAATAGAGGGCGATAAATTTTGAGAATTTAAAGTAAAAATGGCTAAACAACTACTTGAGTTTTACATGCTTCAGGAAAACAGTTGTAAAACTGTTGTTTTTTAAAGCACGAGTTTGGAATTTTTTTCTGTAATAGTTTACTATATTTAGAACTAACTGTAAAAAAAATTTTATTGCATTATTTTCTCATAAGTGTTTTTTTATTGGTTTGAAAAATGCTTATTATTTACTTAAGCTCTAAGAATTTCTTAACTTTGATGGAACATTAAAAAAAAAGAAAAATATCTTCTATGAGTTTCCTTCTGTTTTCGAATATTTAGACTGTTTTCTAATAACTACAAGAAAAACAATTGAAAAATGTTTACCACAACTTGAAAGAAAAATTTTTTTAAATGGGTATTTTCATGATTTTTGCTAAAATTTTCATAGTTTTCAGGAGTTTAAAAGACAATAAACTACAAATACTGTGAAATATAACCTGCAAATTAAATTGGACCACCTGATCCATTTTGATAAAATGGACTACTCCATGGACTGGTCCGATGTAATGCAAGCATGGACTCGCATTAAACCCTCTCAAGCCCAAACCTGCAGACAAAGTTACTAGTATTTAGCTTGAAATATACTGGTTGGTATTTACTTCATATGTATATCAAACCATCGTATTTAAGGTTGGGTTGTATTAGGAGGCCAACTACTTCATTTTTACGCATTTTATAATAGTTAAAACTAGTTGCTTTATTTAAAGTATAAGGACAAATAAAACAAAAGAAGTTTGACAATTCCCTTTCTATTTTTTATACTTAACTAGCTGACCCGGTCTACGTTGCTGGCCCTAAGTAAACATTAGTTTTGTATTACCACACGATTTAAATTGAGCATTTAACGAAATTTACGGCCTTTAAAATAAAAATCCATGGAATACCTATCATAAATTTTTTTTAAAAAATAACTTACATATGGTGTGGATATGGGCTCAATCAAAAAAGAATAAGTTGGACCATGGCGATAATTTTAAAGAAAAAATCGTCCAAATCGGTCAAGCCGTTCTCAAATCATGCTCTTAATAGAAAAAGTGGGCGTAAAAGTAGGCGTGGTAATTTTTTCTTTCGATGAAAACGTAAAATAAATTAATACGAATCGGTCAAGTCGTTCTCCAGTTATGCGCTTTATAGAAAAAGTGGGCGTAAAAGTAGGCGTGGTAAATTTTTCTATCGATGAAAACTTAAAATGGATTAATACGAAGATTTGAAAGAAAAATTAGTCAACTCGATGGAGCCGTTTTCTGATTTTAGGTAAATCGAAAAAAGTGGGCGTAAAAGTGGGCGGGGCAAAAGTATCCTATGTCCGTCTCCTGGCTCTAAGCTACCTCCCTACCAATTTTCAGCCAAATCTGTTCTGCCGTTCTTGAGTTATAAGTGGTGTAACTAACACGACTTTCTTTTATACATATATATAGATATTATTGCAAGAGAGATTTCCTGACCAGGGATGAACTTAGAAATACATATATAAATATGTACCTATGTACCTAGGGATGAAACGATACGAGTAAATACAAGTACATATTCGATACTTTTATATAAGTACCAAGTAGTATCGGTAAAAAAATACTCGGTATCGGTCAAAAGTAATCGTTTAACTTTGGTATTGAAATTAATCCAAAATTTTTGATTATTTTCTAAAGCTGGAGCAGGAGTAACGGTATCAAGAAACCGTTTGACCAGTAAACACTAGGAATGCCAATCCCGAATACCGAAAACCCGGGATTATTCTAAAAATGTAAGTCCCTAATCCCGGGGTTGGATATAAAAATCCCGAGATTTTGGGCTTAGTAAAAATTCAATATTAAATCATGCTGGCCATGAATCTAATTTTTAACTGGTTACAAAAAAAGCCACATGTGAATAAATGTTACATGCAATGCATTATGTACCACGAAAACAAAATCAGATGGTGGGGTTTTTTTCTAAGTGGATGATAATAGAACTGCGCACGCAAAATGCAAGTTGTGCAAAAAGGTGTAAACAACTTTAGGGGGTTCTACCAAAAGTCTTTTGACACATATAAGTTTATTTTATTAGATTAATACTTGCATATATATAATTGCGATAAAATGCATTAAATATTGTCATATAGCATATATGTAGTTATTTATTTACGATACCACCCAGAAGTGTTGAATGCGAATATTGGTTTCGTCGGCAGCATATGTTTGCAATAAAATAAGGTATCAATTATCTGACGTCATTAATTTGTTTAAGAATCTTTTAAAAATATAAGTTTTAATACTTCCATATTACTTTAAAAGAATACATTAAACAGTTTTATTTTGTAATGAGTTTAATTTTCTTCATGAATTAATTTGAATTAATTCTTATACATAAACATTAAATTATAATTATATCAATTTTAAAATTGGCTTTTATATATGAAATCCCGAACCGTCCCGGGATCCCTTTTTTTGAATTAAAAATCCCGAATCCCGGGTTTCAAAAAACCTGGTCCCGTTTGGCATCCCTAGTCCACACCTATAAACCACATATCGTCTAGGTCCATTTCCTCAATTTGTGGCTAAAGGAAGTCTGTTATCATCCCGCGATAGCGAACACCATTCACGATAATTGCTTGGCCGACCTCATTTTCAAAGACGCCCCCAGCCGCAGAACTAACTGGGGAGCATGCACATATATTTTCTCATTTCCTACGGACCCGGTTTGCTGAAATTTACGCGCAATTCTCCCGATTGTGAAACATTTAATCGATTATATATAAACAAAAATAGGTCAATTTAAGTTGCGCAAAAAACTTGACGTTAAGGTGTGACTCACAATTTACATCATGGATTTTGGTTTAACCACCCTTTATTATATATTTATCAATTTAAAAATAAAATACATAAATTATATAGCTTAATTTCTTCGACCTTCTTAATATTATTTCCTTTTTTTAAAAAATTTGTTTGAAATATAAAAAAACCAAAAAATCCCTGAAGAAGCTATCCATTGAGATAACGAAATATTGGATGCATTTTAAATAAATATTCTTTTTATAAAAGGGACCTTGAGCTTGAGAAATTATTGAAAGGAAATAAAATACATATTTACATTTAAGATAGCTTCATAGTGACATTGTTGATTTCTGGAATAAAAGGTGAATGAAGGTTGTTATCCTGAACGTTCTATAAAATTTTGTTTCCTAAGATAAAAAAAGATTTTTCGAAAGAAAGTTGGTACTAGGTGGTAACTAAAAGTGGTCTCAATCTTTACACTTATCGTTTTGCACAAAAATTCTTATTGATCGAAGTTCTTATTTTATTGTATAGTAATAAAACACTAATAAGAACGTTTTTAAATGCTGCTTTCTATTCTTTTATCATGCAAACCGATACAAGTACCCATACAAGTAACTAAGTATCGATACTTTTTTTTTCGATTCTAAGTAGGTATCGATACTTCACGAGCGATACCACATCGAGTAAAAGTATCGATACCTTAGAGGTATCGTTTCATCCCTATATGTACCTGTAAGTAAATGTTTGAGGAATGTGTGTTAGTGTGTGTGGCTGGTTTTCAAGTTTTCAATCAAAAAGAAATTCTCATGCACATGGTTTTTTTTTGCTGTTTGTAGCAAAAACTTACTCTATATGTTAATGGAACATTCTGTGCGTATGTGTGTGTATTTAGTTACAGAATTATGGAAACATTTTGATGGCTTAAAATCACCGCATACTAAGCATTATCAACCCAGTTGGCCAGATTGCCGTTGACGACATCGTCGTCAATGATATTTGCACGACTTGTCCCCCGTTGATTAGGTTTTCTAGAAGACAATTTACAGGAAATCGTCATGCACGACAGTTTGAGCGACGTTGTCTTGTAAGTTGTCTTCTATTTAGCTTTATGTGGGACAGTATGAGCGACTTTGTCTTATAAGTTGTCGCCTATTAAACTCTATGTGGGACAGTATGAGCGACACTGTCTTATAAGTTGTCTTGTATAAAAGCTACTGACGAAAAAGTTTTCTTGAATGCTATTCAATCACTTGCTTGGTTTTCTTCAAATTCTCACATTCTTTTTTTTTTAATTGTTGATTTAAATACCTACAAAAAATTTACAAATTAGTTCTAAACAATAAAACCAAAAATGATGATGAAATTATTCGCGGGCGGGAAAATGGATTACATGGAGTTGCGTATAGGAGTTGAATATAAAACATATAACAGAAATTAAAATTTAAACTATACTAAAAAACTGTCTGAATTAGATAACCATATAATAATTTTTGTCGTGGACGTCAAAATAGACGACATTGTCATGCAGGTAGTCGTTAATGATAAAGTAGGCGACATTGTCTTTCTTAGTGTCGTGCACGATTTTCGCGACACTTGTTCGAAAATGTCGTTGACGATTTGTTCCCGCTGTCCCTCACATGTCGTGCAGAAATTAACATTGTCGTGCATCCGTCTTCGAGGATGTCTTAAAGACGGGGCCAACTGGGAAGCTTCAGACATACACATCCATACTTACAAATGCAATCTCCCAGTTGGTCCCGTCTTTAAGACATCCTCGAAGACGGATGCACGACAATGTTAATTTCTGCACGACATGTGAGGGACAGCGGGAACAAATCGTCAACGACATTTTCGAACAAGTGTCGCGAAAATCGTGCACGACACAAAGAAAGACAATGTCGCCTACTTTATCATTAACGACTACCTGCATGACAATGTCGTCTATTTTGACGTCCACGAAAAAAATTATTATATGGTTATCTAATTCAGACAGTTTTTAGTATAGTTTAAATTTTAATTTCTGTTATATGTTTTATATTCAACTCCTATACGCAACTCCATGTAATCCATTTTCCCGCCCGCGAATAATTTCATCATCATTTTTGGTTTTATTGTTTAGAACTAATTTGTAAATTTTTGTTGGTATTTAAATCAACAATTAAAAAAAAAAAGAATGTGAGAATTTAAAGAAAACCAAGCAAGTGATTGAATAGCATTCAAGAAAACTTTGTCGTCAGTAGCTTTTTTACAAGACAACTTATAAGACAGTGTCGCTCATACTGTCCCACATAGAGTTTAATAGGCGACAACTTATAAGACAAAGTCGCTCATACTGTCCCACATAAAGCTAAATAGAAGACAACTTACAAGACAACGTCGCTCAAACTGTCGTGCACGACGATTTCCTGTAACTTGTCTTCTAGAAAACCTAAACAACGGGGGACAAGTCTTGCATACATCATCGACGACGATGTCGTCAACAGCAATCTGGCCAACTGGTATGTGGGTATTAGGGTTGCCAGAAAACAATATTAAAATAACTGGAGAATGGAGAATGTTAAAAATTCACCTGGATTTTGTAAAAATAACTGGACAATCTAAAAAGTTAAAAAAGAAATAAATACAATTTACTATAATTTTTATACCATAACAATAAAAATTCGTTTTTACGTCATATAACATATCGTCACCTAAAATCAAAATGGGCATAAGTAACAAAAGAGCTCAAAATCTACTTTTTTGTGAAATAACCGTAAGCGCGAAAACACGAATTCTACTGGAGAAGATTTTTTCTAATTATCTTAATATCTATCTGAAAATCCAAAATTATTTGTGCACTATTTTAGATCCTTGTCCAATACGTGGAGAAATGGACCAGTGCATTCCACTGAAAAGATTTCTAAAATCGGGCTAAAATGAGGAATTCTGGATTGTTTTAAATTTTTGTAATACTTGAGGTGGCCTAATTGACGAACCTCTGTCGACCCTCCGGATATATATATTGGTCTCTAAACCTTTTCTTAAACTGTAATACAAGTTCTTAATTAGCATATGGAATTTGATTTCAATCGGACTAACCGTTTACAAAGTCCAGAAAAAAATCCCTTTTTAGTTCTTAAATCTCTTACTGTGTCGCTTACAATTTACAGAATTTACTTACTATTATTTTATTCCTCAATTTGAAAATTTTTCATACTTTCGCAAACATTTAGTAATAAATTTTCCTAAGGACATCCTTTTCCTTTCATGTAAGTATAGAGTATTTCAAATGGTTAAAGTACTTTCGAAAAAGCCTTGCAAATTGGTATGGAAAATACAAACGATATCGATTTATGTATATAGATTTTGAACGTTACTTTTATCGCATTTTTGGATATAAATTTTAATATCTTTGGGCAAGATGTAAATTGTTCCTTTATATTAAGTATGTAATTAATAAAAAAATACTTTTTGATGTTAAAAAAATTCTATTTTAACTGGACAAATTGGATTTGAGCTGGTAACTGGACAAGACCCAAAAAAACTTGACAATCCAGGCAATTCCAGGCCGTCTGGCAACCCTAGTGGGTATCAATACACATTTGTTGCAATTTTAATTTCGTCTGCATACGATAAATATTCCTTGTATATTATCAATATATTCTGTCAGCCATCTAGTCAATCATACAAAGATGATAAGATTTCCTTCCGTTTATGTTAGTGATGTCAGTTATGCAAGTTTTAGGTTTTGATTATGTTCCGTTCTGGTAATACAACTTAAATTTAATTATAATTCAATTTCTACTTCCTATTAACACTGGAAGAAAAAAAACCGTAATTTCAAATGAGGATAAAAAACAACTGATTAAAATTTAATCTTCCAAATGACACTTGAAGCTTTGAGTAAAGTGAATCCTACCACAAAAATTTTAATTCTTTTAAGATTTGTGGCACCAATACAATTAAAAGTAAGAACATAAACATAAATTACGGCGGCATGAAATAACCCCCCAAAATATAACCCCCAAAAAAATAATTAAATAACCCCCCAAAGCGTGGGGCCTTATTTCATATGCAAGAAAGCCCCAATTTTGAAAATTAAATGAGCCCCCAACGAAATGAAATAACGCCCCAAACATAAATGAAATAATACCCTAATTTTTGGGGGCTTATTTCATAAGAAATAAAACCCCAATTTCTGAAATGAAATAAGAGCCCAATATATGTAATACAATTAATTATACAATTTTGCTTTAAAGAATCACGCGATAGATAGCATGGTATGATATGCCAAACACAAGCTTTGCTAACTAAGGCTTTTCTGCATAGCAGGCCTTCGGCCGTGCGCAATGACTTTTTCCTCTATGGTATAACAAACACCGGCTTCGCTAACTAAAGCTTCTCTGCATAGCGACAGGTATTTTTTCTCCTCTATAGTATAAAAATACCTACTCGACCCGGCTACGCAGAGAAGCATTAGTTAGCGAATCCGATGTTTGGTATACCATATAGAAGAAAATCATTGCGCCCGGCCGAAGGCCGGTTATGCAGGGCAGCTTTATTTATCGAAGCCGGTGTTCTGTATACTAAAGTGGCTTAATCCTTGCGCCCAAAAACTTTTTCATTATAAATTTGAAAATGAAATAATCTCCCAAAAAATATATTGGGGCTTTATTTCATAATGATTTTTTGGGGGATAATTTTATATGAAATAATACCCCAATTAAAAAATTGAAATAACACCCCAAACAAAATGAAATAACACCCCAAAAATCGTTTTTGTTGTTCTCTGTACAAACTTTTGGGGGGTTATTTCATTTTTTTTTTGGGGGGTTATTTAATGCCGCCATAAATTACTTCCATTGAAATAAGAACTCTTAAAAGACCTCTAGTTTGAATTGGGACTCGATAAAGGTTTAATTAGTGCTGGGAAACTATCGATAGTACTATCGATAGTCTTAAACTATCGAAAATATCGATAGGAAAAAAATCAATATTGATAATATTATTATTTAAAATGCAGCTATGAAGACATGTTACAGTAGCTATAACACACACAGTTTTTTGCCGCAAGTTTTAACTTGCAATTATTAGTTCGCGCAGAATTACAGCAATGAATACAAACAACAAGAATGGCAGGTTGTATGGATTGTTTAGCTGTCCTTTACATGCCGTCTACAACTGACATGAAATGCTTAACTTTAACACTAATATGATGTTAATGTTAAGTATAGACTCATCATGTTAGAAGTTTTCTCATGTTATAACACGGTTGTTAATGCAAATGTTTTAACAACGCTTCTATAACTTCAAGTTATAACAGCAAATCGTTTGAGTTGTAGACGGGCAGTTATGCCGAAATTTTCATATGTTTACATAGGGACTGAAATGTCAGATAGTTTATGATGTTGTAAAAAAATCAAATAAAAATGCAATTGCAATAGCGAGCAGAGGATAAAACAATGAACGACTATTAGAGGAAAAGTCCGCTAGATTGATTACCTTTTGGGTTGAGAATCAAATCTAATTTCGAACATTATCTAAAGTTGCAATAAAATATCTTATAGTCCCTGTTACTTTGGTTCCTTCAGAAACGTGCTTATCAGCATCACAATTTTCAAAAACTGCCACCTAAAATAACGTGCGTACATACATACGTCTCATAGGTTCAATAAAGTGATTGAAACAACGAACTGTAGCCTGATAAAAAACTAGTTACAGTTTTCCTACTTAAGTACAAACATTCAGTCGATAGTAATATCGATATATCGATAGTGAAATCTGAACTATCGATTAATATCGATAGTAGAAAATATCAATAGTATCCCAGCACTAGGTTTAATATTAAAATTAAGAATTTTAAATTGATGCTGCAAAAAAATTGTATATTGAAACTAAAATTCTCTAGAAATCTTAAATTGAAACTATATTTCTATAGTTGATAAATAAAACACTAAACACCTTAAAGTGTAATGTTCCGCTGTGCCGAATCTTTATATTTCAGTGCCCGTGTTCTGTAACTCACGCGTCGAGAAACTTTTCGATTGAAATGTGAGAAATGAAACAAAAATGCCATAATTTGAAGCAAACAACTTGTTTTTCTTACTTAACTGCGTTTGTTACCATTTTGGTGAGTAAAAACGGTCACCTAAGGAAATTACTCGTCAATTTACAGAAAAAGTGTGTTTGTAAAATTTCTGTGAGAACGTTCACGCTTTGAACTTTCAAATAAACTTACGAATTGAAACGGGGCGAGAAAAAATTTGAACACTAAAAAACATATAAAAAAATGCTAAATGCAAAGAATAATAAAATTAATATTTTATTCTTGGCACATTATTTCATTGTTTAATTATTTTGCTTTTAACATTTGTATAAAATTATCAAAGTAATTTTTGGGAATACAAAATTTTAATTTAAAAGATTCGGTTATTCGCGCTTAATTCCCATTTTTTTCTTGATAAAAAACACTTCCATTAATTGTTGATGGGATAAGCTATTCCTATGCGCATTTCAATGGTTGCTTAAGCCAGATCGTCAGGAAACTTCATCCAAAAAGGTATTAGAAAAACTAAAGATATTAAACCAAATAAAACTGTTAAGCGTTTAAGAATTATAAGCAACAGTTCTACTTGTAACAATATCAAAGTTTAAACAAAAAACATCAACAATAAACAGTGAGTTTATCTCTTATTATATTCCCCACTACAATTAATTGGGTGTTTTTATCGAGAATAAAAAATTGGGAATTAAGCACGAATAACAAAATCTTTTAAATTTTTATACATTTTTACGAATGTTTGTTTTCAAAGCTCTTTCGCAAACAACAAACATTAAAATCGCACTTTACATTATTTGTTATAGCCGACGGTTGTATTTTTGCCGCCGTCGTTGAAAACTTTTATATTTTAGTAAATTTTGGTCGCGGTCAACGATATGTGTGACTTGCATTCTTAACGCCTGCGATGTCACATCGGTTTCGAGTGCAATATTATGACATTTGTAACGTAACGACGTAATCTCTTTTCATAGTTTTCGACATGAGTTACAGACACACTTTTTTTCTCACTTTTGGAGCAACGATTGAATATTTTGTTTCACATCTTTTCGATGCGAGAAGTTCTCACTATAGTACAGAACACGGGTGCAGTTTTTTCCCTATGCTAAGCTAAACCCGCGAAGCTCTATGCTTGTCTGCAGGAAAGAAACCAGAGTCTCTGACGGGAAACGAACCCTTAACCCGGGCGTTGATATGTACACTTTATTTATAATACAAAAACTTAAAGAAAAATAAAACTAATTTAAAATGCAAAACAGAAAAAACGATAAACAATTCCCATTTTAAAAAGAATGTTAATTTTTAATATAAGCACATAAGTCTAGTCGTGCTTGCTTCATTTGAGAGTGAGTGTGTATTTATAAGTGTAACAACTTCAAACTACATAAATACACTAACATACAAAGTTACAACACACAGTGTATTTCATAAGCGATTTGTCCGGTTGGAAAATAGCCAGTTTTAATTTTCAAACTCGGATATTTCCTAAACTATAAGAGATAAATTATGCCTGTCCTCTCATTAATAAATTACACTCGTCTACAAATTTGAAAAAAAAATTTAATGCAGAAACGAAGCATGTTTTTAACTAATCTGGGTGCGCTGAATTCGAAAGTTGTCCTATCACGTCTTGTTAATTTTTTATCGCATGCTGGCAATAAAGAAAACAGCCAATACTGACACTACAATTTCACAATTATTTATTTGACAGAAGCCCACACTCATTCTAAATCCTTCTAAAAGTAGCGTTTCAGCATGTCAGGGAGATCGTGTTTCACTGATTGAAGCTATTTTTGCTTTGTTTGCGCTGAATATTTCGTTGGAAAAAAGAATATGCATATGGGTAATTCCATAGTGTTGAACGTGACAGTCGAACGCATCAAAAATGCAATAACACTTTAAACATCAAATACGTTTACGTTCTTTTAACTTTTTTTAAATGGAGTGCGCGATTCTAGGTCAAAGATAATGGCAAAAAAAAAAAAAAAAAAAAAAAATAGCGGTTCGAACGTGACAAAAATAGAAGTATTTTTTGTGGCCATGTATAAAAAGGCGGAATTCAGCCAAACCTGGCACAATTTTATAGTCAAACTACTTTCAGAATTTTACGTACATAACAATTTAACATTAAAATGTCTTTGGTTTGATTCCAAAATCTTCTCTATTTTTTTAAAGCCGAAATCTGTGAAACTTTTTCCCTAATAATTTAATAGAATAATGATTAAAACAAAATAAAAATTTACCGTTAATCCGAATAATATATTTTTCTTCGAACTCTTCCTTAGATTACAGACCATGTAAGGAACTTTTTTGGAATAATTGTTATCATATATCACCTCTTTTAAAGAAGATAATATTAAAGATAACATACAATAAAACTTTCTCACAAATAAGAAATTACGTTTGCACAACTTTGCAGTCTGACTGTTCACCTAAGTGAACAAATTTATGAGTAAATTTTTAAAATTAGTAAAATCTAAATGTTTCTCTATAACAATATCATAAAAAATATGATTTTTATAACTTTTAAATTTTGTGTCACGGTGGACCTTTAGAATAAAATGCCCATATTTACATTTTTTTGGTTTTGCAGTAAGAAACTTGGACAAACCGTGGACACCGACAATGTTTTCATATTCATCATTCGCATTTATTCTTTAAGATTTAATTAAAATTGAAAGAGTTTATCAAGGATTTTGAGACAAATGCATGCAGCGAGACTATTGCTGGACTCTAATACGTGAAACCAAACCAACAAAATACAAACAACGTTCAAATAACGCCATTCAGTTTTAAAAATTCATTGATTTTTAAATAAACTAGTGATTTTTTATGTAAGAAACGAAGAAAAACATTTGTGTATTTCTCGAAAACTTGAAGTGATAGAGAAAAACTAATTACAGATTCGAACTCAGTCCAACAATTTACCGTAGGAGAGATATTTGGTTGCTCCAGTCCAATACCTTGTTATAAAAATCGAACATGTGTTAAGAATTCTAGATCGTTTTTGATTTTTACAATACCCGAGATGCCCAACTTTGCGAACCTATGGCGGCCCTGCTGATATGTCCAAACGCCCCAATATACAAGTCCTTAATTTCCCCCTGATATTTTATTCCGTACGGACTTTTCGTGTACAAAATACAGAACTGTTTCCTTATTTTCCATAATCTCCCACTGTGCAACATTAAATCCTTGTTAGAAATTTATCTTTGTTTTAGTTGAAATTTATGGGTGAGATTTTTTAGCATGTAGAAATGTCTGTGTATGTATGTGTGTTTGTTTATGTGTTAGTAAATTTGTTGGATGCATAAATTATGCACATTGCGTAACAGTGATATTTTCTCATTTAAAGAAAACCCTCAATAGCTCTTGGTGTTTTCAAAGTAATTTTGTTCTGTTATTTTTGCCGGAAAACATTTTAAAATAATTTGAATATGTAGGATGCTGTTGTTAAGGAAAATAGTAAAATAGAAATTTCAAATGTGAGATATTATAATGATACTTAGTTTACTTACAGTGATTTTGCTATTTTTGTCTGCGAGTTTTGGTGTTAATAATAAGTTTAGAATTGTTATAATTATAGTCTTGAAACTGAATAAGTACTTGGAGAATTCGAAAGGTTTTTAAGAGGCCGTTAAGAACTACAATGTTCTTCACAAGAAATATGCAGGAGTTCTAAAGCAGGAATTAATTTTTGTTGAAATCAATAGATAAGACTACGCTTAGTTTTTCATTTTATTTACATGATGTGAGTTTTACTTTTCTAAAATAAAAACTTTTTTGAAAACAAGAATATGCAGGAGTTCTAATGCAGCAGTTCTATTTTGCTTAAATTGTAAGTCAAGACTAGGTTTAGTAATTTTGCCATAAATTTAGTGTACTGTAGGCTGCCTTGTACGTTTAAGTTAAAAAGTACCGAATTTTTTTTTTTAATTTTGAACGCTAATTTTTAAGTTCGGCAATAAAATAACTTCTTCTACGTTATTTAAAGTGCGTACACTCAAAAGAAAAATCAATCCAAACGTACTCAAATGAATTCGAAGCGGTATTAACAGCACGGTGAGTACGGATTTTCTTGAATCAAGTACAGAAAGATTGATTCAAGTACGGATTTTCAATCGAAAAATACTTAAATTATCCATATTCAATCACGATTTCGTACTTGAAATAATCCGAAAATGAGATTGATTAAAGTAAAACTTAGGTTGAATCAATCTCAAAACGCGCTTGATTCAAGTATTATTCCCAATTCGTATTTGAAAAAAACCAAAAAAGGAATTAGATTGAAAAAATTATTATGATTGATTTACTTACCCGTTTAACATATTAAAGAATGATAAAACACCAATATAATGCCCTTTTAATTTTAAGAATCGTATGAACATATTTAAATAAAAATATTGTTACGTTACTGCCTTTCAATAACGTTTTGGTTTATTTCCTTTATAATAAACCGTTTCGAGTTCTTTTATTGCAATTCAAATAAAACAAATAAACACAACACTTTTGCTACTGTTTACAATTTACACACCTTTATTTAGTACTTAGTCACTTTAACAACCGTAATTTTATAGTTCTTAATCTTCTCAGCGTGATACGTTTTTAACAAAGTCAGAACTTAGAATGAATCATGCCATCTCTTGCGATCCTATTTATACTCGGGCAAATGACCATAGAACGTTCGAGTTCTGAAGTCTAGATGGCTCTATAAAGTTTTAATAACGGCTATTTCGTTAATTAAACTTATTCAGCTATTACTATCTATATGGCTGAATTAATTGAGTTATTAGGCATCATAAACTAAGGCATACTTTTAGGCGTTGCCATAGATTGAGATAACTTAATAAAGAACATTCTAGTTGACAGTGGGGTTGAAGTACAATTATGCACAACAATTTTAACATTACATCTGTACATTGATTTTTACACTCGAAGTGTGCATAACTTATACAATAACCATTTTAACTAATAAAATAACTAACAAATACTTAATAACTAATCAATACAAGATAACACATAAATTAATCTAATTCTTAACCAATAATTACAAATAATTCTTAACTAAAGTTACTTTCGTAACAATATGTATAAACTAAATGAGAAGCAAGATTTCAAATTTACTTTTTAACCCTTCGTGGTACACATGAGTCTTGCGAGACCTTTGTTTAACGTGTATAGATAATAAAATATGCGTTAGCCGGAGGGTTAAACATGAAAATAATACATTATTAGTGCTGGGAAACTATCGATAGACTATCGATATTATCGATAGTCTGAAAATATCGAAAATATCGATAGGAAAAATATAAATATCGATGTTTTTATTATTTAAAATACAGATATGAAGACATGTTAAAGTAGCTATACACACACAGTTTTTTGCCGCAAATTTTTACTTGCTATTATTAATTCGCGCAGAATTACAGCAATGAATACAAACAACAAGAATGGCAAGTGGTTTGGATTGCTTAGCAGTGCTTTTTACTGCTATTTTAAGGCCTTTAAGTCGAAATTTTTACATGTTTATATAGCGACTGAAATGTCAAATATTTTTGTAATGTTGTAAAAAAAATGCAAATCCAAATGCAATTGCAGCCATAAGACAAAACAATGAACGACCATTAGAGGATAAGTCCGCTAGATTGATTACCTTCTTGGGTTTAGAATTTAAAAAATTTTTTAAAGTTGCAATGTAGTATCTTATAGTCCCTGTTACTTCGGTTCCATCAGAAAGGTACTTATCAATTTTTAAAAAACTGCCATCTAAAAAAACGTGCGTATATTATAACGACTCACCAAAAACAGTGCTCGATGTACGATATATTCCAGAGCACCGTGTAAAATGCATCTAATTTGCAAAAATCTAAATTATTAACATACAAAGATGATATATTTGCCAAAAGATAAAATTTGATTCCCATATTGCCCTATTTGAAACGAAGGGTTACCACCCCATTGAATTTTTGTCAAAAGACGAACTAGCACGAATTTCAAAAAAAGCTGAGACACGTATTTAATTAAATCGACTAAAGATTAAAATATGTTAATTTGACACATAACAAACAACCTCGAACAAAAAATTCAAAACCCGTTTTTTTACAAATTGTATATACAGTTGGACGCGCCTTAAAAAAACCTTTCTTACGATACCCAATTTGTATATGTTGGTAAGGAAACAGACTTTTTAATTAACAAAACATGCAAAAATATACCCTTTTTCAAACTGGTCCAGCTCACGAGGGGTCAAAGCTGGAGCCGAAATATTTAAATTGTCATCTTAAAAAAGTCCAAGGTTCATTTTTAGGAGGGTGCATCGAGCACGAATTTTGCTTCCATACAACTTGATTCGCTCTAACGTATATACTTACATACGTCTCATACATTCAATAAAGTCCTGCACAAGTACAAACATTCAGTCGATAGTAATATCGATATATCGATAGTGAAATCTGAACTATCGATAAATATTGATAGTAGAAAATATCGATAGTATCCCAGCACTAATATGTATATGTTTTTCTTGTTCTGTTGTTTTTGTTGTTTATACAAGCAAAAAGTAAATTATCAAGGTTTCGTTATAATGTGCTAAATTCCCATTTCATACTATTGACAAACTGAAGTTTATTGTTGATGGGATAAGCTATTCCTATGTGCATTTCACTGGTTGCTTAGGCCAGAACGTCAGGAAATCGTTTTGTTCGAAGATTTGTTGTGTTGTTGTTATTGTACTACAAATTTTGAAAAACACACACGTAAGCACGCATAAAAGAATGCAATGCTGAGATATGAGACTACTAAGTTTTATGAGATTAAAACCCTCATTTTGTAATATTACTCTCAGAGTGGCGCTATCAACGAAAAGTTTAATCTTTTTTGTACTTGATTTAAGAATTTTATACTTATTTCAAGAAATTCCGGGATTGATTTTTGAAAGTAATCCCATTTAGGATTGTTTTGAGTACGTTTAAATGTTATTCGTACTTGAGTTTTTGAGTACGACTCGTACTTAAAGTAATCCTAAAAAGCTTGATTTATCCCGATAGTTTTTCGTTCTGTGTATAAGTATAAGTTTTATTTCCTGTTATTACATTCCTTAAAATCGGAAATTCCTGCTATACTATAGAGCCGGCGGAGATAGGATGATTTATTTTCGTACATCGATTGATAAATGCATATTTTCGGACAGCAACGCTACATTGCAGCTCTAGCGGGTGTCATCAAGATATCAAAGTAAACGGCAGAATGCGAGAATGCGAAACCTTCTAAGGTAACGCCGTCATGATCACAGGACATAGTTGTTTTCAAGAAAGCAGACTGCAGACGATTTAGCCAACCAGGCAGTCTTTTGAACGTCATGTTTCTGGATAAAATAGTTGGCATTTCAAAGACTCGCTGCAGGACTCTTTTTAAACTTGATTCGTATATGAAGGCTCAATGGAGATGATAGGGTGATAACACCTGAAGAATAAAACTGAAACTCGAAAAATGGGTTCAACTTAAATGGCAAATAATGAAAACGGGGATTCTTTAAAGTAAAATTGGAATCAAACATATTTTTAACGATCCTGTTTTAAAAGTTTAAAAAAAAAATCACTTTTATATAGAACATACTTTGTGCTCTCATCTTTACCAGCATTCTCTAATAATCGGGAATAACAAAGGCGACTTTTAAAAAGTTATGCTTAGAATCTCCATCGATTTAAATTTTACTTCATTTCCAAGAATAATAAATTTCCTAATTGGCTGGCACCGCTCATAAAATGTGTGTTCTTCTTTGAAACTAATAATATTCAATGGCATGATATGATTAATATCACCATAATATTGAAAAAAAATTCTGTAATAATAGTTATGTTATTCTTTTTCTGAGTTTTTATAAACTTAAAACTAATGATGCATTCTGATAATGATTTACGCAGAGACTTATAAAAGATGTACGATTGAAACTGATAACCCTAAAGGACTCCCATTAAAACTGACATGCTTTACAGATTTTAGAATCAAACTGCAACTTAGCATAGATCTATAAATGATATAAGGCTACTGAAGAGATCTCAAAATAAAACTTAAGATCATTTTTCATCTATTAAATACAAAATATTTATGTAAATTTAAAGATTTGCGTCTTTAACTGCAACTCTATTAATTCTTATTAATGAAATTGGATATAATAAACTCCAAAAAAAAAAAATATTCCCTGGGGTATTCAAACGATTAACCGTAGTTCGATTAATCGATTTATCTTGGGCGATAAACTGTTCGAATAATTTAAAATTGCTATACATTAAGTAACAATTTTTTAAATATAGTATAGTACATAAAATGCAGCCAAAGAGTTTGAGAATAATTTATTTTTAAGAATGTTAAGTACCGACTTTTACCACAATGATGATTGCTATAATGGAAGACTACTAATTTATAGAAAAGAAAAATAAATAATTTTTGATCTTATTTTTAAACTTCTAAGCTAGACAAATTTACCGAAAAATATTCAATTATTCGATTAAATTTTTCCCTCGAATAATTATTCGCGCGATTAATTGGATACCCTAATATTCTCCAAAGCCCTTAGATTTAAACTGATACTATTAAAAGGCTTATGCGTGAAACTACACCCATGATCCAACCAAACTATGGTTGGGTTATAACAATGTTAATCTTAGTAGGTAGCCACATTATGGTTTAATATAACCATAATATTTAAAAAAATAACCGTTATTTATTCAATACTAATCATATTATGGTCAAAACTAACCATAATATGATCACAATTTTAAATAATTTTATCAAAAGTTATCATATTATAGTCAGAAATAACAATTGTTTGGCTAATGATAACCACATTGTGGATATTTTTTTGGCGTTAGGCAAAAAGGTCTATCGTCCGAAACTGTAGTTTTTCGTAATGTTAAATTGAAAATTATTTATTTGGTGATTATTTTTCTTAAGAGCAGATGAAGCAGTTGTGCTAGACTTAAGTTGTTGGTACCAAACGAAAGAGAAATAATTGAATTAAAGCCAGTCAAAACACAAGAACTTTTTGACTTAAAACCTTTTTGCCTAATGGCACAGATAGATATGTATATATCAGCCCATTTTTCGTTATTTTTTTAATTCCTTCATGTTATGTTTCACTTTTATCCTAATCTATATATAAATCGGCTAAGGCAAAACAGTTAAGAACACTTTCCTCATCTGTATTTCAACCGATTTGAACAAAATATACACCATTTGAAAGGTATTTACTCACCGAAGTTCACAATATATATTTTATTAAAATCTGTTCAATAATTTCAGAGTTATAAGCGTTCAAAATTGCTACTAACACAAATGCAAAAAACATGAATAAAATATTTTTTTCAATTATCAAATAATAAAAAATTAGGGTGATCGATTATTCGACATTTTTCAGAAACCGGTTCGACTATATAAATCGGACCAGGCAAAACAGTTAAGAGCGCTTTCTTTCTTTGTTTGTCAACCGAACCTCTATGGGGAGAAAAAAAGGGGAAATACGGGAAACTAAATTTCTTTTTTTTACTTTTCTGTGCTTCATACGAAAATTTTTAAATTTACTATAATATTGAACTTAGAAACATAATATTATAGGTGAAGGGTCCTTAGTGAATGATAATCTATAAGATAAAAAATGTTGGTACTCTTTGTTTTTCATCTGGAACATTTTAAATTTTCGTTAATATTCGATAAAAGATAAAACTAAACATTAAACTGGGTGAATAAGATCATGTAAGGGGAGCTTTTTGGTACTTTTTCGTTCAACAGCTGGTACTTTGATTAATTTCGTTAATATTTGACATAGAAACATAAAATTAAACGTGCAACGTCCTGAATGGATGACAATATATAAAGGAGAATTGAAAGGAATTAAAATTAAATTAACTCACGTAGAAGATAAAATATGAACCGGAGGTTGGTCCCTCGCCAAATCGACCCACTTCGAAGGAAGAAATAAATGCTCGAAACAAATAAATTCATATATTCTTAGATGAATTATGTTTTCTTCATACTTACATACAAATTTATGGTCGAATTTTGACCATTAGGCGGACACTAGTTAATATAAATGTATAAATGGTTGTGTCTTTTGGACAGAGGACTATTGGCCATTATATGGTTGCCGGTGACAGAAAAATGGTTAAAGTAAACATAATCGGTTTTAGTGTGTGGTTGTAGCTAACTTCTATTAAAACATTATATTGTTAAATTCATCCATATTTGAAGTTTTAAGAGAGATTAACATTTTATTGTTAAATTGAAACAACATTTTATTATTCGTAAAAAATAATGTTAAAAAATACAATTACTTGTTTGTGGTCATTGCGGGACCATAATATGTTTTTTCAACCATGGTTTTTCTTTGCGTGTAGGGCTCCAATTAAGCAACCGAGATTAAGACACTCTAAATACCAAACTTAAAAATCGGTAGACTGGAGAAAGTCTTAGAACTATAAAATAAAACTAATTTGGGGTTAAAGCAAAAAGCTCTCCTCGATTGCAAGTATTTGATGCTGGATTATTTATAGTTTCGTCTATGTTAAAAATGTTTCTCTTATGGATTAAAATAAGTCATAAATAAAAATAAAATAAATAAATAAATATTCCTAACATTTCATAGAAGCAATAAAATAAATATCACTTTGTCATACACCACAAAATAACAAGAAAATGACAAAGAATTTGCACAAAACATAGAATAAAAAAAAAATTCACTCAATTTTACTCAACGAAATTAAAATTCTTTAAAAAACTAAATAAAAACTAGAATAAATGAAAATGAACAACAAATTTCTTGTGACAAACACAAACATAAAAAAATCCGGTTTTCCATTTTCTTTTCTTTGCTCTAGTTTAACCACAATTGTCTCAATTTCATTACTCCTTTTTATGAGCTTATGTTTTTTGTGTTACAGTATTGTTGCAAACCCGCAAATATTGCACATTCAGACATGTGTCATACAATTTTACAACAAACATGCTACATTGAGTATAGCATAAGAGTACAGCAGTTAACTGTAACTATTCTGCCATAAAGTTGTTAAACATTTTTCCTTTTCAACTGCTATGACAGCCAACTCCTTTTTTTTTATCTTTTTTTTAACATTTTGTGATACCATAGATTTAGTTTGAGAATTTATACGTTTTCATCTTTTATTTCTAACTTTTGCAGTAACATCAAAGACTGAATTTACGATGTCATAAAGTTCTTTACTGAAAAATGGAAATGGAGTTTTGTAATTAATAGGAAACTAAGGCGAACGTAAGTATTTTTAAGCTCCATACTGGACATTTTTTATGAACACGTTCTTTTATGTATTTTGTTGTATAACAATCAAATACATAGTTAAACATAGTTGCGCTCATTCATGGAAGGGAATTATTGTTGCAATTGCAATTTACAATAAATGTAGGTCTTTGCAATGTATGCAGCGAACAGTGGGACGTTGTTAATTGAGCTTTCATAAGAAAGTGATAATGATTTACTTAATAGTAAAAAAATTATTTTTTTTTTTAATTATAAGTGTTGATTGACCTTTTTACGATTACACTAAATAGTTTTTATAGTTTCATATATGCAGGCTTTCAAGGTCATGAATTGAAGCACAGCCGCGAATAACGTTTTAAGTTACAAAATAATATTTTTTCAGGAGAGCAAAAACCGATTTTTTGACAGGCAGAATTATTTGTTTAAAATTTTTTTTTTCTATTATTAAAAATAATGATAATAAAAACGTTTATGCAAAAGGCTTTTAAAACATTATTCTGCACTGCAAAACCATTTCGGTTTCATCATTTTGTTAGTAACTTGCAATGTTCTTCCACTGGCTGACACTTTGTACGCCATTTTGAAGGCGTTAAGTGCTTAGTTTTGGTTGATTTGGTGTTTAAACTGTGTAAGAGAGTAAGGTTAACGGTTATCTGCAAAAAACAGTTTTTGCAAAATGTGGCGTTTACAACGTTATTCGCGGCTGGGCTTCGAAATTGACACTTTTAACGCTGAATCCAATGGTGCCCACCGTTTTTTTTAGGTTACCTCTTGTTTTCGAGTTATACCGTTATTTTGAAAATGAAGGAGGTTGCACTGCATATATTCGCATAACTCATAACAGTTTAGTTTATTAAAAAAAAAAAAAAAAAATTCCGCAATTAAATTTCCTTTATAACTTAGCACAACTTTTTTTTAATATGAGCAGTCGTTTTAGAAATATAATTTTATTTTTGGAAAAAAAAAAATAATTTTTTTTATCAAAATGTCTAAATTTTTGTTTTTTAAAAAATTATAAGGATTCATAGGCTTCTAATTTTGCAGACATATAAAAAACTATTAAAGGAGCATATAGACGACATGTTTTTGTCATCTGACATGTCAAATTTCCCACTGCAAAACACATACATGTCGTGTGTTACCTTTTGAACTTTGCGTCTGTAAAAGTCAGACGCAAAGTCATCTGACAAAATTTCAATTAGAGCGTGCTCTATTTTCTTCTGACAAATCATCTGACATCAGAAATCTATGCCGGGAAGAAACTGGCAGCGGCGTCAACTATTGAAGGAATCATTAGCCGGCTGAAGTTAATATTTTACAATACCAAGATATGTATGCTCATCTCACCATTGAATAGAATTTATGTAAATATATACATAAAAACCGTTTAATTATAAATTCTAAATTATTATCTTTAAAATAAAAGCAAAAAAATTTTAAAATGGCTAAATTATTTTACGGCGCAAATAAATATTTTCGTGGCGGCAGCAAGCTATTTTGAAACCGAGAACTACTTTGGTTTCTGCAATAACAATGCGAAAAAAACAGAGACAATGTCAGAAGCAATTAACATGTACGTTTGTGACCGAATATTATAAACCTTATGTAAAACAGCAATTTTGACAGACGTGAACAATTACATGTGACTTGAAAATTTGACATGTCAGATGACAAATACATGTCGTGTACGGGCGCCTTAACAAAACAAGCCATTTATGATTAAAATCTGTTTGAAACTTTTGATTTTATTCACAAAAGTCGAAAATTTTTATTAATTTAAGAATTTCATAAAGCGCAATATTTGTATGGGAGCCTCCCTAAAAAGTGGTGATAAGGAGCAAGTATGTATCCAGAAAATGTTAAGGACAAAAAACTAATGGAGGTCGGTCATACATTTTATTCACCTATTGGCGATTCCTTGTCAGTTAAAGCTCAAATTAGACGTGACATAACTATAGCAAAACTGTATTACCATAGCCAACGTATAACCAAAACGACGTAAACATTCCATACAAACCAATTTAATTTTGGTTTCTCAATTCGCCGTTACGGCTGTGGCATTATGGTTATGTCACGTCTAATTTGAACTTTATGGGGCTTTTCAATATATTTCTAATCTGTATTGAATATTTTGTATGGGAGCACCCTTAAGGAATGGAGATAGCGGGTAGGTATGTTAGAAATAAATGATTGAGGGGCATCCTAGGCGCTGCAGCAGCCAAAATTCTTAAATTTGGCTGCTGCAGCGCCTAGAATGGACTCATCCGCTAGAGAATTCAAAAGAGTGAATTGCCATAAGTCGCTCCAACTCGCTCTGCTAAAAATTCTGGGGATGGAAAACGATGGAGAAACTTATTGTCCACAAACACTCATAATTTTTTTTTTCGCCCACATTGACTCCTTTTCCAGAAATCTAGACGCAGACAACATAACAGCGTTAACATAAGTTCTGTAAAGTGGTTAACAACATTCTGTTAACATAACAGAATGTGTCTAGGGTTATAAATTTAAAACTTTAACTTCACACACATCTGGTTGTGGCAGATTCTATTAAGTATTATTATTTAACATAAAGAAGATCTATCAAATTAAAATGGCTCAATCGGTTTAATACTTCAGAACTGGCACTTAACAAATTTGGTGTTAGTTCGCTTTCCCCTACCTAGCGTTTTCTTAGAAAAATTTTCGATCTCAAAAGATTTTGTTAAAATTTTTTTATTAAGTTCTAAGTTTTTAATACAGAACTTAACGAAACTTTATCATAAGAAATCAAGGAAATTTAAAGCTTTTGGTAAAAAATTTTACGACATTAAAAGTTTTTGATATAAAATTTTACGACAGTAAAGTACTTCTAACGAAATTTGAGTACTACCCTAATATTAATCTGTCGCCATCAGTTAAAGTTGCAAAAGTAAAACAACTGCGCAGGATATAGACAAAAACGAAGTTTAATTGTGGTAAAACTCATATGAAATTTTACCTTCACATATGCTCACATACATCTTATGTAAATGTATGTACATATGTTTGTGTATTTATAGTGGTTAGTGGAACCGTTACGACAGTTGTAGACTGTCATATGTTGTAGTTAATTTGTGTGTGTTTTTTTTTAACAAATAAAAGTAAATTTCTTTTCCGCATTCTTTCTTATGTTTAATTTAATCTAATTTATTTTTCATGTTTTCTGGTACTCTTGTCGCCTTTTTAAAATGGCAATTAGATTAAGCAAACAATTAAATTTACTACCATTACCACAACTATTCAGATGCATCGGAATTAAAATCGTCACACACTGAAGACTTTAACTAACTCCAACTTTCAATGCTCGCACACTAGCAGAACAATCATGTAGTACTAAATTATTCTAATTCACTTGCAATGGTGGTTGTAATGGAACACATTACGATCTCATAAACATTTTTTTAATGTTAAAAAGCTTTTAAAGAGCCCTGAGGTTTATTTTCTTGAAAACAGTGGAAGGATTTTTGATGATTTAAATTGACACCTGGTGTTTATTAAGAACTAATGCAGCATACTGTTATCTGTTTGTGTGTGTATAAACTTTTGGTCGTAATAAGTGTCTGTGTGTGTGTGTGTGTGTGTGTGCTTAAAATGTTTCAAAGATTTAGAAATTTACTTTTATGATGATTTCTGTTTAAAAGATTTCAAAATTTAAAGATGAATAGCGAATTGTTATCAAAAACTGAAAGATAATAAAGATGTTAATTACAGCTGTTTTCGATTCAAAAAGGTTGGATTCGTATTATAGTCAAACGCAATTATGACAAATAAAGATAATGTGCAATAGATCATTTATAACACAGTGCAACAAAATTCGGGTCATCGCCGCCAGCCTCAATACTTGCAACGTGAAATAAAAATTTACTATTGGTAGAGCAAATCTGAAAAGGCGTTCTTTAGAGTTAAAATACTTTTTCAGATGTCTTCAGTAGAATTGTATGGCGGTTCTTTGCTTAGAATGTATTAACCCCCTAATACTCATTTTAATGGGTAATTTTTGTCCTCTTTTAACTTTCACTCAAAAGTATACTAAAACAACACTTTAGAGGGTTAAAATTTTCCGTGAAAATTATCTGCATCAAATTTTACTAGGGCTCTTTCTTCTAAGACCAAAAGTTAGTGCAATGTATTTTAAACGGATTTTCCAAATTCCGGGCCTTGAAATTTTTCGAAAACCCTTTTTAAATTTTATGCATAATATTCGTAGAACATTTTAACCCTCTAAAGTGCTGTTTTAGTATACTTTTGTGTGAAAGTTAAAAAAGCACAAAAATTTGAGGCTGGTTATTTTTGTTGCACAGTGTAATTTGGTATATTAAATATATTCCTATTAAGCTACTTGTTTATTTAATATTTAAAAGAATTATCAAATATTTAAGTTAAAATATCAATTAAGACAAATCATTTGTCAATTTAATTGTATGTAATTCCTTATCTTGTTTTGCAACAAATATACATGTAAATTTTTAAGCATTTAACAAGTCTGTATTACAAATGTCGTAATTTTAAGTTTATGCATAATTAATTAACCTTTTCATTAATATAGATATGTACATATGTGTGTGCATATCCTTAGCTTAAATGCAAGACGACGTTACTAACATATTTTACAATAGGAACAAAATATGTATGTATGTTATACATACCTATGTGTAGTGAAAAATATGTAAATGCAATTTTGGTATTCAAATATCGCAGATTTACGAAATAAAAATAGTAATTTATTAATGTTTCAAAAAGTTATGTAAGCTATTTCTATTGAACTCATATTTTCTTCAACAAAAGCTCGTAACTATAATGAAAATTTTTTAAGTTTTAAAATTTTATAAAAAAAACAGTTTTTATGAGTCTTTACAAGAAATAATAAAAATAATACCATACCTGGTACACAAGCTAACAAATATTTACAAATAATTCTCTGAATTATTAAGATTCAATGGAAATAAATATGTAGTTACGTGCATTTGGTTTAAATAAATAACTTACTTTCGATTTAAGCCTCTAAAATGTTTAATTTTTATTAACTGAGAGTAAAAATTGAAAAGGATATGAATAACGTTGATATGTATTATAATTAGGGATGAGATTTTCATGCACTAAAAAATCGAAAATATGCGCTTAAAATATGCACTAAATAAATAAAAAAATATGCACTAAAAATTAAAAAAATTTACATAAAAAAAGTTTTTTAATTTAACTAAAAACAAAACAATATAAAAAAACTATGTCAAAACGACCAAGAGTGGGACACGACCCCTTCCGATTTTAATAAAATTTGGTGAGAAGGTTCCTTTTATCTTATTAGGAACATATATGAACGAAAAAAATTTTTTAAATTTGTTTTTCGAAAGTTATGTCATATTCAAAATGTCATAATTTCGGAGAATTAGCCGAATGTGTTGAGCTTATTTCTTCAATTTCTCGAAAACTACTTGACATAAGAAGATGATTTTGATGTCATTTTAAAGAGAATACTTCGGGCTACAAACCATAAATCGAAAATGCAAGAAGTTGCACAGCATATATTCGCGTAACTCAAAAACGGTTTAGTTTATTGCAATAACTAAAAAAACCGAAATTCGGCAATAAAAAATAAAAACATTTGACCCATCTAGGAGCATCCTACGCTGCAGGGGCCAAATTAAAGAATTTTATTAAGCCGCAATATTTGTATGGTACAGCGCGTAGGATGCTCCTGGATGGGTCAAATGTATGACCAGCCCCACTTTATTATTTATTGCCGAATTTCGGTTTTTTTAGTTATTTCAATAAACTAAACCGATTTTGAGTTACGCGAATATATGCTGTGCAACTTCTTGCATTTTCGAAATAACGATATATCTTGAAAACAAGAGCTAACCTAAAAAAAACGGTTAGCACCACCGGATTCAGCGTCCCCAATTAGGGTAAATTGCCAGGTGCGCGGCTGGTCTATTGTTTGCAACTAGCACTGTGTACTTATTGCTCAAAATTACAATATTAAAATTCTATTTTAATATTATTTTTTTAAGGGTTGCGAAAGGAAAAAAAATCATATCTTAAAAAAAAACACACCTCCTTCAAAGTTTCAGGATTTTTAAAGAACAGTTTGAGGTATTATACAAAAAAAATCAGCCAAATAAAAAAATAGGTTTTTGACTTAGTCCGTTTTTAAAATTTAACATTTTGCAGATATTAAATTTTTCAAAAAAAAATTTTTTTTTTTTTTCAATTTATGGTTTGTAGCCCCAAGTATTCTCTTTAAAATGACATCAAAATCATCTTCGTATTTCAATTAGTTTTCGAGACATTGAAGAAATAAACTCAACACATTCGGCTAATTCTGCGAAATTATGACATTTTGAATATGACATAACTTTCGAAAAACAAATTTTTTAAAATTTTTTTCGTTCATATATGTTCATAATAAGATAAAAGGAACCTTCTCACCAAATTTTATTAAAATCGGAAGGGGTCGTGTCCCACTTTTGGTCGTTTTGACATGGAATTACCCATTTATGGTTTTTTAATCCAAATTTTTAATAGTTTTAATTAGGCTCAAGTTAATCAAATTTAATTTTCATTAAATTATTTTTATGAAGAAAGGAATTTTACAACATTAAAATTAATTAAAATTGTAATTGACCATCTTTCATTCTTGACCGTGGCCGGGGCTCGAACCCTGGCTGGCAGGTTACCATGACATGTTTCGATCGCAACCACTCGATCTCCTCAGATGGATTTGCCGTCTTACACTCTCAGCCAACGACGACTGCTGACGTCAATAGCCAAACATCAATCCTTAAACCAAATTGTATTTTAACCTTTGGTAGATCGAAATTTGCTTTTTTGAATAACAATTTTAATTCATTTTAATGTTGTAAAATTCCTGTTTTTCATAAAAATAATTTGATGAAAATTAAATTTGATGAACTTAAGCCTAATTAAAAATATATCTTTAAAAAAACTTAAATTTGTTTGTTTAAATAAATAAGTACTTTGTCTTTTATTTGAAGTGTCAATGCATTTTGAAAAAAATTATTTTCAGATCCCGCTTTGATTTCAGATCAGATCACAAATATATAAAATTTATATTATTGTGCAAATAATTTTTGGGAATACAAAATTTTAATTGTAAAAGATTTTGTTATTCGTGCTTAATTCCCAGTTTTTATTCTTGATAAAAACACTTGAAATTTATAGTTGATGGAATAAGCTATTCCTATGCGCATGTCACTGGTTTACCCAAAAAGATTTTAGAAAAACTAAAGATATTAAACCAAATAAATCTGTTAAGCGTATAAGAACTATTAGCAACAGTTCTATTTGTAACAATATCAAAGTTTAAACAAAAACATCAACAATAAACAGTGAGTTTATCTCTCCTTAATTCCTCACTACAGTTGATTGGAATTCTTCCAAAATTAATTGTAGTTGTAAGTAGGTTAGGAAAAAACAAAAACAAAATGAAAACAAAAACAACTTGCAAAAGCATGTTGCCATTCAGTTTTTTCAGGCCGTGCACTGCCAGTTTATTATGAAAATAATTTTTGGGAATACAAAAAGATTTATTAGTCGTGCTTAATTCCCAGTTTTTATTCTTGATAAAAACTCTGAAATTTATTGTATTGGGGTTAAGCAAACAAAATCTTCCCAAAATTATTTTGATAATCTTTTATTTTATTTTCTTTTCTTTTATTTATTAAAAGCTTTCTAAGGAAAAGTTGACAATATCTCTTGTTTTCTAAGTAAAATCGCAGAGTAGTTTATGTTCCAATTTTGGCATTTTATATATCGATCCCTATTTTCGATTATATCTTGAGCGACAAAAGTCAGATTTTACCAGCGTTTAAAAAACTGCAGTTAAATTTGAAAAACTGCCATGTCATTGGCCACAAAAAAAGAATGCTTTTACTTCTTATTCATTAAATGCAAATAGTCGCTGTCAAACCAAATCAAAAAACGAATAATTGTAGACAAATTTTCCTTTTTTGGCTTAAAAAGCCGGAATTTTTCAGGAGAGAGTCTTTATCATTTTTTTCTTAAATAGTGCACACTTTGTTTGGTTTTATGTTTTGCATTTATTTCATTTTGAAGTTATAATCGTGCATTCAATAGTTTTCAAGAGCATAGTTTTTAAAATGTCGCTTACGATATAATCGCAAAAAGAGCTCTATATATTTGCCGCACAAATTTTCGAATACATTTTTTCATACCTTAATCTCTACAAAAAAAAAAAAAGTCAATGCCGCAAACTGTCATCAATTGTACATAATATGGTGCGCAGCCACGACATCGAGCCCTATTTGCGATTATATCGTAAGCGACAAAATGCAAACTTTACAAGAAAAGGGTTTTTGTTATTTATTTCTTAAGCAATTCAAAGCAACAAAAGGTTCTCTACAAAATTAAAGCATAAATTAGTTCAGTGTAGCAAACAAACTCAACATATTTACACAAATATATTTTCCATTTGACCTCGTTCGTCGTCTTCTTGTTCTGGATCCTTTTAAAAATTTTGTTTTTAAAAATAAAATTGGTAGGTAAATAAAGTTTAAAAAATTGATGCTTGAAAATCCTTAAACAAACTATTAAATTTAGTAGCAGAGATACACAGACACATCATTTTCACAAATACAGTCTCAATAGCAGATATGTTTTTTTTATGTGTATGAGTGTGTAAAAAGTGCGAAAAATTATGAATTTTTATTGAAATCTATAATGTGACCCATCGGGGATGATGTCAAAAGTCAAGTATAATCAGTTTAAAAAAGGAGTGGTAACATGTGGTAAGAGTATCTGTTGCTTTTGCAGCATGTTGAATTAAGAAAAAAAGTTACAATTTTATTTGTACAGAATGTAACAAAGATCCTTCATCATCGTCACCATGATATGGAATGCCGTATAGAAGGATGTATTAAGAATGTTTGCATTCATCTGTGTGAGTGTCAGCATTTTTATATACTAAATAGATGTGTGTGTTTAGTTTTTTGTTTGTATATGGAAATAGTTTTATTTTTTGTCAAACAATGGAAGAAATTGTGGTAAAATTATACTTTTTCTAACAATCTACGAGTAAACGATAATTCCTACTACTCGCTTATTTTATTTCAGTTTCTGCTTTATTTTCATGTATTTTTTCTAATCAAATTTTTTGCTATTTTTTTTTCTCACAAAAAATTCCTTTAAATCGGACAAGGTTTTAAGTAAATAACTCTTGTAAACTTTCTTTATAAAGAGTGGTTATCTTTTAAGGGCCGATGTTGATTTTGAATAAAACAAAAATTATTTAGGAAATTATTGTCATTTCTTTTTAATATGATAATATTGGTATTGCTCAATTATGTGTGGCACAAAATATCGGCCAAATGTCCGCCGCCATCTCGGCGGCACACCTCCATCCGATGATCAAAATTTTCGATGTCGCTGAGGCATAATTAGCTCCTTTAGCTCTTGAATTGTTGCTGGCTTATCGACGTTCACCTTTTCTTTCAAATTACTCCAAAGAAAGAAGTCCAACGGTGTAAAATCACATGATCTTGGCGGCCAAGTTATCGACACCACGTGAGATAACACGGCCATTGAATTTGTCGCGCAAAAGAGCCATTGTTTAGTTAGCTGTGTGGCAAGTGGCACCGCCCTGTTGAAACCACATATCGTCCACATCTATATATTCCAATTCGGGCCATAAATAGTTCGTTATCATCTCACGATAGCGAACACAATTCACAGTAACTACCTAACCAGCCGCATTTTGGAAAAAATACGGCCCGATGATGCCGCCAGCCCATAAACCGCAACAAAAAGTCACTCTTTGTGGGTGCATTGGTTTTTCGACAATCACTTTTGTTTTAATTTTCGCCCAAATGCGGCAATTCTGCTTATTGACGAATCCACTGAGGTGAAAATGTGCCTCATCACTAAAGATGATTTTCTTCGTAAATTGATCATCCACTGTTGCCATTTCTTGCCACCATTCTGACCATTGACGACGTAAGGAATGGTCAAGAGGCTTTAGTTCTTGAATCAATTGCACCTTGTAAGCGTGTAAATGCAAGTCTTTATGCATAATGTTCATCAACGACGAGCGTGAGAGGTGCAACTGATGGGCACGACAATGAGTTGAGGTAAACGGCTCTTCAGCCACACTCTCGCGAACAGCAGCAATATTTTCTGTAGTTCGAGCTGTACCAGCATGCACTGGTGTTTTCACATCTCCTACAGACACGGTTTGCTCAAATTTTTGCACGATTTTTCCGATTGTACGCACATTTGCACGATATGCATTTTGATTTAAACGCCCATTTTCATAATAAGCCTGAATAACTTTAACGCGCTGCTCGATTGTGTATCTTTCCATGGTTCAAATTGATTTAGTCTGAAATTGAGAAATGTCAAATGAAATGCAGAAAAAAACTTGACGTTTGGGTGTGGTTCACATTCAACATTGGCTCTTGTCTTAACCACCCTTTATTTAAATTGTTTGCTTGCTTTTAAATGAAGTCTGCTTTGCTGCAATATGTATATGGGGCATTTCACACCAAATCGGATGGTTTTAAAAGACTGTTTTTTTATTTCACCAATTTTGTGATGTTTTTTAGTACAATTCAAAAGAGCCTTCCCCGTAAATTTAAAATAAAGGGTGGTTAAATTGTAAGGGCCGATGTTGAATGTGAACCACACCTAAACGCCAAGTTTTTTTCCGAATTTTATTTGACATTTCTCTATTTCAGACTTACTCAATTTGAACCATGGAGAGATACACAATCCAACTACGTGTTAAAGTTATCCAGACTTATTATGAAAATGGGCGTTCAAATCAAAATGCATATCGTGCACTTCGTGATTTTTTTGGTCAATTTGATCGTCCGAATGTGCGTACAATCGCAAAAATCGTGGAAAAATTCGAGCAAACCGGGTCTGTAGAAGATGTGAGAACACCAGTGCATGCTCGTACAGCTCGTACTGCAGAAAATATTGCTGCTGTTCGCGATAGTGTGGCTGAAGATCCGTCCACCTCAACTCGTCGTCGTGCCCAACAATTGCACCTCTCACAATTGCACCTCTCACATTATGCATAAAGACTTGCATTTACACGCTTACAAGGTGCAATTGGCTCAAGAACTAAAGCCTCTTGACCATTCCAAACGTCGTGAATGGGCAGAATGGTGGCAAGAAATGGCAACAGTGGATGATCAATTTTCGAAGAAAATCATCTTCAGTGATGAGGCACATTTTCACCTCAGTGGATTCGTCAATAAACAGAATTGCCGCATTTGGGCGAATTAGAATCCAAGATTGATTGTCGAAAAACCAATGCACCCACAAAGAGTGACTGTTTGGTGCGGTTTATGGGCTGGCGGCATCATCGGGCCGTATTTTTTCCAAAATGAGGCCGGTCAGGCAGTTACTGTGAATGGTGTTCGCTATCGTGAGATGATAACGAACTTTTTATGGCCCGAATTGGAAGATATGGATGTGGACGATATGTGGTTTCAGCAGGACGGTGCCACTTGACACACAGCTAACGAAACAATGGCTCTTTTGCGCAACAAATTCAATGGCCCTGTTATCTCACGTAATGGCGATGTCAATTGGCCGCCAAGATCATGTGATTTGACACCGTTGGACTTTTTTCTTTGGGGTTATTTGAAAGAAAAGGTGTACGTCGATAAGCCAGCAACAATTCAAGAGCTAAAGGATGAGATGATTCGGCACATTAACGGCATAGAACCTCCATTATGCCTCAGGGTCATCGAAAATTTGGACCATCGGATGGAGGTGTGCCGCCGTGGTCGCGGCGCCCATTTGGCCGATATTTTGTTCCATACATAATTGAGTTATACCAATATATCATAATAAAATAAAATTACAATAATTTCCTAAATAGTTTGTGTTTTATTCAAAATCAACATCGGCCCTTGAAATTTAACCACCCTTTACAAAAATAAAAATTGGGAATTTAGCACGTCATAGAGCAATCTTTTGAATAATAAATTTTGTATTCCCAGAAATAAGTTTGATTTTAAATTTTTTTTTGGTTACTCCTTCAAATGACTTCTTTTTTAGTTTTTTGTTCGAAACTTTCTTAATAATAGTCCAAATTGTTTTTTTTACACACAAAAATATTACAAGTTTTTTCTCAATTAAAATTGAAATTTTAATTCGTGATTTTGAAAACGACTGCATCCTTTTTTGATTTTTTAAAAAACGAAAAAAAGATAGAACGCCGGCCTACTACCGGACCGGGCTTAAATTTTGTTTGGTGGAAAGAAGTTTAAAATAACACATTTTCATTTCACAAAATTTGGGTAATCAAAAAAATTTTTTTTAAAAACATTCGATTTGTCGTGAAATGCCTCATATGTTTCTAAAAAAAAGTGTTAAAAGCAGCATTTGAAAATAAATACTAAATATTGCTGCTAAGTGTTCGGTTGGGTAGATTTGTGTAAAACACAAACGCTAATAGGGTTCGTGCTGCTGTCGTTGCTAAAATTTTTTGTTTGTTCATTTCATCATCAAATTTTTGTCAGAACAGAACCCTATATAACATTCGGCTCTTACTTGAAAATAGTTACGAACGGTATTAAGGGTTGTGTTTGTCTTCACAAACACTAAAAAATAGATATCGTTCCTGGGTGTGTGAGCCGAACGCTAAATAATGTTCTGTTTATTTTCGAACACTGCACTGTGGCTAAAATCGTGATTTTAGCGACAAAAAATACTCACCGGCAAGCTAGCTTCACCGAATTTGGTGTGTAGACTTCTAATGTTAAAGAAATCGATTTGAGACAAAATGGGCGGGCCACGCCCCTTTTTTTCAAAAAGTGTCAAAACGTACTTCCTGACAAACTAGCTTCACCAAAATGGTTATAAGGACTTCTAATGACAAAAAGTGCGACTTGAGAAAAATGTGCGGGCCACGCCCACGTTTTCAAGGTAATGGCAAGCAGTACTTCGTGGCAAGCTTGCTTCACCAAAATTATTATACGGACTTCTACTGACAAAAAAGCAATTTGAAAAAAAATGAACGGTCCGCGCCCCCTTTTTCCTATACCCTTACCATAAAGCTAGCTACTCAAATTTTGTATACAGACTTCTACTGACACAAAAAGACTTGAGAAAAAATGGGCGGTCCACGCCCACTATTAAACAATTTTGAAGTGTTCCAAGCAATTAATTTATTTTTTAATTTATAAATTTCAAATTTTAAAGAAGTTGTAATTATGAATTAATCTGAAAATAACAAAATAATGGATTCATTTTCTCAAAAGATATAGGGCTTAATTAATCATGGTCTTCGTTTTTCATCCGCTTCTAATTCCAAAGAAAATTATTTAACGACTCTAAGCTAACATTACAATCAGAACTTTAATTGCAGCTGAGATGTTAAAAGTAATAACAGTATTGGTGGTAATTCAGGCATTTTAAAAAGATTAATGACTTCTCGAGGAAATGGAAGTTTTTTCGAACTACATAACCTAGAAATATATGGGTCAGATCTATCCATAGTTCTATGATACGCCCGATGGCATTAATTTTTTTCGGTGTAACAAAACTTGTTTCTTCTTCATTCCCTATTATATTTTCTAAATGCTTTCTCATTTCTGGATTGTTTATCCCATTTTAGTTTAAAATTAGATAAGTAACGAACTTTTGCACATATTAATTAAACTTATTCACTGTTAATTTTGTGTCGAATCTTTCCTTTTATGTAATTCGAAACATTCCTGTTGTTTCTCAACCAAATCTCCAATATTTCAGCATTTTTGAACCTCAGTGTTTATACAAAAATATTAAAAATTTGTTCATTAGCAGTCAAATGCATAAACTTTTTCCATGACATAAAACTTGAGTTTTCTAAAAACAATCACATGTCAATAGTTCCAATGATACTCCTTGACATTTTTTGTTTTACTCCACGAAAAACGATAAAACTCTTTTGAATTTCACAAAAAAATACACAAAAAAACCACCGAAATACAAACATTTAGCAAACTATATTTGTATATGGGCAAATCCTGCGTCACGAGCGCTACATTCACACGCGTTTTCTAATTGAAATATACACATTTTTTGGCCTTTCAAAAAAGATAGCTTGAACTTATATATAGTATTTACTGACATTAATATGTACTTACAAATGGCATATATCATAATTTCTTAGCAAGTATTTGTTGCGAAATAATTGATCACAAAGTTTTGTGACGCACGCTACAAAAAGTGGAAGTAACTTCAAAGGTTGAAGTGCGTTTTCCTAATTTTTAACGAATTTTGCATGATAAGGTATACAAAATCTGATTCCTAAATGAAAGATGAGTATAAGAGAATTCTAAACGCACTTATTTGCAGCCAAAAAATGTTCTGATTTTTTGACAAAAGTCGTGAACCCTTTGTGACGCACGCTACGTGACGCACGCTACGTAACGCACGCTACAGTTTTTCCAGTAGTATTTTATTATTATATTTTATTTATTTTAACAAAACAAATTATATTTTTATGAATTGCATTTCTTAAACTAATTTGTTAACTAATGAACATCAACTTTTATTTTAATGAAATTTATATTTTGATAAGTTTGCTCTAAGTGCTATTTTAAGCACAAAAATCACCTAAAATAATGCTAAATTCACGTATTTTATTAAAAAATCAGCAGTGGGGTAGGATTTGGTAAAAATTATTGCATTGATGATCATTGAAATACATATTTTTAAATATAAAAATGAAATTAAACATCTAGTCTTATATTCCGTTAAAAAAAATTAATTTGAAAAATTTTTGGTTGGTGGACTGTTTCTGGGATTTACCCATATAGTAAAAATATTCACCTCGAGTATTACAACTCATATTTACAAAGCTTTTTTTACAAGAATATATTATTAAAAAAACAGTTTTTAATTTTATAAATATTTTGCTTGCTTCACTTGTATTTGTTAACACGTACTAAAAAATATGTAAACATTAACAGCTGTTTGTACATAAACAGGGCTGCCAACAGTAAACATTTTTTTTTAGTTTTTTCTTATCAATATGTTGGGTATGGAACACCATCGAAAAATTGTAAAAGTTTGAGGTTGAAAATTTATTTTAGCCGCTACAATCGCAATTTCGGCCACAGTGCACTGGATTAAAGTGAAAGTAACAAGTACGATTCGTATGAGTAATATGAAATGAATTTCGTTAGTACTCATACGCTCTGGTGTCTATGTGATATTGTATTTTCGTTTAAAGCAGCTCATACACTTGCGATAAATTTGTTCAATTTTACGTATAGTACAATTATATCGTCAATGTGTATGTGATATTCGAAGGTGGAACAATATATTGGCAACAATCAAAAGACTTTTGATTTTTATTGCACAACGAAAAGAAAGTGAAGTGTGTTGGTAACATTGTACAATGCTCTTTATGTTATTCCTATAGGTAATGTTCACCTTTTTATTGAATGAATGAAACTATTGTGCAACTCATTGTAAAATATAGGACAAAATGGAAATAATATGGCGAATATCATATTCAATAATATTGCAAGTGTATGGGCCGCTTAATGAAACTGAAATGAAACTTCTATAGATGGGAAAATCACATTACACTGGACTGGAAGAAAAACTCGCTAATTTTGACAAAATTTTGTTATAATTTTTAAATCCAAATTTTCAATATTTTTAATAAGTTCATCAAATTTAATTTTCATTAAATTATTTTTATGAAGAAAGTAATTTTTACAACATGAAAATTAATTAAAATTGTTATTGATAATCATTCATTCTTGACTGACCTGAGATTCGAACCAAGGCGGCTGGTTACCCTGACATGTTTCGATCGCTACCACTCGATCTCCTCAAAGGGATTTCCCGTCTTACACTCGCAGCCATCGACGACTGCTGACGTCAAAAGTCAAACATCAATCCTTAAACCAAATTGTATTTTAACCTTTGGTAGATCGAAATGTGCTTTCGTGAATGATTATCAATTTTAATTGATTTTACATTTTTTGTCCTTACTTCTGTTTTCTCGTACTTTTGTCAAGACTTCTTCGATCTACCAACGGTTAAATAACTGAAATTTAGCTCATAGAATAAATTCGAAAAAATGAAAAATGTTGAATATAGTTTATTTTTTTTTTATACAAAATTACTGTGTAAAAGGTTATTAATATTTAAAATTAATATTAATAACATTTTAAAAACAACGAATTGAATTTGAATTCAGATTTTTTACTTGGTGTAAGGGTGACTGTGTCTTGAACACTTTCGGAATGCATAGTCATGTCAAGTAGCGAGTTAAGACGTTTTCTTTGAAATTTTCGAGATTTGTGTCTCAAATCATTCATTCATTGAAATTGGCAACTAAATGAGTCTCCAACTTTTTGGTTCTGAACTATTCTACATCTCAGTTCATTAATTTATTGTTAATAATGTTCGAAGACTGTTAACTTGCGGAATAGCGGCAGACAATCACCCTTATCGTGGTTGGCGTATTTAAAATACGCCTGGGACTGTGTCAAAGGAAATAAGTTCACGTTCTCTAGGCTATTACCAAACAGTCGCAGGCGTATTTTAAATTCGCCAACCACAATAACGGTGATCGTAGTGTTGCTTTGCTTTTGGATTTTGTGGTATCTTCGAAGCAGTGTTGTTATACACTTTTTTGAAAAGTCCTTACGCAGCCAGAAAAAATCCCTATTTTTCCCTACGCGTTAAAAAAGTTGTCTCTACAAAAATCCCTACAACTTGTACATGATAAAATATCAATAGAAATAAAACCACTTGTTTTGATGTACAGGTAACCCTCCTACAAGACGGCTTCCTACAAAACGATTTCGATCTTACACAAAAAAAAAAATTTGCGGAAATCTCCTCATCTATAACACGGTTTCATTCTAACACGATAAAATGGAATTGCAACTTTATCATGATTGAGTTGTTAAAATTGTGCCAAAATAGTACAAAAGTACTCATTTTTGCATCCCTATTACGATTTAGTTAGATTTCGGTGATTTAGCAAAGTGTATGTGTGTCTACACAATTTTCGCATCCACCGAAAGTAAAATTGTGGAATACCCGAAGTATTTTAGATCGAGCTTCGATTGAAACACAAATCATTTAGTATACATACAGAGTCTGTAGTGTTAACAACATTGCTGCGAATAAATTGATTTTATATAAAAAATATAAAAAAAAATTTATATTTCTTCCTTTTTTTAAATCAAGCTCAAGGTCAGGTTAAGAAAAATATATTTTTTTTTTAATTTATTTTATCCAATATTTCGCTGCCACAATGGACAGCTTCTTCAGGGATCTTAAGTTTATAAATTTTAAACAAATTTTTATAAAACAAAATTTAAATTAAATTACAAAAATATGATGAAAAATGAAAAATAAATAGTAAAAATAATACACAGGAAACAAAATTATTCTATTACATTTTTCAAAACTTATTCAATTTCCTATCTTATTCTTATAAATTAAATGTCTGTAATTTTGAGCTACATTGTCTGTATCGGTTTTAAAATTAATTCTTTGTTCTATTGGTGTGTTAATTATTTGTAACATTTCTAGCATGAAGCGTCGCTTGTAGTTTGTTTCTGTATTTAAAACTGTTGTATTTTCGAAATCTGGTGTATGTCTTGAATGTGCACAATGTGAAGACAATGCAGTTTTTTGAGAAGATATATTTTTGTATTTTTGATCAGATCTATGTCCTGCTAGTCTAGTTTTTAATTTGTTTTTCGTAGTACCTATATATACCTTATTACATATCCCATTCTCCTTACCCTTGCAGGGAATTTTATAAATAATATTAAATCTATCTAATTTCTCTGTTCTATCTTTCATTTTACTAAATAATCTATCTAATGTATTGTATGTCCTATGAGCCATCCTATAGTTATTAATGTCATAAATATTAGAGTTTTCCAGTCGTTCAGAAATCACTGGTACATAAATTAGAGACTTATAAACCTTAGGTTCAGTAACCGTAGTCCCATTACCTTCTCTATCTTCTTTGTACTGTCCAATCAATCTACAACTCAATTCTCCTGGGAAATATATTTTTGATTTTTATTTTATTTTTCTATGAAAAACTATATCGCTAATATTTAAAACTTTATCTATACGACTTTTGGCAGTATTTATAATAACTCTTCTCGGATGTTTTGAATAATAATTAATAATTCTTCCTGAAGAAATTGGCTTCTGGTACCAATCTACTAATAACATATTCCCCTTTCTTATAATTAATGTGTCTAAATATGGAAGCTTAAGATCACATTCCTTTTCAATTGTAAATTTAATATCCTGGTGAAAAGAGTTAAATATGTTTAACATGTTTTCTATTTCACATTCCGAATTAATACAAAATAGATCATCTACATATTTTGTTATAATTTTTGGTTTAGTAGTTAATCCTCTAATACAAGTATCTAGAAGCTCCTCCATGACTATATCTGCTACAACTGGAGAAGCTGGAGAACCCATAGGTAATCCTTTTTGTTGAGAATATATTTTGTTATTATATTGAAAATATCTACTATCATCTATGCAAAATTTGAGAATCCTTAAAAATAATTCTTTTTCAATAGTCGTATGTTTCCTAATTATATTCCATTTGCCTTCTATAATACTTAAGGCTACATCTATAGGAATACAAGGGAATAATGAGATTACAGCCAAAGAAATGATCTTCTCTTCCTTTTCTATCTTGATGTTTTTAATCCTATCTTTAAATTGTAATGAGTTCCTAACATTGTATACTGAATTTTCTGTTATCTTTCTAAGAATTCCTGTTATATACCTGCTAAGTTCATGAGATGAAGCATTGATGCTCGAACAAATTGGTCTTAAAGGAAATGATTCCTTATGGACTTTAGGAACTCCATATAATTTGGGTGCCGTAGAAGTTGTTGTTTTAAGACGTTTTCTCTCCAATTGTGATATTATCTCCAATTTTAAAAGTTTATCTACTATATCATTATTAGTCTGTTGTAATTTAACCGTTGGGTCTTTTGTCAATATGCTATATGTGGAATCATCATTAAGAATATCATTCATTCTTGAACTATAGTCCTGTTTATTCATCGCAACTGTAATATTGCCCTTATCTGCATTTAGGATTAAAATGTTGCGGTTAATTTTCAGAAATTTTTCAGTTTTCTTAACATTGTTAAGAATAAACTTGTCTCTATGAGATAATTAATTTTATTCATATGATCATCAATTATGGTAGTAAGTCTAGTCCTTGCTATTTCCTGTTCTTCTCTTCCCCTAATAGTCTGAACAAAATCTTCTCCATCTGCTATCATCTTAATAACTGGAAAGTGTTTTTTTGTGATAGGTAATGCATGTTTATTTCCTAATAAAAGAGTCCATTGTGTATCTATTGGAATGTCAATATTTGTTTTGTTTATGAACCACTTTTTGTTAAATTTAATACCTAATTATTTTTTCTGTAATTCAACTAGATGATTGAACTTTCTCTTTTGTATATCTTTAACCTTACTATTTAGTTTTAAAGCTAATCAACAAAAAGGATTACCTATGGGTTCTCCAGCTTCTCCAGTTGTAGCAGATATAGTTATGGATGAGCTTCTAGATACTTGTATTAGAGGATTAACTACTAAACCAAAAATTATAACAAAATATGTAGATGATCTATTTTGTATTAATTCGGAATGTGAAATAGAAAACATGTTAAACATATTTAACTCTTTTCACCAGGATATTAAATTTACAATTGAAAAGGAATGTGATCTTAAGCTTCCATATTTAGACACATTAATTATAAGAAAGGGGAATATGTTATTAGTAGATTGGTACCAGAAGCCAATTTCTTCAGGAAGAATTATTAATTATTATTCAAAACATCCGAGAAGAGTTATTATAAATACTGCCAAAAGTCTTATAGATAAAGTTTTAAATATTAGCGATATAGTTTTTCATAGAAAAATAAAATTTTTTTTTTTTTTTTTTTTTTTTTCTCATTATTTATTTATTGAATCTTCATATATTAAATATGAACTAACAATAATTAATCAAATCTTAACCTAATACGTTATTTTTTGTCCTGCCAGTGCCAGACAAAAATTTTCTTCATCGCGGGTTCTGTTCACTTTTATAGTGTTTATCGCTCATCTAATTGGATAAGTGCTGCAGTGTCTCTTCTTCTTAAGCGAGTGTGGCCGCTATCATTTAAAATATTTCGTGCTAGTGGGTTTGGGTGCGATTCGAGCCTTTTTAAGTATTTTACTGCATATTTCGTAATCATAGTTTTAACTAATGGAACATTAAGATCCTTGTGAATATTTGAGTTTTTAACATACCAAGGGGCAGCTGTGATTATTCGAAGTAGTTTATTTTGGCGCCTTTGAATTTTTTCGATATTAGAGGCCGAGGCAGTGCCCCATAACTGAATACCATAGCACCAGATTGGCTTTAAGATGGAGTTGTAAAGAAGAAGTTTGCAGTCGAGACTAAGGACAGAGTTTCTTCCAATAAGCCAATGAATTTGGATGGCTTTTAGTTTCATTTGAGTTAATTTTGCCTCTATATGGCTTTTCCACGTTAAACGGCGATCTAGATGAATACCGAGGTATTTTACATGCGAATTTTGAGGTATTATTTGATTATTGATTTTAATAGGGGGGCATGATTCCCGACGCAAGGTGAATGTTATATGTACGCATTTTTGCTCATTGACCTCTATCCTCCATTGCTTTAACCATAGTTCGAGTTGAAATATATGATCCTGTAGGTATCGAGATGCTTCTTGACGGTTTTCGTGCACGCTCAAAAAAGCTGTATCATCAGCAAATGTTGAAGTTTGTGTGTAATTGTTTGTTGGCATGTCCGAGGTATATATTAAGTATAAAAGTGGGCCCAGGATGCTTCCCTGAGGGACTCCAGCGTCAATTTGCTGAGGAGAGCTTAAATAATCACCTTCTTTAATAATAAATTTTCGACCGACTAAGTAGCTTTCTAACAGCTTGTGTGTGTTTACTGGTAAGTTGAGCTTCAATTTATGTAATAAGCCTTCATGCCAGACTTTATCAAAAGCTTGAGAAACATCGATGAATAGAGCGGAGCAATATTTTTTTTCTTCAAAGGCTTTTCTTATTGCGTTTACTATACGATGGGTTTGCTCAATTGTGCTGTGTTCTCTTCTAAAGCCGAATTGGTGGTTAGGAATACATCTATTTTCATTTAAAATTGGGGTTAATTTTGACGCTAACAGCTTCTCAAACAGCTTTGATATATTAGAAAGTAAGCTTATAGGCCTATATGACTCAACTTTTGTGTGATCCTTTCCAGGTTTAGGTATCATGGTGACTAAGGAGACCTTCCACTTTTGAGGATAGTATTCAAGGCGTAAAATAGCATTAAAAATTAAAAGAATAATTTTCTTTGCTATGCTGGGTAGCTCCAAAAGCATTTTGTTGCTGATCTTATCAAAACCAGGAGCCTTCTTGGGGTCTAAATCACAAATAGCCTTTTCGATTTCTCTTATCTCAAATCTTAGCGGAACAGCTGCTCTAGCAGCAACAGGTGGTAACTCGACCGCAATATCGTGAGATATATTTGGGGTAAATACGTTTTTTAAATGATTGACATACAGATTTCCTTTTTCAACATCATTTCTTGCCCAACTTCCATTCAAGTTTCTTAATGGTGGTTTAGAGACAACTGGCCTTTTGAGATTTCTAGCTGCGCGCCATAATGAGTAGTTTGATTGTGGGGTTGCATCAAGTTCCTCAAGATATTTTTCCAGAGAAGCCGTTTTCTTAGTCTGCAGTAACTTTCTAAGTCTTTTTGTACACTCTTTAAGTAAGTTCTTAAGTTGAGGGGATCTGTGCAATTGCCAATCTCTTCGAGCCCTCCTTTTTTCAGACAAAAGATGCTCGACATCTGTAGAATATATTTTAATAGTTTTTGTTTTTTTGGGGACAATATTGGAATGTTGAACAGCTAGTTTCAGAAAACTGTCAAAATTGTCAATAGAGCGATCTACATAATCCGGTGTACTGAGCGGAATATTTTCTGTGCAATGGGTACTGAGATATTTTTTATATTTTAACCAATTAATTTGCGTAGCTGTCGTCGGAGGTACAATTCTATTGGGGTTCATTATAGTAACAATTGTAGGTGTGTGGTCGGAAGATAAATCTAGGGAGGCTTCAACATGAATCGTTTCTATGGGAATGTTTTTAACCACGCCGAAATCGATGACATCTGGAATTTTTTGATGATCAGTGGGCCAATATGTTGGTTGTCCGCTCGCTACCACATTTAAATCCATTTTAGAAATTGTGTTAAATAAAACACGACCCTTTGGTGTTATAAGTCGCGACCCCCAGAAGGTATGTTTAGCGTTATAATCGCCAGCGGCTAGGAAACACGGTCCTAATGATTTAAAATATTTATAATATTGGTCCTCCGATATTGAAAATCTAGGCGGGGAGTATAACGATGAAATTACTAGGTTTCTATTTAATTCCTCAACGCAAATGTTCGTTGCTTGGAGATGATCTTCACGATGATCACACATTAGGTAGTGTTTCACTCGGGTTTTTATTAAAATGGCAGAACCTCCACAAGCTCTATCTCGAGGGTCCTTGGTATCATATAGTATATAACCATTTATTTTAAACGTATTTCTTGAGGTCAAATGAGTTTCAGAAATCATCATGACATCAATTTGTTTATTTTTAAGAAAGTATTCTAATTCATTTTTATGTTGGCGGATGCCGTTTGCGTTCCAAAAACAAATTTTTAAACAGTTCATGGTTTATTAAGTACAGCTTGCAATAACATCGATTGCATTCTAAGCATTTCCTGCATCATATTACCCATTGTGTTCGTAAAATTATTTACCGTTTGCACTAATGTTTCCATGGTTTTTTCTAAGCGACTTAAATTAGAAACCGGAGTTTCATCATTACTTGGCGAAGCACCTTGCATTGGCTGATGGTTTGATTTTAGGACGTTAGCGTAAGAGGTTCTGTTATTACTAGGCTGGGGGGCTTGAATTGCATTTGTGTTTACTTGATTTGCAACCTGCATTTGAGGGGTATTTGTTTTTGGTCCAACCGTCTGCTTGACGATATTATATACAGGGCATCCTCTATAATTGGCAGTGTGATTACCGCCACAGTTGCTACATTTTTTTACGTTGGGGTCGGTTTTAGACTTATCGCAAGAAACTGTACCGTGTAGTTCACCACATACTACGCAGACAGGGGGTAAATTGCAGTATGCCTTAGTATGACCGTACTCTTGACAGTTTAAACATTGAACGGGACCATTTCTTTTGTGCGGCTCTTCTATAGTTATTCTTCTGTAGAGAATATATTTTAAATTGTAAATAGGATGTGTTTCGTTTTTTTTAAGTTTTACGTCGCCGGGTTCAAACTCAACTCGAAAGAGTGGTTGGGGAATTTTTTCTCTATTTTTAATATTTACTACATGCTTTACCTTGAAGCCTTTTTCTTCTAAGAATGTTTTAACCTCTTCTGGGTCTACGCATGAGTCAATGCCCTTGATTACTACCTGAAGACCTTTACTGCTCTTCAGTTGATAAGTATAAAAGTTTTTATTCAGAGTCTCAAATACTGTAATTACCTTTCGAAAATCATCCTCGTGATTCACCTGTATTTTAGTCTCGTTAATGATACCGCGCTTTATTGCAGCTACATAAAAGGAATTTTCACCTATCACCGAAATTAAACTTTTTATTAACTCATTAGAGTTTTGCTCTCTAAGGTATATCGGGGGTGGCTTAGACGATTTAATGACGTTTGGTGCTTCAGAGGATTCATCCTCCAGAATCGCAAAACGATTTTGTGTATTTATTTTATCAAAAGATGATACTTTTGAGGCCGAAGCAACTGCTGCAGAGGTAGGGCTGCGTCCCCGTTTAAGCACTGTTATGTACCTGTCCATACCAACTTGTATTGTAGGCTTTTGGCAGCTTTTTACAGGGGGGTTTTCCATTGCATTTGTGTTTAAGTTCATGGTTTCATTTCCCACTAAATTTGTTTTTGACGTCACGGCAATACTTGCTGGCCTGGCAACACTTGTCACCAAATCTAGTTGTAGTTTTTTTAATGAGTCACTATCCACTGTTTTTGTAAACACCGAGGGTGATAGGGAACGTGTTCTAGTAATTGGCTTAGCCGTTAAATAGTTTATATTATTTTGTTTAGTTTTATTTATTTCCGCATTATTTTCGTTTGATTGAACTAAAACGTAAACGTTTCTTTCATTTTGTCTTAGTGTTGTTTCACTGTTCGTACTCATGCAGAGTTGTTTTTGTTTTTCACCGTTTTGCTTTGCTTTAATATTTTTATTATTTATTGTATTTTACAACAACAAAAAAAAAAAACAAGAAATTTTAATGTTTTTGTTCAGAATATGTATACACATGTATGAACATTCATACATACGTATTTATTTTTACTGTTTTATTTTATTTAATTTAATCGTTTTAAATTGTTCACTATTATGTTAAATAATTTAAATAACAAAATACGTATATTATTTTTTTTTTTTAAGCGTCCATTCGCTGCTTATATTACAAAATCAAATGTGATTAATTAATAGTTCAAATCGTATGCGGGGCTAAAATACACGTCTGTATCACAACAAAGCACAAACCGAAGTGGAAAAATAAAATAAAAATCAAAAATATATTTCCCAGGAGAATTGAGTTGTAGATTGATTGGACAGTACAAAGAAGATAGAGAAGGTAATGGGACTACGGTTACTGAACCTAAGGTTTATAAGTCTCTAATTTATGTACCAGTGATTTCTGAACGACTGGAAAACTCTAATATTTATGACATTAATAACTATAGGATGGCTCATAGGACATACAATACATTAGATAGATTATTTAGTAAAATGAAAGATAGAACAGAGAAATTAGATAGATTTAATATTATTTATAAAATTCCCTGCAAGGGTAAGGAGAATGGGATATGTAATAAGGTATATATAGGTACTACGAAAAACAAATTAAAAACTAGACTAGCAGGACATAGATCTGATCAAAAATACAAAAATATATCTTCTCAAAAAACTGCATTGTCTTCACATTGTGCACATTCAAGACATACACCAGATTTCGAAAATACAACAGTTTTAAATACAGAAACAAACTACAAGCGACGCTTCATGCTAGAAATGTTACAAATAATTAACACACCAATAGAACAAAGAATTAATTTTAAAACCGATACAGACAATGTAGCTCAAAATTACAGACATTTAATTTATAAGAATAAGATAGGAAATTGAATAAGTTTTGAAAAATGTAATAGAATAATTTTGTTTCCTGTGTATTATTTTTACTATTTATTTTTCATGTTGTGAATTTTTGTAATTTAATTTAAATTTTGTTTTATAAAAATTTGTTTAAAATTTATAAACTTAAGATCCCTGAAGAAGCTGTCCATTGTGGCAGCGAAATATTGGATAAAATAAATTTAAAAAAAAAAATATATTTTTCTTAACCTGACCTTGAGCTTGATTTAAAAAAAAAAAGGAAGAAATAAAATTAAAAGGTCGAAAAAATAGACTAAATAAAAAAATTTATATTTAAGACTGTCTCCTAGCCTCATATAACACCTTTTCCTACAACACTCCGTTTTCTAGGAACCTATCTACAGTGTTGTAGGAGGGTTACCTGTATATAAATTTTATTAAAAGTTATTCCCAGCTAGCATTTGGGTGATCATTTTTTTTTTAAATCACGCAAATGAGATTTCTCATATGACTTTTGATGATTAAAAACAGATTTATCACTTGAGCAATTGAAAAAGTATGCATCATTGCCGAACAAATAAAAATATTGGCCAAAAAATAAACCCTAAAATTAACACAATGATAGAAAAACACCTTTCGCTATTTGTATTGGCAGTGATAAATTAAAGATAGCTGATTTTGGCTTAAGGGGGAAAATTTAATTTTCATTAAATTTGTGAATTTTCTCCAAAACTTTTTGATTTCCATCTTTAGCAAATTATCTTATTATTGCTCTGAAAAATTTAGTTCAAAGCATTTCTATTCTTATAATTGGTGATTTTTTAAGAGCTATAGGAAAGTTAAAAAAAAAACACATAAAATTCAGAAAAATGCATGAAATCTTTATTTGAATCGATAGTACGGTCCATATAATTTAATGTTTGAATTTATTTCATGCAAAAGTTGACCATGACTGCGCCTCAAATGGTCCATCCGCTTAGTCCAATTTGGCATACTCTTTCCAACATTTCGGCCGGTATCTCATGAATAAATGCTTCAATGTTGTCTTCCAATGCGTCAATTGAAGCGGGCATTTGTATATAGACAAGAGCTTTAACATAGCCCCACAAAAAATAGTCTAAATACGTTAAGTCGCACGATCTAGGCGGCCAATTGACCAGTGTTTTCAAAAAGATAATAGCTAAAAAATCACCCGATAAAAGAGATCTTAAAGTCAAAGTTCAAATTGCGGCAAGCGATCGCTCAAAGAAATTTAACAATTTGTAATGATGCCCAATCAAAAATTTTATTAGTATGTTGTCACAAATCGAAAAAGATTGCACAAATATATATAGATTTGCCACATTTTTTAAAAGTGCCTACATTTAAAATATTTTAAAATATCTGTTACGGCCAATTTTTTTTAAGAAAGTCCCTACGAATAGGAATTTTTCCCTACGTATAACATCACTGCTTCGAAGTTACCTAAAATTTGTAGAAAAATGGTTTTTATTCTCACAAAAATTAATAAAAGAAATCTAAAAATTTTAAGACGTAAAAAATGGAGCTTCCAACAAAGCAGTTTTGTAAGGGAGAAATGTTAGAGTTTTGCCTACCATCTCGCTTACGGAAGACCTGCATTTTATATGGTGAGTTTTCACTTTGAAGAAATACATTTTTGACACAAAAAGCTCCCCATTCAAAGCATATAAAGAGTGGTATGTGTAGCGTTCAGCTTTACACACTGAATGTTTTTTTACAGTTATTTTTTAGTATTCTCCCTTAAAAACCTGCTTCGTAGTAAGTGAAATGATATTTTTTCGTTTATAAAACTTGTTAAGAGCTCCTTCACCTACTTTACTGCATCTCTGCATATCTTATTGTCTAGCGCATAAATGTGCGCTCATTTTTTGTCTTTGGGATTTTCCATTTGGTGACTGGCGGCTTTTTTGGTGATTTTTGATATAACTGGCGACTTACTTGTGCTATTTATACCATTTATATTATTTTTGTTATTATTAAAAAAAAAAAAAAAAAAAAAGTCTGGCAACTTTTTTCAAGTGATTTTTGTTTTATTATCATTTTAAGTGAATTTTATATTCAGTCACTAATAAGTTCTAATAGTATGTATGCTGGTCAAAACACCAGTAATAAAATCGATGAGGCTGAATTGTACGATCTTATAAAGTTGTGTACTTAATTCTAGTTTTTTGATTTTATGTTATTTGAAAAAAATTAAAAATAAAATAACAAAAACTAAACAAAATTTACTTTCGGCGACTTTTTTTGTATATTTCTCTGTTTTGGCAATTTTTTACTGAAATATTATACTATCTTTTATGCAAAATTTAATTTAAAAAAAATCTTTCGATAACTGAACAAAATTGACGTTTGACAATTTTTGGCGATTTCTGACATCCAGTTTGGCGATGGAGCTCAAACAAATCTGACACCCCCTCTTTAGCACTTCGCAAAACTATGAAATTTTTTATTAGGTACAAGGTTTTTCAATGTACAAAGCAAAACGGCTAAAGCCACCGTTCCACTCCAAGCGTTCAATGCGTTAATGCATCTGTCCAAAAAGTAGTACAGTCAAATCCCGATAATTCGTAATAAACTGCCGGTCCCTTGAAAAAATCTCGTTAATTCGTAAAATTTCCATACATTTTGGTCCCCTCGCTAATTCTTAATTTTGTTTCAAATAAAATCTGCTTTACCTCTTATAAATCGTAATTGTTTGCTAACTACCACTTATAATTCGTTATAAATACAACAGAAACATGGAAAGAATGATTTTATTTTTGCATGGGTTTTTGCTTGTGTGTGGGGTTTATTTTCTTAAGATCAGTTTGAACAGTTTGTTACATGAATAATTTTTATATATTTTATTTTTAACAATTGTTTTTTATGTTTTTTTTTCGTTTTAGTAAATAAATTGAAAAACCCCGATTATTCGTATTTAATTTATTTTAACCCCGTTCAATCGAAACCCCGCTAAATTGAAAACCCTTATAATTCGTAAGAAATGGCCGGTCCCTTGCTATTACGAATTATCGGGATTCTACTGTAGTAAAAAATCGTGTTGACAAGCTACACAACAAACGCGTAGAATGTATATACGTACCGAAAGCATGAAGTTATTTTGCATGTGTCTTAAAAGTAAGATACACATAGAACGCGTGGTTTGGACATCCAGCCTAAAGGCCCAACCATAATATGCATAGCCTCTCAAATTTATTTAAAAACCAAAAATAATATAAACAAACATCTGATTCCGTACGGAATGTGCGATCAGTTTCGCACTTTGCTTAAGCAAATGACAGATTCATAAAATTTAACAAAAAGTTTCCTTAAGTTCATTATGGTCTGCCTCATATAATTTACATGTATTCGCACATTTTCTTAATCCAACTTAAGCACATTATGGTTATGCCTTAAGAATTAAAAGAGACCATTTATTATTCTGTTTGATGTTATGCTCGGCTTTTGAATGTGTTAGTGCTCTTAGCTGTTATGTTAATAATATGCATTGAAAATTTAACCTTTATTTTTCAAAAAAAAAAAAAATATAAAAAAGTATCGTCGTATCGACAGTAAAATATCGTCAATACCGATATATCGGCAAATGCGAAGTATCGCCGATATAGAGAAGTCGGAATCGGTATTCGTTACATCCCTACTTTATGTAGAAAATTTCTGAGTGGATCTTTTTATAGACTTGTAATACGTTTTAATAATTCTTGCATTTGGTATTTTGATGTTAAACTTAAGTTTAACATTTAAAACATGAAACGAAAGGAAAATATATAATAAAAAATAAATTTTAAATTTTATATATTTTTTCTTTTTAAAGTAAAAAACAATTCTTTTTTATCAACCTCTGATGGAATCATGCATTAACTATTCACAGTTACACAAAATCACTTACTATTTTTGAAGTCAGTTTAGTTTTCTTTCACTTGATATAACAAAAACTTATATTTAAAATAATTCCTGCATCTGTAGTGTACTTAACATTTTCAAACTTAAAAAAAGTTTTTTATTATAGTGAAAGTTTGTGGCTGGTAAGCATCTGCTTTGGTTGGCATGTTGTATGTGTGTGTGTATAAATATACATAAAACTTAGTTTTTTTTTAAATATGTAATTCATGGAAATACTTTAGCTAACACATACTTATAGGAAATGTTCTTTTTTAATATGCTCTACATATATTAAAACATATACAGGGTGCGCCAAATTCGACTGGCAGATTGGTCTATTGTAGCCGTTGTGCTGCATTCCTAGGAAATAATGATTGAGACATTAGAATTTTAAATAGAAAATTCCCCGATGAACTTTAAGAATGCACCGCAGCGATATTCTGGAGATTCCATATAAAGTAGCATGTCAAAGGGTACACTCATCTTCCACAGCTTTTTCAGCTTGAACTAGTATTTTAAGCCAGTAAACCGAAGAAGGCACACCCTGTACTAATATCTATATATCTATGTCAACATGACTTTTTTAATGCACATTTGTGTATTCAAATATGCACATGGTACATAACTTATTATTAGCATATGCATTTTTATGCACCTACTTGTACAATGTGCACATACTTGCATATGAACGGATCTTTTTTTTTTTTGAGCTGCATGAGTGAGAACTTAAAAACTTTTATTACAAGTCAGAAATATTGTTGAAATTAAATTTTTTTACAGTCTGGTAGATAGTTTCATGGCAGTTATTTTTTAAAAACGATTTCCGGCATATGTCCGTCTCGGCTATGAGTTACATGGTCTATTCAATCAGTCAAATTTTTTACTACACAGAAAAAATATCTTATTAAAATTTTTAACAACACACTTTGTTTAAAATATAATTTTTGTTCAACTAACTTTTTGTTTGATTCAATGAAAAAATTTACCAAATATACACTTTGCAAAATAGCACTCAACATAACATATTTAATAATGAAATATTTAAATACATATTTCTAGATATTCAATAAAACAAATATTTGAATCAACGTTAAAACAGTATTTTTACAACTCGTGTCCATTTTATAATAGGTCATAATTCTTATTCGCTTAACAGTTTTATTTGGTTAAATGTCTTTAGTTTTGCCAAAGTCTTAAGAAAAAGGTTTCCTGATGATCTGGCCTAAGCAACCAGCGAAATGCGCATAGGAACTAGCTTGTCCCCCAATAATAAATTTTAGTGTATTTATTAATTTTCATTAATAATGATCATAATAAATAAATAAATAAAGATTCGATAAACATTTTGTTTGATTTATTCAACATTTCCAACTATTTATTTTAAGAAATCACGTAAACATTTTGTTGAAAAAAAAAAAACATTTTGATCAACAACTTTTTTTATTGATTCAATAAACTTGGTTGTTGACTAAAAATTCAATAACTATACCAACAAACTATTTTTATCAATAATGCAAAAATCGTAATCGCAGAAAATTCAAAAATTATTTTTATCAAACATGCGATTTTCGTATTCAAATATGAAAATTATTTTTTTCTGTGTAATTTTTTCAATAAATCAATGGTGGATTGAATATTGGCTTCCAATGCTTCAAGAGTTGCTAGTTTGTTGGCATAAACCAATGACTTAACACAGCCCCATAAAAAGTAATTTAGAGGCGTCGTACGAACTAGGTGGCCAGTGAATAGGACCACTTTTCGAAATAAAGTTAGCAATAAATCGATTGCTAAGCGCGCTGTTTGGTAAGTTAAGCCGTCTTGTTGAAATCAACGACATGATGTTTAGCTGAGTAATTTTTGGAAATAAAAATACAGTCAGCATGGCTCGATAGTGCCCGCCATTCACCGTAACGGTACCTACTTGCTAATTTCGTGTTGTAAGCAATGTTCGAAAATAATCACTAATATCGCTCCTTAGTATACGGTTCGGTAGATTTGTTAAAGACACAGACGCTTTAGTGTTTGTGTAATAAATCGTTAAAAAATAACGTTTCCCTGTTTGTCATCTTTCGAACACAAAAATAATACTGTTCTTATCCAACTCAGCAAAAGATGAGAACATTTATTTAAACATTTTTTAAAAACCACAAACTTCATTGTGTTTGGTTCAGCCCATTAATGTATGTCCCGTTTGGCTGGTAAAAAAACAAAAGATTTTTTATAAAAACAAAATATACATACGAATAAAAAACAAAAAGCCAGCAAAATAATTTTACATAAACAAAGCATATACACGATACACACACAAGCTGTTCGTGCTGCAGTCGTTGCTAAAATTGTTTGTTTGTTCAGTTCTTTATCAATGTAATAAAAAGAAACGGTATAGAAAATTAAAATATAATGTTTGTCTATAGTATTTTTAACGAAGAACAGGACACTATATAATGTTCGGCTCTTTCTTTAAAGTAGTAACAAACGGTATTTAGGGTAGTGTTCGTTTGCACAAACACTAAAAGAAAGATATCATTCCTGGATGTGTAAGCCGAACGCTCAATAATATTCTGTTTATTTTCGAATACGGTTGTAAGTATGGTCTAAAGGCAGAATTAGTCTTTACTTTCTGTTCTGTTACGAATCAGCTGACTTGTTTTTGTTATTAAAAAACCTATGAAATTGATTGGTTTTTCTGTTCTGTTGCGGTTCAATTTGTTAAAATCAAAAACATGTTAAGTATTTGCAAGTGACAGCAAAATAAATAATAAAAAATGCATATTTACATTGAAATAAATTGTTTTTTTTTTAAGAATTCATAAAATTTAATTTTTTCATATTTATGTGGACAGATTCGATTATAGATTAACGTGAGTATCGTCCTAAGACCTTACCTCACGATGGTCCAAACCAAACCATCTGGTGAGTTAATATTAAGCACTTACCAAATGCCCCTGAGTGAGTTAGAATTCATTTGCACACACAGGTAGCAACTTTGAATGTGTAAACCCGTCGAAGAATACACATTCGTCCCTTGTTTGAGAACTGGAGCTATCTAACCTCCGCTGCTTATTGAATTCCGCAGCATCTGTCGAATAGCAACAGCACCCAGGAATCCCTCACAGCCCGAACTCTCCCCGAAGGTGAAAAATCAGACTTCAACGTGAGCGAGTTCCTACCCGCGACTTTGGGTTTAAACCACAGCCACTACGTGTACTCTGAATAGCGTCCCTCCAAAGGGCATCGACTCCCATAAGGCAATCATCCTGAAAGACAGGAAGCATTCCTTACAGAAGCCCACTAAACAGAGACCTCAACCACCGTCAGCCCAGCTTTTTCGCCAGGGGCAGCTGACTCCCGTAGTGCCTACTGTTCAAGTCCTTAGGTCAGACCTCGAGTGAATCCGGTCTATCCAGACCAAACGAACTCTAGCTTTCGATAGTTTCAGTGACGCCATCAAGCAGCATTTATGTGGACAATGGACCTACGGAAAAAGTAACTGTTACAATTTCATAACAGAACGGCACGGAACAGAACAGAAACAGAAAGTAAAGACTAACTGAGCCTTAAAGGTTTTAGGTATATTAGTATAATAGAATAATCATATAACAATATAATAGAAGGTTTGCAATTGAAAAAAAATCTTAGGGTCTAACGAATTCTTTTAAGCGGTCTATTTTTCGTAAATAATGTCTTATTCCTAAGTGTCTTAAAATGCAGCCATTTTTATTTTTGTATGATTTAACTTAAGAAATTGTGTCTATATGTAGAAAAGAAGTTAATGTTGAAGATGATGATACCAGTAAGTAACTAATGTTTATTGTACACTTGGATGGTCTTTGTGTTTTGAGTTCTCTTGTGTTTTATTCATACATATTACTTTTTTTCTTTGCAAGTGGTTTTGAGTAAAAACATTTAACTTTAAATATGAACTGAATAAGTTTTAAAATGGAGGACTTAAATAAAAATTAAATTTAAAAAGAAGATGTTTTTAAATAAACTTTATGTTTTTTAGGTTAATTATCATAAAACAAGTGACAAGACAGCAAAAGTCGTCTAGAAAAACTTTGATGTTACACAGAAAAAATTTTTTTCACCAATGAAAGCATTAATCAAAAATAAAATCAGTTTTAATTAGAAATGTAATCAAAAGAATTAAACGTTTAATCAAGCGAAGTAAATGTTAAATCAAGTGAATTTATTTACTGGTGCAAATTAATAGTATCTATTAAACATTTAATTCACTAGACTAAATTTTTCTATTTAAACTGGTTTAATTTTTGGTTCATGCTTTAATTGGTAAAAAATGTTTTTTCTGTGTACACAAAATGTTATTTTCACAATATTTTAAATAAATTAATTCAATTTAATTAAGGGAATTAAAAACAAGTAAGAATGTATAGTCGGTCAAGCCCGACCATATGATACCCTACACCACAGTATTAAAAAACACATCATGCTGATATGTCCATATAAATATGGATTTATCTATGTTTATAAAACTCATTAAAATCGGGTTAAAAGTTTGTGAGGGGAGAAATTGCCCCCTACCTCCCCTTGTGGTCCTATTTTTGAAAAACTGTATAGCTTATGTGTCCATATAGATATGGATCTATCTATGTTTTGAATTTCATTAAAATCGGTTTGAGAGGCAGAAATTGGCTCTATCTCCCCTCGTGGTCCTATTTTTTTTAAAAATTTATCCCTTTTGTGTCCATTAAGATATGGTTCTATGTAAGTTTTAAATTTCATTAAAATCGGTTTGATAGTTTCTGAGAGGAAGAAATTTCCCCCTATCTTCCCTCGTGGTCCTACGATTGGGCCCAATTTCAATAGGCTTGGTCCTTGTGTCAATAAGAACTTATGTCCCAAATTTTATCAAATTATCTCCAAAATAACGACCTGTACTTTGCGCACAAGGTTACATGGACATCCAGCCATCCAACCTGCCAGCCTGCCAGCCAGCCGGACGAACATCGTTAGTTCGACTCAGAAAGTGATTCTGAGTCGATCGGTATACTTTAAGGTTGGTCTAGGACCAATATTTTAAGGCGTTACACACATCAGCACAAATGCATAATACCCTCTTCACTATTGTTGTGTGGGTATAATTACCAAAACTTGTAACTACATAGAAATTAGACTTGAAAATTAAAGCATGATTTAAAGAAAAGGGTTAATCGTATGAATAATTTACAGAAATTTTATGTAGTTAACTTCATCTATACTTATTTAATGTTGAAATATAAGAATATAGCACTCGATACTCTTGAGCAACCGACATTTAACTGTCCATCAGGGTGCGTATTAGGGATGCCAAACGGGAAATCCCGAAATCCCGGGATTTATCGGGATTTATTATTAAACCCGGGATTTTTAATATATCAATTTTTGTGTACAAAAATGTTCGTTTTTATTGAATTTTTATAATCTATACAAAAAAAAATTATTAAAAATTACATTTCAGTTGTATTTTTTATTTTTATAATTCTTATTTTTCTTTTTTTTAAATATATGTTATATAGTATATCTATAATACCTTTTGAAAATTCATATATAAATAAAAAAGTGTTGTTTATTTAAAAACAAATTAAGAAAAATCCCGAATCCCGGGATTTTCTAAATCCCGATTGGCATCCCTAGTGCGTATATGTATGTACCAAAAGTGCCAATTCTTTTTGTTTTTACACCATAAATAGCACCCTTTATTTTAATCTGGTCCATTTTTCTTGTATTTTAATGTTAATATATTGAAAAGGGAAAAGTACCAATTTAACCCCGTTTAACCCTTAAAAATAACCAATTTTGTACATTAAAAAAGAAAGGAAAGAAAAAGTACCAAATGAACCAATTTTTTGTCTTTTTACATTAGAAAAGGTACCCTATATTTTAAACTGGACCATATTCTTTCTCTATGCAAAATTTTTCGAAATGAGAAAAACTTCCAAAGCTAAAAAGGGTAATAACAGTGTCAGATTTTCCTCATTGTAAGCCCCCAGAAAGTACACTGTATGTAAATGTAGGCTACTTTCTGTATACATGTCAAATTTATTGAAAAGAGAAAATGTAGCAATTTTATCCCGTTTTTAACCCTTACTTAAAAAGGACTAATACTATACCTTAAAAAGTAACTTATATTTGAATCTAGACCATATCCAATCTTTATACTAAATTTATTAAAAAGGGGAAAAGTACCAAAGTTCCAATTTTTCTCAACTAACCTACTAACAAGTACCTTATATTTGAATCTGGTCCATATGCTATCCAAATCCATTAAGTGGTTTTCACGTTATTGAGCCACAAACATCTAAACATACAAACTTTCTTATTTATAATATCGCAACGTAGTCATATCTGAAAAAAATCAAAAATTTTAATTTTTTTTTTAATTCCCTATGCAAATCACCGCGAAGCTCTACGCTTATCTGCAGGAATGAAACCAGACTCTCTGGCGGGAATCGAACCCGCAACACCGGCGCTGATAGATAGCTCACTACTAGCTAGCCCACCGGGGCACTCAAAGTTATTTAAGCAAAAGTGTTGCTTTATATCTTCATTATATGTAAAACAACCTAGTAAAAACTTCGCCTACAAAATAATGTTTTGAGTAATCAGAAAAACATAAGAGCACTACTTACAATTCTACTGAAAGAACCAATGAATTTTACAAGGCATGTCCCAAAATGAACGCTTTCAAAAGTAAGTCATTATTTATTTTATCTGCATACATCCAGAAAAAAGTAGTTATAGAAGTTGTTATAGATGTAGTTATAGAACAAAGCTACAAAATAATGAGTTAAAGAAGCTATTCATTTTGAAAAAGTAGGCGAAGTTTTTACTGGGAAATTAATATTATATCTCAAACTGAACCACCCCAGTAAAAACTTCGCCTACTTTTTCAAAATGAATAGCTTCTTTAACTCATTATTTTGTAGCTTTGTTCTATAACTACATCTATAACAACTTCTATAACTACTTTTTTCTGGATGTATGCAGGTAAAAAAAATAATGACTTACTTTTTAATGCGTTCATTTTGGGACATCCCTTGTAAAATTCATTGGTTCTTTCAGTAGAATTGTAAGTAGTGCTCTTATGTTTTTCTGATTACTCAACACATTATTTTGTAGGCGAAGTTTTTACTGGGACAGTTATAGCAAAATATAGTTTATTGAATCTTTTAATAAAGGTACATTTTGAAAACTTTAATCGCCAAGTTTGCTTTTTTTGAGATATGAGTATGTTGCAATAAAAAAGCGATATGTAGGATTGAACATTTTTGCTAAAACAGAAAATTTTTCAAAAATCTAAAAACATTTTTTTTTTAATTTTTATATTTCGAATAACTTAAAAATTCCTTTTAAGTGAAAATTTTTAAAAGTTTTTAAATTTTCTTTTTTTTTAAATTTCAACATTTATAAAATCTTGGATTTTGGATTCTTTTTAAGCAAATTTTTCAGAATAAATACAAATTTTTCGATAGCTGTTCTAAATATCAAAAATTCCAAAATTTCCTTAGACATTTTCCTTTTAAGGAATTTTAAAAAAAAATTAACAATTTAACTAAAACAAAAAATTTCTCCTTCATGTCAAAAATATCCCTTTAAGGTAAATTATGCACAGCAATCTAAATAAAAAAAAAAAACAAAAATTGTAATAACTCTTTTTCATGGTTTTTTTTTTATTGAGATTTTACGTTTTCATTGTTTTTATTTCGTTTATAGCAAAAACTTTCCAGCTAAGAGGGATTTCTTCCATATCTATGTCTATGAAAATTTCCTTTAGCCCCTTTGAAAGTGTTGATATCTCTGTTTTTCATTTAAGGTAAACAACTTTCACATGCTTTTAAACTTTGACATGTTGAACATACCTACACACACATTCAAACAAACACAAATTTCTTCATAAAGGACATATACGTGCCCTTCATGTTTCATATACGTATATTGTACTCACATGGGTAAGTTTAAATTCTTCTCCTTATCTTTTTACTCTCACATGAAAATTCATAAAATCACATTTCCTTGCAAACTTTTGTTTTTTGAACAGTCGTGTGTGTAAGTGTGTAATTTTCTTTACTTCACTTCAGGTGAGTGTTGAGTTTTCCTCTTACTTAAGTCAATGTGTCTAGTGTCTTAAGTGAATAGTTTTTTTTTGCCAATTTCTTAATTATTTCATGTCAGTTCTAAAGTTGACTTCATAAGAAGTTTGGGGAAAAAAGTGTTGACATCACATTTTTGTTTAAGAGTAAAATTGTAATTAAGGAAATTTGTTTTGCATGTAGAATATAGCAATTAAGGTAATAAGGGCTAAATGGATTTTCTATTCCGAGATTACATTTTGAAATTTTTTTTAAGTTTTAAAATTTTGCTTTCATTCATTAATAGTCCCATTGTAAAATAAAATACTTGATATACTCTAACTGATAACTTCTGGGCAATATCAATTAAAAAGGTTTGTATTTACTTAACGAAAAATATGAATTAACTTATAAATTTTACTTTTTATCTTTTATTAAAATTATGTAATATTTTTAAATCGGGTGATTTTTTAAGAGCTATAGGAAAGTTAAAAAAAAAAACACATAAAATTCAGAAAAATTCATAAAATCCTTATTTGAATCGATAGTACGGTCCATATAATTTAATGTTTGAATTTATTTCATGCACATGTTGACCGTGTCCAATTGGCATACTCTTTCCAACATTTCGGCCGGTATCCCATGAATAAATGCTTTAATAATTAGTACAGAACAGAACAGAAGTAAAGGAAAAAACATGTAAAATCAATTAAAATGGATAATCATTCAGGAAAGCAAATTTCGATCTACCAAATGTTAAAATACAATTTGGTTTAAGGATTGATGTTTGACTAGTGACGTCAGCAGTCGTCGATGGCTGCGAGTGTAAGACGGCAAATCCATCTGAGGAGATCGAGTGGTTGCGATCGAAACATGTCATGGTAACCTGCCGGCCAGCGTTCGAGCCCGAGCCACGTCAAGAATGAAAGATTATCAATAACAATTTTAATTAATTTTCATGTTGTAAAATTCCTTTCTTCACAAAAATAATTTAATATAAATTAAATTTCATGAACTTAAGCCTAATTAAAAATATTAAAAATTTGGATTAAATGCTTTAATGTTGTCTTACAATGCGTCAATTGAAGCGGGCATGTGTGTATAGACATGAGCTTTAACATTGCCCCACAAAAAATAGTCTAAAGGCGTTAAATCGCACGATTTAGGCGGCCAATTGACCGGTCCCGAACGTGATATAAAATGTTTACCGAACTCGCCTCTCAATAAGTCCATTGTTAAGCGTGCTGTGCGGCATGTGGCACCGTCTTGTTGAAACCACATGTCATGCAAGTCAAACTCTTGCATTTTGGGCAAACAAAAGTTGGATATCATCTCACGGTAGCGCTCACCATTCACAGTTACGTAAAGTACGGTCCAATGATGCCACCAGCCCATAAACCGCACCAAACTGTGACTTTTTCTGGATGCATTGGTAGCTCTTGCAATGCTTCTGGCTGATCTTCACTCCAAAATCGACAATTCTGCATATTAACGTACCCATTGAGCCAAAAATGAGCTTCGTCGCTAAACACAATTTTTCGATAAAAAAGTGGATTAGCTCTCTTAACAGAGCACGCGTTTTGATAATAAAATTCAATAATTTGCAAGAGTTATTCGTTTGTAAGACGATTCATGGTTAAATTATAGACCAAACTGAAGATGCTTGACAGTTGTACCTCCGTCTACCTCACCCATTTTTATTTAAAAATTTATAGTTTACCAATATAACGGCTTCAACCACGTTTGAAGACTCTAGCTATGATAGTTCTTCAGTTACGCGGTATTTGATATGTGAATTCTATGGGGGGTAGTGCCTACAGCCTTAACTTTTATTTTCAAAGGTGTAGTTTACTATAAGAATGACTCCTACCAAGTTAGAACATTGGCGTCCTATGGGGGCACCACCTTCCCTGTTGATATCTAATTTCGATTTCGGGGTTAGAAGATCCTACTGCAAAAAGTGAAAGAAAATGGCTGCAGTGGCTCTTAAGATATGCGATACTTAATATTGGCATCCAATGCAGGGTACCACTTCCCCTGCCCCTATTTAAAAAATAGGCAGCTTATTTTAGTTTCGGGGCTCACGCGGTTCTACTGCTTAATTTTAGGAAAATCGGTTCGGTAATTTAAGAGTCTACAAGCCAACAAACAAACAGACAAACATTTTATAGATTTTAATAAAGGAAGTAATTTTACAACATGAAAGGACACAAATTTTTTTTTTAACTGTTGTCGGATCGTATCTAAATGTTTCGAGAACAACCACCTTCTCATCATCATATTTCTTTGCAGTTTTACCCCTTCCGCCACTGCACCGGCTGGCAGTCTATAGTCAAACATCAATCTTTAAACCAATGGAATTTTAGGTGGATCGAAATTTGCTGTAATAATTTATCAATGTTTTTGATTTTTTTGCTTTTTTCCTAACTACTGTACAGTACTTTCGTACTGTTGTCAATAATTTTTTTTAATCTGTGTTCTTTTTTTGTCTTTTGACCTGTTTGTACAACTTGAGAAGAAATGTAAACATATCGTCAGTTCATTATTGGTTTGACCTACCAACTATTTAAAAGAAAACCCGAGCTAGGTATAGGGAATATATATTTATATTGAATACCACCTTTCTGAATTGAAGCCCTGTTTCATGAAATTTTTTATGGCTCCGGATATTAAGCGTTAATTTTGCTCCATATTAACAATTTTAAAGCTTACTAAGTAGTGTTTTGCCTTGCACGCCATTGTTTGGCGAATGCGGCAAATTCCTCATACAAAATCGTATAAAATAAACTTCACTTTTACTTTGCTTCATTGCCATAAGAAAAAAAGAAGTTAAAAGGCAAAATAAAATGTCAACCACACAATACAGAGCAGTTAATATACATACGGATGCAGCACAAAAAGCTACTTTTTTTAAAAAGACTTAAAAAAGTGGCGTTTGTGGCACAAAAATATACTTTTAATTTCCAGATTCTTTCATGAACGTTCACAAAAATTAAAATTTTTTTGAGCCGGAACCATTGGTGAAATACAAAAAAATTCTAACGGGTTTTCGGAAAATTTCATGAAATCGTTCGTTGTCGTTTTCCCACACTACGATTTTTTGGCATACGCGCCGAACCAATAACGATCTGACGATAACTAGAGCTCGTGCAATAACTTTATACGTAATATCCTAAATTAAGTTGAAAGTTAATCAACATTTTGTGAAATTAACAAATATTTAGTTTCAACTTAAACTTCACATCCATGAAACCAAAATCAACTCAGGAAAAAACACTTTTAAGTGAAACTGAATAATTTCTTATTTTTTAAATTTATAAGATTGAAGGCCCAACTATAATATAAGCTTGGCTAAGCTTCTGCCAAAAATTTACAAAATGCATTTCTTGACGTGAATAGCCAAAAGTTCACGTATATTATGCAAAAAAGTGGCTCCAAATGAGTCCGATAAATTATTTGAATATGGGTTTTAAAAATTATGTAATTGATTTGTAATGTATTTTACTTTTATAACAAACCAATTAAGTTTCCTCTATTCTGTCTCACTAAGTAAAAAGACAAACCATGCTTTGCTTACGAGCGACAAATAACTATTAAAACTCGTTTATTTAAAAATTAAATTTTTAAATTCACAATGAAAAAATAACCAAAAAAATTAAATACCGCTACGTAAGAAGAATTAAAGAAAAACCAAAAGAAAAAATACAATTCTTTACAAAATTCTTTTGGGCAACAACAAATAATGAATACATATGTATGTTTGTATGTTCATGAACTATAAAGCTACAAAATTATACGTGTGTGAAGATAAATCTGTGGTTTTCATGGGCAACCGCGTATGTCTTAAAATAAAATTTTTCAGGAGAGCCGAAAAAACCATTCTAGATCAAACTATGGGTTAGATATTGCACCTTTTCAACTTTGTAATTGAGTTAAAACACAGGAATGGGTCTATCTGCTTTTAAAAATTTTTAAAAAAATGTAAAGAGCATTTAAAATTAAGCAATATAGCATCAACATTTCAAAATCGAAAAAATAGACATAGGCGGTTGCCCATGAAAACCACAGAAATATGAAAAGTTAAAATATAAAATATAAAAAATATTTTAAAAAAATATCGCATGCGTATTATAAAGAAAATACGACTATTTATACGAAATTTTACAGTTTTTATGAAAAATTAATAATTTTTATTTAATATTTAAAACTATTTAGATATTTCGTTAGTCTTTTTATATAAAAATTTATGATTTTTGAAAAAATACGACTTAGAGTGAAATTCACATGAAAGTGCTGTGTGAGGGATATGGCCACTGTGTCCAAACCCTTTGATCTCAGGGAATCAAACCTAATGGAAAATTAAGCCTATGGACAGGGCTACAATAACCAATAAGCACTTTATCCAAATTGTATTTGTGAAAATTTTTATACATTTTTGAAAATTTGACTTAGAGTGAAATTCTCTTGAAAGTGCTGTGTGAGGGATATGGCCACTGTGTCCAAACCCTTCGATCTCAGGGAATCAAACCTAATGGAAAATGAAGACTATGGACAGGGCTACAATAACCTATAAGCACTTTATCCAAATTGTATTTGTGAAAATTTTTATACATTTTTGAAAATTTGACTTAGAGTGAAATTCTCTTGAAAGTGCTGTGTAATTAAAAGTAAACATTTTCAATTACTAAGATAGATAGCGAACTAATTGGTATACTAAGTAATAACAATATTGTATTAAATAAATAATAAATTAGCTCTGATCTGAACAGCATTTAAAAACACAAAAACAAAATAAAAAATATTTGATTTCTTACGGAAAGTTCGATTAGTTTCGTACTTTGCTTAAGCTAATGACAGATTTATATAACTTAACAAAAAGTTTCCTTAAGCTCAATAATGTTTGACAAATATGATTTACATGTGTTCGTACAGTTGCTTAAGCCAACTTTAGCACATTATAGTTGGGCCTTTGGCAGTTTTATTTAAAATTGAATAAAAATTAAAAAAAAAAAAATTATTTTAACAAATAGAAACTGGGAATTATTTCCTTCCGAAGATTACTTTATATTATGGGTGCTTTCGTAAATGCATCACTGCGCTGCATCAGTGATTTCGAGTGGTAATATATTTATCAGTGAAGTAAATGTGGACCGAAAAATTGTGAAATACTCCACAAAAATAATAGTCACACAATAATATTTTTTTTTTCCTTTATTTATTCCTCGAGGGAACATAGGGCTTCAACAAGATATTTCCAACTTAATCTATTGTTCGCAATTATTTTTGCCTCTTCCCATGATTTATTGATGGCCGCAAGTTCTCTCCTTACAGACCTACGACAGGTATTTTTGGGTCGACCTCTTTGTCTGCTTCCATGTGGATTCCATTCAAGTGCCATCCTGGTTACATTATGTACTGGCTTTCTTAAGGTGTGTCCTATCCATTTCCACTTTCTGCGTTTTATCTGTATGTGTATAGGTTCTTCTTTGGCTAAGCTCCAGAGGTTTTCATTTGTTATTGTGTTTGGCCAGTATATGCCACATATAATCCGAAGGCTTTTATTTATAAAAACTTGTAACCGCTGCCTGATCGATTCACTGGCCAGCCGTATAAAACGGTCGACTTAACACAAGCGTTAAAAATGCGGATCTTTGTTGTTCTCGTGATTTGTGGTGCTCGCCATATATTTCTTAGTCTTCCAAATGCACTCCTTGCTTTATTGAGCCTATTCGAAATGTCCTCATTAATGCCACCGCTTGTAGACATTCTGCTCCCTAAGTAGCAGAAGCAGTCAACGTATTCTATTCGGTGGTTGTTGATGGTGATATGACCGTTGCTTCTATTATGTAGACGCATGGCGTACGTCTTTTTTATATTTATTTCCAAGCCAACTTTTCTGGCTATCTTCACAAGATCGTTTGTTTTATCTTGCATGTCCGAAAGTTTGTGTGAAAGAAGGCAAATATCATCTGCATATTCTAAGTCCTCCAGATGTCTTTGAAAACTCCACACAATACCTCTTTTTTTCAGAAATGACTTTATACACTACCAGACTATTATATTGTATTTTTTTTGTTGAGTTAAATACATTCAATTTATAAAGTATCACTATCCAGTCTGACACAAAGAATGCGGACGAAGGCCTTAGCCTTCCGCTGGTGTCTAATAATTGTAAATTTTTCTGTACCCCATTGCTGTCCAACGGAAAGCTAAGGTAAAATGTAACAAGAAAATACAATATAATAGTCTGGTAGTGTATAAAGTCATTTCTGAAAAATTGGAGCAATAGGACTATTACAAAAAGCTTTATGAAATACATAACTGAAATTTAGCTCATAGAATAAATTCGAAGAATGAAAAATGTTGAATATAAAAATTATTTTATTAAAAAAATTTGTACTTCAAGTTGTACAAATAAAATGTCGACGAAAGTGGACAAAAAACATAATAAACAAATATATTCAGTTTTTCAAGACAAAGTCTTGACAGAAAGAATACGAAAAACAGAAGAAAAGGAAGCAAAAGGAAGGAATAAATTGAAAAATGATAATAACAGCAAATTTCGAGCCACCAATACCACTGGTTGAAGATTGATGTTTGACTGTTGGCTGGCAGGCACCGCAGTGGTGCAGAGGTTAGAACTCGAAGAATTCTGATGAAAGAATGTGGTGATTCTTGAAACATGTAAATTCAACCCGGGTTCGAGCCCCATCTCAGCCAAGAAAATTATCAAAAAATTTTAATAAAATTTCATGTTGTAAAAATTCCTTCCTTCAGTAAAAATATTTTAATGAAAATTTAATTTGATGAACTCAAGCCTAACTTAAAATATCAAAAAAAAAAAAAAAAAAAAAAATATTTTCTTAAAATGGCAAAAAAAAAATATCAGAAATGTTCCACGCTATTAAAATTTCTTTAAACGAACGATAAAACACATTTAAGTTGAAAGCGAAATTAATCTTTCTCTAAAAAATAATAAAGTATATTCAAGGCAATAAAATTAATGTACAGAATCTTCCGATAGGGACTTCCAAATAACAAGAACAATGTTAACCTTAAGGCTTCAATTGTTGCTGGATAAGTAATGATTAGATGCAGTGTTGCCACGCGAATTTCGATTCGATTTTTCCTACACGTTTTAGTCATTCAAATCTTAGAAAAAACTATTGTTATAAATAACTAATTTTATTCGCATATTAATAACAAAAAAGGAAATAAAACAAAAAAAAAAAAAAATTATATGTACGTGTGCGATTATAAGAGAAAAAAAAAAAACACCGTGCAGTGGTTTTGCTGGGGTCTGGTATAGAGCCGCAGCTAGTCCATGAATGGCCGTCTCCGGCGAATCTTCTGAAAGTTAATTAATTTCGTATTTAGCTAAACTGCGTTCTACACCAAGAGAAAAAACATATTTCAATATGGTCACCTCTAACAACACTATTTTTAAAGAAAATTTAGAACATATAATGTTTAATTTTACCATATTATTGTCACCGCCAACCTTATTATTGTTAAAAAAGTCCGTCATCTAGAACACCCAACCAAATTATGGTTGCCTTTAATCATGTCATGGTGAAATATGATAATAATTTGTTTCAAAATTAACAAATGTATTTTCCTCTTTTCCAAGAGCAACATGCTATGTTTGAAAAACAACCATGGTATTATAAGAGTTTAACATATTTTAGTTATTATTAACCATAATATGTTCGGGGCAACCTGCTGCTTCTTGACAGGGGTAAATAATCCCCATATATTGAATGGTGGTGACAATAATATTGTTAAATTAAACACAATATATTCTTTAAAAATTGTTTTATTGGTTATCTCTGCGTGTATATGATAGGGTTAAGTAGAGTTGTCAATTATTCTCCTTTCAGCTTTGTTCGAATAATTCAAAGAATTGTTTTTGTTCGTTCGATCCACAATTAAATCTGAAAAATTATTCGAATAATCGATGAGAATAACGAATAAAAAAATTAAATATTTTAAATAAGATACATCCGTAATATGAGATTTTTTGGCCTGTTTAGGCTTATTGTATTACAATGAAACTATAAAATAAATAAATAATTTACAACTATGCAAAATATTCCATTTTCTTCTTTATTTTTTCTCAAATCCACTATGACTTCTTTTTTTGATGCGTACAACTTTTCATCTTAGCTCCATATTGTTGTATTACTTAAAGGAATCGTAAAATCCTTAACTCTTAAATAATCCGATACAACTTTGGATTTTCGGAAGGCGTTTGCAGACCTTTCATCTTCAGCCAAACTTCTGCGTACAACTTCTTCTAGAACCCAACCGCTGCCTCTCTGAATGTATTTTTCCATTGGAAGAAGTTCGACATATTTTGATGTCGTTGGATTATCTTCTACTACATCGTTTTCTATTGTAATATTGTGACACTATGTTCACACTTTAAACGTGTTTAAACAACTCCAGCGTGATTAAACTCTAATCACATCAAAATCAAGATGATTAACCATATATTGAAGTTATTTGTTAATCACTTCAAATTGACATGATTACAACTTAATCACTTCATTGACCACATCGAATCCTCTGAACATACCTCAAAATGAGTATAATATAGAATCGGTCACCATGTAAGTACCCCTCGCGTGTACAACCGACCATGATTTCTTCTTAATGTTTTTATTTGACTTTAAATAATTCGTAAATTTTCATTTTTCCATAATAAATATTTTTAAAATGTTCTTCTGATCACTTTATTTAAGTATTTTTATCCATTTTTAATAATTTAAAGATATTTAAATTAGTTTGTTGCATTTTTTTCTTTATCATCTGTCATCTAAATCATCTCAAATGTAATGTGCACGGCTCTGATTAACTTAATTAACATTTCATGAAAATTGTTTAACGTTTAACGCTGTTACAGTTGTTTATCAAAGATTTGTTTAATACGAACATAAGATACATTTTTGAAATACAATGAATACTTAACACGGTTTTTGCCTACTAAACATTGAGATTAACTACAATGAGGGCTATAGCAACAATATTTTTTACTTTTTCTACATTTTGTATAAAATCGCTAAAAACGTAGTAGAATAAATCAAATTTTAATCTTTTAATTCTTATTAGTCTTTTATTAATTTATTTATTTTTTTTTTTGGCTTTACTTAAAACTAAAAAAAAAACTTTTGGCTAACTATGAAAGTTATAATGCCAGGGTATCACACAATTTTCAGAGCCTCAACCACAAGACCTCGTTCGACCTAAACCTTCGTATAGGAAGGCGAGAGCTTCCAACATCCGCTTCGGAGTATTTTTGAAAAACGTCTGAGTTATATTTGGTTCTCCACCAGTCACGTTGAGTTATAAATGGTTTTCCACCAGACAAAAACCATAAATTGAGGTTAAAAACGATTGCACAAAATCAATGGTGACAGCCGCTAAAACCGTAACTCGGTACAGTTATACGACGCCAAGCCATTAACCAATGCGGGGTTACACCGCAAAACGCAAGAAAAGCAGACAAACAAGAACGACCTGATTGTCCTTTGAACAAAAATGACAGCGAGCGCGAGCTGCTTCTCCACTCAGAGCAGTTTTACGAGTGAATTTATTTTTTAATAAAAAAAAAAAATTGTTTGATTAATCGACATAATTTAATCGATTTATTCGTTATTCGAAAATCGCCATTTTAAAATTATTCAAACAAGAGTTTGTTTTTGTTTGATCGATTAATCGAATTATTCTTAATCGGTTGACAACTCTGCTTATAAGCCAAGAAACATCCATCAGTTTAGACTCTAAACACTTCTCGGATTTTGGCTCTAAAGTTTAGTGAAGGTGCTTTGGGAAATGCTCTAAAAATGCCACTTTAATTTGATGCAAGCAGTGGGATGTTGTGAAATTTTAAATAAATTCCAAATAAATCGTTACTTAACTTATGCACCAAAATCTATTACTCAATTCTTGGGGGAGTATAAATATTAAAGACTTAACACAGCGAAGTATTGTATTTTAGATAACACATTTTTTTCAATATTTTTCTTATAACCTTTTTTTAGGTAAAAACTAATTACTTTTTTAACATACATTTCCCAAAAGTAGCCTCAAGTGTTTGTATAAAATCAGTGTAATACTTTCCACACTTGAGATATAATTCAACTTTTTCAATTTGGATTTATTTCTCTACATTTCGTTTTAGAAATTACTCTATTTTGCTCTAGTGCAACGGAAATGAATGAAAATTTCGAATTCAAAAACAAAATGTGCTACCAAACTAAAAAGCTAACGAGTTATATTTTTTTCTTTTAAAAATTTTTCGTTGATTTTTCGTTTGTACTTTGTAGCAAAATAAGATTTCAATCAAACTGATGGTGTTGGAATAAAAAGTATACAGACATGTTGTGTCTATGAAAACTGAAATAACTAGAACTGGGTTATAAAGTTTAGTAGATCTTTAAAAAATAAAAAATGTGCAAGAATGAATAAACGAAAAATAGCAAGAGAAACAAAAAATCATGTATTTCATTTTCACAGATGGATAACAGGCACACAGGATGAAGTTTGGATATTTGTTGTGCTATTAGTTTGTTCTAATACGGATGCATGTGAACATGTCGATGCATATTTGGATAGATTCAAGTGGCTGTTGAAAAAAAAAATTTTTTGTACATGACCAAATAAAAATTTCGAGCTTGCATTTTTTTAAAAGCATTAAGATGACTTTAATGCGAACTATTGAAATTAAAAAATTTAAGGACAATTTAATAAAAATGTTCGGAGTTTAAGAAAGTTGAAGGGAAATTCTATATTTTTTTAATTGATATACTTAAAGTGAATTTAAATATTGTGTATATATTTAATATTGGTAACTTTTAAACAGCAAATCAATAAAAGTCCTTTCAAATTTAAAATTTCCCCAGAAAAACTATTTTATTTCAAATTATCGTGAAAATTAAATTTTTGTTTTCAAATATATTAGTGTAAAGCATCATATGGCCATGCTTGAGTGTACGCGATTAGAGACCCACAGATGATTTTGAACCACAAACACAATATTATGTTATGAGATTAAGATTCTTAAAAGAGTTTTTTCTTTGTGCCAAATATGTATTATAAATATCTACATCACAGAAAAAAAATTTAGCATCAGTTAACGTATTAATCAAAAATAAAATCAGTTTTAATTAAACATTTAATTAAGTGAATTAAACGTTTAATCAAGTGAATTAAACGTTTAATCAAGTGAATTAAACGTTCAATCAAGTGTATAAAACGTTTAATTGACAATAATAATTTGCGCCAGTAAACAAATTAATAATATCAATTAAACGTTTAATTCACTTGATTAAATTTTTAATTAAAACTGATTTTATTTTTGATTAATGCGTTTACTGGTGCAACATTATTTTCTGTGATCGTTCTAAGATTTTTTCCGTCTAAAAAGTTTCGAAACACCTCTTTGCTTTTCTGTGTTGTACAGTGTAATTTAAAAAAAATTTATTTATTTGATAAATAATTTGGTAACAAATCGGGTTTAAATTTATCCACTTTAAATTGAGCTTATTGGTTCTTCATTAGTTATCCATTAGTTCACCATTTATTTACCCATTCACTCTTTGCTGTTTTCTCCAAAACAAAAAAAAAAAAAAAAAAAATCGTTTGATGTCTCCTTAGACTGATTCAATCCAATTATTTCTCATTACATTTTAGTGCTTTTAAGTTGATTTTTTTTCTTTTCCCTCTTTTTCCTTTGTTAATGTCAAAGAACTCGCCCGTTGAGAATATCAATTGAAAATAAACCAAATTCAGTTGCTTTTACACAATCGAAGTAGAAGAGCTTCTTCAATTCTAATTAATTGACTTTTTTCCACTTTTTCTTTATAATTTGTTTTTGTTTGAATATCAAGTTTTGTGTGAGAGAAAATTAATCTTTGCAAAAGTTCAAAACGAAATCTCAAAGTGATTGGAAATGTGGTGTTATAGTGGCACTAATTAAAGACTGCACTATGGGTTTAATGAAAACTCGGTTATTAAAAATAAAAAAATTATTGATTTCAGTAACGTTTGTAAATTTTTCATATCAAAAAACCTGTTTTATATTCGAACGTAAAAGTTTTTCCATAATAATTTCACTGAATAATGATTAAAGCATAATAAAAATTTACCGTTAATCCGAATAACATATTTCTCTTCGAACTCTTCCTTAAATTAAAGACCATGTAAGAAATTTTTTTTGGAATAATTTCTATCACATAGCATCTCTTTTAAGGAAGATAATATTAAAGAAAACATGCATTAAAACATTCTCACAAGTAAGAAATTACGTTTTTACAACTTTGCAGTCTGCTTGTTCATCTTAGTGAATGAATTTATGCGAGTTTGTAAAATCCAAATATTTTTCTATAACAAAATAATAAAATAATATGGACCTTTAGAAAGAAATGCCCATGTCCGTTTAAAATATATGTCATTTTTGAATCCAATCATGATGAATGAAACCACTACGACAACCCGAAGTGCAAAAACCCGTATGTTAAGCCCGGCCAACCACCCACATCAACGCCCAAGTCAAATATCTATTGAGTCAAGGTAAGTCTATGTATTTAAAGAGTTCAGAATGGTCGAATCCATTATGAGCTGTTGAAATCGGGCTAAATGAATAACAGTTGAGCTGCAGCAAATGCAACTGATTCGATTCCAATAGGGCGAAAAACGGGCAAAGTAAGCGTCCAGACTTGAAGCCGTTATTGTTTTAAATATTGTCTGCAGGAAAGACACGAGAGGCTCAGGCGGGAATCGAACCGGCAACCCCGGGGCTTATAGACTAGCTCACTACTAGCTAGCCTACCGGGGAACTCTTAACCCTTGTGTAGGGTTAATTAAACCAAGAAAGCGTAAATTGTTATTAGCTCTCTGTTTTTTTCTATTTGCTCCATTTTCTATATATTTCGCCATTCATTAGAAATCTTAAAAGATTCCTATTAATTAAATGACTTTTAGTCAATTGGAAATTGTAAAAATAATTAAATATTAAGAAGAAGAAGTAAGAACTCTAAGAAAGTATGAAAAAAATACTTAACCACAAATACACAGAAAAAATTATTGCCGAATTATTTTCAAACAAACGCTTGTTTGAATTTTTTTTTTAATTTCTACAAATTGTTTTACTGATTCAATTAAAATTTTTGTTTGATTTTTATTTAACCAACAAAAATGTTGACAACCATTCAAAAATATAATACACGCGTTATTGGTTTCAAGTTTTCATAACTTTGTATGAAATATTTAACGCTTTTTAATGTTGTCGTCTTTTTGCATTTTTTTATTTGATCGTAAGCAACACTTCCTAATGTGAAATATAAGAACTACAACAAAAAACACATACATTCTATTTTTGGACACTTTAAAAAAGTACAACAGTAAGAAAGATGAAGAGGTTTGAAGTAAAAAAAAAACAAAAAAATAGCAGGTAAAAAAACGTTTCACTCTTTTTAAACAACAGAAACAACAACAACATTATAAGAAACAAAATAAATTGTTGGTTGGTTTCAAAGTTGGTTAAAAAAAAAACAAAATCCCGTATTCAATTTTTTCAAACTGTTTGCTTAAATACATCAAATACAAAAATATAATGATGACGAAAAACATATCGAGTCGGTCTGTCGCCGTTTTTGGGTTACATTTCTTCATTAGCAAAGGAAAGGATACAGCAACAGTGAGTGAGGACGAAAAACAATGTGTGTATAAAAAAAGACTTCGTTCAAAAATTATTCCAACAAAAAAATGTGTCTCAAAGCCAGCCGGCCACTCTGCTCTCTCTGCCATCATCTTCTAATACAGTGCCTGCTTGTGTGCGCATCATTGCTGTGCAAAAACCTTTTTTTTTTGATTTTGAAATTTAGTATATGAATTTCAGTAAACTTTTTGTTTGATTCAGTTAAATTATTTGTTTGAAAAAATCAGTGTTTTGTTCAATAAACAAAATGCAAATAAATTGTTTGAATATGCGAATTTATTTATAGGACCGATTTCAGACAAAAAATTGTTTGATTCTACAAATTTTTTGTTTGAATTGGAAAAATAATTTTTTCTGTGTACAAATAATTTTTGAATGGCAACTCACCAAAGTTGCTCAAAAAGCACAGTTTGCTAAAGACTTAATCATAACTAATCAAATATTTTTCGAATGAATTAATCTTAAAAGTATGATAATCCTAAAAAAGTTTTTTTTAAATTTTAAATCTCGTTATGCAATTTTTTAATGAAGTTTTTTTTATTATTCTGGGAGAGACTTTGACAAAGTTTTTCTCTTTACAAAGAGTTTTTAGTTGTAACAAATTTAAAGTTTTCTTTATTTTAAAATGCTTTTATTTAACTAACAAAGTACGTATATATGTGTTTGTTTGGGTGAAATCTTGCAACTCAATTTTGAAGCAGTTATCTTCAACCGATTGAGCTGAAATTTTGTATACACGTTCAGTTTGGATGACAGTGCATGGTAACCTCATTCTTAGTCCAATATGGCGGGCACGCACAATAATGCGGACTAGTTATTTTCAATGCACTTCTCAATATGGGTATCAAATGAAAAGGCTTGCTAAAAAACACTCGAAAAATAAAGTGGGCACTCTAAATCCAAAAATGGGTATCAAATGAAAATGCTTGCTCAGATTTTCTCGAAAAACAAAGTAGTGAGTCTAAATCCAACATGGTGACACAAACATGATGGCGGACTGGCTATTTTTAATGCACTTCCACAATATGCGTATCAACTGAAAGGACTTACTAAGATTAACTCGAAAAATAAAGTGACGTGACTCTAGATACAATATGGCTGACTAAGTTTTTAATGCTTGCTGAGAATACGAAAATGAAAAGTAAAATTTCTTTTTTAAAAAGTAGCTATTATTTAAATGCGCTAAAAAGTAAAAAATGAATTAAAAGTAAAAAACCTTTTGAAAAAGCAAGCTTTTATTTGAATGCGCTTAAAAGAAAAAAAAAAAAAAAAAAATTTTTGCTTTAAAACTTTTGCTATCAACTTATAACGTCATTACCCAATTTAGATGATATAAAATTTATTATTTCATAAACCAAAAATTAAAACAATAAAATACTACTCTTATAGGAATTATATAATTTATATCGTTTATTTTATTGTGTGCAAATTAGAAGGGCTCATAAAATAAGTTACTTCCATCTTGTTTGCAATTAGTATTTTAAATTAAACGATATAAAGGATACGATGGTTGTATTCGGGAGTGACAAATTTTTACATCCTTCACCAATAAAACGGTCTTTTTGTTAAGTGAACTTTCCAGCTTAATTGAAGTAATGTGAAAACGGAAGTGTGAAATGGTGTCTGGACATATGCAGGCGTTAGCTGTTCTTGAGGCATATCCCATGGAAACCGAAAATAACCACGTACAAGATCAGCCGTTAACATTGTATAAGAACGTGGAGAATGTTCTGAACATTTTCGAAAAAAAACTTCTAGTATACTTTCTGGCCCAGTAAAAATTGATATAAATTCATGTAGGAGACGCTTTACCGTTCACATTGTCTTTGACATATACACCGAATGAAAGGCAAAAAAGATTAGTAAGCGAGTCCTTAAAACTTCAACGTATAGACCTAGATAGAAGAGGACGCCATTAGCCTCGATGAAAAAGCAAGGGGTCAGAGAAAAATCTTCAAGGAAGGTCTTATTCAAACGATTTGGGACCTCTTAAGAGTGCCCCTATTCAAGCAGTGGATATTTTTCCAGTCCGTACTGCGATAGACGTAAAAGTATAATTATTCAAGTGCGTACTTGAAATAATCTGTAAATTCAGATAGATTTAAGTAAAACTAAGATTTAAACAATCTAAGAATTCGCATGATTCAAGTATTAAAAAAACGATTTAATCCCAAATTCGTACACAGAAAAAATTATTGCCGAATTATTTTCAAACAAACGCTTGTTTGAAAATTTTTTTAATTTCTACAAATTTTTTTACTGATTCAATTAAAATTTTTGTTTGATTTTTATTTAACCAACAAAAATGTTGACAACCATTCAAAAATATAATACACGCGTTATTGGTTCCAAGTTTTCATAATTTTGTAGGAAATATTTAACGCTTTTTAATGTTGTCGTCTTTTTGCATTTTTTTATTTGATGGTAAGCAACACTTCCTAATGTAAAATATAAGAACTACAACAAAAAACACATACAGTCTATTTTTGGACACTTTAAAAAGAAAGATTAAGAAGTTTTTAAGTAAAAAAAAAAAAAAAATAGCAGGTAAAAAAACGTTTCACTCTTTTTAAACAACAGAAACAACCACAACATTATAAGAAACAAAATAAATTTTTGGTTGGTTTCAAAGTTGGTTAAAAAAAAACCAAAATCCCGTATTCAATTTTTTCAAACTGTTTGCTTAAATACATCAAATACAAAAATATAATGATGACGAAAAACATATCGAGTCGGTCTGTCGCCGTTTTTGGGTTACATTTCTTCTTCATTAGCAAAGGAAAGGATACAGCAACAGTGAGTGATGACGAAAAACATTGTGTGTATAAAAAAGAACTTCGTTCAAAAATTATTCCAACAAAAAAATGTGTCTTAAAGCCAGCCGGCCGCTCTGCTCTCTCTGCCATCATCTTCTAATACAGTGCCTGCTTGTGTGCGCATCATTGCTTGTGCAAAAACCTGTTTTTTTTTTATTTTGAAATTTAGTATATGAATTTCAGTAAACTTTTTGTTTGATTCAGTTAAATTATTTGTTTGAAAAAATCAGTGTTTTTTTTCAATAAACAAAATGCAAATAAACTGTTTGAATATGCGAATTTGTTTATAGGACCGATTTCAGACAAAAAATTGTTTGATTCTACAAATTTTTTGTTTGAATTGGAAAAATAATTTTTTCTGTGTACTTGAACTAATTCGAAAGTGAAAAAAGATTGATTCTAACCTAAAACACTTACCCCAGAGACAAAAGGAGAATATTATTATTATTATTATTATTGATTTACTAGCTCGTTTTATACCTTACATAATTTCAATTATAAAGCACCAGTATCATGCCCAACATGTTTTCTACTTTAAAAAATTGATGTGCATATTTAACCAAACATATAAACTAAATAGGAACTTTTGCTTGTAATTTAACTTTTTAAACATGATAATAATAAACTTCTCCTTCTTATTTCACTTTTGGTTTATTTTAAATACGAATTCGGGATTGAATTATGTTTATAAGTCCTAAATCAAGCGCATTTTGAGATTGATTCAATCTTTGTTTTACTTAAGTCAATTGCATTTTCGGTTTATTTAAAGTACGAAAATTCGGGATTGAACATGAAAAGTTAAGTATTTCGCTATTAAAAATCCGTACTCGATTCAATCTTTCTGTACTTGATTCTAGAAAAATCATACGTACCGTACTTTTAATACAGCTTCGGATTGATTTAAGTATGGATGGATTGATTTTTCCTTTCAGTGTAGAGATGAGAAGGAGTAGCCTAACAATCACAATTAGTGTCATTACACGACATTGGCTTATCAGGTGTATATGAATAATATCCATCCCAGGCCTCTGCAAATTTGTAAAGAAGTGTGTAAGCTCAAGACTATTTAACATATTGTCTGCCACTGTTCTAGGTAAATGCTATACAGAACTTGATGTCTGGGCAGACATTTTATGATAAACTGCGGGTTGTATTAGGGTGCGAACTTCAAGACATAATCAGTTTCATCATGGGCATTAGATAGCTGGTAACCGGGGCACAATTTGTAAGGGGCGTTCTCGCCTTTCTTTCACTGTTTAAAAGTTAATTTCTTTTTTCTTACTTCTTTGCCTTTACTTTTAAGGGATATACCACTCCGTTGTACGAGTGGGCGTCTGGGTTGTCAGATGATTCGATTTCTCGCCAAACGTGGCGATTTTCAAACTTGATTGGCGACCTAATTTTCGATTTGGCGACATGGCGATTTTTTGGCGATATTTTAAAATAGTTGGCGATTTTGTTGGCTATTTTTGGTGAGCCATGCATTTGTTTTAAAACTCGTTAAATTCAATACGAAAAAATTATATTATTTTTATTCTAGTATTTTTATGTTTGACATTTTAGGCTTTTATAGTCAGTATGTATTTGAAACTAATTTATGTTATGTTGAAATGGCTGATGAATATATTGAAAATCCAGGAGCAAGGTGAACTTATCTTGCTTCGTAAGCAACAGCTGATTACTAACCTTGTGTCAAAATGGTATACCAATGGTATCTTAACTAAATTCTTTAATTTTCAATTAAAATTGTGAAATTTAAAACTTTTTTAAGTTATAAAATTTCAAACAAACACAATTTAATATAAAAACAAAATCAAATATTTCTTTGAATTTTTGACACAACGTTAAAATGTTTAACAGTGCTGTACAACGTTTTCAAAATAAGACCACCTTGTATGAATTCGCCTTGTCCAGGAGAAAATTATTTTTCATATTTAAAAAAGAATTAATAAAGCATGAATATACCGATTTAAAGTTTACGAACATTTCTCCATTATAAAATGTGGCAAATTATTATCACAAACAAAATTCGTTGTTATTAAAGATATTAATGAATCGTAACGTACTTTTGGATGTTTATAAAACACAATGGACAAAATGACCGTTTGTAATTGGATGATATTCCATCTTATTTAAATCAGTTTTGGCCAAAAGGTTATAGCTATTAGGACACGTCAGGTACGTACCATTTTAAAGAACTTGCTTTGGCTGTTCATTATATGCTGCTATTGCAAATAGTAATGACTGAGTTAAAAATGTATTTTCAATAATGAACTTCGTTGATTTTTTTGAAACTACTTGTTGTAAAGGGTGTTTTTTAGAGTGTCACATCTTTGAGTTGGTATCACTGCTATATTTGAGCACCCATTTAACAGCTGATAGTTGCTTTTTGTTTAGTTTGCTTTGAAATTTCATTATGAATCGACTTATCGAGCAACGCGCAAATATTTGAAATTTTTAATCAAAATAATTCGGCGAATGGGCTGAAGCACAAATTGATATTGATTTTAAATCTCCACTCAAAATTGTATTTTCCGATTAAGCCAATTTCTGGTAGAATGGGTACATAAATAAGCAGACTTGGCGCATTTGGAGTGAGTAGAATCCATAAGGTTTTGTCGAAACACCATTACATCCACAAATATTACTGTTTGGTGCGCTTTATGGGCTGGCGGAGTCATTGGCTACATGTCTTCAAAAACGATGATGATCAAAATGCGAAAAGTTGTTGAAAATTGGCGCCTTCTACACGCCAGCCACATGACAGAAATCATATTTAAATTTCATAAAATTTTCTTTCCAATAAAGCCCGTTTCATTGATATTAAAAATATATTTCCTTGTTTTAGTATGATTTAAACTTGTGCCACTCTATGAAAAACACTCTTTATTATAAATCTGTTCTTCCCCGAAATAAGCTAGTAAACGTGTATATACGAATTCAAAGGAAAATTTATAAGATGTTTGGTGTTTGTAAAGTTATTGTTTGGAGTGAAAATAAAATAACTGATAATGATATTTGGCATTGTGAAAATGGGCATTACAGAAATCTTTTAAAGCAAACAAAATATAACCGACTACGTACTTTCATGTACATTTATTATTAACAAATTTTAGAAATTGTTTTTGTTTTAAATGTAATTTTCTATGCGAACGTTAACGTGTGACATCGTGGGATTGGCTGTTAATATAGGTTATGTATGTACACTAGAGCGACTCACCAAAAAAAATGCTCGATGTACCCTCCTAAAAATGAACCTTGGACTTTTTTAAGATGATATTTTAAATATTTCGGCTCCAGGGTTGACCTCTCGTGAGCTGGACCAGTTTAAAAAAGGGTCTATTTTTGCATGTTTTGTTAATTTAAGAATCTGTTTCCTTACCAACATATACAAGTTGGGTATCGTTAGAAAGGTTTTTTAAGGTGCGTTTAACTTTTTTAAGGATTTTCTGTAAAAAAAAACGGTTTTTGAATTTTTTGTTCGCGGTTGTTTGTAATAAAAGTGCCAATTTAACATATTTTAATCTTTAGTCGATTTAATTAAATACGTGTCTCAGCTTTTTTTTAAATTCGTGCTAGTTCGCGTTTTGATAAAAATGCAATGGGGTGGTAACCCTTCGCTTTAAATAGGGCAATATGGGTATTTAATTTTATCTTTTGCCAAGTATATCATCTTTGTATGTAAATAATTTAGATTTGTGCAAATTAGATGCATTTTACACGGTGCTCTGGAATATATATAAATGCAATTTTGTAGTAACTCTAATATGATAGCGGATTTTGTTTCTAGATCATGTATGGATGTAAATAGGACTTAAGAAAGAAAAAAAGAAATGATCCACTACCTGAATTTTTTTTAATTTGCGGAAAAAATATGCCGCCAAAAAGTCGTGAATCATTTCTTTTTTTCTTAAAAAAAAAAACCTTTCTAACGATACCCAACTTGTATATGTTGGTAAGGAAACAGATTCTTAAATTAACAAAACATGCAAAGATATACCCTTTTTCAAACTGGTCCAGCTCACGAGAGGTCAACCCTGGAGCCGAAATATTTAAAATATCATCTTAAAAAAGGCCAAGGTTCATTTTTAGGAGGGTACATCGAGCACGAATTTTGCTTCCATACAACTTAAGTCGCTCTAATGTACACATATTAAAATTGATTTGAAATACTTATTTTATATTGCCTCGATTATGTGAACTTTTCCATTTAGTGAGCAGGCCCTGTCTTAATTAGTTCATATAAGCGAGCGTCTACTGTATATGAATGTTAATACTACATGATGGACTTCTTTTGTACCTTCGTTGAAAAAATTTAATTCACTTAAAATATTTTTCAAAAAAGAAGATCAAAGAATATATATTATGGCGACTTTTTTTAAATTTTTGGCGGATTTTAGCAAATATATTTTTTAAGATTTATGTATAAAAAATATTTTTAATAATTTAAATCAGCTATATTTTATTGTCAAAAAGTTAAAAATAAAGCCTTTGGCGATTTTTGACATTGAATTTGGCGAAAAAGGTCAAAATTGATCTGACAACCCTGGTGGACGTAATAAACGCAAGTGTATCATAATTCTCTTCTTACCTAAAAAAAAACCAATACATTTGAAAGTTTGTAACTTTTTTTAAAGTTTCGAATAAAAAGCAATGTTTCAGAAATTTTGACATAAAACTTTTGTATTCGAAAGGAAATATTTATGTACCTTATTAAAAATACAAAATTTCCTAAAATTTTTTTATTAAATTTCGCAAGAAAAAAAAATCAAACAAATTTTTTTTCTGAAAAGTTGCTTAAAAAGAGTGATATTTTTACATTTTGAATAATTTTAAAAATTTAACCAAAACTAAGTTATTTCAAGTTATTAGTACTTTATGTCGGCCACCTTAATTAAGTGCTGCTCTAATCTTTCAGACAAATGTTTTCAAATTTACCGACACTTTATTCTTTTTTTTATCGCATTCGAAACTAAAACAACAAAAAGCTGATAAACTTTATACAAATAAATTTGTAGAAATGTATGCAACAACAAATCATACAAACATAAAAATAAATAAAATTTTATGAATTCACATTTCTAAAAAATACCCTGTGGGAAATTGGAGTTAAAAGTAAAATCTCTGCCGGAGATTGATTTAGTACCAAACTAGTACACAAATATCCAGTACTAGTTCTCAACTGTAAAATTTTCTATACCATCTAAATGCTCAAATTATCATTGAGTATACTTGGAAAATCACTAGTACTATTGGTTCTAGACGTGTACTAGTGCCCTTAGACCACATCGGGTGCTAAAGAACCAGTTTGTTACTAGTTCTTGTATATAGAAAAAAATTAGCATTTTGCATTTTAACATTTCTTTATAATAAAAATGGCATAAAATATGATTTGAAATCAAATTTAAGAAGCAGTATCAGTATAGAAATATGTACACGAACTTTAGTTTTGTTACACAAATTACAATCAGTCTACAAGTGGTGCTCTTATTCTACATCAAGTACTGTTACTCATTAGAACTTTTACATAAATTTACATAAATACCCAAACCCCATCGGCACTAGTACCTTTTTTTCTAGTAATTGTACTAGTGGCATTTTATAAATTAACTCTTAATCTCCTGCAGGGATTGTTTTATTTTACAAAGATTAAAGATTTTTTGAGATGATATTGAGTAAAATTAAATCAAAAATTTTTGTTCAATTATTTCAAACATCCAACCAAAAAAGTGATCTATCATAGTTGTTAATTGATTTATTAAAAATTTTTTAAATTCTTTGACTTTATCTAAAAACATGAAATAAGTTTTCTTACTGGGATTGTTGTCCGGAAGTTAAATATATAGAATGTAAATACTGGTGGCTTATCTTGTGTACTAAAACGACAATAAATGGAACTGAATTCATGAATGGCCACATGCATTTCATACATGAAATAGAAATAAAAACAAAAACAAACACACAAACAAACTGATGCGGACATAGTTATACTCTACAGTAAATGTAAAATGTTTGTTGGATTTGTACTAAAGTTTGGAACGTGTAAAATTGAAATAAAAATTTAAATTTTTTTTTCTCTTTTTTAAAAGAATTTCCAATTTTTTATTCTTCAGAAAAACACTGAAATTTATTGTTGATGTGATAAGCTATTCCTATGCGCATGTATTGGGGAATGTAAGACAAGATAAATTCACTGTTTATTGTTGATGTTTTTGTTTAAACTTTGATATTGTTACAAGTACAACTGTTGCTTATAATTCTTATACGCTTAGCAGTTTTATTTGAGTTAATATCTTTAGTTTTTCTAAAATCTTTTTGGATGAAGTTTCCTGACGATCTGGCATAAGCAACCAGTGAAATGCTAGTAGGAATAGCTTATCCCATCAACAAGAAATTTTAGTGTTTTTATCAAGAATAAAAAGTGGGAATTAAGCACGAATAACAAATTCTTTTAAATTTAAAAATAAAATTTGTATTCCCAAAAATTACTTTGATAAAAAAAAAATTTTATCTTAAAGGACTTACATTCAACATTTTTCATTTTTCGAATTTATTCTATGAGCTAAATTTCAGTTATGTATTTTATAAAGCTTTTTTGTAATAGTTCTATTCCTACAATTTTTCAGAAATGACTTTATACACTACCAGACTATTATATTGTATTTTCTATTTACATTTTACCTTAGTCTGGTAGCGTATAAAGTCATTTCTGAAAAATTGTAGGAATAGAACTATAACAAAAAAGCTTTATAAAATACATAACTGAAATTTAGCTCATAGAATAAATTCGAAAAATGAAAAATGTTGAATATAATATAAAAGTTACATTCGGAAGGAAATAATTCCCAGTTTCTATTTGTTAAAGGACTTACTCAATTCAATTTTGTAAAGGTCCTTTAAAACACTCATTTTCACAAAAGCCTGCTACTCACATAAATCCATTAAAAGTACCAAATAAAACCTAACTTTAAAAATCTTTCTGCTCTCATTTCCAGTGATGTAAAATATCAAAAGTTCGACTTGGCTAGCAAAACATTGTTGTCATTGTTTTTTATTTCTATCCTTTTGCAAAGCAACTTTAACGACAACAGGAACAATAAGCATCAGGATTTATACTGTGAATGACAAAAAAAAAAAAAAAAAGAAGTGGAATTCAAAATAACACTATCTATCTCTATAATTCACGGCAACAGAAAAAAAATACAACTCACTGCGGCTAAAATGCGATTTGTTGTCGTAATTGTAGTTGAAAAACACTTTAATGAATTGCCTGTAGGTACGAGGGTAGAGAACAAATTTGTCAGAATAAAACCTTTGCTTAAAAGAGATGTTAACATTCTTGAAATCCCGAAATTTTTAAGATTGACAAAATCAATGTAACTTTTGTAATTTGGAAAATTTTTTCTAAAAATAAAAATTTTACTTAAAAACAAACAAAAGAAGTTTAAAGCAAACGCATTTTCAGTTAATATCAAACTATTTTGTGACAGATTTTAAACTTTTTCCTTACATATTTTTTGGTTTGTGGTAAGAAGTTTAAACAAAAATCCATTGAAAACTTTTGAGGCTGCCGTTTTAAATAAAATTTTGTTTAATCGTATGGACATATGAAAACGATTTCGGCCATATGGACGTCGTGGTTGTTCTTGCCGGAACGTTTTATGGACGTCCAGGTTTTGGGCCACTTTTTCAAGCATTGCAGGCCGCATGACATAAATAATACCAACAATATTGGCCTTCAATGTGTCTATTGTTGCTCGTTAATCAGCATTACCCAGTGACTTAATCTTGCGTTTACTGGAACTTACCCAACAGATATCAAATCGTACGACCTTGAAAACCGATTGACACGTCCATTTTTATGGAAATCAACTTATCACCAAATTTTGACTTCAATAAGTTGATGGTTACGATCGCTGTACGGACTCAGCGCCATCCTATTGAAACCACATCTGGCCTAGATAAATGTCACCCATACTTTTAAGCAAAAAGCTATTTATATTGGTTAGGTAACAATTTGTATTATCAGTAACGCGAACACCTGTTTAATTTTTGAAGAAATTAGGTCGAATGATGCCACTAGTGTAAAGCCCACACCAAGTAGATTTTCTCTTTCTAATGGAGTATGTAGATCTGTTTTGGGTTGGTGTTGCTACCTATGCCGCGATTTTATTTTTTTACAACACCGTTACAATAGACGTTTTGTACGCCATAAAGTTCACAAAATCTTCTATATGTTGCTCGAATCGATGACTGATTTTTAAAGAAAATTTAAGGTAATTTGGTAGCGTTCTTAAACAGATCATAAATGTTTTGACAGTTAGCTTGCCAGTTAAGCCTTTCGTCATTTCTATCGGCTTAAAAAAAACACCCTTTACTTGCATGTTTATTTGTTCAAGAGAATTTTTCATATTTGTACGATAAAAAAACACAAATACAAAAAGATATAAACCACTACAAAAACACAAACCCACATGTATAAATAAAACAAGAAAGAAAGTATAGTCGGTCAAGCCCGACCATATGATACCCTACACCACAGTATATAAAAACAATTTTTGCGAGTGTACCCTATTTGGGACCCATGGACTTGCCTGAAAAAAATTTATGGTATGAGGTTAAGATTCATGTAAAAGTTCTTTGTGCCAAATATTATTTAGATATCTTTATATGAGAACTATGTGTAATTTTGGACCCACCAGCACAACATTTTTTCACGCCATAGTAGCTATCGTAAAAGTCCTTCTCGCCAATTTTCATGTAAATACCTATATTTATAAGGAAGTTATGACATTAAAAGCTATTTTCGGGAGTAGTTTGGGAGCTATCGTCATGAATATGGACCGATTCCAATAACATTTGGTAATATGATTTTGGTTGCAATAAAATAAGTTGCGACCAAATCTAGTCTTAGTCCCAACGAATCTAATACGGAAATAAGCTTGTATGGGGGCTGCGCAAAATTATGAACCTATTCGCCCCATTTTCCTAGTCCTTGTGCCAATTCAAACATATGTACCACATTTCATCAAATTATCTCCAAAATTACGACCTGTACTTTACGCACCAGAGTTACATGGACAGACAGCCGGACGGACATCGTTAATTCGACTAAGAAAGGTACTCTTGGTCGATCGGTGTACCACGATCAGGACCAATATCTTGTGGTTTTACAAACATCAGTTCAAATGCATAATACCGTCTCCACTATGGTGGTGTGGGTATAAATATTCAGTAAAATAAAATATCAACAAATAGAATCTGGGAAATTTTCTTATTTTAAAATTATTTGGTTATTGAAACATTTTTTTTCAAATGTGTTTCTGTAATGCTTTTGCCAAATAATTGTAAAATTTTCTGTACATACAATTTTCTTCATTGCTAACCAAAGGATAGCTTAAGTGAAACATGTAACAGAAAGATACAAGAAATGCTGGTTGTGTTTAGCAATATTCCAAAATATCGGGTGATTTTTTAGCTATTATCTTTTTGGCAACACTGGTTTAAACAGCTGACACACGTTTCGTGTTTTGTTTCACTGTCAAACATCTTCAGATTGGTCTATAATTTAACAATGATTAGTCTTAAAAACGAACAACGCTTGCAAATGATTGAATTTTATTATCAAAATGCGTGTTCTTTAAGAAAGTTCACCGCGCTTCTCAGTTTAATCGACCAACTGAAGCGGCTATTCGGGCTATTGTGACTAAATTTCGCACCAAATTTACATTGTTGGACATTAAACCACCAACACGCTTACGTAGAGTGCGAAGTGAAGAAAATATCGCAGCTCTATCGGCCAGTGTTAATGATGACCATCAATTATTGATTCGTCGCCGTTCGCAGCAATTGGGCCTCTGTTACTCATCAACGTGAGATGATATCCAACGTTTTTTTGCCCAAAATGCAACAGCTTGACTTGTATGACATGTGGTTTCAATAAGACAGCGCCAGATGCCACACAGCACGCTTAACAATGGACTTATTGAGATGCGAGTTCGGTGAACATTTTATTTCACGTTCGGGACCGGTCAATTGGCCGCCTAGATCGTGCGATTTAACGCCTTTAGACTATTTTTTGTGGGGCTATGTTAAAGCTCATGTCTATACACACATGCCCGCTTCAATTGACGCATTGGAAGACAACATTAAAGCATTTATTCATGAGATACCGGCCGAAATGTTGGAAAGAGTATGCCAAATTGGACTAAGCGGATGGACCATTTGAGGCGCAGTCACGGTCAACATTTGCATGAAATAAATTCAAACATTAAATTATATGGACCGTACTATCGATTCAAATAAAGATTTCATGCATTTTTCTGAATTTTATGTGTTTTTTTTAAACTTTCCTATACATAGCTTTTAAAAAATCACCCATATATCTGAAATTTTAATGTTAACTAAATGTTCGCTAAAGCAAAAATCGTGTTAAATATTAAGGGAATACGACTCTTGCAGAAAATATTTATAAATGAAATTTGACTAACAGAAGCAAATTCGAAAAATTGTTTCAACAGTGTTACAGTAACCAAATTCGTACGAAAGTGAAAATGAAAACGGTTACCTTCTCTAGAAACCCTAAAACGACAAAAATTTTAGTTTTGTATTCAAAAAAGCAAAACAAACTCGTTTAAAAATCAAAAATGTGTAAACTTTTACTTTCGCACAAATTCTGTGACAAACCTGTTTCTAAAATAAAATATAAACACATTTTTTTTTTAAAGCAAAACAGAAAAAAATACAACAAAAGTGGAAATAAAACGACCAAATCATAAAAAAACCAGGAAATAAAAGCGCACAATTTTAGAGAATCATCATCATACAATTAAAAACGATACAATGCTAACAACCGTTATTGTTGCTTTTGTAGTTCGCTCACTGTTGTTACATTTTTATCATTCTTGCAATAAAATGTGAGGAAAAATTACAAAAAATAAAGTTAACTGGTTTCACTTGTTATTAATGAAAAAAACATAATAATTTTCCGTTTCCGGTTCAAATACATTCACTCGAATGTATCTCCCATTTGGTTGTATTTTATTTAGTTTTTGTGACAATTTCAGAACAAAATGTGATTTATATTTTACCTAAATTTAAGAAAAAAAAATCAATTAAATTGAAAACACTTTCATAAATAATTGAGTTATTTTTCTCGTAAATTATTTTTATTATGACATGTTAATAAATGATTGACATATTACAAACTTATGGTGTTTTCTTTTCTAAAAAATAATGATACATTATAGTTGTGTAATATATTTATTAGGTTACATGAACCCTTACAAAGTGATACATTTTTCTAAATTACAATGGAACAAAATAATAGCTACGTTTTACACTCAACACTAATGTTTATTTAGCGTGTTATTCAAAGTTTGTACTAAAAGCGATATTCACCACGCTTGTAGCAATTTTCAACATTAAATTTTCTAACAATTCCAATAAGCGTTAACAGCACTGATTTTCAATAATTAATGTCAGCTGTTGTTATAAATTTTGCGACAAAAAATATATAATAAAAGTAAAACAAACGAAAAACAAAAAGTTTTTATATCCATCACAGTATAACTAAAAATCACAATATAACGCAAATTGTCTGCAAACACAAGAAAAAAAATTCTTGCTTGCATAAAAAAGTACTTTACGCAGATGCAAAAAAGGGTATTATCTCACACTCAGTTAAAACTGCGGGTAAGAAATGGAACAAATTTGCCATTTATTGTTGCAACATGTTAAGAAAGGAAAACGACAACTTCTCACATTTTTGCATATATTTTTAGAATGGAACAAAAACCCGCACGAATGGTAGCATATATTGAACATTATTGTCAGAAAAGAAAACACCATTAGTCTATTTAAATGGTCTCTCCAATTATCTCCATCATTTGCTAATTTTATTTATTTATTTAATTTAAATCTATGGACAAATTCCTTACAGACTAACTTAATGTATTAATGTATTAACATAATAATTTATTTAAGCAAAGAAAGAAAGTTTAGAATAAACATTATTGATTTATATATAATATGATATTGCTTTTTATGATATTAATGTTCAGAGAATAGTCGATAAAGTTATACATTTCATTGAAACAGTTGCATAATTTTCTTATTGGATCTGACATCGCAAAGTTTGTTCGGCATGTTCTGACATATAGAGGGTTGAAAAAACGAAGTGAACGTTGAGGAATATTAAAAGTTACGCTACTCAATAAAAATTCGGAATGTGTACTACCATTTATAAGATTGACCATAAATGATATATTTAGCATCATTCGCCGGCTTTTTAACGTTGGTAAATTTATTTCAGCTAGTCTAGTTGAATATGAAGGTAATACCAGGCATCCTCTATATTTACTTCTTAAGCAGAAAATAAGAAATTGTTTTTGCACTGACTCAATACGATCACTATGAATATTATAGATCGGGTCCCAAATAATGCTGCCGTATTCCAAAATTGGTCTGACGAGCGAAGTATAAAGACTTTTTGTGGTTAAGGGATCGTTGAATTCCTTTGCCCATCTTTTAATAAAAGCCAGAACGCTACGGGATTTATTAACAGTCATCGTTATATGTTGGATAAAGTTAAGTTTTTTGTCTAACAATATTCCCAAATCCATTATTTCACTAACATGTTGTAAAGTACAGCCACCAAGTACGTAGGAGTAAGCACACTTTTTTACTCTGGAGAATTGCATATGTTTACATTTATTTAAATTTAGTTCCATCAAGTTAAGTTTACACCAATTGTCAAAACTATCCAGGTCATTTTGTAGATGCTGTTGATCACAAGGATGTTTTACAGTCGAAAATAATTTTACGTCGTCTGTATACATCAATTCATTACAATGTTGAACTGCTTCAGGCAAATCATTAATGAAAAGAAGGAACAAAATTGGACCAATGTGGCTTCCCTGAGGTACTCCAGATTTTACATTGATTTTTTCAGAAATTGCCGTATTAAATTTTACAGATTGAGTTCTACATGACAAATATGATTTGATCCAGCTCAGGAAGTTATTATTGAAACCCATTACATCCAGTTTTTTAAACAATAGCGGATGATTAACTTTGTCGAAAGCCTTACTGAAATCAGTGTAAATAACGTCAGTGTGGTGTCCATTGGCAAAATCTCTATTAACTAACGTTGTTAAATGGATAATGTTAGTCATAGAAGAGAATCCTTTTCGAAAGCCATGTTGACGTGGTGACAATAAGTCAGAAACTTGATGAGTGAGGCAATCCATTAAACATTTTTCAAAAAGTTTTGGAATATCACTCAGTTTGGCTATACCTCTGTAATTGCATATATCCGATTTATTTCCTGATTTAAACAATGGAATAATATATGAATCTTTCCAAACTTTCGGAAAGTAACCACAATTTAAAGAAGCGTTAAAGATGATAGATAAAGGTGTCGTTAAAGCAGTTGCGCAATTTTTTAAAACACAACTAGGTATGCCATCTGGACCACTAAAAGATGATGACTTAGCGTTTTTTAAACAGTTTAGAATGTGAGAGGTAGTGATAGTAAACGAAGATATATTTTGGTTAAAAATTATCTTGTAAGGGTAGACATTACTAGCATCATACAGTGCATCGGAATATGTAGAAGCAAAGAAGTCGGCAAACATATTGCTGATTTTTAATTCATCACTAGACTCGGAACTTTGGTATTTCATGACTTTTGGAAATCCTGTGGATTTCCTTTTGGTATTAACAAACTTGAAGAATGATTTGGGATCGTGAACAAAGTTTCGCTTAACATTACGGAGATAAATCTTATACAGTTCTGTGTTAAGCAAATTATATTCTGCACGCGCAACTGCATATTTTTCATAGTAAAAAATAGCTCTTGTGGTTTTATGTTTTTTAAAGTATTTGTTTTTTAAATTCTTAAGAGACGAAAGTTGTTTAGTATTCCAGGGTGGGCCGGATTTGTTACGTGGTAAGTGCTTAGGAATGCATTCCTCCATATAACTTAGCATAGTTTTATAAAAAGTATTGGTCAAATCGTCAACAGAATACGACGAGCTATTCGAAGTAGTCAGCAATTGAAGCCAGTTAGTGTTAAATATACGATTGTTTAGTTCCATGTAATTTGCTCGATTAAAACAGAAAACTTTTTCGTTTAAAGTAGAATATTCTTTTACTGTGTTATTAGTAAATAAATTGTAGGTTATTTCAATTGTAGGATGATAAAGATCCTCAGGTAAAGTAACAGGGTCAATACGGTTTACAATTCATTCATTTGGCTCGTTCACAAATATTAAATCCAGCAGTTTCCTATAAATGTTACATATACCATTTATTTGATGCAGATATAAATCTGCGTGGGCAAGTAAAAACTATGTTCAGCTGAAAATTCCCATGAAATACTAGGCAAATTAAAATCACCAAACACAAAAATTAAATCAACGGGGCTGAGTTTTAAAGTTACGATTTTAATTGCTTCTATATGTTGTTTGTAGATAATTGGATCAGAATGAGGTGGGATGTTGGAACAAGTTATAAATATTTTGATGTTATTTATCTTTAAAGACACTGCCACGAACTCGATATTAAAAGGTATGTCTAATTTTATTTCTTCCATTGGAAAAATGTTTGAGATAGCAATTAACACTCCACCACCAGTCGTAGTTGTAATTCTATCTCGACGAAAAATATGAAAATTATTGCAAAGTATTTCCGAGTTCAAAAAACTGTTGTTTAACCAAGTTTCGGTGAATAAAACAATATGATGATTTAAATTAAAGCTTTGTAAATATAAGTTTGAAAGTTTGGATTTAAGACCACGAACATTCTGGTAAATAATAAAAAGTTGAAAATCTGATATATTATTTAGTTTTTTGAGAAAGTTGACACACGAGAAGGAAGATGAGCAATATTGCGATTGTTATTATTATATTCATATTCACGGACTAAGACATGAAGAGGCCAGAATGACGGATCAACAACTTGACTAAAAATGTCAAAAGGGACAGATATCTTAAAAGATGTTATGCTTCTCTGTTGCGAGTATGTACATTTATGGACGGTTATACCAGAGCTCATGCTTATTTTAGATTTAATATAATAATCAATTTCCTCTGCTGTTGTATCAGATGCAAGACGTGATATAAATATATGTTTGCTTGGAGGAATCACCCGTAGTCCTCTATGCGTGTTAGATATATTCCCGTCATTTTCTTTGTTTTGAGATACAGTGCCAGGATTGATTTTTTGTTGCTCGTTTTTATTGTCATTTTGAATGATAGGTAAAGCTTCTCCGGTAATGACTTGAGATGATGTACAAGGAAAATCAGGAGACTTAACAACAACAGGACCTGGTTTAGGGCTCACCGTACCAGGTATTGAGAGCAATGAAGCAGCACAGTTGGCAGGAGCGACAGAAATTACTTCATTTGTTTCTTTATTTATTCTCGAAGATTTTCGACGTTTGGGTGAAGATTGAGGAGGAGATTTTAAGTTGTCAAGCGACTTAAAATCTTCAAAAAGTTTACCATATGTGGAAATACGTTCAGCCAGCTTTCCGGCTTCATTTTCAATTTCCTTAAAATGTGTTAAAGTTCCCTGAAAAAAGCGATAGAAACTCACACCAATTTTCCTGCAGGCAGTACAGCACCAGTGAAGTCCATTATCCTTGATGAGAGATTCAGCTACTAACGTAGACAAACCACTACATTAAAAATGGCAGAGACCATGGCAGAGCTAACAGGATATCATTCTTTCATCATCATTTTTTATAGAACAGTTTTTTAGTATACACGACATTTCTTATAGGAAAAACGATTATCCGGATCAGAATTTAAGAAAAATAAAATGTAAAACAAAAATTTTTGGCAACACAGTTATTTTAAGTATGAGAGCAAGAGAGAGTTTTGTTTTTAATATGAACGTGATTAAGTATATATGTTTGTAAGATTGTTTCACAGAATTTTTGAATTTAAAAGTGAGTAACAGTAGAATTTAAATATTATATGAAATTTTAAGTATTTTATTGGTGTTATTGAAAATTTAAGAGTTGAGATTTAATGATTTAAAGTAATGTTATTTATTTGTCTCTTTAGTCGATGTTGTTGTTTACATGGGTGTTGTTGTAAAGGAAAGAAATAAGAAGTGAAGCAGATGAGCAATTACAATACACAAAAGTTCAGAAAACAGGTTTTGTATTTGTTGGTTTGTTTATTAAAAGCACTAGTCTAAAATTTGTTGTTATTTTGTTTAGGTTCTTTTGGTTTCAATATTTATGTTTTAATTTAAAACTCAAGAAACTTTTATTTATATTTTTATTTGATTCATTTAATTGTTTATCAATAATTAGTATTGTGGTTATTTTGTTGAACTATTTATGGTTTTTAATCCAAATTTTTAATATTTTTAATTAGGCTTAAGTTCATGAAATTGAATTTTTATTAAATTATTTTTGTGAAGAAAGGAATTTTACAACATGAAAATTAATCAAAATTGTTATTGATAATCTTTCATTCTTGACGTGGCTCGGGCTCGAACCCTGGCCGGCAGGTTACCATGACATGTTTCGATCGCAACCACTCGATCTCCTCAGATGGATTTGCCGTCTTACACTCGCAGCCATCGACGACTGCTGACGTCACTAGTCAAACATCAATCCTTAAACCAAATTGTATTTTAACATTTGGTAGATCGAAATTTGCTTTCCTGAATGATTATCCACTTTAATTGATTTTACATGTTTTTTCCTTTACTTCTGTTTTTTCGTACTTTCGTCAAGAATTTTTCTTGAAGTCCAAGTACATTTTTTTTTGTTTTTTCACTTTGTCTTTCTCTTTTCTGTTGACCTTTTTCAGCACAACTTGAAGGACAAATGTACACATAGAGCTCGTGCCTTAGCTTTAACAATAATTAGTATTGTGGTTATTTTGTTGAACTATTTATGGTTTTTAATCCAAATTTTTAATATTTTTAATTAGGCTTAAGTTCATGAAATTGAATTTTTATTAAATTATTTTTGTGAAGAAAGGAATTTTACAACATGAAAATTAATCAAAATTGTTATTGATAATCTTTCATTCTTGACGTGGCTCGGGCTCGAACCCTGGCCGGCAGGTTACCATGACATGTTTCGATCGCAACCACTCGATCTCCTCAGATGGATTTGCCGTCTTACACTCGCAGCCATCGACGACTGCTGACGTCACTAGTCAAACATCAATCCTTAAACCAAATTGTATTTTAACATTTGGTAGATCGAAATTTGCTTTCCTGAATGATTATCCACTTTAATTGATTTTACATGTTTTTTCCTTTACTTCTGATTTTTCGTACTTTCGTCAAGAATTTTTCTTGAAGTCCAAGTACATTTTTTTTGTTTTTTCACTTTGTCTTTCTCTTTTCTGTTGACCTTTTTCAGCACAACTTGAAGGACAAATGAACACATAGAGCTCGTGCCTTAGCTTTAACAATAATTAGTATTGTGGTTATTTTGTTGAACTATTTATGGTTTTTAATCCAAATTTTTAATATTTTTAATTAGGCTTAAGTTCATGAAATTGAATTTTTATTAAATTATTTTTGTGAAGAAAGGAATTTTGTTTATCTTTTTAAATATAGTTTGGTATAGAATAAATAATTCTGAATATTTAGATGTATAATAATAACTTTTTGTTTACACAGTATATATTTTTAAATTTGAAAATAATTCGGAGCTTTTTTAAAAACACAACCGCGATGTAGCACTAAACAAATGCAAAAAAATATCTTTATTCAACAATGGAAGAGTTGGTTACTGTTAATTACATTCTTTTCCATGTATTTCTTGGTCTGCCTCTGTTTCAATGGCCTTGAGGATTCCATTGAAGAGTTGAGTGTGAGACTTCATCTCGTTTTTTCTGAGCGTGTGTCCAAGTATTTCTCGTTGGCCGGCGCACAGTGGCTGAAAATCGTTTTTCATTGGCCAAAAATCTGTAACTTTTTAATCGATAGATATAATTTTGCAATATTTCTTTTGCTGAAGAGAAAACTTCTTGAACTTTCCTACAGTTTTAATTTTATTAAGATCGGCTTAGCAGTTATTGACAAATTTAGGGTTAAAGTTGAACTTTTGATGTTTTTTAGCATTTAGTAAGAAAATGCTTTTGATTGAGAATTATGGTAGATTTTTTCATTCAAAAGGGGGATGTTTTTTTAATTGCACTGTTTTAGGAACATTTTTATCTACATAACTGCCAAATTTCATTATGAATTCTTTATTAATGTCAGATTTATAGAATGTCAAACCTTAAAATTACTATTTGGTTACCCATAATGAAAGCCCTTTTATTCGTTTACACTATAGAAATAATAATTTTAATGTTTGACATTCCATGAATCAGACATAGAAAAATCGCATTGTAAAATAACACAAACTTTTGTTAGTTTTTTGAAAAATGTTCAGCTGTTGCATTTGTTTTAATTGAATTAATAAAAAAAGACTGAACTGAAAGATAACGATTACCGATTTTGCTTATCAGAAATTCTGTTTCAGAGATTAAAAAAATGTTTGCAAAATGGTTTTATTTTTGTGTAATGGAGCCGGTGGCATTTTGACAGAACATATTTACCCTCTAATGCATAAAAGTGCCTCAAGCTATGCTTTACAAAATTTTTACTGACATCCAATATATACATAGTTTAAATTAATTTCCATTTGTGGTTTATATTTTGTTTTGCTTGAGGTCATTTATTGTAAATTAAAAAACGTTTTTAATTTTAATTATCAATATTTTTATTTTTATACCCAATATTTCGAGGCAACTCCGTTGCTCATCTTTAGGGATTTATTTAAATAAAAAACTTATATAAAAGTTTTGTTGTCACTTTGCACTGTAAGGTTTTGATTGCAAAAAAAATATTTGTAGATTCTTCGTAAGCTCTTAAAGCATTGTAAACAATCTCGAACACAATGCTGTTGTTCAAAATTCAAACTTCATTTACGCTGCTCAAATAATAAAATGGTCTTTTTTTGATTATCATAAACAAAACTAAATATTTTTTATTTGTTTCATTACTTTTTATTTTCAATACAAACTAACAAACAAAATTCCCAAAAATTAAATGTGTTTTTATTACCAGATGCCCAAGGGAGCCTCAAGGAACTCCTTGATGTTTTCACACCTGGAACGTTAACGACTCACTGTACGCGCTAAAAATATTTTTTTTGAACTATTTTCATAATATATTCCCATTTTTTTCTGAAACTTGGCATTAGAGGGTTACTGAAGTTTAAAAAGTTGGAAAAATTTTGTTACTCATACGAATATTCATTCAAAACACATTTTGTTAACGTTTTTAAAAAATTTTGTATTATAAACGAAATTTTTCTTTAATTTTGGTTTATTTTATTATTTGATAAAAATTATTTTTTCATCGAGTTATTTTCTTAAACCTTTTTTGCTATCTTATTTCCACTTAAGATGTTTTGTCACAAAATAGTACTAAAAACTTTTGTGAATTACAAAGTACAAAATTTTGCATTAGGAAATCGTCTAATTTAGGGTATAAACCGTCAAATCGTCAAAGGGCTATTTTTGGACCCAAGCATCGTCAAAATGTAGATAAATCGTCAAGAGCGGCAGCTGTGCCTATAATACGGTTGTTACTTTTTGATGGAGAACTAACTCAAGCATGTTGTGATTTCCGTTGACAATAGTATGGTTAAAGTAAAAACAATGGCCCTAAATCGTATTTTATTATTTAAATGTACCGTCGCACATAGGGGTTTTTTGCCAATCTAGCCGGACATTAAGCAAAAAATTAAATTTAAGAAATGGAAAAATTTAAGTACGCAGCTCAACAGACAACAAAGTTCTGCATCGTATAGTAAATTTTCAAGTCTTTTGCTTGAGATTTGTGGTTTTGGGACACTGTTAAAACCAGGAAAGTTGATTAAACTGCATGCGTGTTCATTGACTTTTTACGGTTTTGGGAGGTTTACAATATATTTTTTTGTGGATAAACGAATAAAGATTTTACATTTTTCTGTGAAAGACTATATAAACAGCTAATTATGAAAATTTTTAGAAACATTTTTTTAGAAGTTTTTATGATAAAAAAATTAATTCGAAATAAAAAAAAAACGATTTTTTTGTTCACTTTTTTGTAAAAAAAAAAAATTTAAAAGGTTTTTGAAGGTGAAGCCCGCTGAGTTCTTAAAAATGTTATACATCACAATTAAATTTGAAATCTCTACTTTTAAATTGAAAAAAAAACTTTGCGCGTTGTTGCGCCATTTTTTTTATGATTTTTTGAAAATTTCACGTTTTTTCTGTTTTTGCTGATCTTGCATAGGCACATATGATAGAAACCCTTTCGTTAGTCATAAAATGTTTTGGTTGTACGAAGATGTTTTTTATTTAAATTATTACATCTAACACTAATATTACCTGTGCAAAAAAAGGGATGTGCGAAACAGTAAGTAACGGGTTTCAACCACCTGTGCGGCCGCTAAATGACGTTATTTTATGGAGCAAAATAAATGTACCTGATTTGCATAACTTTTAAAATCATTAACAACAAAAATAATATATAATAAAAAATCAAACCTGGGCTCTAGGTTTTAGTTTTTTTTAATATATATTTTAGTTATAGCATAAAATTGTTATCAGAACCATTTTGAAGCTTTGAGAGTAAAATGGAAAAAGTGTATAATACATGGCGCAACTGTAATGAGTGAGGCATTGTTGCCTATCGGGCTATTATCAGAAGAAGCGTCTGAGGCACGAAATAAACATTTTCGGCTTTACAGGCAGAATTTTGCTAGAAAGTTTTCGAAGGTTCAGTGTAACAAAGATATTATAAATAGACTTTTGCTCAGTTCTGACCCACTGATTTTTTCTTTTATGCTTCCAACTGTACTTGGCTCTGAAGAGAATTCCGATTCAGAAGAGGTTTTTGAAGAAGCAGACGAAGAAGAACCATGGCACTCATCATCATCTTTGTGCAAAAGAGAAGTTATTATAAATAAAATTTGCTGTTACTATTATAAATAAGTTATAATTACGAATATATAAATTAAATACTATAAAATACATAAAATCTTAAAAATTAATATGTTTTGGAAATTAGCAAAAAAAAATTTTTTTTTTACAGGGTCGTTCCGGGGGAGGGGGGGGGTTTGGAGGTATACCTCCCCCTACCCATAAAAGTTCAAAAATTTAATTTTTATAGTATTAAGGCGTTAGTAATCTATTTCTTTTAATATTTAAATTTTTTTTAAATATTATTTTATGTAACCGCCCTCAAAAGGGGGCGGGGGCGAAAAGTGTAATTTTACGATCTCATGGGTCTAATTTTAGGTTTTTTAACTTTTGCCGACGTTAAAAGTTGCATTCGCCAAACAAAAGTATGGGAAAACTTTAAAAAAAAATTGCATTTTTCAGATGTTGGATTAGTTCTTCAAGGGGGAACCTTTTCCTCCTTGGTCCGATTTTATTTATTTTTGAGGTTTACCTGCCTATGACAATAGCACATATTTCTGCCAAGTTTCATCGATCTAGGAGCACTCAATAACTTTTAAGAAGCAATATAAGCTAAAACAAAATGTAATGTCCGGCTAGATTGGCAAAAAACCCCTATGTGCGTCGTTTTCCGTTTATTTTAAAATAAAATAATAACTTACAATAAGTTGAGTAGTAATTGTTCAGCAGCAACCCGACTTAAAGCATTTTTATGGAATTACCATTTAATTCTATGGTTTCAATTTCAAAATCTACACCAATTGTGCTGATATACCTTTTTGTATATATGTCGTCCACAAATCCAATCAAAATCGGCAATCAGATGTAATATAAAAAAAATAATCATATTCCGGATTTATAGCTGACATGTTGTTGTTGGTTTTGGTTGGTTTTTTCTTTATTACAGTTGGTGTGTGGTTTGCTTAGTTTAAATTGTGTTAATCTTTCTTTTTATTTAAATTAATCTTGACTGAAAGTTTTCGCACAATATTTTCTCTGCGTTTCTTTAATATCATATATATATTATTTCTAAAGCACTTTTTTTTGTCGGTTGCAAATATCTCCCATACCACCGCATCAAATTTAATGAATGATATCCCATTTTAAAGCTTATTTCTAACTCTAATGACGAAAAATAATTAGAAATTGAAAAATTAATATTTTCATTGATAAAAATTACGGTGCGAAGTATTCGCACGGGTCATCTAGTTTACATATATTTGTATATGTAAACTGAAAAACTAATATTTTCTAGCCAAAAAATTATTTAAAAAAAAAATAAGCAAATATTAACACACTAGAACAAAAGCAATTATAGAAATGTCAAATAAAAATATCAGATGTCGTCGAAACATGGTATTGCCAAATTAAATAAGTTTGAACAGCACTGATATTTAGCCAAGACAAAAACCGCTTTTATACTTAAAGTAACTACCAATGGTTTTTACACTATTTTGTTTATTTTGTAACCAAATGTTACAAAACCAACAAAAAATCAAATAAATAGAAAAATATCACCTCTTTTTTCCAACTATCCGGCTCGAAGGACCAATAAAAACGCCGATTACGTCTTGTAATGGTCCGGACGAAACGCCAATATGTTTCGTGGAGTGTGGACTGTATATAGGCGTGGATTTGGGCTACAGCTCCAGAATACCAGCCAAGGATCCAAACACCTTGGTATATTCCCCGAGTGAACGCCGATTGCGTGATCCGGGCGAAACGCCGATACGTTTCGTGAAGTGTATAGGGTGGCCTCGGGATTCAGCGCTAAAATATCCACCAAGTATCCAAGCAACTTGGTGATATTAAAAAGGCTGGAAAGAGAACTAGAAAAAGGCACACATATTTAAACGAAAGAAAAGCACTTTTAACCATATAAAAACACTTTCCTGTTTTTTCCAAAAACATTATAAATTTCCATTTATTTATTGCAAAAATACAAAATTTATTACAAAATATTAAACTTCTAAACAATTTAAATAAGTTAAGTTAAAGCGCGAGTATAAAAAAAAAACATCCGTCCAATATTTCTTTTAAACAACGATTCGACTTAAGTTACAAGAATAAATTTTAAGTAGCAAGCCAAAAACAAAAATTAACACCAGGGATGGGAAACCCGCTGCCTTCGGTTCAGACGTGAACAGCCCATAATCATAGCCAAAAAAAAAGTCGACTTTTTTCTTAGTAAACTTTAGAAAAGTAGTGTTCACATGCATTCAAATCTGGTTTAAGCTTAAATTATACATTATATTGACTATGAGTGATGGGTTGATATGTTTAAAAAGTTTTTGCTAAAAATGGTTTCGTTTATTGATCAATGTCGACAAATATTTTTTGTTTGCGTGTACCCACATCACAATAGATGGAGAGAATTGAATCGTTTTTGCTGATGTAAGTATACCGATCGACCATCCGTCCGGCTGGATAGAGGACTATATAAACTTTGTGGGCAAAGTGCAGTAAGCAGTTTTTTTTAGAACATTTTACGAAATTAGTTGAAAGTTCACATAGTTCCATAAAAACTTCTTTTCGGAATAGAGGGTTTGTGCCCATAAACCAAAATTTTTGATGGTATTACGATTAAATTCGGTTTAAACAGATCTTATATCAATCTTAATCACGTTACCAAATTTTATTGGAATCAGTTAATATCACTGTGCTCGAAATTGACACTTTTTTTTAGACAAGCCGGGCACATGGCGTTTTAGCTTATAGTGTTTTCTTTTCTAAAAAATAATGATACATTATAGTTGTGTAATATATTTATTAGGTTACACGAACCCTTACAAAGTGATACACTCTTAATTACAATGGAACAAAATAATAGCTACGTTTTACACTCAACACTAATGTGCATTTAGCGTGTTAAATATTGAATGCAAAGTTTGTACTAAAAGCGATATTCACCACGCTTGTAGCAATTTTCACCATTAAATTTTCTAACAATTCCAATAAGCGTTAACAGCACTGATTTTTTATAATTAATGTCAGCTATTGTTAAAAATTTTGCGACAAAAAAAATATAATAAAAGTAAAACAAACGAAAAACAACAATTTTTTATATCCATCACAATATAACTAAAAATCACAATATAACGCCAATTGTCCGCAAACACAAGAAAAAAAATATTTGCTTGCATAAAAAAGTACTTTACGCAGATGCAAAAAAGGGTATTATCTCACACTCAGTTATAACTCCGGTTAAGAAATGTAACAAATTTGCCATTTATTGTTGCAACATGTTTAGAAAGGAAAACGACAACTTCTCACATTTTTTGCATATATTTTTAGAATGGAACAAAAACCCGCACGAATGGTAGCATATATGGAACATTATTGTCAGAAAAGAAAACACCATTAATCCGGGTACGCTGAATCCAATGGTGCCTACCGTTTATTAGGTTAGCTCTTGTTTTCGAGATATACCGTTATATTCGCGTTACTCAAAAACGGCTTAGTTTATTGAAATTACTAAAAAATCCGAAATTCCGTAATAAAATTTTTAGAAAAGTAAAACTATATTTTTTTAATATGAGCAGTCGATTTAGAACCATATTTTTTTTTTTTGGAAAAAAAATAATTTTTTTTTATCAAAATTTCGAAATTTTTGTTTTTTAAAAATTCATAAAAAATCGGAAAATGCAGCTAGGCTTCTTTCTATTTTTTTGCAGACACATAAAAAACGAAGCTGCAAACAAAACAAGCCATAAATGATTAAAATCTGTTTACAACTTTTTTTATTCACAAAAGTCGATAAATTTTAATTAATTTAAGAATTTCGTAAATCGCAATATTTCTATGGGAGCCCCCCTAAGAAGTGGAGATAAGGAAAAAGTATGTCTCGAGAAAATGTTAAAGACAAAAACTAAATGAGGTCGGTCATATATTTGAACCCACTAGGGGCAACTCCTGGACTTTTTCTTCAATATATCTCTAGTCTGCATTGAGCATTTTGTATGGGAGCCCCCTTAAGGAATGGAGATAGCGCATAGGTATGTTAGAAATGATTGAGATGAAAAATAAAATGAGGTTGGTCATACATTTGACATACATTAAAGGAAATTTTATTGCAGAATTTCGTTTTTTTTAGTAATTTCAATAAACTAAACCGTTTTTGAGTTTCGTGAATAGAGATATGTTGTGCAACCTCCTCCATTTTCGAAATAACGGTATATCTCGAAAACAAGAGCTTACCTAAAAAAACGGTGGCCACCATTGGATTCAGCGTTCCCTAATTATGCTAAAACGCCATGTGCCCGGCTTGTCTAATTTTGCAACTAACACACTGTATTTAATCATAGCTCTCAGAAAAAAACAAAAACAACTCCCGAAAAGATCTTAAAATGCCGTAACTTTTTTAAAACCTTTTCTTTAGCTTCACTTCGGAAAATCAAATCTTGTAACGTTAATTTAACCGCCCTATACTCAATACAAATGGATGAAACTTTGCAGGCATACATATTCCCGATGACAATACACGTTTACATGGGCGTAGCCAGGATAAAATCCAGGGGGGGGCAAAAATTTTTTTTGGGTAACATGCTTTTTTGGGCGGCATGAAATAACCCCCCAAAATATAACTCCCCAAAAATATAATGAAATAACCCCCCAAAAGTTTGTACAGAGAACAACAAAAACGATATTTAGGGAGTTATTTCATTTTGTTTGGGGTGTTATTCCATTTTTTTAGTTGGGATATTATTTCATATGAAATTATCCCCCAAAAAATCATTATGAAATAAAGCCCCAATATATATTTTGGGGGATTATTTAATTTTCAAATTTATAATGAAAGCGTTTTTGGGCGCAGGGATTTATCCACTTTGGTATACAGAACACCGGCTTCGATAAATTAAGCTACCCTACATAACCGACCTTCGGCCGGGCGCAATGACTTTTTCTCTATAATATACTAAACACCGGCTTCGCTAACTAAAGCTTCTCTCCGTAGCCGGGTCGAGCTTGTATTTTTATACTATAGAGGAGAAAATCCTGACGCTATATAGAGAAGCTTTAGTTAGCGAAGCCGGTGTTTGTTATACCAAAGAAGAAGAAGTCATTGCGCCCGGCCGAAGGCCGGCTACGTAGAAAGCCTTAGTTCGCGAAGCTTGTGTTTGGTATATCATATCATGATATCTATCGCGTGGTTATTTAAAGCAAAACTGTATAATTAATTGTATTACATATTGGGCTGTTATTTCATTTTAGAAAATTATGGGAATTATTTCATTTATGTTTGGGGCGTTATTTCATTTCGTTGGGGGCTAATTTCATTTTCAAAATTGGGGCTTTATTGCATATGAAATATGACCCCACGCTTTGGGGGGTTATTTCATTATATTTTTGGGGGGTTATATTTTGAGGGGTTATTTCATGCCGCCGCTTTTTTGACCGCCCTTTACTCAATGCAAAATTTACAGGCATACATATTCCCGATGACAATACACGAATGCATGGGCGTAGCCAGGATAAAATTTAGGGGGGGGGGGGCAAAATTTTTTTTAAATGGTCTTTTTTAAGAAAAGCTTTTCTTCAAATTTTTTTTTAAATGTTCTTATTTATTATTAGTATTGTGGTTATTTTATTGAACTATTTATGGTTTTTAATCCAAATTTTTAATATTTTTAATTAGGCTTAAGTTCATTAAATTTAATTTTCATTAAATTATTTTTATGAAGAAAGGAATTTTACAACATGAAAATCAATTAAAATTTACTGATAATTTTTCATTCTTGACTCAATCTTGTTCTTATTTATTATTAAAAAATTAGGGGATGATAATTTGTATATAAAAGCGAATATGAATGTCTTAGCAAAATTTTGTGCTGTTGGGTACAGAACTGACTACACTTCACGTATAAGCTCGCTCTGTAAAATCGATAATAAACGATAAAATCTTCTTAAAAATGTAGACATCTATATTATATTTCGCATAAAGAACTGTTATATGAATCTAACCCTCACAGCATAACTTTGTCTTGGCGAGTCAAAGATTTCCCACTTAAAACTTGTCAAAAAAAGGTCTCAAGCAGGTTAAACTTTTGAACAGGAAACATAAACTTTAAATGCTATACTATACTATTTATCTCCATTTTTTGATTTTGTAATATTAACAAAATTAATAGTTTGCTCAAGATTATTTTTTTTTGCTATTAGGTAAACAAACATTCATTTTAATTTTAACAATATACACAAAGCCACTCTCTCTATCATCGCGTCAAACCCATTTTCATTTCCTCTTAAGTCAAGATTATAAAATAAAATTCAATGCAATGGGGAGATTAGAAAAGAAATCTTAAACTTGCACATCAAATTTGGAAAAAAGTAAAAAGACATCAGACACATACATACACAAATACAAACAACAGTTTTGGTGAAAGTTGTGCAAACATTTGATGTAACGAAAGTGAAGTAAAAAACTCGTAATACCATTAAAATTATCGATAATCATATTGTTGATCTGCTAAACCTTTTAAAAGCTTTTGTGAATGTATATTTATATACGTACAAATGAAGCTATTAAAAAGGATGCTTATGATTTGTAAGATTTATAAAATTCATTATGTTTTTAAAGGTGACTTTTCCTGCACTTTTTATTTTAACGATTTTACTAATAATTTTCTTAATATTCTTTCTTAATTTTGTAAATTTTTACATACATAAAATATACCTCATTGCTTTCCAAAGGAAGGCTAAGGTAAAATGTAAAAAAAAATACAATATAATAGTCTGGTAGTGTATAAAGTCATTTCTGAAAAATTGAAGGAATAGAACTATTACAAAAAAGCTTTATAAAATACATAACTGAAATTTAGCTCATAGAATAAATTCGAAAAATGAAAAAATGTTGAATATAATAGAAAGTAACCTTCGGAATGAAATAATTCCCAGTTTCTATTTGAAAAAAAATAAAAAAATAGTTCTGTATTTTATAAACGGTTGGTCCGCTTGGAATGCAGTTTGAGGTGACGATTAAGAAGTTGTAGTCGAGTTTAAGTCTTGGATTTGTGGTTTTTAGAGTTGGCAGGAGAGGTGCTATAGGTTCCCAAATAAGGACATCTCGGGTAAAACAAAAACTAAAACCGATCCTTAGTTCTTAATTTTAGCAATGCTAAAAATAATTTTTTAGTGAAATGCGCTTGCCGAGTTCTTCATAATTTATAATTGGTGTAGTATTTTGAAAGTATAAGACTCAAATTTTTCATAATTTGTTTGAAATATTTTTTTGTGAATTATCAACAAGATTTTGTTTGTCGTGCTTAATTCCCAATTTTTATTTTTGATAAAAACACTGAAATTTATTGTTGATGGGATATTCCTATGCGCATTTCACTGGTTACCTTAACCAGATCAGGAAACTTCATCCAAAGGGTTTAGAAAAACTAAAGATATTATACAAAAAAAATTCGCTTAACAGTTTTGTTTGTATAATATCATGTAAATGTTGGCCATGACTCCATCTGAGGTGGTTAATTCGGACGGTCCAATTTTGGGCGACTCGTTCGAGTTCGTATGACCCGATATGTTTATAACTGTGCAATATGAATACTAAGACCCGTGCATGGTAGCCATTATATTTCTAAAAAAACACTAATTTTAGGGAATTTTTGGCCGTTTTTTGGGAATTGTGGGATTAGTTTTGCAAGTTTAATAAAATTATGAGCTGGTTTGTATTAAGCATGAAAAAATAATGTATTTCTTGTAAAATTTCATTAAATAATATTAGCTAACAAAGATTTTACTCATAAACAAACTTTTTGCAGTTTTTTGCAAAACTCTACAACGAAATTTAAAATTATATTAGTTTATGAAATCTAGACACAATTCCCAACCCTTTGATGTATAATATGTCTACTTTGTAATAACAATTTTTATCATTTTATTATATGAAGTAATATTTTTTATGTAGATAGCACTTTTTTACAAGAAAAAAAAGTATGTGTTAGATAGCACAATACAATATTTATGAAAAAAAAAAAAACGTTTTGGGAATTTTTTTTTTCAAATTTAAATGACATAAACCCTTCAAAAAAAAACATTTTTGAACGTTTTCAGATAGCACTATCTGAAAAATAACCCTCGATATATTAAAAAATGAAATTAAATACATACATTTAAAACTGCACATTAAAGAAATTTGGTTTTCTTTATGTCGCATTTGCTTCTATTCACAGAAAAAAATAAAAATTGATTTCAATTAAAAAATTTGTGATATTAATTAAAAAATTAATTAAATTTGCACCAGTAAACAAATTAATAGTATCAATTAAACCAGTTAATAGTATTAATTAAACGTTTAATTTACTTGATTAAACATTTAATTCACTTGATTAAATTTTTAATTAAAACTGATTTTATTTTTGATTAATGCTTTAATTGGTGAACAATTTAGGAGAATTTTTTCTGTGTTCTGTCGCAAAGCTAACCAGCACTCATCTGCCAGTTATTTACTTTCTTCAATGTTGTAGGTGTTTTTGGCTGCAAGAAAGACAACGTTTATACATGTATGTATGTATTTTTATAATTATATGTATTTAAATTACTTACCTGTTTTAATAAACTTATAAGTTGTGCAAGGCAGCATTTCCTTTTCTCTCTGAAAAAATTTTTAATTATTTTGTAATAATCCAAATTGTCCGATTAACTGATGCTCGAAGACGCAAACAAAAATTATGGTATTAAACATACACAGAAAAAAATAAAAATTGATTTCAATTAAAAAATTTGTGATATTAATTAAAAAATTAATTAAATTTGCAGCAGTAAACAAATTAATAGTATCAATTAAACCAGTTAATAGTATTAATTAAACGTTTAATTTACTTGATTAAACGTTTAATTCACTTGATTAAATTTTTAATTAAAACTGATTTTTTTTTTGATTAATGCTTTAATTGGTGAAAAATTTTGGAGAATTTTTTCTGTGTACCTTTTGTGCGCAACTTATATAACGATTTTAATTGTATAATTGAAAATATATATATTATAATAGCAACTGGTATTCAAAAGAAACATCATCTGGTAGACTGATGAATTTTAATGCAACTCAACCAAAATACCAAATAATAAATACGGCAACAAATTTCATTTTTAGGGTACTATATATTAGCGATGAAGAATTCCATGTTAAAAACATAAAGAAAATTACAGAAATTTTAATAAATAATAGCTTTCCAATTAAACTTATACACCAACTAATTGAAGAAACACAAAGAAAATTAAAAAACAACACAACTTCAAACAACACTGAAAATAATGACAAAGTTTTTTACAGTGTAAAGTTTATTCATGGTTTAACGGACAACAGAAATATTAAGACAACGATAGACACACAAAACATATGTTACGCCTACAAACCACATACTACACTCAACACTATTTTTTCCAAAATTAAAATGCCTGTAGAAAAACAACAACAAAATAACGTCGTGAACGAAATATCATGTAAGGGAAATGACGAACAAAAATGTGATTTAATTTATATTGGCACAACAAAGAGAAATTTACAAACAAGAATGTGTGAACACAAAAATTACATATAAAAACATAAGGAATCAACAGCTTTGTTAAAACATATGATTTGCGAAAAACATAGACGTGACTTTGACAGAATAAGGCCCGTTTTCACGACTTAACGATAGCTAAATGTAGGAAGTTATCGAACAGATAATGAGGTTTTAATTATCACAAGTTCCCTTTAATCTAAAAGTGATGGATAAGGTAAAGAAAGGAACGTTCTTCCTTTAACTTGTGTCGTAAGGTTTAGATTTGAGATTGCCATATTATATTCACATATTTTTATATATGGCAACTCCAAGTATATGATATTTTGTAAATTAATAACAAACTCGTATTTTGACAAATTAAATTTACAAAATGTTAAATTCACGTGTACGCAGTATTTCATTAATATTTGCCATTATTAAAAAATATTTGTGCACACAAAAATTTAAAATGAGAAAAGTAAAATAAAGTACGTAGTTGCCAGTTCGTATTTTTATTTTGGCAAAAATAATCGGTATTTAGTTAAGTGTTGCCACATTTTTAAAAATGTTAAGTTTATTTTATACAGAAGTTGTGAAAACGACAAATAGTTGAAGGTAACTTTATTCCTCACTAGTGCTAAAGGTACCATTAACTATTTCGATCTTTAAAGGTAAGTCGTGAAAACGGGCCTAAGAATATTAGACGTAGAAACAAAACAGAAAAAACGTTTCACAATAGAAAGCTTACGTATACAACAAAATATTGACAGAACAATGAATTTAAAGGAAGACACGAATAATATAATATAAGCTACAGAGTAGCAATAAAATAGAAAAGATAAGCTGTGATATTAATTTAAGTTGTGTGTTTAATTTAATTATATGCTAAATGTTTTATGTAAGCTGTGTAACATTCTATGTATAATTTAATGTGAAAAACTACTTTGTAATTGTAAGTTTATTTATTTTGTTGTTTTCTAATTTTGTAATAATATATTGTTTTTTATAAAAAATTTTAAAAAAATATTAAATAGACAACCCCTGAAGATGTCATCAAATAATTGACGAAACGTTGGGAGAAACATGTAAAAAAGGTTTTTTATTTACATTAATACATTAGGCCCAATTAGCTTAACAAAAACTTATACATAACATTTCACATAATTTAATATGTTTAGCTAAATCAGAGTTACTTTTAAGGTGTTAAACACCATATAATAAAGGGTGGTTAAATTTCAAGGGCCGATGTTGATTTTGAATAAAACACAAACTATTTAGGAAATTATTGTAATTTTATTTTATTATGATATATTGGTATTACTCAATTATGTATGGAACAAAATATCGGCCAAATGGGCGCCGCGACCACGGCGGCACACCTCCATCCGATGGTCCAAATTTTCGATGACCCTAAGGCATAATGGAGGTTCTATGCCGTTAATGTGCCGAATTATCTCATCTTTTAGCTCTTGAATTGTTGCTAGCTTATCGACGTACACCTTTTCTTTCAAATAACCCCAAAGAAAAAAGTCCAACGGTGTCAAATCACATGATCTTGGCGGCCAATTGACATCGCCATTACGTGAGATAACACGGCCATTGAATTTGTTGCGCAAAAGAGCCATTGTTTCGTTAGCTGTGTGGCAAGTGGCACCGTCCTGCTGAAGCCACATATCGTCCACATCCATATCTTCCAATTCGGGCCATAAAAAGTTCGTTATCATCTCACGATAGCGAACACCATTCACAGCTACTGCTTGACCGGCCTCACTTTGGAAAATATACGGCCCGATGATGCTGCCAGCCCATAGACCGCACCAAATAGTCGCTCTTTGTTAATGCATTGGTTTTTAGACAATCACTCTTGGATTATCATTCGCCTAAATGCCGCAATTCTGCTTATTGACGAATCCACTGAGGTGAAAATGTGCCTCATCACTGCATCACAAAGTTCACGATATGCATTTTGATTTGAACGCCCATTTTCATAATAAGTCTGGATAACTTTAACACGCTGTTGGATTGTGTATCTCTCCATGGTTCAAATTGAGTAAGTCTGAAATAGAGAAATGTCAAAAAAAAATCCGGAAAAAACTTGGCGTTTAGGTGTGGTTCACATTCAACATCGGCCCTTACAATTTAACCACCCATTATTATTATCGTGAATTTAAAAATGTTAAGGACAAAAAATATATTTTCAAGTTATATTAGGACTATAATAAACTTATTAGGGTAAACATATTAGGCAAATATGAACAAAAATGTTCGTAGTGACCACTTATTTATCATGTTTTTCTCTGCGTGCAGTTTCTAAATTACATTATAAAATTATATATTTTCAAATAAAGTTTATTATATTAATAATAAAGCTAAAGTTTGATCAAAATACTGGTCAAGTTTGTTTTGGATTTTTTTTTGTCAAATATTTGTTGTGTCTGAACATACCTTTAGTGTATATATAATGATATTTATATCAAAGTATATTTTCGCCCACGTTGACTCCTTTTCCAGAAATCAGGACTCATTGACCAGAGAATTCTAAAGAGTAAATTGTCAATAAGTTGCTCAAACTCGCTCTGTTATAAACTTTGGATGATGGCAAATGATGAACAACTTCTTGTTGATAAATTCTGTTAATTTTTGTTTGTCCATGTGGACTCCTGTTCCAGAAATCTGGACTGATCCCTCAAAAACCCGTTAACATAAGTTCTGTTAAGTGGTTAACATTATTCTGCTAACATAAGAGAATGTGTCTAGGGCTATAAATTTAAAAATTAACATAACATGTTAAGTGGCAACCATAATATGGTTGTAGCTTCATGATAGAAGACTAATTTAACCATAATATGGTTGTCGCTGACAATAGTATGCTGATATTAAGAATAATCCCCCGTATTCATAAACGATTATTTTATTTAACAAACGTGTATTAAGGCAAATTTTCTTACAAAATTTGTTTAAAAAGTTTTGTTGACAAATTTTTATTGGAGTGTACCATATTGAAAAATATGTAATATACAATTGCGGTAACACTTGAAAATCGAATATCCATATAACGAAGACGATAATCAGGGTTTAAAGCGGTGTTCGTTATTAAACAGAACATTATTTAGCGTACGGCACACACTACCATTAACGATATCTATTTGTTAAGTGTTTGTGTATTAGTACCAATCATTATTTTGTGTCCTGTTGTTCGCAATAAACACAACAATTATAGTGACTCTGTAGAAATACAGAATCACTACAATGCAGAATTCTTAACAGTATTCGAAATTATACAGAACATTATTTAGCGTTTGGCTCACACACCCTGGAGCGATATCTATTTTTTTAGTGTTTGTGTAGACGAACACAACCCTTAATACCTTTCGTAACAATTTTCAAGAAAGAGCCGAACATTATATAGTGTTCTGTTCTTCGTTAAAAAAACAGAACAATTGAAGTGATACTGTAGACAAATATAATATTTTAATGTTCTATAATGTTTCTTTTTTACATTGTAAAGAAATTAACAAACAAAAATTTTTGTAATGACCGCAGCACGAACAGCTTGTGTGTGTATTGTGTATATGTTTTGCGTGTGTAAAACTAGTTTGCTGGCTTTTTGCTTTTTTTCGTATGTGTATTTTGTTGCTGTAAAGAATGTTTGGCTTTTTTTTACCAGCCAAAAGCGCGCTACGCAAAACAGAAACGAACGAACATTAATGGGCTGAACCGAACACAATGAAGTTTGTGGTTTAAAAAACACCGAACGGAATTAAATCGTCTTATCTTTTTAGTGAGTTGGATAAGAACAGTATTTTTCTTGAGTTCGAAAGTTGACAAACAAGGAAATGTTATTTTTTTAATGATTAACTACACAAACATTTTTAGTGTTTGAGTTTTCCACAAATCTACCGAACCGAACACTCAGAAGCGATGTTTAGTGTTTATTTTCGATTACTATGAGTTTTAAATGTTTTTATTATCTGTTGCAAATTATTGCAGCTTTAAAATGTGTAGACTTCATTTCTTATTTGTGTGCCCGTACGATGTATACAGTGTTTGTTCTCTCGTCTTGTTTCGATGTGAATATGAAGTGATGTTTTATAAGCTTTATTTTTTAAACCTTTAAAAATGCTGACAGGGTGTTTCAGCTTGAAAACGCAACAGAGTGTGTGCGTTTGACTTTTTGTAAAAAGACTTTGTATTTTTGTTTGCATCTTTTTCTCTTTACTTTTTCGACATACAACAAATGAAACGGAACCCACTTGACATCGTTACATTAGCACATCCTTTACACGCCAAAGCACTTTTAACAAATACTCACTCACACAAACATTGTTTAACGCGCTTTTAATTTTTTTTTTTTTTGAAAATTCGAAAAATGCAAGAGAAATTCACACACAAAACTCTTTTTGACAAACACTTAGCAAATTGTAAAATCCTTTTATACCCTTCACCAACACGAGTGGTCATTAAGGGTAAATTAAATTTATCACTCCGTATGTAACACCAAGCAATACTTATCTTAGACTTGATAAAGTATATCCGCAATAAAACAATGTGCTCTTAAAGGAGGAGCTGGTTGTGTAAAATATTTGTAGACTTTTTCGCTTTAAAGCCTTCTTATCAGCACTAAAAAAGTGGCTATTTTGTATAAAATTGTTCATAAGTTTTAACTGAACCATAAAAGGTCGTTAACAGGTGCGAACGATTCATAGCCTTTTCTTTGAACACGAATTTATTTTTTGGGTACATTAATAAATCCATGATAATTCTTCGGTGTTAGGCAAAAAGTGGTTAAGTCATTTATCCTTATGCAAGGAAATTACGAACGACACTTAATATTCCCACAGACGTTAAATGATAGTTTGCGTATCCGAAATGCTGATTGAAAACTAGAAAACTAGATAATTTTTGCAACGAGTGATTACTGGAGATAAAAAGTCGATGCGTTATGCAAGAGAAGAAGTCAAGGCAAACAGCCAAATCAACAACAGTACCTTATTTGCACAGCGGTAATGCTTGCTTTAAGGCGGGAAGAAATGGATCCTATTAATATCTGCAAAAATGGGGCTTAAAGATCACAGGGAAACTGCAGCGAACACAAGGGATCCAATTTAAGCAAACAGGCACTAAGCAGTAATATTTCATTATGGCACCGCTTGGACTTTTGTTTCCAGACCAGTTTGAAATTATTCAGAAAAAAGTCGCTGGGAGGTTTTCCTCAACCGTTTTATAGCCTCTTTACCTTGCCAAACCCGACTTTTATTCATTTCTATTGAAGCAAAACGCTCTTATGCTTCACTTTAGAGCAGTAAAGGGCACACACATACTATCACATTTATGCTTGTGTGGAAAGCAGCAGAAAACGAATGACGCTCATCAACAAGAAATGACAACAAAGCAACAGCCGAACGTACATTTTCACAGACCACACGAAGAAGTTTATATTGTTCATGTGTCGATGTCACACAAGCAGCATTTTTATTCCTATGCACGCGTACATAGCATTTGCAAAAGTGCCCTTCACTGCTTTAGAGCAGCGTAGCCGAAACTGTAATAATTCGTTTTTGTTCTCTTAAAATTCTGGATTGGAGGGTACTAAAGATTCGGAACAGCCGAATTTGTCTTTCTTACTGCTTTTTATTTTAAAACATGTATATAGAAAGACAGACCAACAGTCAGATAGACGAAAAGACTTTTACACATTTTCTGTTGTTTGTAATATTTTCGCATGAAGTGTTTGCACTACAATTATTTTGAAGTGTGTGTCTGTAAAAATCCCAGAGCCAACCATGAACAAAATACTCAACTTAAAACGAAAAACTAAAGAAAAAGCCTCAAAAGAAGCAAAAAAAGAACAGAAATCTCTGGGAAGGTAAAGCATTGAAGAAAATTTTTTTTTTGTTTGATTACGCTAATTAGGATGATGGCAGACTTAAGAAGAAAATAATAATGAAAGTTAACAGGTAGATTTTAAGCTTAAGAATTTTTTTTTGATTTTGGTTTGAAGAAAATGATTTTTGTTTTATTTCTCTAGAGAATATTAGACATTTTTCTTTGTTCTTTGCTAATAGAGCAAGATTATATAAGTACTCAATCGGCAGTAATTTGCGGACTTAATTTGAGTATTAAGAAATAAACCTAAATTGGATCACCTTCCAATACTCATGTCAAAATTTGAAACGCTTTTACTCGCTAACGGTCTGTCAGACCGATATTTTCAGAGCACACAAAACTTGTATTAGTAAAAAAAACTTAAAAGACCCCTTTTTACTTTCAGAATTGTCAATCCATTGAGAAATAAGGCCATATTTTTATGGAAATAAAGACATGCATGGCCTTATTTCCCATTTAAATTTTTTTCTTTTAATATAATTATAATTTATTTAAAAATTGTTTTGTTATTTTTTCTCTGGGTGTATATATTAAAAATATAACGAAAACACTTTTGGACGCAAGGATTTTCTCCTCTATGGTATAACAAAAACCGGCTTCGCTAACTTAAGATTCTGTGCATAGCCGGCCTTCGGCCGGGCGCAAGGATTTTCTCCTCTATGGTATAACAAAGACCGGCTTCGCTAACTAAAGCTTCTCTGTATAGCCGGCTTTTGGGCGAACGCAAGACTTTTCTCCTTTATGATATGACAAGTACCGGTTTCGCTAACTAAAGCTTCTAAAATCTGGCTTGTTTCCGAACGAAGGCCGACTACGCAGAGAAGCTTTAGTTAGCGAAGCCGGTCTTTGTTATACCATAGAGGAGAATATTCTTGCGCCCGGCCAAAGGCCGGCTATGCTTTGGAGTTTGTAAACATGTTGTGGCAACTCCTTCTTTTGGCAATTTGTTACCATAACAATTACGCTGTTATGACGTTATTTCCACTTAGGTTACTAAGCGATTTCTCTTTTCATTGAGAAATAAGGCCATATGGCTTTATTTCCTATTGCTTTATTGCATGGGCCCGACAAAGACCACGAAATGCATAAAAGGCTTTAACAACCTTAACGCGCTGCTCAATTGTGTACCTCTCCATGGTTGAATTTGGCAAACACTGAAATAAAGAAATGCCAAATTAAGTTAGGCAAAAACCTTAACGTTAAGGCGTGACTCACAATTAACATCGTTCATTTTTGTTGGACCACCCTTTATATCTACATCATTCGTCTTTAAAATCTTTTAACATCCTTGTTGCTTTAAGCTTTGTGCACAATGGCAGCAACATTTTCACTTGGTGTTCAGCAGAAAGCAATCATTTTTTTCGCAACCAATTAAATTTTCAATAAAGAAAACGTTTGCAAATTTCGTCTACAACAATATTATGGTCATATGTATGTATTAGTATTTTTTAAAATAATTTGTTAAAACTTTCATTCAAAACCAAATAAAATTTAAATAAACGTTATTTATAATTTCAATCCAAATTTTGATATTTTCAATGAGACTAAAGTTCATCAAATTTAATATTCATTTAATTTTTTTTATGAAGAAAGGAATTTTACAACATGAAATTAATTAAAATTTATTGATAATTTTTCATTCTTGACTGCCGCGGGGCTCGAACCCAGGCTTTCACGGACAGGTTACCCTTTCATGTTTCAATTGTAACCACTCAATCTCTTCAGAGGGTTTTGCCGTTTAACACTGACAGCCATCGACGACTACTGGCAGTCAACAGTCAAACATCAATCTTTAAACCAAATTGTATTTAATCCTTGGTAGATCGAAATTTGCTTTGAATGATTATCTTTAATTGATTTACATGTTCTTCCTTACTTTTGTTTTCTCGTACTTTCGTATTTCCAAAGTAAATTTTTTGTTTTGCAAATTTTACAACATGAAATTAATCAAAAATTTATTAATAATTTTTCATTCTTGACTGCCCCGGGGCTCGAACCTACCTTTCACGGACAGGTAACCGTTACATGTGTCATTTATAATTCCATGCACATTGTTGCTTTTTTTGCGTCACTGTCTTCTTTAACTTTTCTTCCTTAACAGTTGTGAAACTTAGTTCGATTAAAAAATGACAACCATGTTTTTTTTGAAGTCTGTTTTCCGCCTCTCCTTAACGTTTTTGAATTTTGAGTTGTGCCTGTATGTGATTTAGTGTGCGCTATATTAATGTATTATAAAACTTTCTGTTGTAATCGCACCATTGTGAATGGAATGAAAAATATGGCTTACTTGGAGGCCAAACGACCTAGTTTTGCCTTTCAATTCTTTTCAATTTGCAATACACTCTCATTGTTAACTGAGGTACTCACACTTTTTAAATTGGCCACGAGATTGCTCTCAATTTTACCTTTACAGCTGTTTGGCAATTTGAGGTTCAATTTAACAGCTGTTTACAAGTTCAAAGAGACAATTTTTCATTCGTTTTTATAAATTATATTCTTGATGTTATCTTAAAAGTAAATTGCTTTAAAATTGGGTGGAGCCTACGTCACAGCTTTCAATTTATGTAAATTTTGACAAACAGTGTATGTAAAAGACTATCAAGAAAAATGTGGTCGTGTGGTTACAGGATTATCCGAATATAAAACTCTCACGTGTTTTTTATTTCATTAGCAATATTAACATTTTTAATTATTTCAGAAATTTTAAATATACATATGTTGAGTTGTATATGTTTGCAGCAACTGCAAATTTTAGACTTTAGGACTATTCTGGTAGAAATTCGACGGCAGTTTGAAGTGTGTTTATGTAGTTTTTTAAAATTGTATTTATGTTATTTTTAAAAATGTATGAATAAAATTTAATTTTCCAATTTTTTTTATTGAAATTTTATTAGCTGTCAAGTTATTTTCTTCGACAAAAAAATCGTCTTATTTATTATTACAACAACTTTTAAATGAAGTTTGATGACCTGAATTTGGTTAGTGTCTGTGCTAAGTAAAACAAAATATTACCGACATACGTAAATTTGTTTGTGGCCATTCCGATTTAAATGTAGTACAAAATCGTTCAAGCGATAGCTAAACTAAATTTCCATATCTTTAAGATTACAAGAAATGTCTTAGAGACATGTTCAAGTGGCTTCTTTTTTTGTGAACGTTTTTTATTGCCGTACATTATTTATGCATTCATTCTTCCTAGTTAAGAGCAACCACAGTAATTAGCATGATATTTTCCGTCATCACTGTTTGGAAAACGTCTTTTTTTTGTCTTATTTAAAAATAAAATTAGAAAAACATGCTAATGACTACATAGTTCTGTAAGTTCTTGAGGAGGCTGCTTTCACAACAAAAGTTCTAGTTTAAAACACAAGAAAGGACGAAAGTAGTTGATAAGAATAAGTATATTAATTTTAGATATTCTTAGTTTTTTTTTTTTTAAGAAAAAGGTATAAAAGTGTGGTACTTTGTACTGCTTGTAGATGCTTGAGCAGCTATGTATAGGATTTCACTAACTTAATGTTCGTTTCCTTTAGCACACATTTATTTAGCTCCTCTAAGTAAGTGAGGAATTTTAAAACAAATTTTCTTAGGTTTGTTGTATGAATACTAACGAATACTTGTATTAGACATTTATTAGGATTTGCTTGTTGGTTTTAATGAATTCATACTCACGAACTACTAAAAAAAAAGGAAAATAAATTCAGTATTTCCTTAGCCCATCACATGCGCAATCTGTTACTTATGCTGACTTTAAATGACTTCAGTAAATTGTTTGAAAGGGGAGTTTATTATAGTAAAAAGGATTCGAGGCTTATGAGCAAATAATTCATTGAACTAGTTTAAGAGGATCTTAAAAATGTGGGACTGCCAACAGATGGCATATCTTTTTTTAATGACTTTAATGACTTTTAATGCACTTTAGATAACAAACATCCGGCATTAATTCTCATTTAGTTAAGGAAATAATGTGAACAAAAATATCGTATTTTCTGACAGCAAAGCATCATTTGCGGGAAGTTTTTCTTAATGTCTTTAATTTAAATAAGGCAAGTTAAAACAAATTGATAACTCATCAAAGCATATTATGAATAAGGTTCATCAATTTTAATGTGCTAGATATAGTTTGTGCAGTTCAGAAGACATGATTTTAGCATAGAAGTAAACAACTGCTCAGGTCAGCCAAATAAAGTAAGAAAAATTATGATGGAGATTAAATCCACAAAATTTAATAAAAAAATCGAAGCAAAAAAAAAAAATTACATAAAACCTAACCAAAGAGCCAAATATCCATGACATGACAACAAAAAATAAAAAAATTAGTAGGTACAATCCAACTTAAAAGCAATGCATAGTTTGTGTATAAAAAGCTGTTAATAAAGGGTGGTTAAATTTTAAGGGCCGTTGTTGAATGTGAACCACACCTAAATGTCAGATGTTTTTTTCTGCATTTCATTTGAGATGTCTAAATTTCAGACAAACTCAATTTGAACCATGGAAAGATACAAAATCGAGCAACGAGTTAAAGTTATTCAGGCTTATTATGAAAATGTGCGTTCAAATCAAAATGCATATCGTGCACTTCGTGATTTGTTCGGTCAATTTAATCGCTCAAGTGTGCGTACAATCGGAGAAATCGTGCAAACCGGGTCTGTAGGAGATGTGAAAACACCAGTGCATGCTCGTACAGCTCGTACTGCAGAAAATATTGCTGCTGTTCGCGATAGTGTGGCTGAAAAGCCGTCTACCTCAACTCGTCGTCGTGCCCAATAATTGCACCTCTCACGCTCGTCGTTGATGAACATTATGCATAAAGACTTGCATTAACACGCTTACAAGGTGTAATTAACTCAAGAACTAAAGCCTCTTGACCATTCCAAACGTCGTCAACGGTCAGAATGGTGGTAAGAAATGCCAACAGTGGGTGATCAATTTTCGAAGAAAATCATCTTCAGTGATGATGCATTTTTCACCTCAGTGGATTCGTCAATAAGCAGAATTACCGTATTTGGGCGAATGATAATCCAAGAGTGAATGTCGAAAAACCAATACACCCACAAAGAGTGACTGTTTGGTGCGGTTTGTGGGCTGGGGGCCGAATTTTTTCCAAAATGAAGCCGGTCAGGCAGTTACTATGAATGGTGTTCGCTATCGTGAGATAACGAACTTTTTATGGCCCGAATTGGAAGATATGGATGTGGACGATATGTGGACGATATTGTCACACAGCTAACGAAACAATGACCGTGTTTTCTCACGTGGTGACGATGTCAATTGGCCGCCTAGATCATGTGATTTTACTTCTTTCTTTGGGGTTATTTGAAAGAAAAGGTGTACGTCGATAAGACAGCAACAAGTCAAGAGCTAAAGGATGAGATAATTCGGCACATTAATGGCATAAAACCTCAATTATGCCTCAGCGTCATCGAAAATTTGGAACATCGGAGAGAGATGTGCCGCCGGCGGCCATTTGGCCGATGTTTTGCTCTATACATAATTGAACAATACCAATGTTTACATAATAAAAAGAAATGACAATAATTTCCTACATAATTTGTGTTTTATTCAAAATCAACATCGGCAGCCCTTTATAATGAAAAGCGATAAAAGTAGTAAAAATGGAAATTTTAGTTGAATAAAGTTGGTAAATTTTTAATAGAAAATATCATTAGGAGCATAGGTTTTGAGTTCCTCTCAGTCAAAATTTTTTTTTTGTAAAAATAAAATTTTTTTCAAAATAATTTTACGGAAACACAAAACCGCAGGTGCAAAATCTACACACAATTAATAAATTCACTAACTAAAAGTTTTATGATATCAGAGGTATTTGATAGGGTTGATGGGATCTGAGGAAAATATTCCACAATATTACCAAATTATGAACACATACATCAAATGATGATACTGACATCTAAGATGATTTTTTTAACCGTTATCCTGTAATCGAACAACGCATGTGATATTTTTGGGTTAATTTTGCCCAATATAGAAATTTTACCATACATTTGGTGGGTGGTTAAATTTTAAGGCCGATGTTGATTTTGAATTAAACACTAATTATTTAGGAAATTAATGTCATTTCTTTTTATTATGAAAATATTGGTATGGTTCAATTATGTATGGAACACAATATCGGATAAATGCATACATCCATCCGATGGACCAAATGGACCAAGTCGTTTTGTAAAAAAACACGGTCCGATGATGCCGCCAGCCCTTAAGCAACAGTCACTCTTTGTGGGTGCATTGGTTTTTCGACAATTACTCTTGGATAATCATTCGCCCAAATACGGTAATTCTGCCTATTGACGAATCCACCGAGGTGAAAAAGTGCCTCATCACTGAAGATGATTTTCTTCGAAAATTGATCATCCACTGTTGCCATTTCTTGCCACCATTCTGACCATTGACGACGTTTGGAATGGTGAAGAGGCTTTAGTTCTTGAGTCAATTACACTCTGTAAGCGTGTAAATGCAAGTCTCTATGTATAATGTTTATCAACGACGAGCGTGGGAGGTGCAATTGTTGGGCACGACGACGAGTTCAGATGGATGGCTCTGCAGCCACACTATCGCGAACAACAGCAAAATTTTCTGCAGTACGAGCTCTACGAGCATGCACTGGTGTTTTCATTTCTCCTACAGACCCGGTTTGCTCAAATTTTTGAACGATTTCTCCGATTGTACGCACATTTGAACGAATAAATCACGAAGTGCACAATATGCATTTTGATTTGAACGCCCATTTCCATAATAAGCCTGAATAACTTTGACATGTTGCTCGATTGTGTATCTTTCCATGGTTCAAATTGAGTTAGTCGGAAATTGAAAAATGTCAAATGAAATGCAAAAAAAACTTTTAACTTTAACCTCCCTATTCATAAACGATTATTCAATTTAAAAAACGTTTATTGAGTCAAATTTTCATAGAAAATTTGTCTTCTAAACCTTTTTTAAATTAAATATATTTTTATGAATGCGGCAGTATAAATTTAACCACCCTTTATTTTTCATTCAATGCTTGAATTCAAGGCCCATCGAAAAGGTCTGCGCAAGAAGCCTGATGATCATTGTTTTCGTTCTTTTGAGCTTTCAAAAGTTGTTTACATACACGTTTTTTCCTTTTGCTTTGTATATGTGGTAGTAAGTTTTTGACAGCTTAAAAGAAAAAGTTTTTTGTTTTTGTACAAGTAAGCAGACCTGATAGATGGGCCTTTCTTGAATTCAAGTTTCGTAAACATAAATTTTTTAAATGCTGAACATTTGTTTGAATATTTTGTGAAATGAGAGATATAGCCATATTTTTTTTTCGCAAATGAGAGATAAAGCCATAATTTTCCAGAATATTGTTATGAATGGTGTAAACATTCTGTAAAAGGGAAAATCCATAGTTATCATTGAAAAACATTTTTTTATTCTTGTGACGCACGCAGGAAAACTTTATTCAGCAAAGCCACCTGCCGCGTCCTACTGGAGGTAAAAACTCCTAAGCACGGCCGCAGGCCGTCACGCAGAAAAACTTTAGTATGCGAAGCCAGATTTCAATACTTAACTTTAGTGTCTCCGGAACTGAAATGGGAGATAAAGCCATTTTCTAATATTGCTAATATGAGCTAAGGCCATGATGGCTTTATCTCCCATTCAAATGAAAAAAAAAAAAACAAAAAAGGCTTTATTTCCCTATTGAATGAGAGATAAAGCCATCATGGCCTTATCTACCATGATATTAACAATTTTTCATATGAAATAACACCCCAATTAAAAAAATTAAATAACACCCCAAACAAGATGAAATAACCCCCCAATAATCGTTTTTGTTGTTCTCTGTACAAACTTTTGGGGGGTTATTTCATTATTTTTTTGGGGAGTTATATTTTGGGGGGATATTTCATGCCGTCTTCAAAATCTATTGGCTGGCTATACCTTCGTATACGTGATAGGGAATATTAAATTATTAATCATACGTACTGTATTTTTATCAATAAAGATGAACGTCAGCGTATACGTAATATTTATTTCATATGTATTAAATATGAAGCATACGCCTTGATAGAACTCTTAATATCCCTAAAAGAAATGAAATGAGCGAATCATCATATTTTTCACGTTAGCGTTAAGAAAATGATGGGAGAAATTATAGAAAACTTGATTTTATTTGGGGAATTAAATTGTGAGTGATAATGTTTTTTCATCCATTATTAACACACAATCTTTAAAAATAAAATTAAATATGGGCATTTCCTGTGGTCAGGAACGTACGTTCGTACGCTTTTGATGTACAAATAATATAGAAAACAAAAGATGGATTTCATAATGATAGTTATAAACATGTGGTCATGAACGTTCGCAAAATAAAAGTCAACTTTGGCTGACAGTAGTGAAATGTAAAAATCTGCGCAATGGAACGGAATATTCAAAAGTGATTAATTTTTTTTTAAGTGTTTTAATGTAGCGGTCCATCCAGTATTTACAAAATAAAATATCTCTCTTTGTTTTTGTTTAATTGGCTTATGCACCGGTCGCGAACGTACGATTTTTCCATATGTTTTTTTATTATTATCATGCATTTTCCCATAAATATCTTAAAATTTCCTTAACAAAAAACATAATACTTCTTTTACAATTGATTGTAATGGATAGATTATGACGAAAGGGTGTAAACATAACATATTTTTTGATTGTAAAATAAGTATATAAAAATGTCTTTACAAGAAGCTTAAAAAGAAAATATAAAATTTTCCAGTTTCCAGCGTAATTTTCCCAAGTAAAACAGCTGAGATATGCTATGAAACCATTCTTTTAAAAAAACATAGAATTTTTTTTATATTAATACCCAACAAAATACGACGATTATCAACATTTTATTTGTTCATTCTGGTAGTCCATTCTGGGGAAATGCCCATATGTAGTTCGACACCAAAAAAAAAAAAAAAAAAAAACAAGATAAAATAATAATCTTGGTGGCAAACACCTTGCCACATGGGTGAATCTACCTTTAGTACACCTATCGACTCGGATTAATTTTTGGATCAATCTTACGATGTCGGTCAGTCCGACCGACCACCTGGTAATCTTTTGAAGTAAAACTTGTGCGCCAAGTACACGTCGCAATTTTAAAGATAATTTGAAGAAATTTGGCGTGTACGTTTTAATTGTCATAAGGACGAAGCCTATTGAATACTGAGGAAACCGGCGTACAAGCTTCTTTCCCATACAGAGTCTTTTTACCTATAAACTGTCTTATTATGTTGGGATTTAGATTAAGTTTTTTCTAAACATGTTTGATTACAAGGCAAATCATGGTTTAAAATTAAACTTGAATCGGATAATTGAACCGATTGAAGCTCGAAAAAAGTTTTTAATATATAATACGATAGCTGCGGTGCCTTGACAAAATGTTTTGATGGAAGGTTTATAAGTGACTATAGCTCCCATTTAAACCACTTTAAGTGCTGTCCCAAAGAGGTCAAATTTAAGTGAATTCTATATTTTCATTAGGAATTTTCTTGGTTGTTCTTGGATTGGTACGAAAATGTTTCATTAATTTTATAAAGGGTGGTTAGAATATTTTGTGAATATTTTTTGGAAAAATAAACCCTTCTGAGCTTATAAGGCGCAAAATTACAAGATTTCTTAAACGCATACAAAACTTTATATTCAGCAGGGGGTTTTTTTTAAATATAAGTTCTTTAAACAAATTTAAGAATATTAGCCCATTTTATATTGGGTTAAAATTAATGCTAGTTTTTTTATTTTTAATAATGGGTAAATTACATAATTTAGTGCAATACTCAGCAAATATTAATAAAAATTATTTAAAACTAGCAAAAAGTCACAGGATGGTTTTTTGACAGGATCGTCATATTCAAATTTCAATGAAATTTTAGATGGTAACGGAGATAACATTTTAAGATTTGCAAAAGAGAAACTATTAGAAGACTTTCCACGCAATGACTATAAAGAATTTTTAGAACTGATAATAATATAATAATAATATTCTTAGGAGGAAGTCCGCCAAAAGGCATTTAATTTACGAACCTGGAGCTACACATTTAGCCAGATAGATGGAAAAGGCCATTTATTATTTGAAAATACTTATTTTTCGAAAACAGTTTCCTGAGTTAACCGAAATTGAAGTTTAAGGCTTAATCGAAGCTGCTGGATTTGTTGTTAAGTGCTATTCGCAATTCTAATTAAAGCTGATAAAGCAGACCAAGTTCCTTTAAACGACATTGAAATCTTGAGAAATTTGGAAAATTACAAAAAATTAACCAAAATATAGCAGATAAAGCAATAACAAAATTTCTTAACCATCTTTACTATTTGAATGAAGAATGCGTAGGTTTTTCGTTTCTCGATGATAGAATAAATTTTTAAACTAAAACCAAGTTTGTTACGACGATAAAAGTTAATGTCTCAGAAGATAATATGTATAAAGATGAAGAAATTCCGAAAAAACTTATTCATTCTGGAGGAATTGTTCTCAAAAAATACTAGCAAACTTTTAAAATTTCTACAGATCAAAATAATTTTTGGGAATGCAAAACTTTAATTTAAAAGGTAAGGAGAGATAAACTCACTATTTAAGCTTTGATATTGTTACAAGTGGAACTATTGCTTATAATTCTTATACTTTTGACAGTTTTATTTGGTTTAATATCTTTAGTTTTTCTAAAATCTTTATGGATGAAGTGTTTTTATCAAGAATAAAAATTGGGAATTAAGCGCGAATAACAAAACTATTTCTACAGATTTTTTTAAAATTAGAGTTAAGTTTATGGAATGATTTACCCGAATATCGAAGGGCAAAATATATAATTAGGAACTTAAAAATAAAAAACGACTGCACGGAAAGAGGAATTAAGCTTTGCAAGATTACCATGAACAAATCACCAAAGATGGGGAGGAAACATCTATTCAAAGTAATACAAATTTTGTTGTATTTTTAACTAAAGTTTAAGATTTAACACAAACTTGTTTTTTTTAAATTTAAGAAGCGATGATTACTAAAGTATCCTTAAAATTAAATAATTTATTAATTTAGCAAATTACATGCTTATAATATAATAATGCTTTTAATATTTGCATTAGCAAACAATGCTTTATGAAAACATTTTTTAATTCATATTTAGTTCAATATGCAATATGTGTCATCTTGTCTTCAACAAGAGAGTTGATGCTTTTTTTCACAAAAAGTTTATTAACATATTTCAGCTTATTTAAAACAGACTGTTTGTAACACATATAAAACCGTGGTTTGTTTGATCAGGACATGGGAGGATTAAATTTTTCAAAAGTTTTTCTGAACATTCTTATCACACGAAGAAATAAATTTTACAAATTTCACCCCGAGCCAGGAAGAAACAGCCAAAATTCTATATAAATACTTAATGAAAATATGGAATTTGCAGAAATTTGACCATTGACCTCTTTGGGGCAGCACTTAAAGTTCACCGATTTCGCTCAAACTTTTTATATTTATTGTGTAGACCAATTAGCACAATATTGCCCCTGGGCTTCTTAAAAATTCAGCAACAAAATTTCTTTCATACACTTCAGTGCCACCCTAATTTAGATATACATATTAAATATAGATCATAGAATAAATTCGAAAAATAAAAAATGTTGAATATATTAATAATATATATATAATATTCAACACAAAAAACTTTTGTATCAATCTTAACCGCATAACATTATTTTGTTTTGGCTGGTCCATAATAGCCAAATGGTTCCAAATAGAATTAACTCTCGAAAATTTGTGTGTAAATGTCGATGCGAAGGGTATCATATGATAGGGCTTGACCAACTTTATCTTCTTACTTCTTTTGTATTAAATTAAATCACATTTTCAGAGCAAAATACAGTAGAATCCCGATAATTCGTAATCGCAAGGGACCGGGCATTTCTTACGATTTGGTAGTTAGTAAACAATTACGATTTATAAGAGGTAAAGATTTCAGTAAATTACGAATTATCGGGAATTACAATTTTCAGGGTACAAACTATCGGGATTTGACTGTATTTTCAAAATAAATTTCCAGTCATTTTGTTTATTAATTTTTTTTTTAAATATCCATATCTATTGTGTGTGTACAAAAGTTTTCAATTTCTAAATTTTATTAAGTTTTAATTTTTGTTAGTTTTTTGCTACAAAGAGAAAACTTTCGTATGCCTTTATTTTTATGTGTTGAAAAACGGAAACTTAAATGAAATTTTTTAGTGAAAGCAAATTTTAACAGTTTTTAAACATTTTTGTGGGAATTTTGCCAAAATTGGTTATTTTTTTTTCTAGATGTACAGACATGTTTGATTGTTTTTAGTTTTGTGTTTTGGTTTTCTACCATGTTAGAAACTACACAATTTTTAAATAAGTTTAATATAACTTTAAACAATTTAAGAGAAAATTAAGGATTTCATGGGAAAATTTTAAGGAAAATAATTAGAACATATTTTGTGCGAACACATTTTATTAAATTTTAAATTTCATTAAGGTATTTTGGTGATTCAACTAACAAGGACTTATGAACATTGTTTTTCTATTTTTAGATTTTTTTTATACCTTTTCTTTTTTGCCTTTTTTTCAGTATGCAATTTAGTTTCTGTCATGTTAGAGCAAATTAATTGTTTGGTTCCGTTTTTAAGTCTCATGTCTAGACGGAAGACATTAATATTTTGTAAGTTGACTTAATTTATTCTACGAAATTTGACTGCCAAAAAAAGTGCGATGTCTATGAAAATTAATAGCGAATGGTCACGCGATTTTAAATCAAATATATACTTATATATACTAGTAATTTGGTAGTCAAGTTCAGGTGTTTGTTTTAGTTGTGATTTAAATGCCTTAACGGCTTTGAAAAAGGGTGCAAAGAAAAAAGGGGTAATTTTTTTTTATTTTTTTTCATGAAAAGTCTTAAAGAGAGAATAATTTGAATATGAGTATATTGGAAGTTTTAGACATTCACATTTAAACAAAAGTTGAAGTCATCATAACATTATTGTTAATAACACAAAGTTCGGCATTTAAATCAAACTCTGCTCACATTTATGAGTCAGCCTGTATTTATGTTTAGTTCACAACCATTTCTAGTCGCCTCCAGAACTTTCAGTTCTAATTTTTTTAAAAAATGTTTTATATATCAAAATCTTAAGTCTACCTTCTGGCGGAGAGGGGTAGAAATAGAATTATTTATTAAAGTTTTAAGCAATTAGGACATAAAAGTATAATAAACAAGATAACTAACTTATCACTAAAGCTATAAATAATTCTCAGATAAATCAAATTTCGTAACAACATGTTTATTTTAGAATAAAAAAAAATTGTTTCCATTAAAAGAAGAAAAGAAGGTTAATTTGTTTTTATAAACAGAAAGAAAATCAACATAAATTCGCCATAAATACTTTTTTGTATTTTATTTTGTAAAAGGCAAAATCAATTCAAGTCAATTAAATTTCGTCAATTCGATTTATATTTGTTCGCATACGAGTTCAAACAGAAGGAATTTTATTATTATTTTCTTAAACAAATCAAATTAATTGTTTTCTTAATTAAAAACGTTGCCAATCAAAATCGACTGAATCGCACACAAATGATGGGGCACATTATTCGAATGTGTGTTCTGAAAAGTTCGCTTCTGTATACAAATGCATGCACACATTCGTGTGTATAAGTTAAAGAATGAGTGAAAAGAGGAAAGTGTATTAAACATAAAAGAAATAAATAAAATAAAAAAAAAAAAAACAGAAAGAGAAAGAGAAAGAGAGAAAAACCACAAATAGCACTACAGTGAATTGTTCTTACATGACGAATGCAATCTTTTGTTGAACGTACCGAATTTTGTGAAAATATATTTAAAGGAGTAATTTCTTGTTAAAAAAAATTTAAAAGTAAATTTTATGTAGCGGAAATCAGAGTTATTACCAGGAAAACCATAAATATGCAATTCCTTGTGCGACCATTGAAGGCAGAAACAATATATTTATCCGTTTAAGAGCCTTTTATGAATTTTGGCATCGATTTGTTAGTGCATATTTTTGCATATTTTACTTTTTGCAGCTTTTTTTTGCATAATTTAGTTAAAAGAGCTTTTTTGCAGCATTTTTTCAAGTTTATAGTTTATATTTTGCCTTTTTAAGGAATATTTTGATACATTTTCGATATTGTTTTGATGCCTACAAGAGCTTTCGCAATAAATATTTTTTTTTATTTTTGTGAAATTCTGTTTTAAATATCTATCTGTAACAATATTTTTTTGTTTTATATGTATATGTAAATTACTTTTTATTGTAAGCTTGTTGCGATATGCGCTCTGCTTTTTTAGGATGTTACTTTATAGTCTTAAGTTTTGGTTTTGTTTATTTACCTTGTACAATAAATAACGGAGGCTCAATAAAGATAACTTTAACTTTATCTATTCAATTTCTCCAAAACTTTTTAAAGTGATCGATTGATGTCCATCCGTCCGTCTGGCTGGTTATCTGTCTATGTTAACCTTGTGCGCAAAGTACGAATTGCAATCTTGTAGATACTTTGATCAAATTTGGTAAATACATTTTAATTGTACTAAGAACGAAGTCTATGTAAATAGTGAGACTAGGTCTATAATTTCACATATTCCCCATAAAAACTTCTTTCCAAATAAACTCTTTGCGTCCGTTAACCATCTTATTATGTTGGTATTTAGATTGAATTCGCCCCAAAAATCTCGTCTGTAAATACTATGGTGTTTTGGCTTTACCGATTATAATTTTAAGATTGTTTTTCTTAAATGGAACTGTTAATAAATTGTAGAATATTTTGTTTTAAAATTAGCTATTTGAAATTTTTAGGGTCATATTTTTCACAGTTTTAAGGGCAGTTTTCATAGTTTTTTCTGCATATTTAATGCGCATAAAAACCGGGTTTTGGAGCATATTTCTAGTTTCCCTGGTTATTACAAATTAAAGTTTTAACTTTAGTTTTATTTTTTTCCACTTAATGCTACTTTTTTGTAAATTAATCGATTTCTTTGATTTTGCCAATTTTTTGGAACTTGCTTTTTTTAATTTTTAGTTTAATCGATTTCTTGGACTTTTCATTTTTTATTAAAGCATTTGAAAAGAAAAATTGTTAATGTTTAGTTATCCAGCCTAGTTACTGTTGTCGTTTTCGTAAACGACTTACTCGTTTTTTGTAATAGATTAAAGCAACACACAACCTGTGTTCTTTAATCGATTGTGCAAACTTGATATTTATATGGAGCTATAAGTAGTTTCATAATTTATACGAAATTATGTGCATTTAAAGAAAATTTTTAGCAAATTTACTATTGATTGGACATTTTAAGAAACTTTGCTTTTTACACAAAATTTTACGAAAAATTGAAGCACAGCCGCGAATAACGTTGTAAACGCCACATTTTGCAAAATGTTTTTTTGCAGATAACCGTTGACCTTATTCTATTACACAGTTTAAACATCAAATCAACCAAAACTATACACGTTAACGCCTTCAAAATGGCGTACAAAGTGTCAGCCAGTGGAAAAACATTGCAACACGCAAAGAAAAAACATGGTTGTGGCAAACATATTCTAAGAGCAACATATTATGATAAGAATTATGATTGTAGTCACCATATTAAGATTATTATTGAATCATATTATGACTAAATATACTCGTAATATGTCATCATAATATTTTTGCCTTAATCATATTATTATTCTGTTAATCATACTATGTTAAGAAGTAATTAAAATTTTGTCATGTTAATCATAATAAGTTAAGAAATCAATCATATTATTGTCATGTTGATCATAATAAGCTAAGAAGTAATCATATTATCATCATGTTAATCATAATAAATTTAGAAGCAATCATATTATGATACAGCACCTTTCATAGCTGTCATAAAAATACAAAATAAATTAAAATATTTTTGCATCGATTTTTTATTTTGTGGCTTTTTACAATTTTTCTTAATGTTAATCAAATAGCGGAGTTCAATATAAGGCTTGCGAAAGAGCAAATGCAAAATCTGTGGTCAATTCCGACAAAGTTTAAAAAGTGCAATACCTAGCTCATGGTTTGATCTAGAATGGTTTTTCGGCTCTCCTAAAAAATATGTTTTTTAGACATACGCGGTTGCCCATGAAAACCACAGAAATATCGTAGCACTTTTATAAAATTTAACGAAATCTCTGTGTGTTTTGTTGTTGCATTTTACAAAAAAACTACAATATTTTGCATTTGCACTATTACATCACTAATACTTGAATGAACTCCGCTAATATTTTAATTTCTTTAGACTTATTTTTTTATGGAATTTTATCTTTTAATTGTTTAACCGCTCACAAATAAAAAAAACGACACAACTGCTTCAAAATTATTTTACAAATGGCGCTAACATAATATGATTAGAGTAAAAATAGTTTGATTGCATCTTTAACATAATATGATAAATGTATAGAAAGTTATCATGTTATGGCTATTAAATATCATGATATGGTTGTGAGAAATATAATATGTTTAGAAAGTTATCATAATTAAGTTGATAGAAAAATAATTATTTTTCGGTCAACAATACTCAAATTCATAATTGCGATAAACATTGATATGTTTACAGTAACCATAATATGGTTTATATTAAATAAAAATAACAATTATTTGTGTACGCCAACAATATATTGTTACATTAAACATAGTGTTGTTGCCGTAACCATGCCCAACCATATTTTTTCTCTGCTTGAAGTTACTAGCCAAATGATGAAACCGAAATGGTTTTGCAGTGCGGAATAATGTTTTAAAAGCCTTTTGCATTAAAATTTTTATTATCATTATTTTTAATAATAGAAAAAAAAAATTTTTAATGCAGATAATGCTGCCTGTCAAAAAACGGTTTTTTGCTCTCCTGAAAAATTATTATTTTGTAACTTAGAACGTTGTTTGCGGCTGTGCTTGAATTGGTGTTTATAGAAACTTTTGCAGACATTTGCTGTTGATAGGAACCTCAAAACTTGCTGTTAAAAATTTTCCAATTTCACTGGTCTGCGAAACACAACAAATTTTCGAATAAAATATGCTTAAAATAGCAAATACCTTACATAGCCTTTGATTTAATAGCCTGAAAGTATGCAATTATTCTCATCATTTTAAAACCCTGTTTGTATGCTATACATTCTACGACTTTTGCTTTTATCTGTGCATTTGCAGATTATATCTATCCTTTTACAATATTGTTTCATATTAAACTGTTTATATCAGGTTACTTTTCATTGATGGTCTTTTATTTATATTTTGGTTTCCAACTCAATGAATCGCATTAATTTACATTAAAATGAAACAAATTTACATAGAGAGAGTGACACTGTGCGACACACACATGGCAGACTTAACTAAAAACACTAAAAATGTCATATATTGATTATTCCGTATTTTATTTAAGGTTTCATCTAGTAAAATATCGTAAATTGTAATTGCTCGTATAAGGATTGATTGTTATACAGCAGTAGACATTTGTATAATGTCAATCAAATGTTAGATATTAGTTGGGTTTTTAATATATAAATTTATTTGTTTGTTGCTGCACTGTTGTTTTAGAAACATAAAAAATATTTTTAATTTCTATTTTTGCAGTGACGCATTTTTTTTTTAAATTTATTAGTGCGATTTTGTTTTCAATTTAAATTTAACAAAAATATATGTAATATTAGACCGTACCTCAAAAAAGAAAGTTCCCCATTCACCCTCTAATATTTATTAAGTATTTTTGCAAGGAAGTTTCGAATATTTTTTTCCGAACGTAGGGCTCGGTTCGCCTGTTTACATTTTTCATTATAATTATCTTAGGCATTTACAGTCCGATCTTAGACTATAATATATAAATATTTTTGTCTCAAGAAGACATTGGAGCCATTTTGAAGGCCATTGACCTCAAGTATCTCGCTCTAGTATTTATCCACTAGAGCACTATTCGTATCACCGTAATGTACACCCTTATATTTAAATTTCTGCTAAGCAAGTAATTCGATAATTCCAGCAGACACTTTTTAAGTTTAATTAAATGAAAAACAGAAAAATTTACTTTGGACTTAAGAAGAATTCTTGCCAAAATGTACGAAAAAGCAGAAGTAAGGAAGTACATGTAAATGAATTAAAGTAGATAATCATTCAAAACAAATTTCGATCTACCAAAGTTAAATACCATTTGGTTTAAAGATTGATGTTTGACTATTAACTGCCAGCAGTCTGTGAGTGTTAAACGGCAAACCCCTCTGAATTGTGTGGTTGCAGTTGAAACATAAAAGGGCAACCTGTCCGTGAAAACCTGGGTTCGATTCCCAGTTCGGTCAAGAATGAACAAATTATTAATAAATATTAATTAATGTTAATGTTTAAAATTCCTTTCTTCATAAAAATAATTTAATAAAAATTAAATTCAATGAACTTTGGCCTGGTTAAAATATTAAAAATTGGATTACAAATTTTTTAGCTCGCAAAAAGTCATTATAGTTTTGCTAAGGAAGTATTTCACCAAATGGTATTATTTAAAGAATTATAGTTATTTTAAAAGAATTTTAATGATTTTTATTTGAGTTTTAGCGATTTTCCTCGTATTACTATAATATTTGATTTTGGTGCTTTTTACCTTTTCTAAGGCCGTTTGTAAACAAAAATTTGTATTGCTTTTTCATGTTTATCTTTTCAAAAATTATATTTATTTATTTTTACGATATCTTATTGGTTAATTTTAATATATCGAGCCCTTATAGCAAAAATTATGTAAATAACAAAAATAAAATTTTGCAGGAGAAGGTTTTTTTTTAAATATCTTTGCTTCAAGTCTAGGATTTCGTTTAAAACTGCTTTTGCTCTTATTTCCCTAGCAAAAACTTTACTTACAATCCTACTTTTAATGACTTCAAGAATTCATTACTTTGTAGCTTTATTCGCCACTTTTTGGATTATTAGTTATATATTAAATAATAACTTTATTATTATATCTTAAATATACAGAAAATTTAAAATTTTCATTATGACAATAAAAATGTCATTATAGTCATTATAATCAAAAAACATAGTTTTTTAATACAAAAACCACACTGCCCCGGTAGACTAGCTGGTAGCGAGCTAGTCTATCAGCACCGAGGTTGCGCGATCGAATCCCGCCAGAGACAGAAAAAAAATAAAAAATAAAATAAGAAAAAAAAAAAAAAAATTAACTTAAATTAAAAAAAATAATAAAAAAATAAAAAAATATTTAAAAAAAAAAAAATAATTAGTATTGTGGTTATTTTGTTGAACTATTTATGGTTTTTAATCCAAATTTTTAATATTTTTTAATTAGGCTTAAGTTCATGAAATTTAATTAAAAACCATAAATAGTTCAACAAAATAACCACAATACTAATTATTGTTAAAGCTAAGGCACGAGCTCTATGTGTACATTTGTCCTTCAAGTTGTGCTGAAAAAGGCCAACAGAAAAGAGAAAGACAAAGTGAAAAAACAAAAAAAAAAAAAAAAAAAAAAAAATGTACTTGGACTTCAAGAAAAATTCTTGACGAAAGTACGAAAAAACAGAAGTAAAGGAAAAAACATGTAAAATCAATTAAAATGGATAATCATTCAGGAAAGCAAATTTCGATCTACCAAATGTTAAAATACAATTTGGTTTAAGGATTGATGTTTGACTAGTGACGTCAGCAGTCGTCGATGGCTGCGAGTGTAAGACGGCAAATCCATCTGAGGAGATCGAGTGGTTGCGATCGAAACATGTCATGGTAACCTGCCGGCCAGGGTTCGAGCCCGAGCCACGTCAAGAATGAAAGATTATCAATAACAATTTTAATTAATTTTCATGTTGTAAAATTCCTTTCTTCATAAAAATAATTTAATAAAAATTAAATTTCATGAACTTAAGCCTAATTAAAAAATATTTAAAAAAAAAAATAATTAAAAAAAAAAAATTTAAAAAAAAAAAATTTACTTTATTGACTTTGTGTAACTATATATTTTTCTAAAAATTTTAAGTATAAAAAAAAACACATTATTTTTTAGATTATAATAGGCTAAATTATAAAGGATTACTTTTGGGACATCTCGAACAAAAATAAGTACTTTTTCTAGTAGAAAAGTAGGTAGTCGGCTCGTCAAATTCTCATTATTTTTCTGCTTATTTTGTAAGCAAAGTTTTTGCTGGGTCGTAACGGTACTTCCCAGAGATATGAGATTTTTAGAGATGATGCAAATTATCAAAAATTATCGATACTCATCAAAAAACAAAAATTTAAAATGTTGTTGGTTACATCATTTTCGCTATTATGGCTCGATATTTTTTATTTTAGCGATTATAGAAAGCTATTTAAGAGTTTTTTATTTAACGAATTTTTTGGGTTTTTTTTTTGTTGATCTTAGTATTGTTATTTATTTAACATGTTTTATTTTACGAAAACATAGATTTGTTTTTGTTAGTTTTTTTAAATTTGAGTGATTTTTGTAGTTGTGACGCTTTTTTTTAGGTATAATCGGTATTTTTTAATTCAAAAATGTTTTTTTTTTTTTTGGTAATTGTAAAAAATATAACAATATTTTTAGAACATATTTTAGTTTAGTGTATTTTGTTTGGAAATTAGAACTAATATGAGAAGAAATAACTTTTTTGTTCTCGTGGAATTATCCCAATACCCTTATTGCGGCTTGATCCTGCATTTTTCTAAGTATTGAAGGTTTTATACATTTGCCTCACTGCGTACATTAATGCATACATGCAATAACATGTTTAAAACCAAACCAAAAAAAAAAATCAGTATTAAAAAACGAAAAGTCGAAGGTACTTTTAGTAAATGACAGACTCTGTCAAACAGAAAGACAAGGACACTTGGGAGTGTAAGTGAAAAACTGACGTATGAGAGTGTGTTTGTTTTTTTTCGAATCTTGCACTCTTACTGACTCACAAGAACAAGCAGAAATACAACCATATTCACATAGTCATGTACACTATATGAACACAGATATGCATTTGTTTTGGGGACTTTAAAAGCAGGAACTGTTGCAACATGTCACAGTCTTTGATGAGAAGCCAGAACCACTACACACATGTTGGTAGCAATAAAAACAACAACAACATCATCATCATCAGCAGTAGAAACAGCAAAAATGGCAAGTGGATAAAACAACAATAACAAAAACTTTATTTGTAATAAATCATGTAAATGTCAGTGATAGTCACTGAACTGTAGAGTGGAGAAAGTATAAAGAGCTTATTTTTTTGAACCGTTTTTCTGTTTTACTCTTCTTCTACTTCTTTTTATTTCTGACATATTTGTGCATGCGGTTTTTTTTTTGCTGTAAATTACAATCGTTTGTGTAGAGATTTACTCGTATGAAACTTAAAAACAAGTAACAAATACACACAAAAGTGGTTGCAAGAAAAAAACGGAAACAAATGATGTAAAAGTCACACACTCTCATCAAGATCATCAAATGTGTTGCAAAAATTTGCTTTTAAGTGCTGCACAGTGGAAATAATTAAAAACTGGTCATACAAATTTAAATATGGTACATGCCCTACACCATGGTGCGATAAAAACAGAAAGTTATGTAAATTCAGGTACTTAAATATAAATAAATCTATGTCACGCCTATTTCCCCAATACCGCCCAAATTTTGTCAGACTTTTTGATAATTAAGTTGATTGTACCTAATTTGGCTTTTTCCGTTCTCCAAATAAACATAAATCCGTAATGTCTTTGTAATGAATGTGCCACGCCTACTCATCCTAACAACACAGCTTTGTGTGCCAAATTTTGACAATTTGTCTCCTACCGTTCTCCAGCTATCAATAAATTTATTTTGTGCCATGCCCACTTGTTTAATACCGCCCATTTTAGAGAAGTTGTGTATTGATAGCCCCGCTATGTATACCGAGTTTGAATTAATTTTCTCTTAACATTCTTTAAAAAGAAATAAACTTATTTATTTTCCGATTTTGCATATGGGCATTTTCAGCGAAAAGTCTACTTTTTGTAAAGTAACGCTAGAAGTATTTTGAATTGTTTCTGAAAAAATTTTATATGTAAGTTAACTTTTTTATATATTGGTGTAAAGCGCAACTAGCTCTACATTTAGTAACAAATTGGATAACGATTGAACAACATTGTCCGAAAATACAACCTGATTTGTAATGTGGCGTTACATTAAAAAAAGTAGACTTTTCGCTGAAAATGCCCATATTTACCTTAAAACAAGCAAAGATTTTTACATTTTATAGCTTGAAAAATAAATCTGTATTAGTCCAAAGTTTACTAAAAAAAGGTTTTATACAAAACATCTTGCTCAATTCGCAGTCTTTTTCAGTTTTGTAATGCAAGTTAAAATCCACTTCCGTTTTTTTAACGTCACGCCAGCGCAGATTTTTGCTTATATCTGCAAATCCTTAGCGTCGATTACTATAATTTTTTTTCTGAATACAGTGCTACTTCATTACTTTGTATATATAAAAACCCTTTTTACAAATTTGACTTCTTCATTTAATTTTTTACATTTTGTGTTACAAATATCACGACACGTCAAAATGGAAATGCCCATATTGTTAATCAAGATTCTTATTCCTAAATCAGAAATTTTGGCTCTTGCCGTTCTCCAATTATACATAAGTCTATAAGGCTTTGTATTTAAAGTGCCACGCCTACTTCTCTCTGGCTACCGAATTTTACCTTATTTTAAAACTTTGGCACTTGCCGTTCGCCAGATATGCAGAAAAAAACACAACGAGGGATTTATGGACAAAATTAGAGTTAGTCGTGGTTTTTTGCTCGTATCTCAGCCATTTGTGAACCATTCTGGCTGAATTGCAACAGCAAACTTTAACGGGGTAAATGTGACATAAATATGTAACAACCGTGTCCCCATCATGTTGTGGTCTTCGGAAAACACATTTCAACATACGCACGAGCAGGCGCACAGACTGACATCAATATTGACCAATATTTAGTATTGTGGTTATTTTGTTGAACTATTTATGGTTTTTAATCCAAATTTTTAATATTTTTCTAATTAGGCTTAAGTTCATGAAATTTAATTTTTATTAAATTATTTTTATGAAGAAAGGAATTTTACAACATGAAAATTAATTAAAATTGTTATTGATAATCTTTCATTCTTGACGTGGCTCGGGCTCGAACCCTGGCCGGCAGGTTACCATGACATGTTTCGATCGCAACCACTCGATCTCCTCAGATGGATTTGCCGTCTTACACTCGCAGCCATCGACGACTGCTGACGTCACTAGTCAAACATCAATCCTTAAACCAAATTGTAGTTTAACATTTGGTAGATCGAAATTTGCTTTCCTGAATGATTATCCACTCTAATTGATTTTACATGTTTTTTCCTTTACTTCTGTTTTTTCGTACTTTCGTCAAGAATTTTTCTTGAAGTCCAAGTACATTTTTTTTTTTTGTTTTTTCACTTTGTCTTTCTCTTTTCTGTTGACCTTTTTCAGCACAACTTGAAGGACAAATGTAAACATAGAGCTCGTGCCTTAGCTTTAACAATAATTAGTATTGTGGTTATTTTGTTGAACTATTTATGGTTTTTAATCCAAATTTTTAATATTTTTCTAATTAGGCTTAAGTTCATGAAATTTAATTTTTATTAAATTATTTTTATGAAGAAAGGAATTTTACAACATGAAAATTAATTAAAATTGTTATTGATAATCTTTCATTCTTGACGTGGCTCGGGCTCGAACCCTGGCCGGCAGGTTACCATGACATGTTTCGATCGCAACCACTCGATCTCCTCAGATGGATTTGCCGTCTTACACTCGCAGCCATCGACGACTGCTGACGTCACTAGTCAAACATCAATCCTTAAACCAAAATTGTAGTTTAACATTTGGTAGATCGAAATTTGCTTTCCTGAATGATTATCCACTCTAATTGATTTTACATGTTTTTTCCTTTACTTCTGTTTTTTCGTACTTTCGTCAAGAATTTTTCTTGAAGTCCAAGTACATTTTTTTTTTGTTTTTTCACTTTGTCTTTCTCTTTTCTGTTGACCTTTTTCAGCACAACTTGAAGGACAAATGTAAACATAGAGCTCGTGCCTTAGCTTTAACAATAATTAGTATTGTGGTTATTTTGTTGAACTATTTATGGTTTTTAATCCAAATTTTTAATATTTTTCTAATTAGGCTTAAGTTCATGAAATTTAATTTTTATTAAATTATTTTTATGAAGAAAGGAATTTTACAACATGAAAATTAATTAAAATTGTTATTGATAATCTTTCATTCTTGACGTGGCTCGGGCTCGAACCCTGGCCGGCAGGTTACCATGACATGTTTCGATCGCAACCACTCGATCTCCTCAGATGGATTTGCCGTCTTACACTCGCAGCCATCGACGACTGCTGACGTCACTAGTCAAACATCTATCCTTAAACCAAATTGTAGTTTAACATTTGGTAGATCGAAATTTGCTTTCCTGAATGATTATCCACTCTAATTGATTTTACATGTTTTTTCCTTTACTTCTGTTTTTTCGTACTTTCGTCAAGAATTTTTCTTGAAGTCCAAGTACATTTTTTTTTTGTTTTTTCACTTTGTCTTTCTCTTTTCTGTTGACCTTTTTCAGCACAACTTGATCAATATTGTAGAAATTACAAACGAAATAATGTTTATTTACCCTTTACACCTATGATGAAGGGTATACAAAAAAATGCATCTTTATTTACTTCCAGATCTTTCACTACTTTTAAAGAAAATGTTTGTTTTTCTTTATCTGATGTGGCAAGAAGAACATTATTTAGTCAAAGTTACGAACCGTTACACGGACTCCAAACACTGTGCGACGCTGCAACTTATGCTTATGCTGTTTGTCATTCGGTTTATCTGTGCAGCATTTTTTATTTCGATGTTGTTACTGTTTGTTGTTACAAAAGCTGATTGAAAATTTTCGAGTGCAGGGAATGTTTGAAGTGGTTGATTATAAAAGTATCCATGTTAATTCACTCGGGCATTTATGATGATAAAGATGATGACAGGGATGATGTTGATGATTTTATGGATGCAGACATTGGGGGCATGTGCATTTTATCATCTAATGGGATTGTTGCCACATGTCGTAGGAAATTAAAGAAATGAAACTTAAAATTGATTAATTTCCTTTACTTAAAATTCTTGAGAAAAAATACGAGAACTAGTTTATTTTAAGAATTACATAATTATGCCCACATCACAATAGTGGAGAGGGTATTATGCATTTGTGCTGATGTGTGGTCCTAGACCCACCTTAAAGTATACCGATCGACTCAGAATCACTTTATGAGTCGAACTAACGATGTCCGTCCGGCTGGCTGGCAGGCTGGCTGTAACGTGTCCATGTAACCTTGTGCGCAAAATACAGGTCGCAATTTTGGAGATAATTTGATAAAATTTGGGACACAATGGCCAATTGAAAATGGTCCAAATCATGGGACCACGAGGGAAGATAGGGGGAAATTTCTTCCTCTCAGAAACTATCAAACCGATTTTAATGAAATTTAAAACATAGATAGAACCATATCTTTATGGACACAAAAGGGATGTATTTTTAAAAAAATAGGACCACGAGGGGAGATAGGGGCAACTTATGTCTCTCAAACCGATTTTAATGAAACTTAAAACAAAGATAGATCCATATCTATATGGACACATAAGTAGAGTTTGCTAAAAACCGTAAAAATGTGAAAACGCGGTTTCGGTTTTAAAATGATTAAAACCGGTCGGTTTGGGTTCGGTTTCGGTTTTTAAAATATCAAAGTTAAACTTTATACATAAACATATATATATTTTTTTATTTGTTTCAATGCAGATACTTTTATTAACCGTTGTATACCTGGGCCTGGCCAGGCATTTTTTTGACTTTTTCATTTTTTTATATCTGTGGCATTTTGACAAAACATCTTAAGTTAATAAATAAATAAAATAAATAAAATGTTCCTGCTATAGCCATAAAACTCCATACACATAAAAGTAGTACAGCCTTGTCCAGGGTTTCGTTAATGTGAGTTTTTTCAATAGCCATAAAAACTCTATACAAAATACTAGTGGTTCCAGCCAGTCCTAGGTGGTAGTTTGTGCCACACAAATTAGGTGTCTACTCAAGATTTATAAAATTAACATTGGTTTGAATTTTAAGAATTTTGAAATGACTTGCCATTGTTGCAAGCTGTTACGTATAAAGTTTTTGTATATGAAGTTCCAGTACCATGTATAATTTGCAATTTCTTTAAGCATAAATATATTGTTAAAGTATATTTTAAAACCGAGGTTTTTTTGTCGGTTTTCGGTTTTTAGGCATTTAAAACCGCGGTTTCGATTTCGGTTAAAATCGAACAGCATACCCTACACATAAGCTGTACAGTTTTTCAAAAAAAAGGAGCACAAGGGGAGGTAGGGGGCAATTTCTGCCTCTCACAAACTTTCAAACCGATTTAAATGAAGTTTATAAACATAGATAAATCCATATTTTCACGGACATATATGCATGATATGTTTTTTAATACTGTGGTGTAGGGTATCATATGGTCGGGCTTGACCGACTATACTTTCTTACTTGTTTTATCTTAGATTAGGTGATCGTTAGTATTTTTGCTTGGGACAAAAGGCGGACGTTTTAGCTTAAGCCTTGCTTACTTAAATAATAACATAACATAACATAAAGTTTTTTTTACTGGGCTTAATAATTGTAATAAACTCTTCTTTTAATTAAACACGCGTTTTAATAGTTTTAATATTAACTTAATTAAAAGTTTATTAGTTTGTCTTATTTTAATGTGTGAACGTCAAAGTACAATTGGTGAGTGAGTTTGTTTCGTAAAACAAATGTTTTAAGAAACTACATAATATGAAGTAAAATACATAATAACTAACGGTATAATTCCATTAGTTAGTTGTTGCTTAAAATACCAAATAAGTGAGAGCAACCAAAAGAGTAGTTTTAAAGAATGTAATCACTTTTAAACATACTGGCCCATAACTATAGTCATAAACAAAGCATACTTTAAGAGTTCTAAAATAAACTTTTATAAAAAGTATGTTTTTTATCTACTATAGACAAACAAAAGCATACTTAACACGTTAAAACCGGTGTTAATTTTAAAACTAGCTGAAGTTGTGTTTAACTCATTTAACAACAGCATCAGCTGTTTTTGCCAAATGAAAAATTCCTGCAAAAAGTTAGAAATGTTTATGTTACAAGATATTGGTCGATATTTTGCATTTATTATTGATTTGGAGGAAATCTTTTATCTTTTAACACAAAATACATACATATGTATAGGCCCTAATTGTGTAAAACGCAATGCCAAAAATTGCAATGCAAGCAAAAACAAAGTCAAAAATATTTTGTAATTTTTTTGTTGCTTTCTACAATAAATTCACATTGCGTTTTTAAATCTTTCAACGCTACAAGGTATGCAGTGTTTTATTTATATTTTAATTTGTAATGTCAGCTGCTTAGAGTTGCCACTTGCTTATATTTTCTCGTATGTTGTATGAAAAAATTTCTACATTTGAGGTGTCACACAGTTAAAGTCGGTTCAATTTAAAACATACTTTAATTTCGACTATAGTATTAAAATAATTAAAAGAATGTTTTTCTTTTAAAGTTGTTTTTAAAAAGAACCGACTTTAGCGTTCGACTATGATTATGGGCCAATAACTTTAAAGAATTTAATCATCCTGCAATAATACTACAATAATAAAATATTGCACTATTATTACGGAGGATTTAAGAAATCAATAATGATATATTTTAATAAAGTTTAAGCTAAATGGTCCCGGGTGGGTCAGAGGGTACTATTAGGATTCTATTACACTATTGTACTATACTAAAAAATATAAAAATTAAAAAAAAAAAAAAAATACAAAAATTTAGTCAAAATTATAAAAAAGCGAAAATACCATGAATTCAGCGAAAACCCGGATTTTTCAAACTTTAAGTCAAGATATCTCAGGGAAAGAACAAGATATTACAAAAGCTAAAATATTTATTTTAATGCTTAATTCCAAGTACAGATTCGGATTAAGCGCAAATGAAGACCATAGAAAGTATGGGCTAGTCCCAGAGTTTCGACTTTAATTTTGCAGGCCTGTTGAATATAATTTTTTTTCACAAATTGCAAATCAATGAAGTATAATTTAAAAATGTCTTTCCTTATATATGCATGTTGTAAGTTTAGTAAATTAATAGGCAGTCTGTTAATGATATTTGGTGGAACAACATCGTGGCAATAATTCCCATAGTTGTTGGGCAATTGTTCAACCCTAAAACTCTCCTTTGCATCTTTGGGTATAAGCTGGCTTCAAACATCTCGTATCGTTATAGAGTTCATTAATAATTGTGATTCTATGTACTGTAATGCAGTTTACTTTCCCAGCTTAGGTATGACCCAGTCTGTCCAGGGTCAATTCGAAGGTCTGCTTCTTTGAAATGAAACACGGGTTGTTCTCGTGTATGTTCGCTTACAATAATTTTAACAAAGCTTTATTTACGAAATCTTATTCTACGCTAAATACTTAGAACTACGACGACCTTCGGCTGATTCGGCGTGGCTGTAGATGGGAATGGGTGCTGAAGCGGCGGGATTTCATGCACGTACGGCTGATGGCGTTAGGAAACGGCTAGATGTTGCTGGCAGTAGGCACGTACGGTGGCGTTCCGTGGGGCAGCGTTAAGTTACTGAGGATTCGATCTGGCAGAGAATATAATAAACGGGTTTCGGTTACAGGTTGTTAGTATCTACATCTACGATCGATACTATGCCGAGTACGGAGTATTTGGTGCGCCCCGTAGTAGGCTGTACACATGATTATTACATCGACTTGTTGGGCCGAGCGCTTCGAACACAGGAGGATCTCGGCTGACTACGGCCTCGGATAAGTCGGTGGTTGACGGTTGTCTGGCCATGGTGTGACTAACTACGGTCTTAAATATTAAAAATTACTTAAAAATACTTCGGACACCACGAGAATTCGGAAGCCGTGGCGTTTGGCTAATTGCGGTTTGGTTAAATACAAGTTACTTAATCAGGTTCGGTTAAATACGGGTTACTTAATCAGGTTCGGTGAAACACGGTTTGGTTAAATACTTGGTAGAGAACTTCGGGCACCATACTAAATACGGTTCTGGTTAATCTGGTTCGGTTAAATACGGTTTGGTTAAATACAAGTTACTTAATCAGGTTCGGTTTAATACGGGTTACTTAATCAGGTTCAGTTAAATACGGTTTGTATTCAGTCGGCTACCGAATGAAATTCGGAGGCACCAGGAGTCGGTTGAACACGACTAATTACGGGTTGAGTGCTGGTTCGTATTCACTACTGGTAAGAATACGTGGACTACTGGTTTGTATTCAGTCGGCTACCGAATGAAATGCGGAGGCACCGGCAGTCGGCTGAACATGACTAATAATACGTTAAATACGGGTTTGTATTTAGTCGCCTAAATACGGTTCGGGTTAATCAGGTTCGGTTAAATGCAGTTTAGGTAAATACGTGTAAAATACTTCGGACACCACGAGAATTCGGAGGCCGTGGCGTTCGGCTAACTACTTCGTAAATATCTCGTACAACAAGAGAATTCGGAAGCCTTGGCGTTCGGCTAACTACTTCGGACACCACGAGAATTCGGAGGCCGTGGCGCTCGGCTTACTACTTCGTGAATATGTCGTACACCAAGAGAATTCGGAAGCCTTGGCGTTCGGCTAACTACTTCGGACACCACGAGAATTCTAAGCCGTGGCGTTCGTCTAACTACTTCGGATACCAAGAGAATTCGGAAGCCTTGGCGTTAGGCTAACTACTTCAGACACCACGAGAATTCGGAAGCCGTGATATTCGACTAACTACTAACTACGATTTACTTACTAACTACCGAGAGTAAATACTGGGGTTGAGGGCAATATCTACTCTCTTTGTTCTGAGAAAAACCTTGTCTTTTTATTCAAAAATAAAATAAACTAAGTGAGAATTATACAGTAAAAAAGTTGTTTAGGTAAACAGTAGGGGTATTCATAGTAGTAGGTAAAATAGTAAGGGTATTCAAGGTGTTGGGTTTCTTATAATTTATGATGTTAGTATTAAATATATATATAGGGTAAGTTTGTAGCGTCACGTTACAGTACACATTCAATGTTTAATTTTCGTAAATAAAAGGCTATATTGTTTATTGCTATTGATAAAATATATCTATTGTTCATTAATAAGATGTAGTTTTAATGTGCTAAATTCTCAATTCTTACTATTGATAAACTGAAATTTATTGTTGGTGCAATAAGCTATTCAACTTGTTGCTTAGGCCAGATCATCAGGAAACTTCAGACAAAGGCTTTAGAAAAGCTAACGATATTATTCAAATAAAATTGTTAAGCGAAAAGGAATATAATTTTTGTATTATCTATTGTTATTTACTGTTTTGTTGTTTACATGATTCTTGAGTTGCCAACGTGAATGCTGTTGTTGTTCACGTGTGTGTTGTTGTTTACGCTTATGCTGCTATTAGCGTGTATGTTGTTGACCACGTATGTGAAATTGCTTACGTGTGCGCTGTTTCTTACGTAGCTGTTATTGCAAGAATTTACGTTGTTGTTTACGCGTGCGTTGTTCTTCTCGTATTTGTTGTTGCCCAGCTAGCATTTTGTAAAATTTTTAATCATAATCGAGTCTTTTTTGACTCTTCAACGCGATTAAAAAATCAGAATATGCGCTCATTTTCTGATCATAAATGATACTTTTGTCGGTAGAAAATGGTACCCTACCCGCGACTCTTCTTGATGAGTCATTTATGATAAGTTTTTTTAATTAGTTTAGAGTCATTTTAGATTCTTTTCTAATGGTATATATGATCATTTTCTAGTCATTTATCAGTCTTTTTTAACTTCTTTTCTGCGTCTTTTTCGATTCATATATAAGACATATTTCTAATCGCCTATGAGTCATTAATCAGTAGTTTTTTTGTTATTTAGGAGCCTTGTTAAAAAAATTTATCAGTTTTTTTCTATTCATTTAAGAGCCTTTTCTATGTTTTTTTCGATCGTTTTTCGAGTCATTTTTCAGTCTTATTTCGCTTCATATACGAGTCATTTATTAGTTTATTTCTATTAATTTAAGAGTAATTTCCACATAGATTGCAATCGTTTTTCGAGTCATTTATGAGTGGTATTGGTAATCGTATTTGACATCTTTCAGTTCTTTTTTCTTACAAAAGTGACTCGTTTAATTAACATTTAAAACAAACAAAAATTTTGAAATGTTAAATGTTAATTAAACGAGTCACTTTTGCACTCGCGTTCTAAAAACAGGCAGTAAATAAATTTTTTATATGTACATTTAAATTTATTAAAAACCATAAATTAATCCAACAAAAAAAATTCTAATAATGCTAATAATAATACATAATAATAATAATAATAATAATAATAAAAATAATAATAGTAATAGTTATAGTATTAATAATAATACAAATATAATTATACTTAAATTATACATATACTAATAAAACTGAAAAATGTAATTTGTTTTTTTTTCTTTTTGCCACCCTATCTTTAGCATGAACAAAATGCTTTTGTAGAATGCCATTCGTTTCTTTGCTCTTAAATTAAAGATGACAAATATCTAAAACGAAAACTATTTGTAATTTATTTTTAATAACATATGTATGTAATTATATACCTACTTTTAATTGTTGTTATAAGGAAACACTGCTCGGCGCTAGGCTTAGTGCTGGTCCTTTTCCAACTATGCAAACATTCGGCCGGTTCTACACCACCGGTTTTTGAAATATATTCTTTCTGAAAATGTAAACATTTTTAATAAGAAATTAGTATGACTATTGAGCTAGTCTAATTGTTTGCTTGTTTTTTTAAATTTTATATACTTACAAATTGTTGCAGCTTTTCCTCTTCTTGGTAATTTTATGAATGAAGAAAAATTTAATTTTTAGACATTTACTATACAAAAAAACCAAAAAAATTCCTGTAAAAACTTAACAAGTACTTTTTAAATATCCAAGCAGTTTTCAATCTTCTAGCTGCGTAAAATTTGATTATAAACTCACATTTTAAGCACCTGGATGATTCGTTGGAGATTGCCATACAAAAAAATAACAAACACTTTTTAATTATCCATCTGCGCAAAATATGATCATAAATAACAAAAAAAAGTAATCACTTTTCGAACGCATGCATAATCAATTTGTGATCAAACAGTTTACAACCTTCTAGCTGCGCAAAATTTGATTATGAATAACGGATGAAATACTCATATTTTAAGCGCCGAGATGATCCATTTATGGTTTCAATACGATTTGTTATTGCATTTTGAATCAAACACTTTAGAATCATAAGCGTGAGTCATTTTCGAGTCTGTTTTTAAGCGTGTAGCTGATTAATAAGTTTTTCATCACCAAAAGTACTCGAAAAAGACTCATTACTCTGATTTTTTAAAAAACAATCTTCCAAATGCTAGCAGGGTGTTTACGTGTTGGCTGTTGTTTACATGAGTATTGTTATTTACGTATGTAGTGTTGTTTGCATATGTCTTGTTGTTAAGATATGTGTTGTTTTCCACGTGTGTGTTGTGTTTTACGTGTGAGTTGTTGTAAATATGTGTAAATTTATTAAGTATGTGTTGTTTGCATATGGGATGTTTTTAACATGTGTCATGTTTTTAACGTGTGTGTTGTTTACGTGTGTGTTGTTTACGTGTGTCTTGTTGTTTATATTTGTATATTTTTTAAGTATGTGCTGTTGTTCACGTGTGTGTTGTTTACTTGGTTTCTGTTGTTTACGCGTGTGTTGTTTTTTACATGTGTTTTAATTTACGTGGTTATTATACTATTATACTTTCATATCATTATATTAATTAACTACAGATTTATAATATTATAATACAATAATATTGAACTATTATATTAGTTTACAAGTATACTTTTATCTTATTATACTGTAATACTTTAACACTATTATACACTTTTATAACATTACTATATTTTACTATTATACTATTATAATATTATACTATTATACTATTATACTATTATACTATTATACTATTATACTATTATACTATTATACTATTATACTATTATACTATTGTACTATTATACTATTATACTATTATACTATTATACTATTATACTATTATACTATTATACTATTATACTATTATACTATTATACTATTATACTATTATACTATTATACTGTTATACTATTATACTATTATACTATTATATTATTATACTATTATACTATTATACTATTATACTATTATACTATTATACTATTATACTATTATACTATTATACTATTATACTATTATACTATTATACTATTATACTATTATACTATTATACTATAATACTATTATACTATTATACTATTATACTATTATACTATTATACTATTATACTATTATACTATTATACTATTATACTATTATACTATTATACTATTATACTATTATACTATTATACTATTATACTATTATACTATTATACTTTTATACTATTATACTATTATACTATTATACTATTATACTATTATACTATTATACTTTTATACTATTATACTATTATACTATTATACTATTATACTATTATACTATTATACTATTATACTATCATACTATTATACTATTAAACTATTATACTATTATACTTATATACTATTATACTATTCAACTATTATACTACTACACTATTATACTATTATATTATTATACTAATATACTTTTATACTATTAAAATGTTATACTTGTATAATCACATACCATTTTATAATTATACTTTTATTTTAAAAGATTTTGTTATTCGTGCTTAATTTTCAATTTGTATTCTTGATGAAAACACTGAAATTTATTGTTGATGGGAAAAGCTATTCCTATGCGGATTTCACTGTTTGCTTAGGCCAGATCGTCAGGAACTTCATCCAAAAAGATTTAAGAAAAACCAAAGATATTAAACCAAATAAAACTGTAAAGCGTATAAGAATTATAAGCAACAGCTCTACTTGTACCAAAATCAAAGTTTAAACAAAAACATCAAAAATAAACAGAAAGTTTATCTCTTCTTAGATTCCCCACTTCAATTGATTGAAATTATTCCAACATTAATTGTAGTTGTAGGTAGGTTAAGAAAAAACAAAATGAAAACAAAAACAACTTGTAAAAGCATGTTTTCAGTTTAAGTTTTTTTTAAGCCGTGCACTTGCCACTAATAACAAAATCTTTTAAATTAAAATTTTGTATTCCCAAAAATTACTTTGATAATTATTATACTTTTATATTTTTATACTTTTATACTCTAATACAATTATTCTATTATCATTTTATACTATGTCTGGTAACTCTTTTTTTATTACTTAATGTTACCGCAACACTGAAGAAGTAGAAGCAATCATCATTTAAATAAATCAGTTGAGCTCAGATAATTCATGTGCATCATATTTTTGTTCGTATAATGCACATGCTCCTACACTGAAAAAATTTTCTTCACAGATCCAATGAAATTTACATTAAAATTCAACCTATGTAACCCTTCATTGGATTAATAAAGGATTAATAAAATCAATGACAAAATTTTCATTGATTTTATGAATCCTAATTGAAAAAATTGATAAAATAAACGTTTGTCATTAAACTAATGCAAAATTTTCATTGATTTTATGAAACATTGCATTAAATCACTGAAAGGTTACATAGGTTGAATTTTAATGTAAATTTCATTGGATCTGTGAAGAAAATTTTTTCAGTGTAAATTGATAACAATAACTGCAATTTTAAATACAACTTTCATAATATATTATGTTTTTTGTATTGTTTCAACAAAATGCATGTTTTCAGAAAAAAGAACAATAAAAATAAACAGACATCAAAATAATTATGACTTTTTAATGTTTTTTTATGTGCGTTTGCACATTAAGTAAAAAGATTTACAACTCAATAAAAAAAATCATAAATTTCAATGATGAAAATATTTTACATAATTTTCATTAATGTTTCAAACATTTCAAGGACTTCTGAAAATTTAAATGTTTTGCTAAATTAAAAATTATTTATTTTCAAAAATAAAGAATTTCATAGTATAAATTTTTAAAAATATCGCAGTGAAAAAGCCATTTTTAAAAGTTAACATAAGTTTACAAACACATTAAGCCTTTACAATTTTGCTGGGCTTAATGTGTTGGTCAACTTATGTTAACTTTTACTTTTTTTTACATAAAGGAGTTTATCGTTAAGCTATACTACAACTGCTTCAACTTTTAAAAACTCGAACTTAAGACGCTTTTAAGATTTCCCTTGACCCAGAAGACGCAATGTTGTTGCAAACAGTTTGTTAAATCAGCATTTAATACAGCATTTCTCAATTAATTTAAGGCACAAAAAATAGTGAAATAGTTTTATGTTACTACTCTAATGTGGAAGTGTATGTATGTATTATGGAAACCATCTATTTTCCTATAAAATATTTTACACCTAACTACAAACATGCACAAGCGTGTTTATATATAAAAGCATTTTGAAAAATTCTTTTAATATCCTGTTTTTATTGCTTTGATAAATGTAAAAGGACTTACTAATCTATGCATCTGTATATTAAGTTTTGCTGTTTGGTTTTGTTTTAATTTTACTTTTTTTTTGTTGACCATTATTTTGATATTACGAATAATAGTCAACCATGTGTCTATTCACAAAAGCAACTTTCGTATTCAAACCTGTTTCATTAAAAGGACTTAATGAAACATTACATTAGATCCATGAATATTATTCATTGGATGAATACTTTCAATAAAGTAAAATTTTTTTTTTTTTTTTTTTTTTTTTTATTTATTTTTTTTTCTTTTTTCTTATTTTATTTTACTTTATTTTATTTTTTATTTTTTTTCTGTCTCTGGTGGGATTCGAACATGTAACCTCGGTGCTGATAGACTAGCTCACTACCAGCTAGTCTACCGGGGCATTGTAGTTTTTGTATAAAAAAACTATGTTTTTTTCTCAATTAAGACCGTAAATATGAGATTAAATTGTCCATAATAACAATAACAACGTTGATTGAAAGTGGATTGAAAGTTTTTGTTTCATTACTATAATGACATTTTTATTGTCATAATGAAAATTTAAATTTATGAAGGCAATTATTGAAATATGTTGCTTTTATAAAAAAAATTTTTGATTTCATAAATTTAATGGCATACATGTAACATTAGATGTATGAAGTTATTAAATCTTAAATTTTTTAAATAACAATTAAACATTTTTTTAAGGAAACTATAATTTTGTATTAATTTATGAATATAGTTATGTTTGTATATTGTTTTTTTAAGTTCCCAATTCAAATTTTTTGTTTAACTTGGACAACCTTAAGTTTTCATATATCCAATGAAAATTTTTAACGTAATTACGAAATCTAATGAAGCGATTTTAACGAAAATACTTCATCAAACCTATGAAATTCCATTTAGACAATGATAATTTTCATTTACCCAAGGAAAACTTTTTTATGAAAATGATTCATTAAATATATGAAGCATTTTTCTTTCAGTTTAGTGTTGTTGGGCAATTTCGACTAATGCGTACAAAATGCGTAACTTTTTTGATACAGACATATTGAAAAAGCATTGAAATTAAAATATTTATACTATTTAAAAAAAAAACATCATTGACTACTTTTTAAAATAATACGCAATAAAAACTATTTTCTCAATTTTTACCCATGTATACAGTATAAGGGTTAAGTCATTATTATGTTCACAGATAAATGGAGAATAAGGACATGAGCTTATTTAGATTCATTTTAAATTTACAAAATCATATGTTTATTAATAACTGATGCCATACAAATACATCAACATGCTCTCAAAGTCATAAACAAAAAGTTCATAAAGCTTATTAGGTAAATACACAGACAGTTTTACAGGGTGTATAGGACAGCGGCAGACAACTTGGAATTTTATAGTTTATAGAAAGTTTTGGAAAATCTTTTTATTATAGAAAACTTACTATTTATAGGAAACTTTTTATTTATGTATAATTTCTGATTTTGGGCAAACAAAATTATTTGCTAGTAAACAAAAATGCTCCTAATGTGACCATTTAACGTCAAATATTTTCCTCGTTTTTAGGCAAATAAATATTTTTTCTTACAAAAATTTTGTAAGACCAAACAGCGGCAAATAAAAAGCTTTAATATAAAAATTATTGAATAGAATTGAAAAAATTAACAAAATTAAATAATTTTTTAATGACGAAAAAACTTATGTAAACAAATTTTTCTGTGTTCTCTTTTTAGCAAAGAGTGCGCGGTAAGTAGGATTCAAGAGGATACAAAATATATTTTTCTTAAGTAAATAAGTAATTTATTTAATATGTGTATAATATACGAGCTTGTGTTACAAATCTATAATCTATATAAATATATCCATTTACGAGAGTGTACCAGTTTGGGGTCAGTGGACAATGTACCCGCCAAAATAAAATTATATAATGAATTTAAGATTTATATAAAACTTTTTATACATCCGACATACCTATAGTCGAGAATGTAACAATGGCTACGTATGCAGATGATACTGCCATATTGGCATCAAACGAATCACCAGTTGAAGCGTCTTGCTTAGTTCAAGGAGAACTTAATCAACTTGAAGAATGGCCTATTCGATGGAAAATAGCAATTAATACGGATAAATCAAATCATGTTACCTTTACACTTAGAAGCGAAGAATGTCCTACTCTTTTTATTAATGGCTCCGAAATACCAAAACTCAGTTAAATATCTAGGAATGCACCTGGACAAACGTCTTACGTGGAAAAACACATCAATGCGAAAAAAGAACAGCTTAACTTGAAAACAAAAAGAATGTACTGGTTATTAGGGCCTAAGTCCGATTTAAGTCTTGAAAATAAAGTTAAATTGTACAAAACTACTTTGAAACCTGTATGGACATACTATTTACAATTATGGGGTACCTCGAGTAACTCGAATGTAGAAATTTTACAACGCTATCAATCAAAAACCTTGAGAACAATTGCTAATGCACCTTGGTTTGTAGCTAACAAAAGAATCCATGAAGATTTAAAAATTCCCTTTGTTATTGATGAAATAAACCGATTCAGCTCTAGATACATTGATAGACTTAGTTGTCACAGCAACGTTTTAGCTATATCTTTATTAGATAATAGTGAAGAGGTTATAAGACTCAAAAGATTGCATGTATTAGACCTTCCATACAGGAAATAATCCATCTTTTTTTTCACTTTTATTTATATATAGAAGTAATGTAAATATAATGTTAATATTATAAATACTACTAAATCTTATTGATATCAGTGTAAATAAAAATTTTTAAGCTAAGGTTGTTAAATTTATTGAAGTTTAATGACATATGTTTAGTAATGATTTCCATTAACACATTTACTAAATATTGTAAAAATAGATTGTAAATAAATAAAAAAAATAGAAAAAAAAAAAAAATATAAAACTTATTAGTGCCGAAAAATTCACCGACATCGACATGTTCATGAGATTTTTTCGTCTTGAAGTGATTGTAGCATTTTTAATATTTCAAACAATCCATAAAATTGATTAAAAGTCCCTAAAACATAAAGGAATGGCAAAAATATTGTAACAAATGCTTAATCATTGGAAATATGCAAAAATTTGCGATGATTGTGTGAAAATACTTATTGTTTTCATTAATTTGAATAAAGAACATTCCAACTAAAAACCAAAATTATGTTTTTGCTAAAAATGTTGTCACATATAAGAATAAAAGTCGATTTGTTTTCACTAACCCCTTACTACTTTGAAAGCGAATAAAAACATGTGGAGGTGAATTGCAGAAGACAAAAAATGCTATGAGGGAATTCGGATTCTAGAACACACCCGATTATCTCAAAAATTGCGACATGTACTTTGCGAAAAAGGTTAACATGGACAGCTAGCCGGACGGATGGACATTGTTATATCGATTAATGCCCAATTTTCGGGACAGTATTTAAAACTATATTAAGTTAATTTTCATATAAACTTAAATCGTATTTAAATACAGATTGATTTTTTGAGTTTTGTTTGAAAAGTCTTATTTAATTAAGATAAAAGTATGGTAGCACTACTAAATACAAAAAAATATCATAAAAAAGTTTATTTATTTGCAAGGTAGTCTTAAAAAACAGCTGAATGTTATTTTTTTGCCTGTTGTTGTTGTTGTTGTATTGTTGTCATATTGAGGCCACCTTGCTAAGTTATTCCAATGGAAACTTAAAATGAATTTAAATGTACCACATCGGTGAATTAAGTTACATTTAAGTGTTTAGTGAAGAAAAGAATTGTGTATTTAAAACGGGTTTAAAGATAAATGAGTTTTAATATCAATCCTTAAAATTGGGCATAAGAATAGGATACTGACGAAAAATTTTGGTGGTAGCACTTTTGGTTCAGTAGGAAAGAGCTATGGACCGAAAACTGAACCAACCTCCCGAAAAAAATCGTTATTTCTGTTACAAAAACTAGTAAATTTTTGGCAGAATATAACTAAATTTCTTGAAGATCGGTCTATAATTAACAATAGATCCACTGTCTAAAAACGAATAATGCTTTAGTTTCATAATTTAGTTGTATAAAATTGCAAATTACTTCGCCTAATTGCCTTTATCCCTGTATTTGTTATCTTAATAATCTTTTACTTTTAAACTGCTGTTCTCGCTCTTCTGTACCATAAAACCATACAAGTTTCAATATTTTGCATCAAAATGTTAATTTTAAGTTTTAATAAAAAGTAATTTTATTTATTTAATTTTTATTTTTGACAATTTGTTCAAAAATTTATTTTTAGGCAAATCTTTTTATATGTACACAGGACAAACATGTTTTCCCATTTTTTATTTGAAGCTATTTAATATCTGTTTGAACAAACAAAAATGGGCAAATAAATGTGCGTAGTTTGACCAGAAAAATAAAATTTTTATTTTTTTTAACAAATGCCGGCAAACAAAATTTGACAATTGTTTGCCAGATGTGACCGTACCTTAATTGTATTTAAGGGCCGATGTTCAATGTGAACCACACCTAAGCTTCAAGTTTTTTCGGCATTTCATTTGACATTTCTCAATTTCAGACTAACTCAATTTGAACCATGGAAAGATACACAATCGAGCAACGCGTTAAAGTTATTCAGGCACATTATGAATTTTCAAAAGGTATTATATGGAGGGCTCAGAGCTGAAGCGAACCAAGTCAAAAATGAAAATTCGATAATATTTTGAGTTTGAGTAAGTGAATTTCCATTAATTTCTGGAGCCATTGACATGGGCTTATTACCGTTACCTTTGGAACGAAAAACTTTTTGATTTAGTCCGTTACAGAACTCGATAGAGTTAAACTTTGCGAAGAATTTCACACCAGTTTTGAAATACATATATGCATTTTATTTTATGACTTGGTTCGGTTCAGCTTTGAACCCTCCATATATTTAATATATGGGCAATTCCATGTCAAAACGACCAAAAGTGGGACACGACCCCTTCCGATTTAAATTAAATTTGATGATAAGGTTCCTTTTATCTTATAAGGAACATATATGAACGAAAAAAAATTTTACATTTTTTTTTTCAAAAGTTATGTCATATTAAAAATGTCATACTTTCGCCGAATTGGCCGAATGTGTAGAGTTTATTTCTTCAATATCTCGAAAACTACTTGACATACGAAGATGATGTTAATGTCATTTTAAAGAGAATACTTGGGGCTACGGATTAATTTATTGAAATAACTAATAAGAATTATAAAAATTATTTATGAAAATGGGCGATCAAATCAAAATGCATATCGTGCAATTCGTGATTAAGTGATGAGGCACATTTTCACCTCATTGGATTCGTCACTAAGCAAAATTGCCGCATTTGGTTGAATGATAATCCAAGAGTGATTGTCTAAAAACCAATGCACGCACAAAGAGTGACTGTTTATGGGCTGGCGGCATCATCGGGCCGTATTTTCTTTTCCAAAATGAGGCCGGTCAGACAGTTACTGTGAATGCTGTTCGCTATAGTGATGTGGACGACATGGGGTGCCACTTGCCATACAGATAACGAAATAATGGCTCTTTTGCGCGAAAAACTCAATGGCCGCGTTTTCTAACGTGGTGGCGATGTCAATTGGCCGCCAAGGTCATGTGATTTGACGCCGTTGGACTTCTTTCATAAAATTATTACAGTTATTGTTTGTGGGTTATTAAATTCGTTTTCCGTACTGTTAAAATTTAATAAAAATATAGTTATTTTACGAATATTTTTATTTTTAACATTTACGTTTGTTATTCAAAAAACAAACTACCAAAAAATAATGTTTTTCCGTATTTATTTTGTTATGTAGTTTGATTTTTTTCGGTTAAAATATATTTTTTAATAGTAAAAACTATTCAATTTTAAGGAATATGATGTTCAATAAATAAAAAATTTTGAAATTAATGAAAAAATCATTTGTTTTAAATGAAATGTAAATGATCCGTTTTTTAAATGAATTTTAATTTGTTTAAAATGAATTTTCGTTTGAATTTAACTACATAATATTTTGAGTGAAGGAAAAGGTGTACGTCGATAAGCCAGCAGCAATTCAAGAGCTAAAGGATGAAATATGTAATTCGGAACCTCAATTATGCCTCAGCGTCATCGAAAATTTGGACCATCGGATGGAGGTGTGCCGCCAAGGTCGCGGCAGCCATTTAACCGATATTTTGCTCCATACATAATTCAACCATACTAATATAATCAGAATAAAAAGAAATGACAATTATTTCCTAAATAGTTTGTGTTTTATTCAAAATCAATATCGGATCTTAAAATTTAACCACCCTTTATTTTTTCCGAAAACTTGCTAATCGCAAATTTTTTTTTTTTTATTATTATTATCCAACACTAAGGGGATGCCCCCTACTAATGCAATGCATTGTTATTTATATAAATTACCCACAACATTTTCTATTTATAGGAAATTTTAAGCAAATTAACAGAAAAGTTTGAGCAAATTAGCTTTTTATAGGAAATTTTTAACCATTTTGCTGCCTATAGAAAATTTTGTGCAAAGTGAATATTGCAAATTTTATTTATATGAACTTTTTTTAAAGAAAATTTTTAAAAAGTTTGCTATTAAAAGGAAATGTTTCGCAAATTTTGTATTTATAGAAAGGTTAAGAAGGGTAATGCGCCCAAGGGTACACCTTCACACGATGACAAAAGTTGTCTATTGCGAATCGTTTATAGAAAACTTGCAATTTAAAAAAACCTACAAAAAACTTACAGTAACTTTTGTGCAAACTTGATATCTATATGAAGCTATAAGTGCAAAATCTGCTATCTATAGAAAATTTTTAGCAAATTTGCGACTGATTGGAAATTTAAAGAAACTTTGCTTTATACATAAAATTTTACGCAAAATTGCTTTTTATAAAAACTTTTGTGGAAGTTGGTTGATGATAGGAAACCCAAAATTTGTAGTTTATAAAGGCCCAACTATAATATACTGGCCCAACTATAAAAGCTGACTTAAGCAACTGTCAATAATTAACAAAAAGCCTCTCAAAAGCATTTAAAAAAAAAAAATTAAATCATAAAATATTTTATTCCGTACGTAAAGTGTGATCTGTTTCCAACTTTGCTTTAGTAAATGCTAGTTTCATAAAATTAATCACAAACTTTTATTAAGTTCAATATGGTTGCACACATATGAATCACATGTATTCGCACTAAATTGAGCATATTGTAATTGGGCCTTAAGAAAGTTTGTTACAAAATTGTTAATTACACTTGTCTGCAAAAAACAAAAAAATTTCACATAAATTAAGCTAAAAATAGCAAAGTCCTTATAAAACCTTTGAATAAAAGCTCGAAAGTATAGAATTACTCTCTTCACTTTAACACCCTGTAAGTATACTTTCTACGAATTTTGCTTTTATCTGTCTATTGGTGGAGTATATCCTTTTACAATAGTTTCGTATAAAACTGTTTATATCCAGTTACTTTTCATTGTTAGTCTTTCATTTTTGTTTGGGTTTCCAACTCAATGAATCGCATTAATTTACATTAAAACGAAACCATTTCATAGAAAGAGTGACACCACTATGCGACACATGCACATGCCAAACTCAACTAAGAACACTAAAAATGTCATATATTGAGTATTCTGTCGTTATTCCATTAAAGGTTTCTATGTATTGGTTTTTCTAGTAAAATATTGTAAATTGTTATTGCTCGTATGAGGATTGATTGTAATACAGCAGCTGATATTGGTATGATGACAATCAAATATTAGATATTAGTTGGATTTTTGTATACATTTGAATTTATTTGTGTGTTGAAGCACTATGTTTGCATTTCTATCTTTGCAGTGACGCATTTTTTTTTTAATTTATTGTTGCGATTTTGTTTGCAATTTAAAATTTACACATATATATCATTATCTTCATTCGATATGCAAATTAGTCCTTTTTTATAAATTTGACAGATAGAAGAAACTTGCTAGAACTTTAGTTTGCAATATTTTTTAAATCTGTAAACGCAGTTTTGTTTTAAAGTCGGATCTTTTTTGACATGCAAGCCATGGAAAACTAAAAATTATGGATTTTTGTTTTACAAAGGTTTTTGTGACTAAGCACATTATCTGTTAAATATTTTGACTTTTAATGTTGACTTAGCAATTTTTCTTGTTTTGAACTTATTTAATAAAAACTATGTATATCAATTTAACGAGGAATAACGTGTTTTAGAGATGTCTCAATGCTTACTATGCTTGAAGATCTTATACCGCAAGTTGTGGGATGGCTAAACACATTAGTGGTGATACTGATTCTTACGTATGAGTGCTGTGTTTGGTGCACTGAAATAATTTTCTTCCCAATACCAATGAATTTTTACATTAATCCCATGAAAAATTGCATTAAAAAGGAACCTATGCAGCGCTTCGTAGGATCAATGAAACCTGTTTCATTAAAATGTATTTAATGAAACATTACATTAGATCTATGAATATTATTCATTGGATGAATACTTTCAATAAAGTAAAAAAAATTTTTTTTTTTTTTAATATTATTTTTCTTATTTTATTTTATTTTATTTTATTTTTTTTCTGTCCCTGGCAGGAATCGATCGCACAACCTCGTTGCTGATAGACTAGCTCACTACCAGCTAGTCTACCGGGGCAGTGTAGTTTTTGGATAAAAAAAACTATGTTTTTTCCCAATTAAGAGCGTAAATATGAGATTTAATTGTTGTTTAAACGTTGATTGAAAGTTTTTGTTTCATTACTATAATGACATTTTTCATTGTCTTAATGAAAATTAAAATTTATGAAAGCATTATTGAAATATGTTGCTTTTATAAAAAAAATTTTGATTTCATAAATTTAATGGCATATTACATTAGAGGTATGAAATAATTAAATCTTACATTTTTTAATTAACAATTAAAATTTTTTTTAAGAAAACTATTATTTTGTATTAATTTATGAAAGTAGTTATGTTTCTATATTGTTTTTTATAATCCCAATTAAAATTTTTTGTTAAACTTGGACAAACTTAAGTTTTCATATACATATCCAATGAACATTTTTAACGTAATTACGAAATCCAATAAAGCGATTTTAACGAAAATACTTCATTATAACTATGAAATTCCGTTCAGACAATGAAAATTTTCATTTACCCAAGGAAATTTTTTTATGAAAATGATTCATTAAATATATGAAGCATTTTTCTTCAGTGTGGGAAGCCACAAGGCTGGCAAGTCGAAGCAACCTCTTTCTAAGTCTAAGAAGTGTACTTCAATCGGCACACGCATAAAAAAAAACAAGTTTAAATATGGTCACCTCCAACAATACTATTTGTAAAGAAAATTTTAAGTTTATTATTTGAAATTTGACCATATTATTGCCAGTGACAACCGTATTATTGTTTAATTAATCCTCCATCAAAAAGCCACAACTATATTATGATTGCCTCTAAATATGTTAGTGTTATTACAAAATGAACTCCTAAATAGATACAGTATTCCACGGATAATTACCTCGACAAAAATGCCAACATTTTGAGGTAATTAGACGTATTTATTTACAAGATAATTTAACTTTGATGTATGAAAAAATTTAAGAAAGGCATTTTTACATGTATCAGCTAAATCTTAAGAGATAGCAACAAAAAACAATGGGATTTGTTGTCTTTAATTTTATCTGTAGTGCTTTTTGAGATGTCCTGTCATATCCTACTACTACTCATGGAAGCCGTATATATGCAATTGCATGGTTTTTCTTGTGCGACCAATGAATGCAGCGTTTAGAGCTTTTAATGAATTTTGGTATCGATTTGTTTGTAAATAATTTCCATATTTTAGCCATATTTTAATGCACACATATTTTAAGTTTTTAAAACATATTTTAATACATGATAAGCAAATAAAAAAATTGCTTAAAATTGGGGTTAACAGATGAATTTTCTGTTGCTTTAATTTCGCCACCTACATTAAATTTTCTCTGTACAATTTTAAGCCAAAGCAAGTTTTTGTTGAAGATAAATGTTTTTCGCAACTTATAACATAGAAACCTAGACGCATCGTTTAGTAAACGACCGAATTAGAAACACTTTTTTAAGCAATCGTTTCGTGTGCATCCGTCCGTCCATCCTTAATTGTATTTAAGGGCCGATGTTCAATGTGAACCACACCTAAGCTTCAAGTTTTTTCGGCATTTCATTTGACATTTCTCAATTTCAGACTAACTCAATTTGAACCATGGAAAGATACACAATCGAGCAACGCGTTAAAGTTATTCAGGCACATTATGAATTTTCAAAAGGTATTATATGGAGGGCTCAGAGCTGAAGCGAACCAAGTCAAAAATGAAAATTCGATAATATTTTGAGTTTGAGTAAGTGAATTTCCATTAATTTCTGGAGCCATTGACATGGGCTTATTACCGTTACCTTTGGAACGAAAAACTTTTTGATTTAGTCCGTTACAGAACTCGATAGAGTTAAACTTTGCGAAGAATTTCACACCAGTTTTGAAATACATATATGCATTTTATTTTATGACTTGGTTCGGTTCAGCTTTGAACCCTCCATATATTTAATATATGGGCAATTCCATGTCAAAACGACCAAAAGTGGGACACGACCCCTTCCGATTTAAATTAAATTTGATGATAAGGTTCCTTTTATCTTATAAGGAACATATATGAACGAAAAAAAATTTTACATTTTTTTTTTCAAAAGTTATGTCATATTAAAAATGTCATACTTTCGCCGAATTGGCCGAATGTGTAGAGTTTATTTCTTCAATATCTCGAAAACTACTTGACATACGAAGATGATGTTAATGTCATTTTAAAGAGAATACTTGGGGCTACGGATTAATTTATTGAAATAACTAATAAGAATTATAAAAATTATTTATGAAAATGGGCGATCAAATCAAAATGCATATCGTGCAATTCGTGATTAAGTGATGAGGCACATTTTCACCTCATTGGATTCGTCACTAAGCAAAATTGCCGCATTTGGTTGAATGATAATCCAAGAGTGATTGTCTAAAAACCAATGCACGCACAAAGAGTGACTGTTTATGGGCTGGCGGCATCATCGGGCCGTATTTTCTTTTCCAAAATGAGGCCGGTCAGACAGTTACTGTGAATGCTGTTCGCTATAGTGATGTGGACGACATGGGGTGCCACTTGCCATACAGATAACGAAATAATGGCTCTTTTGCGCGAAAAACTCAATGGCCGCGTTTTCTAACGTGGTGGCGATGTCAATTGGCCGCCAAGGTCATGTGATTTGACGCCGTTGGACTTCTTTCATAAAATTATTACAGTAATTGTTTGTGGGTTATTAAATTCGTTTTCCGTACTGTTAAAATTTAATAAAAATATAGTTATTTTACGAATATTTTTATTTTTAACATTTACGTTTGTTATTCAAAAAACAAACTACCAAAAAATAATGTTTTTCCGTATTTATTTTGTTATGTAGTTTGATTTTTTTCGGTTAAAATATATTTTTTAATAGTAAAAACTATTCAATTTTAAGGAATATGATGTTCAATAAATAAAAAATTTTGAAATTAATGAAAAAATCATTTGTTTTAAATGAAATGTAAATGATCCGTTTTTTAAATGAATTTTAATTTGTTTAAAATGAATTTTCGTTTGAATTTAACTACATAATATTTTGAGTGAAGGAAAAGGTGTACGTCGATAAGCCAGCAGCAATTCAAGAGCTAAAGGATGAAATATGTAATTCGGAACCTCAATTATGCCTCAGCGTCATCGAAAATTTGGACCATCGGATGGAGGTGTGCCGCCAAGGTCGCGGCAGCCATTTAACCGATATTTTGCTCCATACATAATTCAACCATACTAATATAATCAGAATAAAAAGAAATGACAATTATTTCCTAAATAGTTTGTGTTTTATTCAAAATCAATATCGGATCTTAAAATTTAACCACCCTTTATTTTTTCCGAAAACTTGCTAATCGCAAATTTTTTTTTTTTTATTATTATTATCCAACACTAAGGGGATGCCCCCTACTAATGCAATGCATTGTTATTTATATAAATTACCCACAACATTTTCTATTTATAGGAAATTTTAAGCAAATTAACAGAAAAGTTTGAGCAAATTAGCTTTTTATAGGAAATTTTTAACCATTTTGCTGCCTATAGAAAATTTTGTGCAAAGTGAATATTGCAAATTTTATTTATATGAACTTTTTTTAAAGAAAATTTTTAAAAAGTTTGCTATTAAAAGGAAATGTTTCGCAAATTTTGTATTTATAGAAAGGTTAAGAAGGGTAATGCGCCCAAGGGTACACCTTCACACGATGACAAAAGTTGTCTATTGCGAATCGTTTATAGAAAACTTGCAATTTAAAAAAACCTACAAAAAACTTACAGTAACTTTTGTGCAAACTTGATATCTATATGAAGCTATAAGTGCAAAATCTGCTATCTATAGAAAATTTTTAGCAAATTTGCGACTGATTGGAAATTTAAAGAAACTTTGCTTTATACATAAAATTTTACGCAAAATTGCTTTTTATAAAAACTTTTGTGGAAGTTGGTTGTTGATAGGAAACCCAAAATTTGTAGTTTATAAAGGCCCAACTATAATATACTGGCCCAACTATAAAAGCTGACTTAAGCAACTGTCAATAATTAACAAAAAGCCTCTCAAAAGCATTTAAAAAAAAAAAAATTAAATCATAAAATATTTTATTCCGTACGTAAAGTGTGATCTGTTTCCAACTTTGCTTTAGTAAATGCTAGTTTCATAAAATTAATCACAAACTTTTATTAAGTTCAATATGGTTGCACACATATGAATCACATGTATTCGCACTAAATTGAGCATATTGTAATTGGGCCTTAAGAAAGTTTGTTACAAAATTGTTAATTACACTTGTCTGCAAAAAACAAAAAAATTTCACATAAATTAAGCTAAAAATAGCAAAGTCCTTATAAAACCTTTGAATAAAAGCTCGAAAGTATAGAATTACTCTCTTCACTTTAACACCCTGTAAGTATACTTTCTACGAATTTTGCTTTTATCTGTCTATTGGTGGAGTATATCCTTTTACAATAGTTTCGTATAAAACTGTTTATATCCAGTTACTTTTCATTGTTAGTCTTTCATTTTTGTTTGGGTTTCCAACTCAATGAATCGCATTAATTTACATTAAAACGAAACCATTTCATAGAAAGAGTGACACCACTATGCGACACATGCACATGCCAAACTCAACTAAGAACACTAAAAATGTCATATATTGAGTATTCTGTCGTTATTCCATTAAAGGTTTCTATGTATTGGTTTTTCTAGTAAAATATTGTAAATTGTTATTGCTCGTATGAGGATTGATTGTAATACAGCAGCTGATATTGGTATGATGACAATCAAATATTAGATATTAGTTGGATTTTTGTATACATTTGAATTTATTTGTGTGTTGAAGCACTATGTTTGCATTTCTATCTTTGCAGTGACGCATTTTTTTTTTTAATTTATTGTTGCGATTTTGTTTGCAATTTAAAATTTACACATATATATCATTATCTTCATTCGATATGCAAATTAGTCCTTTTTTATAAATTTGACAGATAGAAGAAACTTGCTAGAACTTTAGTTTGCAATATTTTTTAAATCTGTAAACGCAGTTTTGTTTTAAAGTCGGATCTTTTTTGACATGCAAGCCATGGAAAACTAAAAATTATGGATTTTTGTTTTACAAAGGTTTTTGTGACTAAGCACATTATCTGTTAAATATTTTGACTTTTAATGTTGACTTAGCAATTTTTCTTGTTTTGAACTTATTTAATAAAAACTATGTATATCAATTTAACGAGGAATAACGTGTTTTAGAGATGTCTCAATGCTTACTATGCTTGAAGATCTTATACCGCAAGTTGTGGGATGGCTAAACACATTAGTGGTGATACTGATTCTTACGTATGAGTGCTGTGTTTGGTGCACTGAAATAATTTTCTTCCCAATACCAATGAATTTTTACATTAATCCCATGAAAAATTGCATTAAAAAGGAACCTATGCAGCGCTTCGTAGGATCAATGAAACCTGTTTCATTAAAATGTATTTAATGAAACATTACATTAGATCTATGAATATTATTCATTGGATGAATACTTTCAATAAAGTAAAAAAAATTTTTTTTTTTTTTAATATTATTTTTCTTATTTTATTTTATTTTATTTTATTTTTTTTCTGTCCCTGGCAGGAATCGATCGCACAACCTCGTTGCTGATAGACTAGCTCACTACCAGCTAGTCTACCGGGGCAGTGTAGTTTTTGGATAAAAAAAACTATGTTTTTTCCCAATTAAGAGCGTAAATATGAGATTTAATTGTTGTTTAAACGTTGATTGAAAGTTTTTGTTTCATTACTATAATGACATTTTTCATTGTCTTAATGAAAATTAAAATTTATGAAAGCATTATTGAAATATGTTGCTTTTATAAAAAAAATTTTGATTTCATAAATTTAATGGCATATTACATTAGAGGTATGAAATAATTAAATCTTACATTTTTTAATTAACAATTAAAATTTTTTTTAAGAAAACTATTATTTTGTATTAATTTATGAAAGTAGTTATGTTTCTATATTGTTTTTTATAATCCCAATTAAAATTTTTTGTTAAACTTGGACAAACTTAAGTTTTCATATACATATCCAATGAACATTTTTAACGTAATTACGAAATCCAATAAAGCGATTTTAACGAAAATACTTCATTATAACTATGAAATTCCGTTCAGACAATGAAAATTTTCATTTACCCAAGGAAATTTTTTTATGAAAATGATTCATTAAATATATGAAGCATTTTTCTTCAGTGTGGGAAGCCACAAGGCTGGCAAGTCGAAGCAACCTCTTTCTAAGTCTAAGAAGTGTACTTCAATCGGCACACGCATAAAAAAAAACAAGTTTAAATATGGTCACCTCCAACAATACTATTTGTAAAGAAAATTTTAAGTTTATTATTTGAAATTTGACCATATTATTGCCAGTGACAACCGTATTATTGTTTAATTAATCCTCCATCAAAAAGCCACAACTATATTATGATTGCCTCTAAATATGTTAGTGTTATTACAAAATGAACTCCTAAATAGATACAGTATTCCACGGATAATTACCTCGACAAAAATGCCAACATTTTGAGGTAATTAGACGTATTTATTTACAAGATAATTTAACTTTGATGTATGAAAAAATTTAAGAAAGGCATTTTTACATGTATCAGCTAAATCTTAAGAGATAGCAACAAAAAACAATGGGATTTGTTGTCTTTAATTTTATCTGTAGTGCTTTTTGAGATGTCCTGTCATATCCTACTACTACTCATGGAAGCCGTATATATGCAATTGCATGGTTTTTCTTGTGCGACCAATGAATGCAGCGTTTAGAGCTTTTAATGAATTTTGGTATCGATTTGTTTGTAAATAATTTCCATATTTTAGCCATATTTTAATGCACACATATTTTAAGTTTTTAAAACATATTTTAATACATGATAAGCAAATAAAAAAATTGCTTAAAATTGGGGTTAACAGATGAATTTTCTGTTGCTTTAATTTCGCCACCTACATTAAATTTTCTCTGTACAATTTTAAGCCAAAGCAAGTTTTTGTTGAAGATAAATGTTTTTCGCAACTTATAACATAGAAACCTAGACGCATCGTTTAGTAAACGACCGAATTAGAAACACTTTTTTAAGCAATCGTTTCGTGTGCATCCGTCCGTCCATCTTGCTGGTTGTATGTCCATGTAAACATTGTGCGAAAAGTAAAGGTAGCAGTTTTTAGATAATTTGATAAAATCGGGTAAATACGTTTAATTGTCATAAGAACGAAACCTATATAAATTTTAAGAATCGGTCTATAATATCACATAGTCCCCATGCAAACTTCAAACTTTAATCTCTTTAAGACAAAATAGCTCATAAATTTGGTGTATCTAGATAATATATAACTCTTATATGAATATTGACCTCATAACATAACTTTTAATGCAAATATTAATTTGTTGAATATTTGCTTTTAATCAAGCCATATTTTGTTTTTTAGGCATATTTTTTTAAAAAAATTTTAGTGCATATTTTCAAATTATTAACATGTAAAACTTGGTTGCATTACTTGCTGCGTTTTTGTCAAATAGTACTGAGGCAATTAATCGACTGAAATTTAGGTATAATTTTGTTTTGGGAGTTAAATTATTAAGGCAATTATCCGAATCGGGTTATTAAGCGTATGGCAATTAAACGTGGATTTTTGTTTAAAAAATGGAAGAAAAAAAACGGAGATTTAAAACTCGAGGTAAATAAGCGTGAAAGGCATTTAAGCGTGGGGTAATTAACCGGGTTATACTGTAAACAAAACAGATGTTTTTTTTAATTAATAAATAATTTGTTTTTAAATTAACAAATTCTCAACATGCTATGGTTGAAAACCAACCATGCTATTATAAGTGTTAAACATATTTTAGTTATTACCATCGCATGTTCGGAGGCATCCATAATATGGTTGTGGCTCCTTGATGGAGGACAAATTTAACCATAATATAGTTTTCGCTGGCAATAATATGGTTAAGTTAAATATAAGTTAAATATGTTTAAAATTTTCTCAAAAAAATAGTTTTGTTGGAGGTGACCATATTAAAACATGTTTTTTCTCTGGGCTTTTTAATTATTTACATTTTCTGAATGAGCAGCATGTGATGGGAAGTCTTCTAAGGCTGAGGTAACTGGGATTGTTAGGAAATTTCGCGATATGTCGCTTGCGGATGTTGGATGATATTGGCATTGGTGGTTTTTACCCTGTCCCGCTCGTGTTCGCAGATTACTTGAGATTAAGGGTAAAATTTGGGCGTTTGTCATGGGTGTTCTAGGGAGTGCTTGTCAGGTCAGCGCAGATTGTATGAGGGATCGTGGATAAGAGGCGCAAGTGCAGGGGCCTTGATGGGCTGTTTTGTGAATGTCAAGCTAGTGGATGATTTAAGAAGAGCTCTAAAGGAAATCTTAGGTGAGTATGCTATACTGGGCACCGCGTCACGGCAACATCACTGGTTATGAAATGGACGATGAGTTGGCGAGACTGGGGTCGGAAATGCTGGATTCTGATTGTATGCAGGCAGACAGACCTCCAAAAGGCTTTTATTTGGGGAAGATTAGGGAATTGGTTCTAAACTTTACATATGGCAGTAAGTGACGTAAGACGTTACGTTTTTAAAAACATATTTCAGAAACGCATTTTTCAGCTACGCGCAGTTTAGCTACGTTAAAGTTAAAGTTAAATTTTTAATAGTTGTATTTTTAATAGCTAAATCTCTTTTTTAAATTTTTTTTATAATATTCAACATTTTTCATTTTTCGAATTTATTCTATGATCTAAATTTCAGTTATTTAATTTGTAATAGTTTTTTGTAATAGTTGAAGGAATAGAACTATTACAAAAAAAGCTTTATAAAATACATAACTGAAATTAAGTTCATAGAATAAATTCGAAAAATGAAAAATGTTGAATATAATATAAAGTAACCTTCGGAAGGAAATAATTCTCAGTTTCTTATTTTTTATAATATTACACCCTGAGAAAAAACATGTTTTAATTTGCTCACCTCCAACCAAACTATTTTTAAAGAATATTTTAAATATATTATGTTTAATATAATCATATAGTTGTCAGCGGCAAACATATTATGGTTAAATTAGGCCTCCATCATGAAGTCCCAACCATATTATTGTTGCCTCCAAACATGTTATGATCAATAATAACTTAAATTTGTTAAACACTTACAATAGCATGGTTGGTTTTCAACTATAGTATGTTGTTCTTGAAAAAGAGGAAAATACTATTGTAAATTTCAAAACAAATTATTATCATATTTAACCAAAACATTCTTAGAGGCAACCATAATTTGGTGGTGGGTTCTTGATGGAGGACTAATTTAACCAGAAAATGGTTGTCGCTGACAATTATATGGTTATATACAACATAATATGTTTAAAATTTTCTTTAAACATAGTTTGGTTGGAGGTGACCACATTTGAACATGTTTTTTCTCTACGTGTGCAGACCAGAGAACTGCAAAATCACAATTTTTCTTGATTTATTCATACGCTCAAATTTACATTCACTCTTTGCCTGCAAAAAAAAGTTCAACGTTGGTAATTTTTACATCGTTTCGTACACATTTGATTTTTGCATGGATTCGTTTTTATTGAAAGTGCTTTGTTTGCATTTTTGTTGCACACATTCTTATACTTTTGCATTTAAGTAGTCATTGTCCACTCGATGAGACGCTTTGTTAACATTAACAACAATAACAACAATAAACCACTCGATGAGACGCTTTGTTAAAATTAACAAGAATACATTGTACATTAGAGTGGGTCAATTTGTTCGGGCCCAAAAAAAGTGACAAAGCGTATAGCAAAATCGTTATCTACGCAAAATTCTAAGAACTTTTCCTAAAGAAACCATGGTTCTAAAATTAAAATCGAGCTTCCGGTTTTTGACTTAAAAGTTTGGTGCTCAGAAAATCTGAAAAAATAATACTTTTTTGGAAATATTTATTGAAATTGGTGAATAGTTGGCCTGTATCGCTGAAAGAGGGCTTGTTTAAAAGAAAATTCTCTCAGCTTTCTATATCTGTGCTAAGTTTTAGAAAATTCTGTACATAATTAATTGATTAGGAGATTTTTGTCAAAATGTTCATAGTCAAGCTGGTTAAATTAAAAAAAATGTATTTTATTTTTTTAACCCAATTTTCTATTTTAAAAAAAGAAACTAAATGAAAAAAATAAAATAAAATTACCCAATAAAAATTTTCCTCATTTTGCGAAGCACTAATGGTAGGTACAATTAAAAAAATAAGCGCAATGTTATGCGCTACGCAATAAGACATACAGAAATGGAATAAAGTATGTAAGTGAAAGAGCTCTCAACAACTTTAAAAAAATAACAATTCAAGTGTTATGGCATTCCCTTACTACGAAGCAGGTTTGTAAGGAAGAATACTAAAAAGTAACTGTATCAGTGTGTAAAGCTGATCGTTACATCTAAACATTTTTATATGCTTTATGTGTCATAAATGTATTGCTTCAAAGTGAGAACTCGCCATATAAAATTCATGTCTTCCTTACAAACCTGCTTCGTTCGAAGCTCCATTTTTTATTGGGTTAGGACTTCAATTGAATTGTATTTATAAGAAAAAATACTGGCCAAACCAGAAATTAAACCATTACATCCTGGGTCACAAGGCCCAACATAACCTTTAAACCATAACAGCACTTATTAACTTATGCGCTTAATACGTGTTCTTGTACATTTTTTTAAATATTGCTGGCTATTCTTGAAAACGCGTCAAAAAAGTGAAAATTTGTATTAAAAAAAAAATACTTTTGTTTACCATACATTTCTAAAATGGAATAAACGTGAGAATTTAAATTGTGTGAACGATAGAATTACAAACTTTTCAGTTTCTCATTACCTATGTATTTTTGTTTTTAAATTATGGCCCTTATTATGTAAAACGCAACGCCAAAGCATTGAAAGCAAAACAAATTCATAAATATTTTGTTGTTGCTTTCTACAAAAATTACTGTACCGTTTTCAAATTTTCAACGCCACAAGTAATTAGGCGTTTAAAATTTTAAAACGCAAAAAGAATTTCTGTAGAAAGCAACAACAAAATTACAAACTATTTATGAAAACATCTTAAGTCAAAATTAAAAAGTTGAAAAAATTGTGTTAATCGTACGAATTTTCATTAAAAACCATTTTTGCTTACGTTTTTAAAATTTTGTATTATGAACAAATTTTTTCTTTAATTTCGGTTTATTTCATTTTTTAACAAAAATGCTTTTTTCACCGAGTTTTTTTTAAATCTTTTTTGATCTCTTATCTCCACTTAAGATGTTTTGTCAAAATGCAGCAGAATTATTTTATTTTAATCAACTTTGGATTAAAATTTAGTTAAATTATTTTATTAAACTTGTATGTATCAAAATTGTAACAGTTTTAGGTTTCTTATTAGGTTGACTATGATTATTTTGACAAAAACCTCTTAACCAATTATTGATGTACATATTTTTCTAAAAATGAGCACAGATATAGAAAGCTGAGAGAATTTTCTTTTAAACAAGCCCTCTTTCAGCGATAGAGCCCATCTATTCACCAATTTCAATAAATATTTCCAAAAAAGTATTATTTTTTTCAGATTTCCTGAGCACCAAATTTTCAAGTCAAAAACCGGAAGCTCGATTTTGATTTTAGAACCATGGTTTCTTTAGGATAAGTTCTTAGAATTTTGCGTAGATTACGATTTTGCTATACGCTTGGTGGGCAAAAAAATTGACCCACTCTATTGTACATACAGAACTACTGTACTTTTTAAGATGATAAAAAAAAGTATTCTGTTTCTATGGATATGTATGTGCGTTTAGTTTAATTAAAATTTTCTTTTCTTGTACTACATAGTAACTGCTGAATGTCTTGATGAGTATTAATTGCTTGATTTCTGGCTTTTTTGTTTGTATTTTTTTTTTTTTTTCTTTACCAAAACAATCATTGTCGCACCGAACACACAAACATCTTTATTAAAACACGAAGCTAACGCTGGTATAAATAATAAAGGACGATGTGCATTATTTGAATGACTGCAAACCAGCAGCGAATGTTTGCGGTTGCGCAAGTTTGATTGTATGACCGCAAGCGAGTGTATTTGTTGCTGTTCATTTAATGCGATTTTTTTTGCAATTGCACAAAGCCGTTCTCTGGTGCAGACTTTATATAAAATTTATTTAATTAAAAGATTATTTACAAGATATTATTTTCGTTTTTTTTTTTAATTTTAGCCGAGGTATCTGGAAGGTTTTATTCACTTTTGACGGAACCAAAATAGATGTCGTTACGGAAAAGGCTTAAAGGTAATAAACTCTGCTTTTTTAATCTTTAAACAAAATATAAGAAATCGAAATTTTTAAATTTTTGAAAAATTATTTTAACTAGTGTTCGCCTAATGGTCAAAATTCGACCATAAATTTTTAGGTACATATGAAGAAAACATAGCACATCTAAGTTTATATGAATTAACATGTTTCGAGCATTTATTTTTTCCGTCTTAGTGGATCGATTCAAAAAGTATGCTTTATAGACTGTCATCTACTCAGAACATTGCATGTTAAATTTAACGTTTCTATGTCTTATATTAGGGAAAATTAACCAAAGTACCAGATGTTGAACGAAAAGGTACCAAAAAAAAAGGTACTTTATCTTTATACATATGTCGAATATTAACAAAAATTCCAAAATTTCCAGATGAAAAACAGAAAGTACCATCATTTTTCATATTATAGGTTTTCATTCACTCAGGACCCTGCACCTACTTATAATATTATGTCTAAAATTTCAATTTTATAGGAAATTTAAAATTATCACGTGCAGCACGGAAATGTAAAAGAAAGAAATTTAATTTCCCGTATTTCCCCTTTTTGATAAATTTTTCTCTCCATAGAGGTTCGGTTGACAAACACAGGATAGCGTTATTTATTGTTCCGATTTATATATTAGATTCATATAGTCGAAATATTCGAAACCGGTTTCGGAAAAATGTTGAATAATCGACCACCCTATTTTTTATTATTTGATAATTGAAAAAACAAAATTTTTATTATCTGTTCTGCATACGTATTAGTATCAAATTAAAATTATAACTCTGAAATGATTGAACAGATTTTAATAAATTATATATTGTGCACTTCGGTGAGTAAATACCTTTCAAATGGTGTATATTTTGTTCAAATCGGTTGAAATACACACAGAAAAAAATTTTGCCCCAGTAAACGCATTAATCAAAAATAAAATCAGTTTAAATTAAAAATTTAATCAAGTGAATTAAACGTTTAATTAAGAGAATTAAACGTTTAATCAAGTGTATTAAACGTTTAATTGACAACATTAATTTGCACCAGTATACAAATTAATAATATCAATTAAACTTTTAATTCACTTGATTAAACGTTTAATTCACTTGATTAAACGTTTAATTCACTTTATTAAATTTTTAATTAAAACTGATTTTATTTTTGATTAATGCGTTTACTGGGGCAAATTTTTTTCTGTGCAGATGAGGAAAGTGTTCTTAAATGTTTTGCCTTAGCCGATTTTATTTTAATTATGGTCGGTCTTGGAAGGATTTTTGACACGTGTTTCAGCTACGCTTAGTTCAGCTGCGTTTTTAATAACGTCATAAAACACTTTACGGAACGCTTTATGCAAATGTAGTCACCAGTTTTCTTTAATGATTATTTCTTCCTTAATTTAAGAAATTTATAAGTAAACATTTTTTATCTTTGGTTTCTACTGTTTAAAACTAGGTAATGATATAAATTTGATTGATAACAACGCTTTTAAAATAATACGCATAAGTTAACAGTTTTCCGTAAACTATTCTGTGATGACTACTCTTTAATATAAACATACTTACGAAAAAGAGGTTCATCCTGTTAAATTTACACTATTTATTTGGATATTCATATAAAAATCCAATAAGTCACTTGTGGTTTATATGGTATGAAAAGTACAATAACAAAACTCACTTCACCATCCCTGTACTAGTTCCGCATTTAGTTCAATCATTTGTACCAAACATAACACAACATGTTCGAATCATGTCAAAACACTTTTATTCACGTGTTTTCTCTTTGATATCCTTAAGTTGTATTTTTTTTATGTTTGTAAACATATAACAAAATCCAAAAATTTACAATAACAGCATGTTTCGTAAACATATCACCGGAAACATTGCTGCCAAAAATTTTTAAAATTTGTGGCTAAACTTGTTTACGGTGATTGTTTCCTTTGGTTTCTACACAAACATTTAGTTTCGTTAAGCTCTTCGTGTGTTTAAGACGAGTTGTAACGGCTAAAAACGTATTCGTAACGGTTTGCGAATTAAACGGTTTTAGATTATAACTCTGTTATTGTTGTGGTTTCGTACGTTAAAAAAAGAATAACAAACACAATTAGTGTGCTCAAATAAAATGAATTTAAACAACAAAAAAACTTTTTTAAGAACAATTAATTTGCTGTTTTAAATTAGGATTTAAAAAACTGCAGTCGAAATCAAAATCTGTCAAGCAAAAGGCGAAAATTTATGTTCAACTTTTCGCTTTTTAGTTGTTTTGACATCGACTACTTACATATAACGAATCAAAAGTAAAATCAACAATTTTTTTTGGCCAATGACAAATAAAGAAGTGGAAGAAATGGCAGTTTTCTACTTCGACTGCAGTTTTTTTTCCGCATTCAGTTCCATCATTTGTACCAAACATAACACAACATGTTCGAATCATGTCAAAACACTTTTATTCACGTGTTTTCTCTTTGATATCCTTAAGTTGTATTTTTTTTATGTTTGTAAACATATAACAAAATCCAAAAATTTACAATAACAGCATGTTTCGTAAACATATCACCGGAAACATTGCTGCCAAAAATTTTTAAAATTTGTGGCTAAACTTGTTTACGGTGATTGTTTCCTTTGGTTTCTACACAAACATTTAGTTTCGTTAAGCTCTTCGTGTGTTTAAGACGAGTTGTAACGGCTAAAAACGTATTCGTAATGGTTTGCGAATTAAACGGTTTTAGTTTATAACTCTGTTATTGTTGTGGTTTCGTATGTAAAAAAAAGAATAACAAACACAATTAGTGTGCTCAAATAAAATTTAGCTCTTGCTCAAAAATTCAAACTTTGCACAGCTGTTGTGCAGTAAAAAAGCATCAGCATCACAAGCGCAACTGGTGATCACGCATCAGCAACAATATTTTGCTTCACTGCAGCAGTGATGCACAGTTTTGATGCATTTACGAACGTACCCAAACTGACTGTTTTTTGTTGTTGTTTTTGTTTAAGTTTTGATATTGTTAGAAGTAAAACTGGGGTTTATAATTCTTATTTGCTTAGCAGTTTATTTGTTTAATATCTTTAGTTTTTCTAAAATTTTTGGATGAAGTTTCCTGACGATCTGGCCTAAGCAACCAGTGAAATGCGCATAGGAATAGGTTATCCCATCGACAATGTATTTCAGTTTATCAAAAGTATAAAATGGGAACGAAACCTTGTTAAGAATTCTTGTTGTCACTTTTTTGTAATATTTGACGCAAACCATATTAGACAAAAGATAATACACTCAAAAGAAAAATCAATCCATATGTACTCAAATCAATCAGAAGCGGTAATAATAGTACGGTAGTACGGGTTATCTTGAATCAAGTTAAGATAAGTTAAGTGAGATTAAAACGCTCACTTAGTAATTTTACTCTCAGAGTAGCACTACCAACGACAAGTTCAATATTTTACTTATTTTAAGACATTCCGGAATTGATTTTCGAAAGTAGTCCCATTTAGGATTGTTTTAAGTACGTTTTGGTGTTATTCGTACTTGAATTTTTGAGTACGACTCGTACTTAAAGTAAGTATAAACAACTTAATTTTTCCCGAGTGTTTTTCTTTCTGTGTACATACTAATACTTTGTTAAATTTTTAAAGTTCACAAATGACAACCTTTCATTAGACTAATAAGCTTTTTACGCTGTTCAACATCTAACATCTAACATCAAAGATGTAGAAAATATGATATACTCGTTTACATTGATCACATCTAACATGTCACCATTTTTGAAAAAAAAATGTTTTTTTCTATAAGAGTGCCAACATTTAAAAAGAAAACACAAAAATGTATTTGAAGTTCAATTTGTTTAAAAACATAAAAAATACTTAACAAAAAACTTTGAAATAAAAGAAAAAACTTGACAAATGGTAACGCTGCTTTCAAAACCAATTTGTTTTTGTCAGTGATGCCAAAATAATAATAGAACTTATTGCCACTTTTCTAGTAATGACACTTAAATAATCGAAAGATGTAGAATTGACTAAAATGAGATGGGAAGGAACATCTTTTAAAGATTTTGGTTTTTAGCCTTTTGTATTTCTAATGGAAAGATGTTAACATCTTCGCATATTGTGGCAAATTGATGGTAGATGTAAGATGTTTATCAGCAGGGAAATATGCTCTAAAAAACACGTTTTATGCGCATTAAATACGCAGTAAAAACTAGAAAATATGCCCTGAAAATTGTTAAAAATATGCCCCAAAAAATTCAACAATTTCTAGTATCAAAACAAAATATTCAACAATTTAATAACAGTTCCATTTATTAAAAACAATCCTAAAATTATTAAGGCGACCGTACACGACATGTTTTTGTCATCTGACATTTCAAATTTCCCACTGCAAAATACATACATGTCGTGTGTTACCTTTTTAACTTTACTTCTGTAAAAGTCAGATGCACAGTCATCTGACAAAATTTCAATTAGAGCGTGCTCTATTTTCTTCTGACAAACAATCTGACATCAGGAATCTATGCCGAGAAGAAGCCGGCTGCAGTTAATATTTTGTAATACCGAGATATGTATGATCATCGCACCATTGAATAGAATTTATGTAAATAAATACATAAAAACCGATTCATTATAATATCCTAAATCACTGATGTATTTTATTTTTTTTTTGTTTTGGGCCAACTTGGCGATTTAAAAGGGCCAAAATATCTTTGAAAGGGCCAAAAAATTTTTAATATACATACTTACATATGTGATTATATATTATGCTTGTATTTAAATAAAACCAAGGCGAATTTATTACAGGTGGTCTTAAAAGCCCTGCTGATATAAGCTAATTCTCTTTTATTTTTGTATCTGTTTTGTTTTATTTCTGTTTTTGACATTGTACAATGATTTTACAAAAACAAATTGCTTGTGGTTTTTGTACGAGTTGTACTTGTTGTAGTACCGAGATTACCTGGGATGAATTCGCCTTGAGTAAAACATAGTTTTTATCCATTTTTGTTTTACTATAATATTATTTACGTTTCACAAATACTATTGCTCAAAAGCAACATGAAATTTTATTTTTTAATACAAAATTTAATTTATGTGTGAAGCATTTTTATCATTTGACGGTCTACTTTCATTTTTTGATATTTACCACCTACTTAAAATAATTTTAATTTAAAGCAAGATTGATTTGCACATAAAAGTAACAGTTCTTACTTAAAGGGCCAATTATACAAAACAATTGGTTTGACAAAAACAACCGGTCTGATCATCACGAAATTTATAAGTGTAATTTCTAGTCTTATAAAACTGTGTAGTATTTAATTTTATTCTGATTGCATTATTCATCATGGTTTTAGGCGTAATAAACAGTTTTCCGGGAGTATGGCTTATATGGGTCTAAAAGTAAATTATGGTCCGATCTTCACGGAATTTAAGAGTGTGATTCCCGCTCGAATAGAACAAATTGTTGCAAAATCTTAAAGCATTCCAAGCATTATTTGACCATTTATGTTAGTTTTTTTAACAAAATTTCTTTACCATAACCGAAATATGTATCCATATGGATACATTCCAAAAAACACAAAATAGGGTACATTTTTTTTAAAAATGAGTATTGATTGTTCTTGTTAGGGTCAATTTCAATAAAAATCCAAAAAATTGGTTAAAGTTAAGTTTTAATTATGGAACACTTTTTATAAGGCCGGTTAAAGTCTACTTTTAGCTATCGGCAAGCTGTGAAAACGGGTCTAAAAGTAGTAAATGAGAGTACGAAAAATGGCTTAAATTGTTTTTGTTATAATCAGTGTTGCCATTAGAATACGAAAGATAAATTTTTCGTATCTTTTGATGGCTGCATGTATTATGCATAATCCTGACATTTTTCGTATCTTTTGAATCTGTACGCAAAATGTACTAAAACTTTTAAGACTGATCATCGTAACCGACTCAATGCTAATATAATAGAAGCTTTTATAATGTTGAAAGAAAACTTTAAAGAGGTTTCAATATACGATCCACCTAAATCGAGAATTACAAGTAGTGCGAAGTTGTTCTGAGGATATACGAACATCTTTTTTTATTTATTTTCAGACTTAAGTTCATTAAATTACTTTTATGAAGAAATGAAAAAGCAAATTTCGATCTACCAAAGGTTAAAATACAATTTGGTTTAAGGATTGATATTTGACTATTGACGTCAGCAGTCATCGATGGCTGCGAGTGTAAGACGGCAAATCCCTATGAAGAGATCAAGTGGTTATGATCGAAACATGTCAGGGTAACCAGCCGCCTGGGTTTGAATCTCAGGCCAGCCGCCTGGGTTCGAATCTCAGGTCAGTCAAGAATGAAAAATTATCAATAACAATTTTAATTAATTTTCATGTTGTACAATTCCTTTCTTCAAATTAAATTTGATGAACTTAAGCCTGATTAAAAATATTAAAATTTGGATTAAAAAACCATACAAATTTCGACAAAATAACCACAATTCTAATTATTTCCGAAAATTTATATGAACTTTTTGATATAATCGCCTTAGTATGAACGCTTTTACTCGTATATTTATTAAAAAAAAATGAATTTGTTTTGATAACATCCAAATATAGTTACATATAATTAATTTTAAAGTTTGCATGTTTGTAGAATGCGAGCACAAAAATGACTCGCTTAACTTACATTTAAAACAAAAACAGATTTTGAAATTTTGTTTTAAATGTAAGTTGAACGAGTCACTTTTGCGCTCGCGTTCTACAAACAGGCAGTTAAATTAAATAATTTGCTTTTTGTTTGTATTATTTTGAATTTATTTTTTATTTTTAGTAAAAATAAATTTGTTAATATTCTCAAAAATTAATTTCAATTTTTGGGAATACAAAATTTTAATTTCAAAAGATGTTGTTATTCGTGCTTAATTCCCAGTTTTTATTCTTGATAAAAACACTTGAAATTTATTGTTGATGGGATAAGCTATTCCTATGCGCATTTCACTGGTTGCTTAGGCCAGATCATCAGGAAACTTCATCCATAAAGATTTTAGAAAAACTAAAGATATTAAACCAAATAAAACTGTTAAACGTATAAGACTTATAGCAACAGTTCTACTTGTAATAATATCAAAGTTTAAATAAAACACATCAACAATAAAAAAGTGGGTTTATCTCATCTTACATTCCCCACTACAATTAGTTGAAATTCTCTCAACATTAATTGTAGTTGTAAGTAGGTTAAGAGAAACAAAATAAAAAAAAAAAAACAACAACTTACAAAAGATGTTGTCAATTAAGTGTTTTTTTAGGCCGTGCACTTGCCTGTTTATTATCAAAAAGGAATTTCAATTTTTGGGAATACAAAATCTTAATTTCAAAAGATTTTGTTATTCGTGCTTAATTCCCAGTTTTTATTCTTGATAATATTCTTTAACAGATTATTCTCAGTGAATTGACAATGTACATTGAATTGATATCTTATATTTTTGACATTTGCCAATACGACCAAGTAACGATACAACAAATCCCTATATTCACAAGTTTATAAACAAAAATCGTACTTTTTTTCAAACCATAAGCCATAAGACAGAGCTTGTGAATTGGACAATTTTGTATATCTGGGAACAGGGTTGTCAGATTTTTTTGAGCTCCATCGCCATCGGATATCAGAAATCGCCGAAAATCGCCAAACGTCAATTTTGTTCAGTTTTTGTAAAAAAAAAGTTTTTGTAAAAACAAAAAACGCTAGTATAATATTTCAGTCAAAAATCGCCAAAAAACTGACACAAAATACAAAAAAGTCGCCGAAAGTAAATTTTGTTTTGTTTCTGTATTTTTTTTTTTTAAATAACATAAAATGGATTTCATTCAGTTAAAAAACTTAAATTAAGTACACAAGTCTATTAGATCGTATAATTCAGCCTCGCCGATTGAATACTGAATACAATAGTGACTGAATATAAAATTCACTTAAAATGATAACAAAACAAAAATCATGTGAAAAAAAGTTGCAAGTTTTTTTTTTATATTAGTAATGATAACAAGAAATGACAAGTTGTTAAACCAAATCGCCGAAATAATATATATGGTAAAAATAGCCAAGTTAATCGCCAATTTTATCAGAAATCGCCACAAAAGTCGCTAGTCTCCAAATGGGAAATCCCATCGCCAAACACGTTTCAAAATTGCCACATTTGGAGAGAAATCGCCATATCTTACAGCACTGTCTGGGAAGCCAATTTAATAACCAATTTGAAAACAACTCTTCTCATTTTGCATAATGATAACAATTAATCTAAGTGTTAAGATTACTTTTGTGTACTTTTTTTACAAGAAACTCCTATTTGGCGATGAAGGTAAATAAGAAACTGACAATCCTGCTAGGGGCTTATTTGTAACGAGAGCAACTTACCTTTTCATTACAATTTCGCTACTTTTGGCAGGGTTGTCAGATTTTTTTGAGCTCCATCGCCAAACCGGATCTCAGAAATAGCCAAAAATCGCCAAACGTCAATGGTGTTCAGTTCTCGTAACATTTTTTTTCTCAAATTTAATTTTGCATACAAAAAACTTGTTTAATACTTCAGTCAAAAATTGCCAAAAACTGAGAAAAATTACAAAAAAGTCGCCGAAAGTAAATTTTGCTTAGTTTCTGTTATTTTTTTTTTTAAATATGTAACATAAAATGGAGTACACTTCCGCCTCATCGATTTCATTACTGATGTTTTGAAATGCATACATACTTTTAGAGTTAAATAGTGATTGAATATAAAATTCACATTGATAAAAAAACAAATATCATGTGAAAAAAGTTGCCATTTTTTTTAAGTTAGTAATGATAGCCAAAAATGACAAACTGTAAAAAAATCGCTGAAATAATATAAATGAAAAAAAAAAACCAAGTAAATTGCGAGTTAGTCTGGGCTCACATCATGAAAGTTTTCTTTCAGAAAGTCTAAGTTAATTGGCGAGTGGGGAAGAGAACATTCCAATAAAAAATGCAGCTTCCAACAAAGCAGGTTTGTAAGGGAGAAACATAATCGTTTCGCTTACCATTGCGCTTACGGAAGACATGAATTTTATATGGCGAGTTCCCACTTTGAAGCAATACATTTTTGACACATAAAGCGCATTATTCAGCGCATATAAAAATTGTTATATGTAACGATCAGTCGTAAACACTGAATGTTTTGATATATGTAGTTATTTTTTAGTTTTCTCCCTTACAAACCTGCTTCGTAGTAAGGGAATGCACTAGAAATGTTATATTTTTTTTATAAAAGCTGTTGAGAGTTATTTCACTTACTTTACTGCATTTCTGTATGTCTTATTGCGTAGCGCTTGATTGTGCGCTTTATTTTTTATATGTACCATTAGTGCTTCGCAAAATGATAAATTTTTTTATTGGGATGCTATTCGTCTCTTCCCCTCTCACCTATAAACTTAGAATTTCTGAAAGAAAACTTTCATAGTGTAAACCCAGTCTTATATCAATAATCGACAAAAAAAAACAGTCGCCAGTCACCAAATGGAAAATGAAAATCCCAACACCAAACACGTTTCAAAGACAGCCCTGACTTTTGGTGCCGCAAACTTCAAGCTTTTCATAAACTTTACTTTACAAAAATATATTTCGATCAACTATTAAAAAGCTTATTTCACATAAAAAACATAACATCTACAGTATATCACCAGCATTAAAACTACTGCATAAAACTAATGGATTGTAAATATCACATTGTAAAGTTAATTTATTTACAACAAGTTTTACATATAAAAGTTCATTTGGTTTTACTTTAAACAATATTATTTGTGTCATTTGTTGGCAATAAAAAGCTTTTTATCCCAAACACCTAAAGTGATTTACCATGGCTGCCAACCAACACAGTCCATTATGCTTCCATTTATATTAATTGCTGCATCCATATCCATACACACAGTCAAAGTTAAATTCCGAGGAGGCAATTGAAAATAAAAAACCATTTTCATTGCTCGTATTTACAGGATATCACATACTTAACTGTAAAATATTACCTCGTAGAGTTGCTCACAAGAGCCAGAGATGAAGAGCAGGCGAGAGTCAGAAAAGGGAACAATAACATAGAGAATGTTTTACCTTTTTGAAACTGACAAATTAATCTTGATGCATTTTATATTACACCAAAAAACCACCCACAAAACAAACTATAGATTGAAACAATTGCCCACACACTGACAATCACTTATAAATAAGGATGCACACGACAACAGAATCAGAGCATTTGCACACACTTTAAAAGTCAGGATAATAAAATGATGTGCTCTTAGGACTTTTTAAACAAGAAGCCTTTTTTAGTACTAAAAGTTAAATTTTTTATACTAAAAATCACAAATTTTACAGGAAAAAAAAACTGCAGTCGAAACCAAACACTGAAATTTCTGTACAACTTTTCTTATTTTGAATTGGTTTGACAGCGACCGTTAACATTTAATGAATCAGAAGTAAAAGCAACAGTTTTTTTTAGGCCAATGACAAATGAAGTAGTGGAAGAAAATGCGGGTTTTCTACTTTGACTGCAGCTTCTTAAACGCTAATTTCCCCAGCTAAGAAGCTGATTGGTCTGCTGTTGCAGGTCCTAGGATAGTGGGTGTATTTGCTACTTTTTTTTAAGTTCTTGTCTTCATAACCAATCACACCAGGTTCCATCGCTGGCAAAAGACAAAAACTTTTCATCATGGTTTTCGAGTTTTAAAAAATGAAGCGGCTTAAAACCCTTCCAATCAATCAACCCAAATACCCCTGACCACCACCCACAGGAAAAGAGAATAACATCATTGCAAAGATCAGGCAGCCGCAACCCCCTGGTAAAAAAGAAACAGAGAAGCATACTCTTTTTAAAAATTGTCATACTTCGTACACAAAAAAGTTAATACTTTAACAAAAAAGCTTTTTACACAAAAAAAAAAAAAGCTTTTACACAAAAAATATCGCTTATTACACAAAATGTCACACTTTTTACAAAAACGTCATGCTTTTACTCAAAAAAATCAACACTTTTTTACAAAATGTCAAACGTTTTTCATAAAAAAACATACTTTTAACACAAAAAGTCGTATTTTTTACAAAAAAAAAAAAATCATACTTTTTACACATTAATGGCCATTTTCTCAATGTATCGACAAACTGTCTGTTACTTAATGTCAACATAAATTTATTAGACTGATAAACTGTCCATTAACGATTTTGGGTTTGTAATGGGTTTCAGGTAGAGTTTGCTCAAAACCGTAAAAATGTGAAACCGCGGTTTCGGTTTTAAAATGATTAAAACCGGTCGGTTTCGGTTTTGAAAATATCAAAGTTAAATTCATACATAAACACACTGAAAGAATTTTCTTCGCAATACCAATGAATTTTGACATTAATCCCATGAAAAATTGCATTAAAAAGGAACCTATGCAGCGCTTCGTTGGATCAATGATTCTATGAATATTATTCATTGGATGAATACTTTCCATAAAGTAAGAAAATTTTTTTTTATTTATTTTTTTTAATTATTTTTATTTTTTTATTTTTTTTTATTTTATTTTTTTTTTTTATTTTTTTTTTATTTTTTTTTTCTGTCTCTGGCGGGATTCGATCCCCCAACCACGGTGCTGATAGACTAGCTCACTACCAGCTAGTCTACTGGGGCAGTGTAGTTTTTGGATAAAAAAACTATGTTTTTTACTCAATTAAGAGCGTAAATATGAGATTAAATTGTCAATAATAAAAATAACAACGTTGATTGAAAGTGGATTGAAAGTTTTTGTTTCATTACTATAATGACATTTTTATTGTCATAATGAAAATTTAAATTTATGAAGGCAATTACTGAAATATGTGGCTTTTATAAAAAAAATTTTTGATTTCATAAATTTAATGGCATACATGTAACATATAATGTACGAAATTAATAAATCTCACATTTTTTAATTAACAATTAAACATTTTTTTAAGGAAACTACAATTTTGTATTAATTTATGAATATAGTTATGTTTGTATATTGTTTTTTTATGTTCCCAATTAAAATTTTTTGTTTAACTTGGACAAACTTAAGTTTTCATATATCTAATGAAAATTTTTAACGTAATTTCGAAATCCAATGAAGCGATTTTTACGAAAATATTTCATTATAACTATGAAATTCCATTTAGACAATGAAAATTTTCATTTACCCAAGGAAATTTTTTTTATGAAAATGATTCATTAAATATATGAACCATTTTTCTTTCAGTGCAGATATATTTTTTTGCATGTACTACAATTTTTTTAATTGTTTAAATTCAGGTACTTTTATTCGCCGTTAAGTTCATACCTGGGGCTGGCCAGGCATTTTGTGACTTTTTTTCAGTTTTTGTATATAATTATTAAGTATATTAGAACGAAACTTTATGTATTCCTCAATTTCGCAATTGGCCAAATGAAAATTTTGTGCATATTGTATCCACCTGGGCCTGGTCAGGAACTTCCCTATAATATATGTACTGCAGTAAATAAAATCAAAATGAAACGTTTCAAAAAGCATACACAACACAAAATAATTCTTTCTTTTCTATTTTTTCGAAAAATTATTTTCTTTCCCAACAAAATGTTCCTGCTATAGCCATAAAACTCCATACATATAAAAGTAGTCCCAGCCTTGCCCAGGGGTTCGTTAGTGTGAGTTTTTTCTATAGCCACGAGAAACTCCATACAAAATTCAAGTGCCCAGGTGGCAGTTTATACCTCACAAATAAGGTGTGTACTTAAGAGTTATAAAGAGAACATTTGTTCTTCTTAGTACTTATTTTGTACTTTAAGAATTTTGAATTACCTTGTCATTGTTGAAGGCTGTTATGTATAAAGTTTTTGTATATGAAGTACGAGTTCGATGTTTAATTTGAAATTTCTTCAAACATAAATACATTGTTAAAGTTAAACCGAGGTTTTTTTGTCAGTTTTCGGTTTCGGTTTTTAGGCATTTAAAACCGCGGTTTCGGTTCCAGTTAAAACCGAACAGTAATCCCTAGTTTCAGGTGTATAACTGAATAACTTCCCTATTGCCCTTGGTTATTTTAAATAGCTGTCAGGGTTTCATCTGGTAATTAAGGCGTTCAAAAGAACTGCCGAATTATCTTTGAAGCTTTCAATTAGAACACAAGGCAGGTTGTTGCCGAATTAGTATGGCAATTTCAAGTCTGTCTTTATTAAATTTTACTTGTTCTTATATACTAAGTTTGAAATTAATTTTTAACCTTTCTAACTTATTATGCTTATTGACAAAGTTCTATTTGTCTTTATCGGTACCATGGATATATCAAGATTTACTCTGCCTGTAATTGTTCTATCCAATCAGAATGTTGGTATTTGAAAATGTACTCATTTACATAAAAACACTCAATGTGGTTTGTATGCATTCTGATTGAGTAACTTGTATTCATTTCCATGCATTCCTATCCCACTTGTTCTACATTTTAGTGAATGTGAGTTAATTGATAAATGCAGTTATTTGATCTATTGAATACACGCAAAGAAAAAACATGGATGTGGTAAACATATTCTAAGATCAACATATTATGATAAGATTCATGATTGAAGCCAGCATATTAAGATTATTATTGAATCATATTATGGCTAAATATATTCTTAATATTACATCATAATATTTTTCCCTTAATCATATTATTATTCTGTTAATCATAATAAGTTAAGAAGGAATCATATTATTGTCATGTAAATCATAATAAGTTAAGAAGCAATCATTTTATTATCATGTTAATCATAATAAGCTAAGGAATTAATCATATTATTGTCATGTTAATCATAATAAGCTAAGAAGTAATCATATTGTCATCATGTTAATCATAATAAATTTAAAGGCAATCATATTATAATACAGCTCCTTTAATAACTGTCATACAATACAAAATAAATTAAAATTTCTATGTACCGATTTTTTTTATTTTGTGACTTTTTACAATTTTTCTTGATGTAAATAAAATAGCGGTGTTCAATATTTGTTGTTGGATTTTACTACGATATTTTGCACTATTAATTATTTTAATTTCTTTAAATTTATTATATTTTATGGTAATTTATCTTTTTTAACCGCTCACATATAAAACAAACGACACAACTGATTCAAAATAATTTTACAAATGGCGCTTACATAATATTATTAGAGTAAAAATAGTTTGATTGCATCTTCAACATAATTTGATAAATGTATAGAAAGTTATCATGTTATGGCTATTAAATATCACGATATGGTTGTTGGTAATATAATATGTTTTGAAAGTTATCATAATTTAGTTGTTAGAAAAATAATTATTTTTCGGTCAACAATACTCATATTTCTAATTGCGATAAACATTGATATGTTTACAGTTACTATTATATTGTTGATATTAAATAAAAATAACAATTATTTGTGTACGACAGCAATATATTGTTACAATAAACATAGTGTTGTTGCCGTAACCATGCCCAACCATATTTTTTCTCTGCGTGTACCCTACACTGATTTGGATTGTATGTATGAATTTCAGAGTGGGCAATGTGTGCGCAGTAGACACTTGTGAGGTACACTACAGGTTTCTCAATATACCGACAAAAAACATTGTTTTCAGTTGGCAACACCACTCAAAATACATGTAAAAGTTGGGAGTCAGCTGATTGAATTTATGTGTACGGCAAATAAAAGGAAAATAAATAATTGATAAATGAGTGCTGGTTAGCTTTTCGACAGAATAAGTATCGGGTGATTTTTTAGCTATTATCTTTTTGGCAACACTGGTTTAAACAGCTGACGCACTTTTCGTGTTTTGTTTCACGGTCAAACATCTTCAGTTTGGGGGCAAATTATGGCAGTCGTGATCGAATACTTTTTCGATTCGAAAGCAATTTTATTTCAGTCGATACTGACCAATTCGTTTTTATTTTTTCAGTGTTGTGAAAACTCAAATAAATCCTTTACAACACTATAAAAATAGTTTCGATCCGTTTAGTATGGACAGAAAGAATAACAAATAAAATTGCTTTCGAATCGAAAAAGTGTTCGATCACGACTGCCATAATTTGCCCCTTGGTCTATAATTTAACCATGAATCGTCTTACAAACGAACAACTCTTGCAAATTATTGAATTTTATTATCAAAATGCGTGCTCTGTTAAGAAAGTTCATCGCGCGCTTCTTGTGTTCAGCGACGAAGCTCATTTTTCGCTCAATGGGTACGTTAATAAGCAGAATTGTCGATTTTGGAGTGAAGATCAGCCAAAAGCATTGCAAGAGCTACCAATGCATCCAGAAAACGTCACAGTTTGCTGCGGCTTATGGGCTGGTGGCATCATTGGACCGTACTTCTTCAAAGATGATGCGAATCGTAACGTATCTGTGAATGGTGAGCGGTACCGTGAGTTGATATCCAACTTTTTTTGCCCAAAATGCAAGGGCTTGACTTGCATGACATGTGGTTTCAACAAGACGGTGCCACATGCCACACAGCACGCTTAACAAGGGACTTATTGAGAGGCGAGTTCGGTGAGCATTTTATTTCACGTTCGGGACTGGTCAATTGGCCGCCTAGACCGTGCGATTTAACGCCTTTGGACTATTTTTTGTGGGGCTATGTTAAAGCTCATTTCTATACACACATGCCCGCTTCAATTGACGCATTGGAAGACAACATTGAAGCATTTATTCATGAGATACTGGCCGAAATGTTGGAAAGAGTATGCCAAAATTGGACTAAGCGGATAGACTTTTTGAGGCGCAGTCACGGTCAACATTTGTATAAAATAATCTTCAAACATTAAATTATATGGACCGTACTATCGATTCAAATAAATTTTTCATGCATTTTTCTGAATTTTATGAGTTTTTTTTTAACTTTCCTATAGCTCTTAAAAATCACCCATTATAAGCAAATAAGACAGTGAGAAAACCAAATTTCTTTAATGTGCAGTTTTTCGTTGGGTAAGAAGATAAACGCCTAATGAGAAAACGGCCATAAGCTATTTTAACGTTAAAGGTAAAAAAGTGTAACAAAGAAATTGTAAAAATGCACTTTTACATTAATAAGGCAAGAGAAAACGTTTAAAAAGTCATATTTTATACATAAAAAGTTACACACAAAAGCTCTTTTTGTCCGTTTGTTATTTCTATTCAAAAAATTATTAAAAATAACCACTTTTGGACTTGTAAAAAAAACTAATTGCAGCAATAAAGCAACATTTTTAAGTAATAAAAAAACATAATTTATTGTAGAAATCTTTTGCATAAAATAAATGAAATCACAGGGCAACACACCAATCTTTAAATAGGGATTTATAATGTACTCTGAATAAAAACCTTTTGCTCATGAAAATATGTAATCTAAATTTCACGTTTTAGCATAATTTTTTTATGAGACGAGTCTATTTTTTCTTCAGTCGAATAGTTTTAATACCTTTAAATTCCCTGCTTCATCCCTTCTTTCCATATGCATGTGTTAATGTGAAATCCTCGTAAATTGTTTCCTTGATTTTAGCCAAAAACCAACAAAAAGTGAATTGAACAAAAATTCAACTCTATTTTTTGGCTGCAATAGAATAAATTTCAATTGATTGAGTTGAATTCAGGAATCTCCTATAGGTCTTTTCCTTAATTACAAAACAAATGGACTTACTGCATGTCAATCGCTCTACTTTTTAAGAGATTGGATTTGTGATTTTGTGTTAGTCATACAAATGATTCATAGAAGTGTTAAAATTTAATTAAACTCTCATTTGTTACACTCAACTTGTTGGGTGTTAATGGTTGAATGGTTTTTTGATTGCAGTTTAAATATCATTGAGAAAACTCTCAAACTTCAATTAAATTTAAGGAATTATTTATTTATTTTTTTTTTTCTTTAAAAAGAAAAGGAGATTAAAGAAGCAAAAGCTGAAATGGTTTTGCAACTGGACTAAAGCTTTAACATTTAAAATAAAGTTTCTTTGAGGATACACTTTTCAACCTACATAAAAATAATTCCATTATCTTTTGAAATATTTACTTAATTATTTAATTCGCCTACAAAATTGCGCACTGAAAAACAGGCATTTCGATGCCAGCAACAACCGGATAATTAATTAAGTTCATTCATTAATTTTAATACATACCGTACATTTATTTACCTATCAACACAATTTTCATTGATATTGAAATTCTATAATTTTACGTATCTGTATGTAAAAGTGGAATTTAAGCAAAAATTTAAATGAATTACAAAATGTTATTAAAACTAATGAAATGTGAAACTCTCCAAATTTGCATTAAATACAATGAATTAGTAAATTTTAATTTAATCAACCGTGTTTTAGATTAATGAAACAAAAAATTATAATGTGTAATATGTATATCAAATAAATATTTGATCCATAAAATAACAACAAACAAATGCGAGGGTCGTTTGGAGAAATTTTTTATATCATTTCGTAAAGAAAAAAACCAATTAGTCTAAGGCCCGTTTTCACAACTTACCTGTAGCTTAAAGAAGACTTTACCCGGCCTTATAAAAAGTTTTCCATTATTAAAACTTTACTTTAACCTAAATTGAGCGATAAAGTAAATTAAGGTTTATCCTACCTGGTATGTTAAAGTAAAGTTGTAATAATGGAACACTTTTTATACGGCCGATAAAATCCTACCTTTAGCTATCGGTAGGTTGTGAAAACGGGCCTAAGTTTGCTTAACGCATAACAAAAAACCAAAAATATTTCATTAAAAGGATTTTTTTTTAAATTATTCTAAGGAACTAAATTAAAGTTAAAGTTAACGAAAAATGTTGTAAAACTTTTGTGTACAAAAAATTTTGTTTCACTGCTAGAAAAATGCATCTTCATATTGATGATGCCCTAACATCAGAATTGTGACATCAATGTTACTTCATATGGCATCAATGATGCAAAAAGTTGCATTAATCCAATGACTAATGTCTTCGTACAATTTTATCATATTTTGCGTGTCATCAATTTTATGACTATAGTGACATCAATTCGATGCCACAATTTGTATATGACTAACATTATTTTCATGATTACAATGTATTATAAGAAGCAAAAATTCCTATATTTTCTATTTTTTAAATTATTTAGTTAAATACATCAAATTTTTAAAGTAGAATGATTACGAAAACCATATGGGGCATGGTGCTGGTGTCTTATTATTGAGAGTTATGTTGTAATTCAACAAACGTGAAACAAACATATGTAACGGGTAAGTAAATAACAATATTCTCTCACTTTGACTTAAGAAAATTCCAATTTCTTTGACTTAATGACAAATTGTCATTAGATTTATGCTAATGTGTCCTTTCTCCGATGTTACTGCGTCATCGCACTGAAGACATGTTCGTCATTTATGTGATGCCGATGTGTCATTCCATTGATGACATAATTTCATTTTTACCCTGATGACACTTTGGCCAAGTGATGTTAAGGTTGTCATCACCATGATGAAAAGTGTCATGGGGTCAAAAACGAAGACACTTGTCATAGTAGTGATGTCAAAATACATCAGCGTTATGACGCCTTTTCTATCAGTGAAGCCAATAATTTTCATTTGATCTCTTTTTTATGAAAAATTTTTATATTCAAAGTAACATTTATTATAAATTTTTGATATTATTCGAATATGTATTCCAAGTCAAATTAAAATCCTCAAAAGCTTTTATACTTTAATAGACTTATTCCTTCAATATTTTCTAGAAATATTTTCTATACACTATCAGGATTTTCGTTTGTATATTTCTGTTGCGAGGCTTACTTTAGCTATCCTTTGGTTAGCAATGAAGTAAATTGTAAAGAAAATTTAAACAACTGTTAGAAACCAGCAGAATGTAATGTATTTTTTTATTTATAATTTTCATTAAAGTTTACCCCCTTATTCATTAAAAATATTTCAGTTTTATAAAAGTTGTATTAATGGGGGCACCGAAAGAACTGCTGGTTATCGCGTATTGTTATTGGTGCTAAGGAAGGCCGTATCGGATATTCTGCTGGACAGGAGTTTGGTCTGCGTTAGATCAATGATAGGTATTATCACGGGCCAATGTATGATAAGCAGGATAGCGGTGAGAATCGAATCTGACCTGTCGGATAAATGCGTGTTGTGTGAGGACCCGCAGGAGTTGGAGGCATTTGGGTGCATTCTGTGCCACTGTTTCTGGCTGCGGAAGAGCAGGCTAAGGTGGCTAGGTCGTTGATTCTTAGACCAATAGATTTCTCGGCTTCTGAGCAAGAGAATCTTATGAGAATGATAGAAATATTTTCTATACACTATCAGGATTTTCGTTTGTATATTTCTGTTGCGAGGCTTACGTTAGCTATCCTTTGGTTAGCAATGAAGTAAATTGTAAAGAAAATTTACACAACTGTAAGAAACCAGCAGAATGTAATGTATTTTTTTATTTATAATTTTCATTAAAGTTTACCCCCTAAGTCTGGATTCACACTATGAAAGTTTTATTTCAGAAAGTCTGAGTTTATAGACGAGAGGGGAAGAGATCATGCTTTTTTCTCTCCTCTCTCACCCATGAACTCAGACTTTCTGAAAGAAAACTTTCATAGTGTGATCCCAGACTTATTCATTAAAAATATTTCAGTTTTATAAAAGTTGTATTAATGGGGGCACCGAAAGAACTGCTGGTTATCGCGTATTGTTATTGGTGCTAAGGAAGGCCGTATCGGATATTCTGCTGGACAGGAGTTTGGTCTGCGTTAGATCAATGATAGGTATTATCACGGGCCAATGTATGATAAGCAGGATAGCGGTGAGAATCGAATCTGACCTGTCGGATAAATGCGTGTTGTGTGAGGACCCGCAGGAGTTGGAGGCATTTGGGTGCATTCTGTGCCACTGTTTCTGGCTGCGGAAGAGCAGGCTGAGGTGGCTAGGTCGTTGATTCTTAGACCAATAGATTTCTCGGCTTCTGAGCAAGAGAATCTTATGAGAATGATCTGGCTGAGCAACAGGAGAGTGCGTACAGGGTACATGTAGGACAGTTTTCTGTTGGTTAAGGTTGTTCTATCTTATTTGGTTCGATTTTCTAGTTATCTTTCATTAAGGTGTCACGGCAGACCATACTGATCTCTGGGTGAGGGTGTGAAGGTGACTTCGCACCGACCTTTCTTAATGACCTAACCTAACCTAAAGTTTTATTAAACAAATATTTATAGAAACTTCGTTTTAAAAACCTGTAATAATCTTGAATTTTTTCATAAACACTGTGCAACAAAATTCGGGTCATCGCCGCCAGCCTCAACACTTGCAACGCGCAATGAAAGTAGAGTACTAGTAGAGCAAATCTAGTTTACTAGAGAGTAGAGTAGAGCAAAAAGTTTGAAGTTTTGTCCACTATAATTTTGCCATTTAATGACTCATCTCTTCAAACGACCCATGGTTATTTAATAAATTTTATAACCTCTCAATAAAAAGATAGAAATACATAGTCTGTTCAAAATTGTTGAAGATATTTGCATTTCAGTCACATCTTCTTTTTTAAAAACACAAATAACGGTTATTTTGGAATATCTTAAAAAATGTCATACTTTTGACAATTCTGACTTCATATTCGGATTAAGGGGAAAGTTTTACATAAAGATTAGCTGTCAGAATCATTTGTCACGTAGTGTAATCACCAGGCAAAGAATGCGAAGATATGTGAAATTTTCGGTGTTATTTTTTAATTTGGTTTTTTCTGGATTAAATATTCATGTTAAAGAAAACTAATACAGAGCAACATTGTTCATAAGATATAGCCCTAGAATATTTGTAAATAAGGTTTTTCTATAAAATAAATATTACGGAAGTTATCAACAATGAAAGCGACCAATAGTGAGAAAAATAGTATTTTAGCAAATTCTGTGGGCTCAAGGCACGGCTAATAACTATGCAAACGATCTAAAAAATTTTATATATATTTTTTTTCTAATTTGGAATCATTCTAAGGTGTTTGCCAAGTGAAAATACGAAAAAAATTGCCCATATAACTTGCGGTCAAACTAATACACACACAGGCTATTTTTGCAAATTGCCAAGCAACAGCAATACTATTAGAAGCGTTAATAATATTTTTTTTGGTTGCTCATTCCTTCATCAATATTAAAAACCAACACTTTTAAAAATTTTAAAATTCTGAATTATAGTGATTCTGTATTTCTACAGAGTCACCACAATTGTTCTGTTTTGTTACCAACAATAATGTCGTTAATGGGTGTGTGCACCGTCCGCTTAATTATGTTCAGTTTATTTTAATCCTACAAATAATAGGACCAGTCCAAACACGAGTGTAAAGAGTAGCCCACAAGGGACTAGTTCTAGTCCAAAAGTAACCCAAAGGTATGGAAAAAACATGGTCTATTTAACACTACGATGTCCTAGGGCAGGACCACCTTTCGACTACTAAGGAGCAGTTTCAAAACTACTCCATGGTATACACAAGAGAATTAGTTTTGAAGTCGTTTAGTCCATTTTAACAAAATGGATCAGGTGGTCCAATTTTATTTGCGGGAAAGAGATACACAAAAACATAAACACACACATAGCTTGTCATATTTAACCTTAACATGTTTAGAGGCGTCTTGCACACTACTTCACACACATTGTAAGCAGGCAGCAGAAAGTCTATACACAATCTCGCTTACTTCGTGGGCAAGTGGAAGACATCTTGCACGCTACTTCACACACATTGTAAGCAGGTAGACTTTTTGGATTTTCGAGTTATTTCAGAATGTTAGATTTTCAGGACATTAAACCAGACATTTGTTATAAATTAAAAAAATATATGTTTAACTCGCGATATATTTTTGGATTGGTCCTAATTATAAATAAACTTCTTAAAAAAATAACGGGACACATACAGAATATATCAGCACATTATAAAAGATGAACGAAATTCATTTTTATAAATTCCATACACTTCCGTCATACACTTTGTAAGCTAGAATTCATTGAACACAAAGTGATACACACTTTATTGAAGAGATGTGATGTGGTATGCAAAGTTCGCCGCTAGGGTAGGCTGGTTAGTTAAGTTTGTACATTTATACAACTATTAGGCGTCTCTCATGCATACATATGTTTTATATTTTCAACTTTAAATTTTTGAATCCTACAGACACTATAGGCTAATTTTGGTCATAAGAATCACTTAATTTTTTTTTTTTGTTTGCAAAAATAATTTAGAAACATTTTTTTGAAAACGGCAACACTTTACCACAAATAAACATCATAGAAAAAAAATATTTCACACACTTATGGTATAAACACAACTGGGACGAACGACGAACTTCGCATAGTACGACGAATTCGTCGGCAAGAATTCGTTGCCTAAATTCGTGTCAAATGAGACACAATAAGTTCGTGAACCTAATTTTTTTGTTTTTAATTTATAAAAAGCTATTAATCGGGTGTGCTCTAGAATCCGAATCCACTCGAAGTACATTACTTCATCATTTTTGGTGTTCTGCATTTCGATTTTGCGATCTCAAATTAGTTTTTGGGTTTGTTTCAAATTTTGCAATTTATCGCGAATTTCAGCCATGTTCGCGATTTGATCCTGTAAGTTTTCTGATTCTTAACAGCTTTAACGATTTATAATAAACAGTAGACTTTGCTTTCATGCCGCTAATTTTGCAATTTTTAGCGAATTTTTGCCATTCCTTATAGTTTAAGGGACTTTTAATAAATTTTATGGCTTTTTTGAAATATTAAAATTTTTACATATTTTGTTTTTTTGTTTTGTTTGTTATTTTCCGACATATTGTTTTGTTCACACTTTAAGCGATTTCTAATCAATTTTAGTGTTTGTTTAAAAGTTTGCAATTTTTTCGCGAATTTTAGCCTAGTTTGCAATAGAAGCGAAATGTCCCTGTAATTCTTTACAGATTTTACGATTTTTAATATATATTTGACTTTGCTATCATGCTGCGCTGTCCCTTTCCCAATTTATTCGTCGTTCGTCTGCGTAAGAAATACAAATAAACCTATCGCAGAATTCGTTACGCACGACGAATTTCGGTCTACGCAATGATCGTGTGTACTTTCATATACACTAATCATCATATATATTATTTCTAAAGCACTTTTTTTTGTCGGTTGCAAATATCTCCCATACCACTGCATCAAATTTAATGAATGATATCTCATTTTAAAGCTTATTTCTAACACTAATGACGAAAAATAATTAGAAATTGAAAAATTAATATTTTCATTGATAAAAATTACGGTGCGAAATATTCGCACGGGTCATCTAGTGTGTTATATTTCTGGTGACGAATATTCGTTGCGAATAATTCATCGTTCGTCCCTGTTGTGTTTCTAGCAATATTCATATCTACTAGAACTATATTGATGCCAAATATAAAGGACTTCCAACAAAAATTTTTTGGTTGTCCGCTTTACAAATAATGCCCCATATATCGAAACATTTTCGTAATCTGACTTTTTTAAGCCTTTTGTATTCTTTATACAATCACAGTTTTGTAGCACTTTGGCTTCTATTTACTCAACACTTTTCGTCTGTATAAAATTGTAAAATAATACTTTATCGATTTTTATTCTCTTAAACACATTTGACTGTGACTAATCCTCCTTTAGACATCCTAACGTATGCAACGATTTATCCTTTGTTAAACAGAAAAGGACTTATCGACAACACAGCGAGCAAAAATAGAATAAAATTGAAACTGAAATTTGGCAGAAAATGTAAGTTAAAACGTGGATGAATATTTTGGCAACTACAATAAAGAACGTGCTTTTTATACAAAAAAAAAAAAAGAAGAACAATATTGATATTTGTGTTTCGTGATACGATTTTGCTCTTCTTTTCAGTAGTTACTTTTTAGCATTTTTTTGCTTCTTTGCATATTTTTGGCAAGTAAACACTTTCGCTTTATCTTTGGTGTAAAAATAGGAAAAGTTTTAAATAAGCACAACGGGTAATGCAAAGACAATAGAAAAAAGATTTATGTTTTAAAGCAGTTATCGGCAAAGTTTTGCCAATTTCTTTGTTTTTTTTTTTAAAGAACACTTAAGTACTAAGTGAAGAGCAATTGACTAAAAAAATCTTTTTATATATATACATATATTTTGTTTACATCTAAATCATATTTGATAAAACTAAATATATACATTTCCATATTTTCATATAACAAATGTCTGGTTGCCAAAATATGCAAACCCAAAATAATAAAGAAAGAATTTATTTGTCTGGCCTTCCATCAGTATACGATGTTTCAAGTTGCATAAATTTGTTTGTTTGCCAAAAATCCACAAAACTATTTTATATACTTTTTTTTTGTTTCTGCATTTTTGTTTTCCGGTACAAGAGTATGTCTGGATGTCATGTATTTTATTTATCAACTTGTTGGTCTAAAAATTTATTTATGGGCATTAAATGTACTCAGAGTTGTAAACGACATTTAGTTATTCTTTTTTTTATAGTCGTTTGGAGTTTTTTTTATAACCGCAATAAAACTAGAATTATGGGTTTTTTGAAAAAACAATATTACGAATTTTATATTTTTTGAACATGCATTAGCTTTTATAATAATTTATAAGATATTAAGATAAACTTTGGAAAAATATATAAAATAAATAAATAAAAATAAAATTAAAAGTTTTTGAATTTTATTTATTATTTATATAAGACCTCAAGCCAAAATAATAAAAAAACATTAAGAAAAACTTTTATAAAAATTTACAATTTATGTATTTAAACAAGGAAAAAAAAAATGATAATAAAAGTATAAATTATTTAAGGAAATAAAACATTTTAAGTTACAATAATATATAACAACAAATTTAGCTTAGCAGAATATACTTAAAAAAAACTTTGTTTGAGTTTATCAAATTAAAAATATTAAGAAAATTTTTTTTTATCAACTTTATTAAAAGCACTTTTACACCCCTACAAGAACAATGACAGTCATTTGATGCATCATCTGGTGGGAATTGCTGATGGGTTTATACATCAGAAGTTTCTATCATTTTATTAGGGGCAATATGAAAAAACTGATGTAGACATCCGTGTACGTATGACATTTTCTCCCACTCATACTTGTGAACTTTAATATATAAATTAATAAAACTAATTTTTATTTTTTTTTATTTTAATATTTCTTTATTTAAAACTAATTTTAAGCTTACTGGGCTAAAAACTACAATATTTTATCTAAATTATAAAACCCTTGCATTGCTGATGCGACACATTTTGGTTGCGCGTGTAGCTTGAAACCTTATACTTTTGTTTTTGTTTTCGTTTTTTTTTTCTGTTAGGACCAGCACTCAGGGGATGACCCCTACTAATGCATTGCATTGTGTTGGAACTAGGAAAATAGGTTGTGGGAAAGAGGATAGAGGGAGTAGTGTTTGTGATCATTCGATTTGAACTTAATCATGTTGTAAGTGAGAGGGAAGACTTCTGCAGGAAGGTTGTTCCACATACGAACTGTCCGGGAAAAAAACGAATTCTCTCTGTAATGCGTTGTACGATTCAGCTGCCAATCGACCACATAAGGATGGGCTCTTGAGGAAAAACGTGTATTACGTACAAACGTACGGGTTTCGGGAACCAGATCCCTAATTTCGTCAGAACACATCCCATTGTAGTAACGATAAAACAGGCAAATATAACCCACATTGCGACGGTGCTCAAGGGAGTCAATAGAATTGGATACCCTACTGTCACCAATGAGAACCTTCGCCCTCTCCTTCACGCGGTCGAGAAGCTCCAAAATAGACTTTAGAGCACCGGCCCACACATGAGAGTTGTATTCCAAACGCGGTCGGATATAGGTGGTATAAATAGTAAGGAGATCAGATGGAGTGAAGTATATCCTACACCGTCTTAGAAAACTGTGGCACTTGAATGCTTCCTTCCACACCTTGAATATATGTTCTGTCCATCGGACATCACATTGTATCCTCATGCCCAGAACATCAAGAGATTCCGATTCCTCAATAATTATACCACCCATAAATACAGATTAGACACCCTGATTTGTCGAGCGTTTATGCGTCAGCACGCAACATTGGGTTTTTCGGGCATTAAAATCGACCCTATTCGCACGACCCCATTCCGAGATTATGTCAAGGTCTCGGCCAAGCGTATCATTCATATTCTGCCTCATAGCAGCGACATCGGATACGCTTGGTCTGCATTCGAATGAGAACGAGTGGCAAAGGTTGCTGTCATCTGCAAAAGAGTAGATAGGGTTGGAAGTTTGACAAAGGAGGTCATTAAGAAAAATACAAACACAGAAGGTTAATAAATTTTCTTTCACACGTTCGTTTTTGGTTTCATCTGACATAACCAAAAATCGTTCATAACAGAAAATTATTTACCTATTTATAATTTCATTCACTTTTAATCTATTTCAGTTAATTAAAAATTCTGTTTTTTTTTTTAATGAATATGTCTAAATAAATAAATAAATAATGTATATGTGCCGCCAACAAGCAAATAACTTGCAAAGCCGTTAATGTCAGATGGTTGTAAGTTCAAAATAGAACACGCTCTAATTAAAAAATCCACTGCTGACATATACAGAAGCAACACGACATGTTTGCATTTTGAAGTGGGACATGTACACTAGGGTGTCCCAAATTTTTTTTTGTCAGGGGCTCAAACATAATTTGAAAGCTTATAGGTTCCAGTATTTTTGAATTTTTTTTTAGATTTTTAGGAAGAGGTTTAGAGGTCGCGCAAATCAAGTCTTTGTTAAAAATCTAGTTTTACGGCCTTTTTTCAAACTTGACTCATAACTTTGTCAATAACCACGTTCATTTAATTTTTTGACCGAATATTTCTAAAGAAAATTTCCCAAACTTTATTTCCATATGCAAAAACTTTAAGTTCCGGCAATATTTTTGTCCATTACGATTCCACATATTAAGTTCTTTTGTAATTTTTTAACAAATTCTGTAAAAAACGGTTTATTACTTTTCAAATTTATATGAAAAGTATAAAAACTAGTGACGCGATTTTGAATACCGATAAGTTCTAAACAATTAAGGAAAACAAAAATGGAATTTTGTCCTACAGTTTCCGAGTTACACTATTTTTATAGTTTGTACCTTAAAAATGGTGATACTTTTTTCGTTATAATTATTGTATATTTCCATAAATTTTTAAAGTAAGGTTTTAACTGTCATTAACTTCTGACATTTATTGATCTAAACCGTTACACGCTGTCATTTTCACTTTCTATTTTATGTGTGCTGCAGGAGCTATCAATCGGGCTCGCTGGATAATGAAAATTATCTATTCTTTAAAAATATGCATTTTCCGAAACCAGTTGCATTCTTATACAGACAAATCAACAGTTGATGCCTTGCTTGAATTTAGTTCATTTATTTTAAGAGTAAATATCAAATATTGGTACCTCTGCCAGTGCCCTCGATACGCTCCTCTCAATGATCTGAGCCTATTAAAGGAATTGGATAGTTATAAAATTATTAATAAAGCAGTTGCAAAAGCCTCGCTTTAACTTTTCAAGGTCACCAGTGGTTCTTTACTCCGAAATTGGCTGCCCCAGCGTTTTTTGACGAACGTATCGACACCAAAACTTAGCACTTAATGACAAAAAAAACTTGCAGATAATCCATGCAGCCATTATGAAGTAGCAAATGTAACTTTAACAGAAGAAAACTTTAGAAAAAAGAAATTCAACAATTCATTTCAAAAGCCAGTCTAACTTTTTTTGAAGCTTGCAATATTTCAATCGATTTTTTAAAAATAGATCCACAGAATTGGAAAGCCAACAAGTCATTTCAAGAGGCAAAGAAAAAAGTTCAATAATTTCAAGTAATAAATGATGTGGCAGAACGAGGCGTGGCTTTGGCTAATACTTATATATTAATGTCACAACTTCTGAAACTGATTACCAGACTTTATTGCAAGGTATATAACTACATCGCAAGAACCGCAATAAATGATTTTTCACAGAGCAAAAGAAAAGTTTTTTTTTTTTTTTTTGTTGATTGTTTTGTTGTTGACAAATTTTGGTCTTGACCTAAAAAATTGTGTAGAAGTTAGAACAGATGGGTGTCCTCTGATGTCAGCAGAAAATGGAGTTGTTAGGAAATCCTGAAAACCGCGACAAATGCGAAACAAACGCCTTGCTATTCCCATAAATCAAGCAACTCAATTTCTAAAAGCAAAATACAAAAAATTGTGTCATTTGTTAAAAAAACGACAAAATTTTTTAAATATAATTATCCCAAGCGAAGCGTAGTTTTATCAAAGTACTTGGGAACCAAACTCTCTACATTATGCGAGACAAGATGGGTGGACCGTCACGACTCAATTTTACACTTTGCAACAAGTGTACATCGTATAGTAGAAGCTTTGGAAAAAATATCTAAGTGGAAAGGTAGTATCGCTACCTTAACTCCTTGTTAAGTGTGATACTTATTGTAACACAGCCGCTTAGTATCATTTTACAAAAGCACGATATAAATCTTCAAAAAGGATCAAGCCTTATCAAAACTTTAATTATGTGCCTTGAAGAGAAATGAAATAAAGCCGAAGAACAATTTAAAGCGATTTTTGAGAAAGTTAAAGTTATTTGCGTTAAGATCGAGGTTCCAATCGAAAAGATAAGATTTGAACGAAATAATCACTTCCAAAACGTTGAAGATTACTACCGAGTTGTAGGTTACATTCCTCTTATTGAATTGATTTTAGAAGATCTCAAAACACCTTTCGCAATAGATATCGCAAATGTATTGAACATACATAATCAAGTCATATGAGCAAAACCTGCGTAACGAACGCTACGTTCGGACGTGTTTTCTGATTGATACACTCAAAATATTATGAAGTTAAATTCAAACGAAAATTCATTTTAAACAGATTAAAATTCATTTAAAAAACGGATCATTTACATTTCATTTAAAACAAATGATTTTTTCATTAATTTCTAAATTCTGTGATACTTAGTTTAATACAATTTAATTATACTGTGATATTTTTTACTTTTATTTATATTTTTGCATTTGTTTTGTTTAATTAAATTTATGTTTTATGTTGTGTTTATGTAAAACAGAATGTGTGTTAAATATTCAAAATGCAGAACTATTGACGAAAGATTATATATCTTATAAAATATCCCTGATGATGTTGGGAATCTCCAACGAAACGTCAGAAAAATAAATTATGAAATAATCTTTTATTTGCATAGAATACATGACCTTAATAAGCCCGATTTAGAAAAAAAAATTAAATATTCTAAATTTTTTATTTATTGAACATTAGACCGGGTCGACCTCCATACAAAAAAAAAAAGTTTTGCCAGTCACCCCCTAGAATGAAAGATATGTCAATGAAGTTTCTAAAACAGGAAAAAAAATTTTTTTCCACGCCCCAAAATACAGCACTTTTGGTTTTTTATGTGTAGCGATGCCATTTTAAGTCCGATCTCATCATATCGCATATCGTTGTTCATGGCTTGATGGTGGCTTCATTTTTGACTTTTAAATCCGACCTGAAATTCTGGGCGCCACTTATGCCATCTCGGATCCTTCCCCCAAATGTCCAATTTTTTTGTAAGTCCTTAAAAAACTACGGATGTATAGATTTTAATATGCTCAATTTTATGACACGCCTCCAAATTAAGCTATTTTTTTTCTTTTTCACATACATACTACATTAAACCAAGTAGAAGCCAATACAAGCCAACAAAATTTTCAATGAGAAACATAAATGTTAAAAAATAAAGTTATTCGTAAAATAACTATATTTTTTATTAAATTTTAACAGTACGGAAAACGTATTTAATAACCCACAATCAGTTACTGTAATAATTTTATGAGTGTATACATATAAACATTTTTTGGCCGTTCAAAAGAGATAGCTTCAACTAATATATAGTATTTAGTGACATTAAGATGTACTTACGAATGGCATATATCATAATTTCTTAGCAGGCATTTGTTGCGAAATAATTGATCATACAGTTTTGTGACGCACGCGACAAAAAGTGGAAGCAACTTTAAAAGTTGAAGTGTGTTTTCCAAATTTTTAGCGAATTTTGCATCATAAGGTATACAAAGTCTAATTCCTAAAAGAAAGATGAATATAAGAGAATTCTAAAATCACTTATTCGCAGCTAAAAAATGTTGTGATTTTTGGATAAAAGCCGTGAACCCTCTGTGACGCATGCCTGACAACACACGCTACAGTTTTTCAGTACTATATAATATACCCAATTTTATTGTTTTTAACAAAAAATATATATATAAACAAATTTTGTGATCATAATTAAATGTAAGAATAAATATCAATCTTTTTTTTAACGAAATTTATATTTTGATGAGTCTGCTGCAAGTGCTATTATAAGCTCAAATAGCACCTAAAATAATGTTAAATTCATGTATAACATTAAGAGATCAGGGGTGGGGTAGTATTTGGTAAAAATTATTGTATTAATGATCGTCGAAATACATATTTTTTAATATATAAATTAAATTATACATCTAGTCTTATGTTCCATTAAAAAAAATTAATGTGAAAAATTTTTGGTTTGTGGAGTGTTTTTGGAATTTGCCCATATACAGATACAAAACTTTTAAAACCGCAACTAGCTGATAAGCTGATTTTATTTCATAAAAGTATAAATACCTACTAACATCTCAACTTGAAACTGAACTGGGTCATTGGCAACAAACATGGAAAATATCTGAAAATCTATCAGATAACGTTGTAGGTGTTTTAATAAAACGCGATGAAGATATCTACCCAAATCTAAGAAAAATATTTCAAATTTTCGTGGCTTAAATCAACAATGCCTGCAGATAGACTGTACTTTCTAAATTTGGCTCACATCGAAATCCTAAATTACTTATTTAAAAAGATTAATTTATTTTAATTTATATTGAACGGATCTTATATTTTATTTAACCTTATTTTTTATTTTTTTATTATATACATATATTTGGGGTATTCACAAGGTGTGCTGTCATGTTATATTGTCATAATGTTCTAATATTTTACAATGGTTTAAAAATATTGTTGTTGCTTTGTAAACAAAAAGTGTCTTAAATTAATAGAGCTTTGCTTGCTATGTTTATAGTGCTGTCGTAATTAATCAGAACAGACCAGCGCTGAGCGGCTGAGTCGTGCCGCGTTAGTTTTTGAGCCGTCGCCGTTGTTGGTTTGGTTTTATCGCTAAGTGCCGGCTCACACACGTCAAGTTTGTCTCGTCAAGTCTTGAGTTTTTAGGAGAGAAGGGAAAAGAGAATGCCATTTCTTTTCCCCTCTCTCCTAAAAACACAAGACTTAACGAGTCAAACTTGACGTGTGTGAACCGGCACTAACATCCGTATTTTACATGCGACTAGCAATTTTTGCAACAAATCACTTGCGGCGTCAAATTAGATCGGCTTTGGACTCTGCTTTTTGGTAAACAAAAAAAATAAAATTTATTGGTGATTTGCGTCTGAAAAATGGAAAATAGTCAGGTGAGATCTAATTAAATTTATTAATTCATGGATTAGAACTAAAAAATATATTTATTTTAGGTAAATATTATTTTTTATATTTGTTTTAAATCAGCTGATTTAGATTCAAAATAGCACACTAAATTATGAGGGGTTGTTCACAACAGTCGTATTTTTTACGTTATTATTTTAAGACATATGACTTTATGACACCTTGTGAATCCCCAATTGTTTTTAATAAACTTTAAAAAAAAATTTTTACTTTTTTGTATCATACAAAATTTCCCCCAAAATTTAAATTAATCATTTCCGGTTTTGCAGATGAAAAAATTATTTTTTTCAAATTAATTTTTTTATGAATGTTATTTTTGTCAAGCTAATATGGCCTTAATTTCTTCAATGTAAATACGGCTCCGTGCAATAACTCCCAGGTGCAATAAGTCCCAAGAAAAAAATGAAATTAGACCCAAAAATTTTTCATACAAATGTGGGAGTAATTTCATTATGAAATAGCTCCCAGCCCTCTCGGTTTTATTTAATTTTTTTGGAAGTTATTTCACTTTTTGCCTGGGAGTTGTTTCATAATGAAATAAAATCCAAATGAAATAAGTCCCCGAAAAAATTAACGTGGAAGTTATTTAATTTTATTTTGGTTTTCGGTTTTATTTCATTTGCTGTGGGAGTTATTTCATTTTTTGTGGGAGTTTTTTCATTTTCAATTATTTGCAATTTCTTAAAATTGTCAAAAAATTTTAAACGGTATTTATAACGGGATATTTCAAACTATTTGAATACAATGACTTTAGTTTATCAAAGAAGAAAATTTTGCTAATTGCAATTGCAGTGTCTTATGGTTACCGGCTATGCAGTGAAGCTTTAGTTAGCGAAGCCGGTATTTGTTATACCATAGAGAAGAAAATCCTTGCGCGCGGCCGAAGGCCGGCTATGCAGAGAAGCTTTAGTTAGCGAAGTCGGTGTTTGTTATACCATAGAGTATAAAATCCTTGCGCCCGGCCGAAGGCCGGCTATGCAGAGAATCTTTAGTTAGCGAAGCTGGGGTTTGTTATACCATAGAGTATAAAATCCTTGCGCCCGGCCGAAGGCCGGCTATGCACAGAAGCTTTAGTTAGCGAAGCCGGTGTTTGTTATACCATAGAGTATAAAATCCTTGCGCCCGGCCGAAGGCCGGCTATGCACAGAAGCTTTAGTTAGCGAAGCCGGTGTTTGCTTTAGTTAGCGAAGCCGATGTTTGTTATACCATAGAGGAGGTAATCCTTGTACCTGGCGTGCTTAAACTGCAGGCAGTTGCCATTGCAGGAGGTCAGGATATAATAAAATGCCCCATTTGTTGTCAAAATTTCGAGGACTCAATGTTAGTTTTTTGGTAACCTAATATGTAAATATTCAAGTAAAACGAATACATATATAATAAATTTAATTTTTTTTGGGTCTTATTTCATTTCTTTTCGATGGACTGTTTTTGGAAGTTATTTCATTCATGTCTTTAGGAGTTATTTCATTATGAAATAACTCCCAAAAATTGGGGTTTCTTTCATTTAAGACTTGGAAATTATTTATTTTTTTTGGGATTTATTTCTTTTTTCCAGTTTGGGACTTATTTCATTTATTTTGGGATTTAATTCATTGGGAGTTGTTGCACTGGGGCTTATTGCACCTGGGAGTTATTGCACGGAGCCGTAAATACAATTCAATCTTTAATTGCAATATTTTGTTCCCGACGTTTCGCCGATTGTTTGTCGACTTTTAAATTTTATTTTATTTAAAGATTTTCTATAAGAATCACTTAAAATTTTTCATTTGTTTGATTAGTTTTTTGTTCGAAAAAATAATTTAAAAAAAATTTGTTTGAAAACGCCAACACTTTATCACCTTGCACACTTCTTGATATCTACTACAACTAAAGTTATGTTAAATATAAAGGAATTCCAAAAAAAATTTTTATTGGATTGTCCGCTTTAAAAATAATGCCCCATATGTGTAAATACATAGCTTTTAATGAATGTATATCTGCCGTCGCAAACAAATGACTTGCAAAACTGCTGATATCAGATGGTTTGTCAGTTCAAAATAGAACATGCTCTAGTTGTAAAATTTTAAGCTGCAAATTCCTGCTGGCATTTACAAAAGAGTTTTTTTGTTTTTTTTGGCTTTCAACGCGTCATGCATTTTGCAGTGGGAAATTTGATAAGCACACTGTAAAACACATGTCGTCTAAAACCACCTTCAGAATGAGTGTGTCGCTCAAGCGTTTTGTAATACCCATTATTTTTTAAAAAAATAGAAAATAAATGTTGACAAATTGCTATCAATTTTTTATATTTTTTGCACGCTTTTTAACATTCTAGCTCTTAATTTTTTGTAGAGTCCTGTTGTTTTTTTGTTTTCTTGAAGTATTTTATTTTGAATGTGTAGGATTGCGCAACATTTTGTTAAGTCGTTTATTTTATATTCTATTACTCAATGTTGTTAACAATTCGTTTCCATATCACAAAAATGTCAAGCGTGACTGACATAAGAATAGTTAATAGGATTTTCCTTGTTCTCATACACAAATAAACACAAAAAATATCCTTCAACACAAGGACATACATAGAGACATTTTGCATTTACACCCAGCAAACATAAATAAGACTATAGAAAAAGCTCGTTAATTTTTCATTTGATTAAAAAGTTTTTGAATTACGTTGCTCAAAAAGTTGCATCAACAAAAAGGAAAGATTTTAAATTAACTCATAGGGATGGGCGATAAAAGAGGACTTATTTTGCGATTTAATAGGTGAAAAATTATATTTTGACTCTTAATATAATTGTCATATCAGAAGCAAAATCAGAGCCTGCCTAATTGTCCCTTAACTTCTACTGAGGCTGAATGAAAAGGGAGCTTCCCAGTCATAGAATATCTCGAGGTTTAATGCCAGTTTAGTTCTCAAGACGTCGTGGCAGGGATAGATTTACATGCTTTAGAAACCCAAATAAGAGCAGATTAGCAATATCACAACCAAGTCCTTGTGGTTATGGCTTTTTAAAGCAGAGAGTGACGCCTGCCCTTAAAAAACATGCCTTCAAATCATTATTAGTTTGATACTTAGTGTTTTTGCTTGCAGGGTGTTTAAATTCCATTCCTGCAATTCCTCTTTATAAAAAATATCGTACTAAAGATAAACTGGTTAATAGTATGTACTCATCATCATGAGTAGATAAAAAAAAGAGAAAGAAAAAGAGCCAATTTCATTTGTTACGCTATTTTTCAACTCAAACAACAGCAAAATGTCAAGGCAAAAGATAGATCTGCATTTGGGTAGTCATGTTTAAAGAGTGGAAAACATTAAATGAAAGAAAACACTGAAACTTTTTTTAAAGTAAATAATGAACATCTGCATAAAATAGCTTTAAATCCCTGAAATTTTTGAACAAGTTCCTTGAAACTCGTAACAAGTACCAACTTAGAAAAACAATTTCATAAATTAAAGATTTTTTGATTTTTTTCTTTTTAATAAAACTTTTTCGCAACTACCTTAATGCTCTAAAAAAATACACAAAGAAAATAAAATAATGAATGACGAAAGTCTATGAAAAAGGAGTATATCATTTGATTATATTTGAAAACTTTTTTAAAGTTGTGTTCTTTTTGTTTTGCAAACATTTGTATAGCATGAGGTTTATGTGCGGGTGTATGCCTGTGTGTATATAAGGACAAATATAAGGCAAACAACTCACTTATACATTTATATGACTCAGGCAACAGTAGAATGAGAATTTACAGGACATGATTTCGATTGTCCAATAGACATTTTTAAATTAGTGTAATTACAAGGCAAATAAGTCCCAGGGCCCAAAACTTTTTCATACAAATGTAGGATTCATTTATTGAATTTTTTTTTTTTTTTTTTTTTTGAAATTTAAGTAATTTTTTGCCTGGGAGTTACTTCATAATGAAATAATACCCAAATGAAGTAAGTCCCAAAAAAGTTTTACATGAGAGTTGTTTCATTTTATTTTGTTTTATTGTGTTGTTTCATGTGTTGTGGGAGTCATTTTGACATATTTTATCGCAAATTTGTGTAGAGCAACATGTTTACTTAATGTTTGCATCATGTTGCCCGTCACAAATTTGCAATAAAAAAGGTCAAAACTAGGTACTTTCAGTTTATCGGGAATAAAGCAGGAATTTGTCCATGAATTTTAATGAAATAAAATTAATTATTTTTCTATAAGATGCGATTTTACGATTAAATACCAAAACTGGAGAGTATTTGCTAATTTAAATTTTAAATGAATTTATGGAGTTAAAAAATTTTATAATTAAAAAAAAAAAAAATTAAATTTTTTTCCACTTGTGCCTGAATAACTCTAAAACAAATGGTTAAATTAAAAAATGATATTAGAAAGCAGTGTTGTCACTTTGTGGGTAATTACCCGAATTTGGTATAATTTTTACTGTCGTGGGTAGAGCGTGGGTAATTTCTCATAGGTGTAATTCAGGTGTTATTTGAAATTCTTACTTCAGATACCCAAATAAAATTAAGATTCGATTGCAGTGATGACATTTATTTCTTTTTAAATATTGTTGATACACACAGTCTTCTGAACCAAAGTCTCGGTTTCTTTTAAGGAAAGACTTCAATCATTAAATATAAATTTTCAAAAGATTGGTAATAAATGTCGTAAGATAGGCTCTTAGATTTGGATAAATATGACTATCATAGTGACTTAGAACTTGAAGTTTATTGAACAAAATTATTCATACTACAATCTAGCCTGGGGGTAGAAATGTTTCCAATATTCCAACATATAATTAATTTTGTTTGTGTCTGGAAACTTTCAAATGCTTTAGTTTGAAGAATATGTAACGCCCTTAACAGTTGTAAAACTGAATTTTGAAAGGGACCGTTGTATAACACCATGCAGGCATTTTGTTCACTGAACAAGGTATAAGGGGTGAAATGGTAGACAATACAAAAAAATAAATTTTAATCGCAGTTTAATACACGACATTGCCAATTGAAACTGACTCTAAACAAATAGGCACCGTCTTTGACGAGCATTGCTGTTGACCTCCAAGACGTCAATTGTTGCTAATTTATCAGCACAAACCAGTGACTTCACAGCCCTACGGAAAACAATCAAGAGGTGTCACATAGCACGGCCTTGAAGTCTAATTAACAGGTTATTTTCTCTAAATCAACACATCGCCTTTATTTGTGAAAAATAAGTTTCGATCGATCCCATGAAAAAGTGAGAGCAGTATGACAGTTCGTTTGACAGCTAACCTTTTGTTAGTTCTTTTGGGCTAAAAAAAACACCCATCATAAAGGAATGGCAATGATAATTTTTTCTTTGTAAATGTCTTTTATTAAATATAACTTCAATTTTTTATCAGGTGTAATTTTATTTAAATCGGGTAATTTTGCTTCATCTCAATTCTAATTTTGAATTTTGCTGGTGGTAACACTGTTAGAAAGACTTAAATCTGGTGTAAATTAAATTTTTGACGTATTGCATACGTCGATCAAAAATTATAACAAGATGTATGGAGCAGACAGTTGAAAAATCTAAAATTTTAGAAACAAAATTAAAAAAAAACCTTAACATAGAATTTTAAATAATGATGATTTTTGACGTTAGGTGACTATAGCGGCTCAAAAAAATATAGTGGATATTTAATAAAATCAAATTTTCCTCATTTGTTGCATAGTGTTATAAATAAAAATTTTTAAATAACATTTTTTATTATTTTAACATTTTTTATTTTATTCTATGAGCTAAATTTCAGTTATGTTTTTTAGAAAGCTTTTTTGTAATAGTCTTATTCCTTCAATTTTTCAGAAATAACTTTATACACTACCAGACTATTATATTGTATTTTCTTGTAACCTTTGAGAAAATACAATATAATAGTCTGGTAGTGTATATACACCCTAAATTTATATGGATATTGTTGCCTATACTCCTGCCATATATATCACATTTGTCGAAATGGAAATCCGCTTAAATAATACCAATACCGAAAAATGACTCAGAATTCAGGACAATTGCCATCCTGTGCTTTCTATCTAAGGTCCTTGAAAAACTACTTTATAATCAAATGTCGCCATATATCAAATCTAATAACTTGTTGTCTGATAAACAATCGGGGTTTCGTCAAAACCATAGTTGTGTCTCTGCTTTACTGGACGTGACTGAAAACATACGACGTGACCTAGATACAGGAAAAGTTAACTTCTTGGTTCTTCTAGATCACTCTAAATCCTTTGACACAGTGGACCACGGCACGCTTTGCTCGAAACTCCGACATTTTTTTAACTTTTCCTTAACCTCCACGCGTCTGTTGTCGTCATACCTGCAATTATATAGATGCCGGCAATTTGTGTTTTCGGACAAACTTCAATCGTCGGTATTAAATTTATCTAGGGGTGTGCCCCAAGGGTCAATCCTTGGACCACTCCTTTTCTTTATTTATGTAAATGATTTACTAAACCAGCTTTCGCACTGCAAAATGCATATGTACGCAGATGATGTGCAGTTGTATTTAAGCAGTCCGGTCATTTCCATCGCTGAAAATATAACGAAGCTTAATGACGATCTTAATAAGATCTATATCTGGGCAGCTGCAAATGGCCTTTGTTTAAACCCTCGCAAATCAAAGTGTATCAATATTCGTAGGAAAACAATGGGGGTAATTTTGTTGTTCACTTCACCTTGCGTTGGGAAAATTTTCATATAAAATTTTTTGAATTTTAAAAAAATTGCCGACGTTGATATTTTGATAGATGGCGAAAAAGTCATTATAGTAAATGCTGCCAAAAACCTTGGATTAGTTTTTGATAATAATCTTACTTGGAATAACCATATTAACGCACTCGTAGGGCAGACGTACACAAAGCTAAGATGTCTTTGGTCCTCACTGCATTATACTTCATTAAATATAAGACTACTTCTTGCAAAATCTTATACTGTTCCCAATTAAAATTACGGTTGTGAACTTTTTGCCAGCTGTGACTCAATAAGCAAAGAAAAGCTTAATGTTTTATACAACAATGTTATTAGATATGTATATGGACTGAGAAGATATGCCCATGTATCCCACTTTTCTTTGAAACTATATGGAGTTTCGTTTAACAACCTTCTTAACATACGTGTGCTTTTATTTTTGCGTAAAATCATTTATTCGGATACGCCACAATATCTCATTGTTAAGATTAGGTTTGCCAGATCAGTTACGGAAAAAAAGATCATAATTCCATTCCACCGTTCTTTGCATCCGAATGGCAATTTTTGATACATTCGGCGCGTCTCTGGAATAATCTTCCTCGAACACAACAAGTTAATAGCAACGCAACTAGCTTTAAGTCTTATTTATATAAACATTTTACACATAAGAAAATCACAAATATTATTATACACAGAAAAAATTCTCCAAAATTGTTCACCAATTAAAGCATTAATCAAAAATAAAATCAGTTTTAATTAAAAATTTAATCAACTGAATTAAACGTCTAATCAAATAAATTAAACGTTTTATTATTATTACTTTTAACTGGTTTAATTGATACTATTAATTTGTTTACTGGTGCAAATTTAATTAATTTTTTAATTAATATCACAAATTTTTTAATTGAACTCAATTTTTATTTTTTTCTGTGTATTCTTAAACAAATTTTAGTTAATTTTGTCTTAATACGTATACTTGCATTTGCCGTCTCAATTTAACTTATCAATAATACTTTCCTGTACTCTAGTTATAAGATATACTCTTGTTGTGCAGGATTTGACCATACAAATATATAAATAAATAAAGTCATTTCTGAAAAATTGAAGGAATAGGACTATTACAAAAAAGCTTTATAAAATACATAACTGAAATTAAGCTCATAGAATAAATTCGAAAAATAAAAAATGTTGAATATAATATAAAGTAACCTTCAAAAGGAAATAATTCACAGTTTCTAAATCAAAATTTTTAATAAAATTGTTCAATTATTATTCTACTGTTACTGTCTTTTTTTCGTCCTTTTTAGTGAATCCTTCTATTTAAATTTGTGTATGTATAAGGGCCGCTTGTTTGTATGGGTTTATGTATCTGTGTCTGTATGGAATAATGATTACCATGATTTTTCTTTGGTGCATATTTAAACACGTTATGTCAAGTTATAAGAAATGACAAGATTAGCATGTTGCTTGTGCTGTCACTTGTTTCGTTGATGATTTTTATTTGTTTATTTGCTGCTGTTATGGGGTTTACTCTTTCTTTCGTTAAAGTCGTTGTCATTATAAAACGATAACAACCAGTTAAAAAAGGTTAAAAATACAGAATTAAAAAAGTATATCAAGCTCAGACAAGAACATGTTCAAACAACAGCAAGTTGTAAAGGAAATTTTTTTTTTTTTTTTTTTTGGTACATAAAATAAATTTATTTAATTTATCGAATTACGTAATTAAAATGTTAATTTACTTGTCTAGTAGAGGGCTGCATTAACAACTTCATCCATAAACATACTGAAAATTTTAGGGGCCGATGTTGTTTTTGAATAAAACACAAATTATTTAGAAAATTATTGTCATTTCTTTTTATTATGATAATATTGGTATGGTTAAATTATGTATGGAACAAAATATCGGCCAAATGGCCGCCGCGACCTCGGCGGTACACCTCCATCCTATAGTCCAAGTTTTCGTTGACGCTGAGGCATAACTGAGGTTCTATGGCTTTAATGTGCCGAATTATCTCATTTTTTAGCTCATGAACTGTTGCTGGCTTATAGACTTACACCTTTTCTATCAAATAAACCCAAAAACAGAAGTCCAAATTACATGATCTTGACATCGCCACCTTTGTGGGTGCATTGGTTTTTCGACAATCTTTCTTGGATTGTCATTCGCCGCAATGCGGCAATTCTGCTTATTGACGATTCCACTGAGGAGAAAATGTGCCTAATCACTGAATCACGAAGTGCACGATATGCATTTTGATTTGAGCGCCCATTTTCATAATAAGCCTGAATAACTTCAACGCATTGCTTGATTATGTATCTTTCTATGGTTCAAATTGAATTAGTCTGAAATTGAGAATTCTCAAATGAAAAGCAGAAAAAACTTGACGTTTAGATGTGGTTCACATTCAACATCGGCCCTTAAAGTTTAAGGCTTAAACCATCTTTAACCACCCCTTATATCCACTCAAGTTCGTGTTAGAATAAAATTGAGCTTACTGAACAAACAGTGTTTTATTCATGCTACCAGTAAATACATTTTGTTTCACATCGTAAACACAACGACGTTGTTCAATAAATATGCTTTTGTGTTACAGTTTTCACTCTCTCTCATTTTTTTATATAAATACTCAATAGCAATGTTGCCACTTTAGTAAATTCATGTAATTTTTTCTTTTTGTTACCTTTATAATTAAACTAGCATATATATACCCGCTACTTCGTTAGCGTCTCCTTTTTTTTCGGCGACATATTTTTATGCCAAAGTTTATTTTTCTAGGTTTAAACTTGTTTAAATTCTAGCATTTAACTAGCAAAAAGCTAAAGAAAAATATCAAATTTCCCGTATTTCCTTTTTGGGTACTATATTTTTCCCCCATTAAAGTATTAAAAATTTCAGTATTGTAGCGGCAGCCCATAATTTAGTACGAATATATCAATGAATGGAGGAAAATGTTTTGTAAAAAAAAGTACCAAAAAGAGTTACGATTTTCACCCCTTAAATGTTCGAATTTCGAAAAAGTACCAAATTTGTGTTCGTATTTTTTTGATAACCCAGCAAACACAGAAATACACCTTATGTATTGCCAAACGTATTGCCTGGATGAAAAATATCACTTAACTGTGTCTGTAACTTTTTTTGGCGAGTACTAGCTGTCACGTAAGGAAATTACTCGCCAATTTACAGAAAAAGTGTGTCTGTAACATTTTGGTGAGAAAAGTTCCCGCTTTGAACTGTCAAATAAACTCACGAATAAAAATGGGACGAGAAAAAATTTTAACATTAAAAAACAATTAAAAATGCAAAATGCTAAGAATAATAATATTAATATTTTATTCTTGGCACATTTTTCATTGTCTTATTATTTTGCTTTTAACATTTTTATAACATATACGAATGTCTTTAAAGCTCGTTTGCAAACAACAAACATTAAAGTCGCTCTTTACACAATTTGGCATTGCCGATGGTTGTGTTTTCGCCGCCGTCGTTGAAAAATTTTCAATTTAACCCTGCGGCCACACGGTCAAGTTGTTCTTGATAGTCTTTTACATATACTGCTTGTCAAAATTTACATAAATTGAAAGCTGTGACGTAGGCTGCATTAAATTTTTGAGGAATTTACTTTTAAGATGTCATCAAGAAAACAATTTTTAAAGATAAACGAAAAATTTACTACCTAACCTTGAAATCAGCTGTTTCTTAAACGTAAATTGAAACACTCACTGGCAAGGTAATTTTAATTCTTAAACGTATGAGTGTATTGGTAAAAAAGTGTGAGTGTATTAAAACTTGATAGGGAAAACTTGATCGTGTAACCCTCAAGTAAGTAAATTTTGGTCGCCGTCAACGATATGTGTTACTGGCGTTCTGAACGTCTGCAATGTCACATCGGCTTCGTGTGCAATATTATGACATTTATAACGTAACGACGTAATCTCTTTTGAAAGTTTTCGACATGAGTTACATACACACATTTCTCTCACTTTTCGAGAAACGATGGAATATTTTGTTTCACATCTTTTCGATGCAAGAAGTTCTCACTAAAGTTACAGAACATGGGTACAGGGTTGAAAAATTCTTGACTAAATTTAAAAGGAAACATATCAATATTTAACTGATTTATTTAATTTAAATGTTTACCTTTTGCAGAATATTTTGGGAAATAATTTTTAATTTTTAATAATTGGATTAATTTTTTTTTAATTTTTATTTATGACGTATGTATTAAATTTAAAAAAATTTTTCTGTCTATGCTGCGTAATTTTCTCAAAAATTATAAAAGGAAGAAAATAAAATATTACTTTGATTATTTTCTTTTAGATGACAATTTGGAGATATTTATTGCTAAACTATTGCCTTAGGAGATATCTTCCAATTGTTTGCAGAGAAGTATCGAATATGGTATAAACTTTGTTTCTATGTTTATTGGTTCAAAAGATAAATGGGGTGTTGAAAATGTTCCAAAATTCAGGTTTTACCCGTTTACTCCCTAAAAGGGCCGAATTTCAAAAAAGTACCAGACACCTGTCCGCTTATTTTTCTAAAAAACAACTATAAGTATTAAATATTTTTTGTATCTCTTATTCCAAAAATCCCGTCTTAGTGGATCGATTAGGGAAGTGACCAATCTCTGGTCTAAATTTCAAGTTTCTAGGGTCAGCGGTTTGGGCTGGGCGATGATGAATGAGTTAGTCAGTCAATCATGCAACTCTTTTATATATATATATAGATAGATTATTTCTAATAATGTATGACTATATGTACGTATAAACAAAATAAAGAACACATATTTATAGCCACACCACAATAGTAGAGAGGGTATTATGCATTTGTGATGATGTGTGTAACACCTTAAAATATTCATCCAAGACCCACCTTAAATGTCCGTCCGGCTGGCTGGCTGTCCATGTAACCTTGTGCGCAAAGTACAGGTCGCAATTTTTAAGATACTTTTAGGAAATTGGTAATATTTGTTCTAGTTGGCACAAGGACCAAGCCTGTTGAAAATGGGGCGAATCGGTTCATAATTTCATATACCTAGCCCTCATATAAACTGCTTTGCGGAATAGGGTCTTTGTGTCTCTTCTATCAAACCAATTTTAATGAAATTTGATACTTAAATCGATCTATATTTAAATGGACACATAAGCTATTCATTTAAAAAAAAAGAAAATCACGAGGGGAGATAGGAGGCAATTTCTGCCTCACCAAAACTATCTAACAAATTTTAATGAAATTTAAAACAAAGAAAGCCCCTCTCGAAATTTTTTTTTAAATACTGTGGTATAGGGTATAATATGGTCGAGCTTAACCGACTATACTTTCTTAACTGTTTATTCAAATTAAAATAAATAAATTAATTAAAAAGTAATTTCAATTTTTGGGAATACAAAATTTTAATTTCAAAAGATTTTGTTATTCGTGCTTAATTCCCAGTTTTTATTCTTGACAAAAACACTTGAAATTTATTGTTGATGGGATAAGCTATTCCTATGCATTTCACTGTGCATCTTTTGAAATTAAAATTTTGTATTCCCAAAAATTGAAATTACTTTTTGATAATAAACAGGCAAGTGCACGGCCTAAAAAACACTTAATTGACAACATCTTTTGTAGGTTGTTGTTGTTTTTATTTTGTTTTTCTTAACCTACTTACAACTACAATTAATGTTGAGAAAATTTCAACTAATTGTAGTGGGGAATGTAAGATGAGATAAGCCCACTGTTGTTTATTGTTGATGTGTTTTGTTCAAGCTTTGATATTGTTACAAGTAGAACTGTTGCTATAATTCTTATACGTTTAACAGTATTATTTGGTTTAATATCTTTAGTTTTTCTAAAATCTTTATGGATGAAGTTTCCTGATGATCTGGCCTAAGCAACCAGTGAAATGCGCATAGGAATAGCTTATCCCATCAACAATAAATTTCAAGTGTTTTTATCAAGAATAAAAACTGGGAATTAAGCACGAATAACAAAATCTTTTGGAATAAATAAATTTTTTATTAAAATTAGATGTTAATTAAATTTATTCCTTAACTTAAACTTTTCATAAGTAAAATCTTTAGAAAACATTTATGTTTTAAGCCGACTGAAGTCCTTGGAGAGACTTTAAGACAAACAATTAATTAAGCAGAGTGTTTTCAATCGTGTTTATTTATTTCTTCATTTTCCTACTTTCAATGTTTCCCCTTTTTTCAAATGCTTGTTTTGTTAATGTCGATGTGTAAAGTACCCAGCGGTAACTAGAATGAGTAAAGATGCCTAATAGAAGGCCTTATTTAGCAGTCGCAAGCAGTCAGAAGCCCTTCTCGCCGCATTCCATACTTATTTATTTTTTACACAGGTTGTCATTGGGCGCAAGGCCTTCCACACTTCCTTTAAAAACAACTTCGATCCCTTCCTAAAGAAGGGAGTAAGGAAGGTGACTAAAAATAAAAAGTAAATAAAACTGAACACCTTCCTTTCTCCCTTCTCAAAGAAGGGAGTAGCGAATGTGTACTGAATATTTCAGAAGGTCTTTTAAAAAGAAGTTTATACCTTCTAGAAGGCACACTTCTGAAGGCTGGATATCATGCGAAGCGAATCTTTTAATAAGGAGTATAGAGGCCTTTAAAAAGGCCTGCCACTTGCGGTCCTTTCAATATTTACCGCTGGGTAATTAAGGAAATGAAGAATCACCTGAATACACACTCATACTCTAACAGACACTCACTTTGAAATTAGTTCAATAAAGAAAACACCGGTAGTTTCTTTATTCTTAACAACAACAATGTCAAGTTCAACAATCACTTATAAATATACACAGGTACAGAGAGACAGACAATCAAAACATCACAGCAGGGAAAACAAGGTGTACGGATGCCTTCTAGAAGGCCTCTGTACTCCTTCTTTTGGATAAATAAGGCCTGCTTGCTCCATTCACTCATATCTTTTTTACACACGTTGTCATTGCAAAGAATCACCTGAATACACACTCATACTCTAACAGACACTCACTTTGAAATTAGTTCAATAAAGAAAACACCGGTAGTTTCTTTATTCTTAACAACAACAATGTCAAGTTCAACAATCACTTATAAATATACACAGGTACAGAGAGACAGACAATCAAAACATCACAGCAGGGAAAACAAGGTGTACGGATGCCTTCTAGAAGGCCTCTGTACTCCTTCTTTTGGATAAATAAGGCCTGCTTGCTCCATTCACTCATATCTTTTTTACACACGTTGTCATTGCAAAGTAGGCCTTCCGCTCTCGCTTCTTTAGCAGGTATATAAGAATGGTAATGGGATCAAAAAATAATTCTTTTGCTTTTGCTTTTGCTTCTGCTTATGCAAAAAAACAATACAAAGAATATTACTCCTTCTCTACTCCCTTCACATAGAAGCAAGTGTGTTAGCTGTATCTTATCATTTATACCAAAGAGCCGAAGCCGTCTATGAGGCATTCTTTAGCTGTTAGATAAGAATAGTAATTGAACAAAAAAAATGTTTAAGCAGGCCTTCAAAAAGGCCTGAGGTGAGAAGGTCTTCGTAGTTTTCCCGCTGGGATGTTTAAAAATATTTGCGTACACTAATATACGCATACTCTGACAAAAAGCAGTAAAAAAAGATGGCTCCGTTTAAAACTTTAAAAACAACTTTTAGACAAGTATGAGTGCTTGCGAGTTTTTATGTTGTAAAAAAAATGGTGTATATTTATGCAACTACAAACACAAGCAGGCTTCAGTTTTTAGTACGAAATTTGTCATTAAAAGGGAGAAATATTGTGTTGTTTGTTTTGCTCTTACAAACATAAATCCTTATAAAATATTAACTCAGGATAAACAAGCAAATATGTACATCAACAACGTTATTACTCTTATTTATACAAACACACAAGCACTTTGTAGTGAAGAGAGGAAGAAATGAAGAAAAACAACGGAAAAACATATACAATCTAAACAAAACTTTGTCATGTTAATAAATCATTGCACAAAATCACACAAACAGAGATGAACAAAGGTAGCCCCACACAATTAAATGCAAAATTTGCTTTAAACGGAAAATCTTCCCAAAACTTTTTTAATTTGATTAAAATTTCAAAAAGTAAATTTTTAAATTTTCGTATAAAAAGTTTGCGCAAAAAAAAATTAACGCAAGATTTCTAAAACAAAATTGCACAAAATTTCTATAAAAAGTGAATTTGCATAAAATCACACAAACAGAGGTGCAGAATAGAATAAAAAAACGATTTTCCTAAAAAGATTTTATATAAAATAAATTTAATATATTATAATAAATTTACGCAAATTTCATAAAAATAATAAATATTTTAAAATATTCTATACAAATATTATTATCTTTATTCGGCCTTTAAGTTTCCAATGCAATTAACATTGGATTATGCTATACAAAGTTTGCCAAACATTTCACGAAAAAATATTAAGTTTTCACGAAAATTGCTTTACAAAAAAATTTTATTTAAAATTTCTAATACTGAAAATATTTGCGCAATATTTCTCTTATAAAAATTCGCACAAAATTGCTATAAGTGATTTCGCAAAATTTCTATAAACAGTAGTGCTGGGATATTATCGATCGATATTTATCCATAGTTCAATTTCACTATCGATATATCGATATTACTATCGACTTGTGCTGTAATTCAGAGCGAATTAATAATAGCAAGTAAAAATTTGCGGCAAAAACCTGTGTGTGTATAGCTGATGTTAGATGTCTTCATATCTGTATTTTAAGTAATAAAAATATCGATATTGATATTTATCCTATCGATATTTTCGATATTTTAAGACTATCGATAGTTTCCCAGCACTAATAAACAGTGTACTTTAGCTAAATTTTCTATTAGGAGTAAATTTGCGATAAATATTCTATTAAAAGCACCTTTGCGCATAAATTCTGTTTGATTTAAAATTTCCTATAAAAAGCAAATTTCCACAAGCAAATCTGCACAAAATTTTGTATAAATAGCAAATTTGAAAAAAACTTGAGCAACATGTTTTAAGTAATTTTGGACCCTTCTAATACACATATGTTGTAAATATATGTATGAATAAGACTCCTTTTTTCACCTCAAGAAAAACCCAGCCATATGTAAATACTTTCACAAACACATACACAGCCACTTATTGTCGAATCCTTGTAAAAGGAAAAACTTTTCGCCGAAGGATTATAGATGAAAATGGAAAACTAAGAAAAAAACAGAGTCGGAGTATATTAATGAACGGTGAGTAACTTTATAAGAGTGAAATAATGTTGAGTTGTTATTTTTGTTTTTTCAACAACAACAAATGTTCAATACACAGGTTCTTGCACATGCATAAGCCACATGTTTACATACATTATATAAAATTAAAAGCATTAACTATGAAAGTAAATAGAGACTAAAAACCATTCTGACTGCTCAGGTTGAGCAGTTATTTAAAGGAGTATTAAGTTAAACATGCATGTGTGTCTGTAAAGGATTTGTCTAATAGAGATTTGTATTCTTTGTTTAATTTAATAAGTCAAAAAAAGCAAACATAAAGAATAATAGAGATTTTTTTCTAGGATTTTGTTTATTGGATATTTATTATTGATCGGAAATTATCTGACTTATACAGTTGTTTGAAAAATTTACTTTTTACAAGGGATTTTACGCAACTTACGATCTATAAAAAGTTTTTTTTTCAAATTTATGATCTATAGAAAGTTTTTCCTAAATTTACTTTTTTACAAGTTTATTTTTTAAAGAAAATTTTGCGCAAATTTGCTTTTTATATAAAATTTTGGGCAAATTTATGATTTATAGAAAATTGTTCTCCAAATTTACTTTTTATAGGAAATTTTGTGCAAATTTATTTTTATACGAAATTTTGAGCAATTTATATTTTAAAGAAATTCTCCGCGAATTTACGATCTGTAGAAGGTTTGTTTTATCAAATTTATGATTATTGAAAGATTTACTATTTTGCAAATTGATTTTTTATAGGAACTTTTGCTAAATTGTACTTTTCGTAGAAAATTTTGGCCAAATTTGTAAATTATCTTAAATTTTGTGCAAATTTACTTTTTATAGGAAATTTTGTGCAAATTTATTTTTATAGGAAATTGGAGCAATTTATACTTTTAATGAAATTTTTCGCGAATTTATGATCTGTAGAAAGTTTTTTTTTTTAGCAAATTTTTGATTAATGGAAGATTTACTATTTTGCAAATTGGTTTTTTTATAGGAAGTTTTGCTTTAATTTACTTTTCGTAGACAATTTTAGACAAATTTGTAAATTATCGAAAATTTTGTGCAAATTTACTTTTATAGGAAATTTTGTGCAAATTCATTTTTATAGGAAATTGGAGCAATTTATACTTTTAAAGAAATTTTCGGCGAATTAACGATCTGTATAAAGTTTTTAGCAAATTAATGATTATTGAAACATTTTTGGACAAATTTGTAAATTATCGAAAATTTGTGCAAATTTACTTTTTATAGAAAATTTTAAAAATTAATTAAAAGGAAATTGAGCAATTCATACATTTAGTATTTTGCAAATTTATTAATAATTTTTTTTTGTAGGAAATTTTGGGATAATTTATGATATTTTTGTACAAATTTATATTTTTAACGCGAATTTACGATCTTTAGAAAGTGTTTTTTTTTTTAATCAAATTTATGATTTATAGACAATTTTGCGAAAGTTTACTTTTTTGCAAATTAATTTTTTTTAGAAATTATGCGCAAATAGATTTTTTATAGGGAATCTTACGCGAGTTTATTATCTTCTATAGATAGTTTATTAATGATTTATAGAAAATTTACTACATTGCAATTTTTTTTTTTTTTTTTTTTTTGATAGACAATTTTGCTCAAATTTACTTTTTGTAAGAAATTTCAAGCAAACATATGATTTATAGAAATTTTTGCGAAAATTTACTTTCTATAGGGAGTTTTAAAAAATTTGCTTTTTACACGAAATTTCGAGCAAGCTATAATTTCTATTTGGTGTAAATTTACTTTTTATAAAACCTTTTGCGCAAATTTAATTTTTACGGAAAATTTTGCGCAAATTAATTTTTTTTTTTTTAGAAAATTCTGCGCAAAATTATTTGCTTTACTTTTAAAGGAAATTATTTGGAAATTTACTATTTCCAAAAATGTTGCGCAAATCTGCTACTTAAATAAAAAATTAATACAAATTTTCTATTAAAAGGAAATTCAGGACAAATTTAGTTTTTTAAAGGAAATTTTGCTCAAATTTATTATTTTTATGAAATTTTGCAGATATAAAATCATGTAAATATAAGTTATATTTTAGAAAGTATTTGTTATTTGCCTTAAAATTAATTTATGTTTTGTATTATTTTCAGATAATACAAATCCAGTGATTAAGGCAAGTACTAGAAAAATTCTTAAAAGTTGTAAAAGAAATCCTTAAAGCAAAATTAATTTATCATAAATTTAAAGATTTTACTCCTTTTTGTTTACTTTTATCTTCTCTTCCTTTTTTTAATAATACATAATTGTGTATTTAAATGCGTGTTTTTTATAATTGCATTAAAAATTTAACAAAATCATTAAAAAAAATTCCTAAAGCATTACACGGAAATGATAGTAAAAAATGTTTAAAAAATAAATAAAATTTGTGGAGGAAAAAACAAAAATGCAATAAAAGCATATTAAATAACGCTTAACACAAATGGTGAAATGTTCAAGGAAATCATTAGCAAAAAAAGTCATAAAAAAGAAAACAAAATACTTTCCGCATACAAATATGCCTTTAAATATATGAATGCATATGGGCACTTCCACAGAAGTGACACGTTACGCCACTAAGCAATAGTCATGTATTTTAGACCCATATTGTTTAAATTTCTCCTCTCTTGCACTTAATTGCGCTTAACCCCAAAATACAAAAAATTTAAATAATATATAATTCTGTGGCATTTTGACGAAACTCCTTAAGTCGAGATAAGATAGCAAAATAAGTTTTAAAGAAAACTCGGTGACAAAATAATTTTTATCAAATAATAAAATAAACCGAAATTAAAAAAAAATTTCGTTTATAATACAAAATTTTAAAATCGTAAACAAAAATGTTTTTAGAAGGAAAATTCGTATTATTAAATTAACAGCATTTTTTAAACTTTTTAAATTTGACTTAAGATGTTTTGTCAAATGGCCACAGAATTTATTCTTTGAGAAACAAATTGTAATGCTTGGTGGCGTTATGTGACAAAAAGTTTACTTTCCTGTGGAAATACCCATATAGTCGTAAAAAAATATTTTTACAACGTCTACTTCGTACAATTTTAACAATTATGGTGGATCATTATTTCATGAATGCCATTGAATTTATATTCTTCTACTACCAGGTATCAAAATAGAAGAAGAAAAGCACCAAAAATAAAATATAGAAATAAAAACTATGAGTCATCATGGCACATTGATTCAATGCTCGAAGTAAACATACGCCGAGTCGTACAAACTTTTATATGTATGTGCGTGTGTTCACTACCAATATTTATACAAGCATCACCCTTATTTGCGATTCATGTATTTCATGACAGACATTTGTGTAGACGGACAGACACAAAGATAAACTTAGAAACACACACATACAACACAAACCACCCCTTATTAGAGAGTCAACCAGTTTCATTTCCTTTTGCTGCACATTGACGTTGTGTACAGAGCGCTGCAGCGGTGCAGAAGCTTCAAAACAATATTTTATATGGTTTATTTTTAAATACATTCACTGTTTTTTATACGAAAACACTGTCGCTTCAGAAACCAAAGCCATAACTGCATATGAGTTGGTGTGTGCATGTATATTAGCAAGCGTTATTCGTTGTTTATTTTGTTTAACAAAATTGTTGAACAGTTGAGGTTTATTATGAAAACAAACCATTGCATGAAGATGCACACGCACACACACAAATTTCAATTCAAGGCTAGAGATTGGATTCATTGCAAGTTTTTTAAGCAGAATGGAGATATATAATTTAACTTTATTAAGGAGAAAGTTTTTTAGGAAAACACTTTTTTAGAAAGTACTTTTAAAAAGTATGTACTTTTTAAAAAAGTACTATTTCAGAAATTACTTTAAAAAAAATACACGCTGCACAGTACTTTGTTTCATATACAAAAAAAAAGATGAAACGATGTTGTTCCAATGTTTAAAAAACTTACTGTACTGTATTCGTATCTAAATAAATTACATGTAGGAAGAACCTTTTTATATTAAATGCGTTTCGCCGCTGCTAGAGGTCGCTAAACTTGTCCTAATTTTTAATAAAATTTTACAAGAAAAATAAAAGTTAATACATGCACTAGGAAAAAAATTATTTAAATTTATTTTAAAGAAGTACCACAATTTTTAAGTTAGTTTTTGGTAAAAAAGACATTTTTCTATGATATGAGCCCACATTTTATTCAAAGTATGTATTAGTAATGCTTTGGATGAATTTTAAAAAAGTGTTGCCGTAACTAAAAAAAAACTAAAAACAAATTGTTGATGGACAAATAAAAAAAACTAGGTGAATACTTTTTCCAATTTTCCCTGCCGTTTAATAAACCAAGTGTCCGCTATTAAGAATCATGTCCCAAAAGTAATCCTTTATAATTAAGCCTATTATAATCTAAAAAATAATATGTTTTTTTTATACTTAAAATTTTTATAAAAATATATAGTTACTACACAAAGTCAATAAAGTAAAATGTTTTTCAGTTTTTTTTTATTTTTTTTTTTTATTTTTTTTAATTATTTTATTTTTTATTTTTTCTTATTTTATTTTACTTTATATTAATTTTTATTTTTTTTCTGTCTCTGGCGGGATTCGATCGCGCAACCTCGGTACTGATAGACTAGCTCGTACCAGCTAGTCTACCGGGGCAGTGTAGTTTTTGTATTAAAAAACTATGTTTTTTGACTATAATGACATTTTTATTGTCATAATGAAAATTTAAATTTTTCTGTATATTTAAGATATAATAATAAAGTTATTATTTAATATATAACTAATAATCCAAAAAGTGGCGAATAAAGCTACAAAGTAATGAATTCTTGAAGTCATTAAAAGTAGGATTGTAAGTAAAGTTTTTGCTGGGAAGTTAGAGATGTATGATGTTTTTTTAGACGCCCAAAACGAATTTATTATTTTTTATAATTAAGTACTTTAGATACAAAAGCTATAAATATTCTTCTGTACGATAAAATTTTCCTATTTTCTTTGTAGTGTGTTTAAAAATGTACGTTCTAAAGAAATTTATTTCAAGAAAATCTCTACCTTTATTAGACATTATTATATAGCCGTACAAAAATGCAAGTTGGTTTTGCAAAAAATATGAATTTCGTTAATTTACTTAAAATTAAAAAAAAAACTATGTGCGCCGTTTTTCAGTTTTTTAAAGAATATATGCTCCGTTACCCTTACTTTTGATGTAAAGAAAAAATTCACCACATTTTGAGTTTAAGTGTCATTTTTTGTGTATTTTACGGAACACAAAATTGTACTTGTTTTTTATATTTTTGTATGAAATATATTAATTATGAAATATTTAAATTGTTTGTGTCATACAAAAATCCTTGCTAGAATTTATAAAAAATTAGGTACATCAATTTTAACATTATATTTAGATAGATTTGGTAATTTTCAACAATTCATCATAAAAAGTGTTGCCATTTTTAATTTTTTAAAAAAAGGATATGTGGGAGGTACATGAATCCTTTGATGGAATTTTTTCAAAACTTGAAATTTTTATTAGTATCATATATACCTCCATGCCAAATATTATTAGTCTAGGTTAACTCCTTCTATTTTTGCACAATTTTGTTTTACATCAAAGTATTGTGCGCTGGTCCAAATAAGACATACACAAAAAAGAAAATAAAAATTAATTACAACAGTTACACTATAACTGGCTGAGTGTCTAGGCTTCTATTGCAATATTGATCTTATACCTTATAAATTGTATATATTCTGGGTACTGAGCATTTATTCAGCAGTTTAAATTTTGTACAAATCAGATGAGCAGTTCTCGAGATTTTTGTAAATAGCAAATATAACTATAGAAAAAAACGATTTTCGCGATCATATTCGTGTTCAGCCGCCCCGATTTACCTTAGAAAACATATAATTTTCAAGGTTCATTTTTTTTTTGACGCAGTGTAAAGGTGTTATGATACTGGCTATTTTTTTGTATTGGATTTTTTTAGGATTGACTGAATGAAACAACAAATGCGAGAAAGAACAAGAAATACAATATGTTAACAAACCCTTTTTTCTGATTGACATTTCGACCCATTTGCGCGAAACTATCGTATATGCCAATTTTTTGGAAATTGAGTTTTTGATGCAATCTTGTTCTAAAAAATATTGTAGGCGAATTCCACTTCGTTGCTCCAAAAATTCAATGTATATTTCATATTTATATTGCAATTGATAGCAGAGAAAAGTATAAAAATGGCTCTCCTGTAAAATTTGGTTTTCGTAACATACGATCATTTCGCGCAAAGGGGTCAATTTCTCTTGTATATTTTTTTCTTTGACTAAAGCCTGGTACTCTGTTTAACATTTCACGTGAAATGCTGTCAAAACGCACATGAAAAGGAAGGAATATCTATGAAATAATGTTGATAGAGTTGTAATATGTTTATTTTGTGAAAAAGTTCCGAAATGTTTCTGGCAACATTTTTTTACAACTGCGAAATAATGTAAGCTGCGCTTATTTCGAGTGGAATTTTAAGCAAAAAAGTATGTATTGAATATTAAATACGAAATAAAAAATTAAAATATCACAACCGGTAACAGTTTCTTATCCATATTAACTTTCTTTTTTATTAAAAAAAATTATTTTTAGTAGAATATATGGGTGCGTTCGTAAAGAAAAGCTAACTTTTTTAAAACCGATAAAAAATAATTATAATTTTTTTTTATTGTATGACTATTATTTTTGTAAAGTATTTCACAATTTGTTGGTCCACAGTTACTTCACTGATAAATATATAACGATTTGAAATCACTGATGCAGCGCAGTGATGCATTTACGAACGCACCCCATGTGGGGTTTGTTTACATACGCAAAACAATGTCGCATACTTTGCAGGAATAAGACCGTCAAATTGTACAAACTCGCATGATAACATGTCAAAATTTTCGTGTGAAATTATTAATGTTGCTCAACATTTTTCACAAATTTGAACACAGTACTAGGCTTAAAACAAAAAAAAAAAACAAGTAGGAAAGTACAGTCGGTCAAGCTCGACCATATGATACCCTACACCACAGTATTTAAAAACACATCATGCTTATGTGTCCATATAAATATGGATTTATTTATGTTTATAAACTTCATGAAAATTGGTTTGAAAGTTTGTGAGAGGCAGAAATTGCCCCCTTCCACCCCTTGTGGTCCTATTTTTGAAAAACTGTATAGCTTATGTGTCCATATAGATATGGATCTATCTATGGTTTAAATTTCATTAAAATCGGTTTGATAGTTTCTGAGAGGAAGAAATTTCCCCCTATCTTCCCTCGTGGTGATTCTGAGGCGATCGGTATACTTTAAGGTGGGTCTAGGACCAATATTATAAGGCGTTACATACATCAGCACAAATGCATAATACCCTCTCCACTATTGTGGTGTTAGTTTTCAAATAAATTTTCAAAACCAAAAGCAACTAAATTAAAAACCGAACGAATGCAAATTACGAACAAAGTAACGAACCAACCGGAACAAAATCTATAATGCCTTGACATGAGAAGTGCAACGGCAACTTCTGCAATCTCGCCCACATTTTATCGGATGTTGTATATTGAAAACATAGATGATTTTACCAAATTTTAAAGCTTTGGCTCTTGCCGTTCCAAAAATAAAATAAAAAGACAACAACAAGGGATTAATGGGAAAAATTAGATGCAGTCGTGATTTTTTGCTCATATCTTAGCCTGAATTTCCATAGCAATTATAAGGAACAGATGTGACAGAAATTATAACACCCAAGTTCCATCATGTCTCGGGTCTTCGTAATACCTATTTCAGCACACGGACAGATGGATAGCTAAATCAACTTCGATACTCACACGCAGGCAAAAAACATGCTTTAATATGGTCACCTCCAACAAATCTATTTTTAAAGAAAATTTTAAACATTTTTAGCCATGTCACAGAGTACTATTCCGTTCGGAAACTAAACTCATTCCGTATTTTAGTGCTTCAGAAAATGACGAAAAAATTTTTCGAAATGAAACCAATTTTGTTTTCATGAACGAAATGGGAGTTTTCTGTTTCTGAGAGGCCAAAACACTGTCAAAATACACTTTCTATAAATAAACAAATACGTTTTCATCAATTTTGAACGGAATTGTACTCTGTGACATGGCTGAATATGTTTATTTTATTTTAACCATATTACTGTCCCCTACAGCCATGTTATGGCTAAATTAGTCATCCATCAAGAAGCTACAACCATATTATGGTTGCCTTTAAACATGTTTTGGTTAAATATGGCAATAATTTATTTCTAAATTAACAATAGTATGTTTCTCTTTTCGAAGAGCAACATGTTTTGATTGGAAACCAACCATGCTATTATTAGTTATAATTAACCATAACTTGTTCGGAGACAACCATAATATAGTTATAGATTCTTGATGGAGGACTAATTTAACCATAATTTTGTCGTAGGGGACAATAATACATATAGTGAAAATAAACATAAATTTTTTTAAATTTTTTTAAAAATAATTTTGTTTTGTTTTGTTTGTTGGAGGTTTAAAATTTTTTTTCTCTGGATGCATAAGGACCCAGAAAATAAATTAGGGTCTTAGAACAATATTGTAGAAATTACAAACGGAACGATAAACTTATATATATACTTGTACCTTCGGTTAAGGGTAATAATAAAAAACAATTCAATTAAAATTAAAAAAAAAACAAAGAAATAATAAGAATAACAATAAAATAATTTAAATATTTATTAGAAGTCAAAAACTTAGTTAAAGGCAATTTTCTCCTCCCTTTTCCTCCTTATGAATAATAAGGATTCCAAGTAAAAGATTGTTTTTGAAAAATATTTGTGTTATTATTAGATGAAAAAGTTTATTAAAATCAAATTATAAGAAACAATGTTAAATGTTTAAATGCAATAGCTGGAAATAAAGTTTGAAGATTTTATGGTGATATAGAACAAATTTAGTTTAATTTTAGTTAATGTTAATGTTTCGTTGTTGGAAAGAAAAATGCTATTCCAAGAAAATAAAAAGAAACTTTTAAATTATAGACATTCCTTAAAAGAACACACAAATGTTGTTAATTAAATTTTTATTTTTTTTTTATAATTTTAAACTTATCCTTTGGATGGCAGTAAACTGGCTTCAGTTTATTAAATGCAGTATTGTGATTGATACATCAGAATTATTTATTTAAATTATCTAGTATGAATCTAATATATTTTCTTATTAGAAAAAGTCAGATTAAAAAAAAGGCTGTCAGGAAACATTTACACGTTAGTCTAAGATTTATAACAGGACCTTTCAAATTTTATCTAAGGTAATAAAATAGTACACATAAAGAAAAAACTCGTACTAAAGTTAAGTTTTTCCACTTGCTTTTTGTACGAGTCGTACTTGAAAATTTAAGTATGAAAAACACCGAAAAGTACTTCAAACCTTCAAAAAAAATGGGCGTTCATACGCGTGTGTTTGTGAAATTTTGTTGCAGAAACAACAACAGCACTACAAAAGTAGGAAAAACAATTTGCTTATTTTGTGTAGAAACAACAACAACACTATAAGAAGATAAACATACATTATTTTCATGTTTAAAAACTAAAAAATAGATGCGAAAATTCCCAAATTCTATTTGTTAGAGTTAATTAGTTAAATACAATAAATTTTCAAAGTGGATTACGAAAACAACATCAAACATGTTGCTGGTGTCTTATAGATGTGTGTTTTTCTGTAACTAAAGGGCGAATCATCTTGGTAGTGAAGATCCAATATTCCTTCTTCTGTATACGCGACTGCACCACTATATATAAAATGTGTCTTACATGGCATCATATAAAACAAATGATAAACTTATTATTTAGTTAACACATTTTATTGATCTGTTTGGAATTTTATTGTTTTATGCATAAATAGCTGTATAGAAAAAGGTACCAAAAACTTATACATATATTCAAATTTTCGAAAAGTACTTGAGGGCTTCCTAAGGAGAGGAGAATACAAATAAAATGTTATTTCTTTGTTACTATAGAAGATAAAAGGGTGACCAAAAAAGGAGCAAATTATGTTTTTGCCCTTTTTCGTCCCCTACAGGAACAAATTTCAAAAACAAGTAAGAGTGCTGTGTTCTATACCCTTCACCATGGTTGGGAAATAGCGTAGGTTTATATATATATATCTACATAAGTGCATGTATATTTATATAAATAGTTTATATCGCTTAATTTAATTTAATTACTAGCTTGCCTGGCAAACGTTGTTCTTCCACATAAGTTATATAAGTTTATAAGTTATATACGTTTAGATGTAACAGTGTCTGCTAGCCAAATTTTAAGAAAAAATTATAGGCTATAGTTCTTTCCAGATGTTACACTATTCGCCTGCCCAATTTCAAGAAAACTAATTAATAAGTTAAGAAGATATAGGGAGGCGGAGCTTTCGCCCCTCTTGCCCTATTCAATGTCCTGTCCTCTTTCCGATGTTACAGTGTATGCATGCCAAATTTTAGGAAAACCGGTTGATTAGTTAAGAAGATAGAGGGAGGTGGAGCTTTTAAACCTCTTGCTCTTTTCCATGCCCTAAATAATAAAAACTATAGACTATAGTTCTTTCCAACTGTAACACTATTTGCCTACGAAATTTCAAAAAAATAGGTTGCTTAGTTACGAAGATATAGGGAGGGGGAGCATTTATCCCTCTTACCCTATTTCAAACCCTATTCCCTATTCTCTTTCAGATGTTACATTGTCTGCATGTCAAATTTTAAGAAAACCGGTTGATTAGTTTAGAAGATTGGGGAGTGGGAGTTTTTAACCCTATTGCAATATTTTGCGCCCTCTAGCGATATAAGATATACTCTACGACCTATTCTCATACCTAACAAATAGACATACAAAATTTCATAAAAATCAGTCAAGCCGTTTCGGAGGAGTTGAAAATGGAGGGCATTTTGTTGATATTTGTATGGGAATATAAGTACATACCTGTTTCGGAACGAATGCAGTGTTCAATAAAATGGCTATAACTCATGAACCAATAAACATTTGAAGACCTTTGATGGCTGTAGGAAATATCGCCCAAAGAAAAATGGCCCAAAAAAAATAATGAAAAATCGCCCAAATGAAGAATCGCCCAAAAGAACATGAAAAATGACCCAAAAAGTTATATATGAAATTTTGCCCAACAAAAACGAAAAAGGGCCCAAAAAAAAAAATGAAAAATGACCCAAAAAGCAAAAATGAATTTTTCCGAAAAAAAAATTAAAAATTACCCAATTTGCAAAAAAGTGGTTATTATTCATATAAATTTAGTTCCATACAAGTGTAAGTTTTATGTAAAAAATTGCATTCTATCTTTAACAGCTGCTCGGCAGTAAGGACAGTAATACCGGCTGCGCAAACTTCGCTAAGCTTCTCTGCATAGCCGGCCTTCGGCCGGGCGCAAGGATTTTCTCCTCTATGGTATAGCAAACACCGGCTTCGCTAACTAAAGCTTCTCTGTATAGCCGGCCTTCGGCCGGGCGCAAGCATTTTCTCCTTTATGGTAGAACAAGTACCGGTTTCGCTAAGTAAAGCTTCTAAAATCTGCCTTGTTTTCGAACGAAGGCCATATACGCAGAGAAGCTTTAGTTAGCGAAGCCGGTGTTTGTTATACCATAGAGGGGAAATCCTTGCGCCCGGCCGAAGGCCGGCTATACAGAGAAGCTTTAGTTAGCGAAGCCGGTGTTTGTTATACCATAGAGGAGAAAATCCTTGCGCCCGGCCGAAGGCCGGCTATACAGAGAAGCTTTAGTTAGCGAAGCCGGTGTTTGTTATACCATAGAGGAGAAAATCCATGCGCCCGGCCGAAGGCCGGTTTTGCAGAGAAGCTTTAGCTAGCGCAGCCGGTATATATTATATCCTTGAGGAGAAAATCCTTGCGCCCAAAAGTGTTTTCGTTATATATTTAATATAAACACCCAGAGAAAAAACAACAAACTTATGTTTAAATAAATTACAATTATATTAAATAAAGATGGCCCGAAAAAATGGGCTATTTTTCATATAATATTTTGGGTGATTTTTCATAACGAAAAATCACCCAATTTAAAAAACGAAAAATCACCCAATAATAACGAAAAAAAGCCCAAAAATTTTGGGTCACTTTTCATATGAATTAAGGCCCAATTTTACATGGAATTTTTTTGGGTGATTTTTCATTTTTTTTTTTTTTGGACCATTTTTCTTTGGGCGATATTTCCTACAGCCACCTTTGATACATAAGAACCTTGATATTGACCTTCCAAACAAAATCAAATCAAAAAATCGGTTCACGCATTTCAGAGAACATCAATTACTAACACAATGCAACTTATTTTTATATATATATATATATATATATATATATAGATTTGCACATGTTAACGTGCTATTAAATATATTAAAAGTTAAATTAGTATTTAGATTATAGATTAGTTTTGATTAAATTTCAGTATTTTGATCATAACTCGGCCATTTTCAACCGATTTGTCAGATTTATACACCGACATCTTTAAGAAGAAATTTACCATTTAGTTTGGTGTTAAAACTTGTAATCGGGAAGATCTATTGTTTAATAAAAAAATTATATTTTTGTCATTACATTTTTGTATCTTAACCAATTTTTCCGAGATATTTATAAAATAACTTTAATAAATCTTTTTCTTTTGTTTAACTTTTTTTTAACTGAAAAGTTTTCTTTTAAGGAGCTTTTAACACCGTTAATACTAAAAATTTTTAAAATAAAAAAAGGCTAAATAGAAATTTTTTTTATACAAAATGAATTTATCGCAAAAGTTTTTATGTTAAAAAATATTTCGAATGCAAACACTTTCCGTTTTTGCTTTTTATTTGACTAGTAAGCCTTAAGTTTTATTTTTCTTTTAAAGTCTTTTTCAATCAGACATATTTAAAAGGAAACCCCCTTACAATAGTATGGAAAAGAAATTAATACCCTTAAGACCTTTTTGGGGCCAACAAAAGATAAAAATTGAAAACTTTTTTAGTAAAGAAAAATAAAAGAAGAAAAAGCATGCAAAAGACGCCTTAATAATATTTAGTTGAAAACTAAAAACATGCTGCTGCAGTCGGCTTAAATGTAAAATGTAAATTCTCTTAAACTTTGACATGATTGCTCATATATTTGTTGGTCTATTATATACACAACATATTTAAATACATAATGAGTTTATATTGGTTTCAAGATATTTACTTTTCGCATCCTCATAATAAGGACCATCTATTTTAAACACATATTCAATAAAATATACTCACACTCATACACTCAACACTACAGTTTCAAACAGAAGCATTGTAGACATTTGTAGCATATTGTAGCAAATGTATATACCTCTAAAGCAAATAACTTAAAGGTTATATACACGTACATGTTAAAATGTATATACATATGTATATAAGTAACATGTGGATGTGTGTGTGTATACAAAGTCTGACCCAGCGGTAAATATTGAAAGGACCGCAAGTGGCAGGCCTTTTTGAAGGCCTCTTTACTCCTTTCTAAAAGATTCGCTTCGCATGATATCCTGCCTTCAGAAGTATGCCTTCTAGAAGGCATAAACTTCTTTTTGAAAGACCTTCTGAAATATTCAATACACATTCGCTACTCCCTTCTTTGAGAAGGGAGAAAGGAAGGTGTTCAGTTTTATTTACTTTTTATTTTTAGTGACCTTCCTTACTCCCTTCTTTGGGAAGGGATCGAAGTTGTTTTTAAAGGAAGTGTGGAAGGCCTTGCGCCCAATGACAACCTGTGTAAAAAATCAATAAGTATGGAATGCGGCGAGAAGGGCTTCTGACTGCTTGTGACTGCTAAATAAGGCCTTCTATTAGGCCTCTTTACTCATTCTAGTTACCGCTGGGGAGTTTGTGTTAGGAAACCGAAAGTATTGAGATTTTGTATTTTATGAAATTCAAATATTTAATGATGTAGAAAATTTTGCAAATATGTAAGGGAAAACAATTGCAAGACACCAATATATACAAAATATTTAATTTTCGCAAGCACATCGGCAAATATTCCTATAAAATTTAAGGTCTTTACAAAATCTTTATTACACACATTCTTAATAATTTACAAATGTATGTGTTGTCGTTACATAAAGGGGAACATAGTAGTTTACAACAATTTATAATACATATTAATTAACTACATATTTGCAACAACACAATTTAACTGCTTTGGCTTGTAAATTCTTCTGCGTATAGTTAATTTTATTTGCAGTTTGAATTAAAAATTACTTAAAGGTTGACCTTTTATGGCACAGATGCCTGTAAGATTAAGCCTAATATTATTTGTTCTTAGTCTTGATCTTATTTCTATTAAGACTTCGAGTCTAAATAGAAATTAATACAAAGAGTTCGATTACAATAATTTTAATAAAATGCAAATTTGTCTTAATTGTCAACATTTTTTATGCGTTTGGAAGGTCTATAAATGCCATTATGTGTGAAATATAACATATTGCAAATGTTTACCGCCGCTTCGCTAGATAGAGCGCATCCAAAATGTGAAATTATACATGGCTTAAGCGCACAAGCAAGATAACTTCACCGATGACGTGGGCTATATTGACTTTGAGGGCTGCGACTTAAGTAAACCCTACAAGTTAAAATCTAACGGGTTGAAATTGCACAATCTCAGTTTCCAGTTCAGATCACCTCAACGTTAGATGACCATGCTCAGAGTGTTTAATGTGGCAGTTGTCGTGACATGTGACATGCCGTTGGTGTCTATATCATCCAATTGTGACATGCAAGCCGTTGACGGTGATGTCCTTGCCAATGTCGTTCTCAGCGAACCATGGACAGGTAACGCCTCCAGCACAAAATCCACACCCAACCGTAACTTATTTGAAAAAAATTTGACCGTCTTGTATTTCATGTGACTTAGTGTCCTACAAATTCGACAATTTTGCTTGTTGACGTGATAATTCAACTAAGAATGGGTCTCGTCGCTTAAGACAATTTTTAGTTTAATGTTGCAATCAATTTTAATAAATTGTTAGCGTTATGCTGAGTTTAAAAAACTGCAGTCGAAACCAAAAACTGTCGAACACAACACGAAAATTTGGGTACAACTCTTCGCTTTTTGAGCTGGTTTGACATCGACTGTTTATATCGGGTGATTTTTTAGCTATTATCTTTTTGGCAACACTGGTTTAAACAGCTGACGCACGTTTCGTGTTTTGTTTCAGTTTGGTCTATAATTTAACCATGAATCGTCTTACAAACGAACAACGCTTGCAAATTATTGAATTTTATTATCAAAATGCGTGCTCTGTTAAGAAAGTTCATCCACTTTTTTATCGAACAATTGTGTTCAGCGATGAAGCTCATTTTTGGCTCAATGGGTACGTTAATAAGCAAAATTGTCGATATTGGAGTGCAGATCAGCCAGAAGCATTGCTTTGTTTGATTTTTTAAGAGCTATAGGAAAGTTTAAAAAAAAATAAAATTCAGAAAAATGCATGAAATCTTTATTTGAATCGATAGTACGGTGCATATAATTTAATGTTTGCAGATTACTTCATGCAAATGTTCACCGTGACTGCGCCTCAAACGGTCCATCCGCTTAGTCCAATTTTGGCATACTCTTTCCAACATTTCGGCCGGTATCTCATGAATAAATGCTTCAATGTTGTCTTCCAATGCGTCAATTTAAGCGGGCATGTGTGTATAGACATGAGCTTTAACATAGCCCCACAAAAAATAGTCTAAAAGCGTTAAATCGCACGATTTAGGCGGCCATTGACCGGTCCCGAAAGTGAAATAAAATGTTCACCGAACTCGCCTATCAATAAGTCCATTGTTAAGCATGCTGTGTTGCATGTGGCACCGTCTTGTTGAAACCACATGTCATGCAAGTCAAGCTCTTGCATTTTGGGCAAAAAAAAGTTGGATATCATCTCACGGTAGCGCTCACCATTCACAGTTACGTTACGATTGGCATCATTTTTGAAGAAGTACTTTTCTGTGATGCATTGGTAGCTGTTGCAATGCTTCTGGCTGATCTTCACTCCAAAATCGACAATTCTGCTTATTAACATACCCATTGGGCCAAAAATAAGCTTCGTCGCTGAACACAAGAAGCGCGCGATGAGCTTTCTTAACAGAGCACTTTGATAATAAAATTCAATAATTTGCAAGTGTTAACAAGCAAACCTGCCGTTACTGGTCTCCAAGAACTCGCAACCCCCGATTGAAAGATGAAAACCCATTGCATTGCCCCAGGGTATTGGACCATTTTTTTTAAAAATTCGCGAAAGACGAGGCTCCGTTTTGAACAGTGTGTTCAACTCGACGCAAGACGTCTGGATTAAATACTCTTTAAAAAATAAAATCCGCATTTCCCTTGCATCGTTCGATGCTCTTAATAAAACTTTGTGTCAATTATTACGTTTTTTATTTAAGTTTGAAAATATAAATCTGCTGCCAGACACCCTGTATATTATTATTAAAATCTTCTATTTATAAAAATAATGGTTAAAAATGTGTATAGATATTTTTTCATAATTTGGTTTTTAAATAGAATAAATAGAACATTTTAGTCTAAATTTTTTTTTTTAAATAGCAAATTGTCTTCAAATATTTTAGTAAGTTTTCTATAAATAGCAAATCTTTTGGCAAAATTTTGTTTTAATAGCAAAATTTCTTAAAGCTAGCAAATGTTTAGTAAAATTACGTATAAATAGTAAGTTTTTGAAAAAACTTCCTACAAATAGCAAAACTTTAAAAAAAAATTTTACATATACATAGCAAAAACAGAATCGCGTTTCTTGCTTCAGACTTTTATGTCATATATTTAAACTTTCAAAGCTTTAAACGGGCAATTTTTATTTAACAACGTTCTCAGAAAAAGCATGGACAGTCCATTATAACAGCAAAATTTTTCTTTGGCTGTATATTGTTAACACATTACCAGAGCTTACATTATTGTAAGATCTAACCACCGCCTGTATAAAGCTTCACACTTATACTAACCCTCAGACTTATGGTGTTTTCTTTTCTAAAAAATAATGATGCATTATACTTGTGTAATATATTTATTAGGTTACACGAACCCTTACAAAGTGATACATTTTTCTAAATTACAATGGAACAAAATAATAGCTACGTTTTACACTCAACACTAATGTGTATTTAGCGTGTTAAATATTGAATGCAAAGTTTGTACTAAAAGCGATATTCACCACGCTTGTAGCAATTTTCAACATAAAATTTTCTTACAATTCCAATAAGCGTTAACAGCACTGATTTTCAATGATTAATGTCAGCTGTTGTTAAAAATTTTGCGACCAAAAAAAAAAGTACTTTACGCAGATGCAAAAAAGGGTATAATCGCACACTCAGTTATAACTGCGGGTAAGAAATGGAACAAATTTGCCATTTATTGTTGCAACATGTTTAGAAAGGAAAACGACAACTTCTCGCATTTTTGCAAATATTTTTAGAATGGAACAAAAACCCGCACGAATGGTAGCATATATGGAACATTATTGTCAGAAAAGAAAACACCATTAAATGTAGCATGTTAAATTTTCATCAATCTCTTATGCGAATACTTTTAAGTTTTATGCAAGAATATTAAATACTTTTAAGTCTTATATTAAGAAGTTGACGTCTTATACAAATAAATTTAATTGATTAACTACCCTGCAGGAAATATCACTAGTGAATCTGCAAAAATTCACTATTGACATAGTCACCAGCACTAGTGACTTATTATACCCCAGGCAATGTAAGATTTACAATAGACATTTAACATGTGCGTATCATTGGAAATCTACTACTGACGTTGGTACTACTGACTACCCAGTAAAAACTTCGCCTACTTTTTCAAAATGAATAGCTTCTTTAACTCACTATTTTGTAGCTTTCTTCTATAACTACATCTATAAAAACTTCTATAACTCCTTTTTTCTGGATGTATGCAGGTAAAAAAAATAATGACTTACTTTTTAATGCGTTCATTTTGGGACATCCCTTTTAAAATTCATTGGTTCTTTCAGCAAAATTGTAAGTAGTGCTCTTATGTTTTTCTGATTACTCAACACATTACTTTGTAGGCGAAGTTTTTACTGGGTAGGTAGTTCCTTTGGGAAAATATGTAGACATTGGAACCAGAGAATCGTTAGTACATTTTAGTAAAAATTGTCTGCATTTTTTGTAAAAATACAAAATCATAACAATCTTTTTTTATTATTTCTTCAAATTTTATAGGAATTGTAAAGGGTGATTTTTTAGCTATTATCTTTTTTGGCAACACTGGTTTAAACAGCCAACGCACGTTTCGTGTTTTGTTTCACTGTCCAACATCTTCAGTTTGGTATATAATTTAACCATGAATCGTCTTACAAACGAACAACGCTTTCAAATTATTGAATTTTATTATCAAAATGCGTGCTCTGTTAAGAAAGTTCATCGCGCGCTTCTTGCGTTCAGCGAACAAGCTAATTTTTGGCTCAATGGGTACGATAATAAGCAGAATTGTCGATTTTGGAGTGAAGATCAGCCAGAAGCATTGCAAGAGCTACCAATTCATCCATAAAAAATCACAGTTTGGTGTGGTTTATGGGCTGGTGGCATCATTGGAGAGATGATATCCAACTTTTTTTTGTCCAAAATGCAAGAGCTTGACTTGCATGACATGTGGTTTCAATAATACGGTGCCACATGCCCCACAGCACGCTTAACAATGGACTTATTGAGAAGAGAGTTCGGTGAACATTTTATTTCACGTTCGGGGCCGGTCAATTGGCCGCCTAGATCGTGCGATTTAACGCCTTTAGACTATTTTTTGTGGGGCTATGTTAAAGCTCATGTCTACACATGCCCGCTTTAATTGACGCATTGGAAGACAACATTGAAGCATTTATTCATGAGATACCGGCCGAAATGTTGGAAAGAGTATGCCAAAACTGGACTAAGTGGATGGACCATTTGAGGCGCAGCCACGGTCAACATTTGCATGAAATAATCTTCAAACATTATATTATATGGACCGTACTATCGATTCAAATAAAGATTTCATGCATTTTTCTGAATTTTATGCGTTTTTTTTAACTTTCTAAGTTGTTATTGATAAAATCTTTTTCGTATTAAAGCCAAATATAGTGGCAATATAGTCGACAAAACTGGTGACTTGGAGACACTTGCACCCAGGTTTCCTTCAGGGTACGTTTTCTAGGTCGTTTACAAATACTTCTTATACAATGACTTCTTAGTCATCGTCCTGACTAGCAATTTTTGTTGCAGTAAATCTTTAGTTTATCGGTGAGAAAGGTTAGCAGATTTGGGAGAGGTGTGCTCAGTTCCATGTACTCTGCAACTATGTTTTGTTTTGAAAAACTCTCACACTTTTTAACTTGAAGTTGGCTGTACGTGTATTTGTATTTATATATAAAATATAAAAAGGAGAAGAGAAAAGACATGATTCAAATACAAAAATTGCAAAACTAGAATTTCATATCCTAGAAACTAGTGCAATTTCAAAGCAGAATTTTAAAAAATTCCATGTTTGGACCATGCCTTAAGGTACATGAAATATTTCACTAACGTAGTCTGAACACAAAATATTTTTGAGTTTCAAATAAAATAACAGCTGATTTTGAGCAAATAAAAGTATTTGCCGGCAAACAAATATTTGTCTAATGTGAACATAGTGTGAACACAAAAAATCAAATATTTTAGTAGTTTTTGAGCAAACATTTATTTGATATTACAAAAAAATTGTAAGAGCAAACAACGACAAATAATTTTAGCCATGTTACCTATAGAAGCAATTTTTCTTATAAGTTTTCGGATTCTTTACAGTTTTAAAGATTTTTTATAATTAAAAGACTTTGCTATCATGCCGCTATTGGCAAATTTTTGCGAATTTCCGCTAATTTAGCAATTATTATAGAATTTTTGACATTCCTTATAGTTTTAGAAACTTTTAATAAATTTTATGGTTTTGTTTGAAATGTTAAAATTGTTCGCGAATTTTCGCTATTTTTGCAAATTTTTTATTTTTTTTTTTTTTTTTGTTTTCCCCGACATTTTGTATTTTTTAACCGATTAGACGATTTCAAAAAAATGTTAGGGTTTGTTTCCAAGTTTGCAATTTTTCGCGAATGTTAGCCATGTTTATGATATATAGAAGCGATTTCTTTCTGTGATTCTTTGCAGATTTAAGGATTTTTAATAACTATTAAGCTTTGCTATCATGACGTTATTAGCAAATGTTTGCAAATTTCCGCAAATTTGGCAATTTTTACCGAATTTCTGCCTTTCCTTATACTTTTAGGGACTTTTAATAAATTTTATGGCTTGTTTGAAATATTAAAATTTTTTGCGAATTTTCGCTATATTTGGAAAAAAAAATTTTTGTTTTTGTTATTTTCCGACACTTTGTTTTTTAACCGATTTCAAATATATTTAAGGGTTTGTTCCCAAGTTTGCAATTTTTCGCGAATTTTAGCCATGCTCGCGAAGAAGCTATTTTTCCCTGTGAATTTTTAACAGCTCTAACGATTTTTAATAATATTATTATTTTTTGCTATTATGCCGCTATTAGCACATTTTTCCGAATTTCCGCTAATTTATCAATTATTATGGAACTTTTGCCATTCCTTACAGTTTTGGCGCTTTTAATAAATTTGATGGCTTGTTTGAAATATCAAAATTTTTGCCGAATTTTCGCTATTTTTCTACATTTTTTTTTTTTTTTGCTTTGTCCCGACATTCTGTTTTTTTAACCGTTTCGCGATTTTAAATATATTATATGGTTTGTTTCCAAGTTTGCAATTTTTCACCAATTTTAGCCATATTCCCGTTACCCATTGTCTTCCAGTTTTTTTTTCTTTTGCATTCTCCTGTTCTAACACTATAAGAGATGTTTCTCCACAGAATAAAAAAAATTAGCTTCTGAGCTAATTTTTACTTTATGTGAAATATATTTTTATTTTTGAACAGTTTCATTAAATAATTATTTTATGCAAATATTTGTTTAAGTCTGAACGCATGGCAAACATGAATAATTAATTTATTTTATTTGACACTATTTTCCAACTGTTTTAACATACAAAAATTGTCAAATATTTGAGCTTAGTTTGAACATTAAACAAAATAATTAGTATTGTGGTTATTTTGTTGAACTATTTATGGTTTTTAATCCAAATTTTTAATATTTTTAATTAGGCTTCAGTTCATGAAATTTAATTTTTATTAAATTATTTTTGTGAAGAAAGGAATTTTACAACATGAAAATTAATCAAAATTGTTATTGATAATCTTTCATTCTTGACGTGGCTCGGGCTCGAACCCTGGCCGGCAGGTTACCATGACATGTTTCGATCGCAACCACTCGATCTCCTCAGATGGATTTGCCGTCTTACACTCGCAGCCATCGACGACTGCTGACGTCACTAGTCAAACATCAATCCTTAAACCAAATTGTATTTTAACATTTGGTAGATCGAAATTTGCCTTCCTGAATGATTATCCATTTTAATCGATTTTACATGTTTTTTCCTTTACTTCTGTTTTTTCCGTACTTTCGTCAAGAATTTTTCTTGAAGTCCAAGTACATTTTTTGTTTTTTCACTTTGTCTTTCTCTTTTCTGTTGACCTTTTTCAGCACAACTTGAAGGACAAATGTACACATAGAGCTCGTGCCTTAGCTTTAACAATAATTAGTATTGTGGTTATTTTGTTGTACTATTTATGGTTTTTAATCCAAATTTTTAATATTTTTAATTAGGCTTAAGTTCATGAAATTTAATTTTTATTAAATTATTTTTGTGAAGAAAGGAATTTTACAACATGAAAATTAATCAATATTGTTATTGATAATCTTTCATTCTTGACGTGACTCGGGCTCGAACCCTGGCCGGCAGGTTACCATGACATGTTTCGATCGCAACCACTCGATCTCCTCAGATGGATTTGCCGTCTTACACTCGCAGCCATCGACGACTGCTGACGTCACTAGTCAAACATCAATCCTTAAACCAAATTGTATTTTAACATTTGGTAGATCGAAATTTGCCTTCCTGAATGATTATCCATTTTAATCGATTTTACATGTTTTTTCCTTTACTTCTGTTTTTTTTTTTTTCTCTCAACAAAATAACCACAATACTAATTATTGTTAAAGCTAAGGCACGAGCTCTATGTGTACATTTGTCCTTCAAGTTTTGCTGAAAAAGGTCAACAGAAAAGAGAAAGACAAAGTGAAAAAACAAAAAATGTACTTGGACTTCAAGAAAGATTCTTGACGAAAGTACGGAAAAAACAGAAGTAAAGGAAAAAACATGTAAAATCGATTAAAATGGATAATCATTCAGGAAGGCAAATTTCGATCTACCAAATGTTAAAATACAATTTGGTTTAAGGATTGATGTTTGACTAGTGACGTCAGCAGTCGTCGATGGCTGCGAGTGTAAGACGGCAAATCCATCTGAGGAGATCGAGTGGTTGCGATCGAAACATGTCATGGTAACCTGCCGGCCAGGGTTCGAGCCCGAGCCACGTCAAGAATGAAAGATTATCAATAACAATTTTGATTAATTTTCATGTTGTAAAATTCCTTTCTTCACAAAAATAATTTAATAAAAATTAAATTTCATGAACTTAATTAAGCCTAATTAAAAATATTAAAAATTTGGATTAAACAAAATATTTTTTTGTTTCACACAGTTTGAAGTAAATATCAGAACAAATATTTTCGTCAAATATTTCATTAGTCTGAACGTACCTTTAGTCTTATTTTAAGAATTTTATTTCTTATACAAAAATTTGTAATTGCTATACTTAGGCTTCTAGGTCACTTAGGAAAACTTCTTAGTCTTATGCCTCACGGCTCATATGAAAAGTTCTTATAGTGACACTTTAAAGTTTGATTTGATTTCTCAGTCTTACTTGTGGGACTTAACATAGTCTTAATTTCACAAAATAAAACTAATTATACTGCTAGACATAGCAAAAACCTGTTTTATGTAAGATGTTGTATTATAATTAAAATAAATATTGGAATTAAAGGAAATTATATTTAAGTTTGCTTATTGGTCCCGTTTTTTTTTTCGTCAAATATTTGCCAAATGTGACCGTTGCTTCAGACTTATATGTTGTATACTAGGACTTTTATTTAAGTCTTATATTAAAAAGACTTCTATGTTTTTTCCACAATTTGGAATCGTTGTTCCATCCAGCGTTAAACGATTAATGGTCACTTGCCAAACCTTACTGAACAGAAATGTCTACACAGTTTGACATTCTCAGTTTTCAAACCATCGTTATCGATATCAAAAGTTTTCTTGGGGCTAAAACACACACGATATATTTGTTTTTTTTACATATTTTTTTAATTAACAAAACTCTTTACCTTATTATTCATTTACTTTAATAAAATAATTTAATTTATTAAAACATAAATTCCCAATTAATTTAAATCATACAGAAAATGCTGTTCAGAAATGCTTAATGACTTAAATTTATTAAACATATTGTTCGTAATTATAAATATTATTCTTTTATTAAATTATTAAATTTATTACTTGTTTAATTTTTATTTAATAGTTTTTGTTCATGTTGTTTTCATTTTAATCTAATAAAACTTTTTCAAAAATTAATAACGAATCACCGCACATTTACATGTAAATTTACAACCAGCATCAGGATGACGTTGCCTCTGATCATAATCTTCATCGTCATCATCATGATTTTATAATTACTGTGTTGATGGCATGACTTGAAGCTTAAAAAGTCATTAAATGTGCAATGAAAAGTAAAATTTTTATATATTTTTTTTTCATCCATAATTAATTTTATTAGTTGTAGTGAAAATTTAATTTTGCATCATTTTTTTTTATTTTTTTTTTTTTTTTTGTATTTTTATAGAACAATATCGATTTACGTTTAAATGTTGTGTACATATTTAAATGAACTCTTACATATTTTATTAATTTAGTAACACAACATTTATTGATTCGCTAAATAAACATTTGCAATTATCATGTTGCATAAATATTTGCAAAAGGTGCTTTAAGTTTTGTTTGCTATTCCTTAAATTAAAAATAAAAATATATTTTTGCTTTGTAAAACGATTTATTTAGTACACACAATGGGTTAAAAAGTAAAAAAGAGTCATCCAGAATCATTGTTTAAAAACTTGATGGTCTTTCATATATTTAAGTGTTATACCTGAATTTTAAGTCTTATACCTGTAAAAAGTCTTGAATTATTGTATCTAATGCAAAGATTTTAAAGTCTTATACTAAGGCTTCAAAATTATATTATACAAACTAGCATTAAACTCGCTACTTCGTTAACGTCTTCTTTTTCTTCGTGGACATACTTGTATGCCAAAGTTTATTTTTCCAGGTTTTAACTTGTTTATTTTATGTTTCTGGGTCCAATACTAACGGAAATTCGAAAAGTACCAGTTAGTACACAAAAAAGTACCAAAAACGTTCCTTCTTTAGATTATTATCCACTCAGAACAGATGATCTTGAATTTTGTGTTTCTAGGTCTAATACTCACGAAAATTCAAAAAGTACCAGTTAGTACACAAAAAAGAACCAAAAACTTTCCTTCTTAAGATTCTTATCCACTCAGGACAGATGATCTTGTATTTTGTGTTTCTAGGTTTTATACTCACGAAAATTCAAAAAGTACCAGTTTAAGAACAAATAAAGTACTAAAAAGTTCCCTAATAGATTCGTTTCCACTCAGGACATTACCAGTTGAAGAACCTAAAAGCTGAAGAAAGATATTAAATTTCCCGTATTTCCCATTTTGGTACTATTTTTTATATAAGTATATCAAAAATTTCAATATTTTATTGGTTGCCCATAATTTAGTACGAATATGTCAATGAATGAAGCATAATGTTTTGTAAAAAAAGTACCAAACTTGTATTCGTATTTTTTTTTTTATTAGTTTCGAATGTGGTATAAATTTTATTTCTAGGTTTATTGGATCAGAAGATAGATGGGCTGACAAAAAAGTACCAAAATAAAGTTTTCACCCGTTTTCACCATAAAAGAGCCGAATTTCAAAAAAGTTCCAGACACCTGTCCCCTTATTTTTCAAAAGAACAACGATGTGTATTACAGTTTATGTATCTCTTTTAGTTTTGGAGATAAAAGGTTTCCGAATTTACCCTTTTATACCACCTAAACATTCGAATTTTTAAAAATTCCATCTTAGTAGATCGATTTGGGAGGAGACCCACCCCCGGTTCAAAGTTCAAGTCTTTAGCTTCAGGCATTTAGACTGTTCGATGATGAATGAGTCAGTCACTCACGCAACTCTTTTATATATGTATATATATAGAATACATTTAGTACTAGGACTATCTTAGATATGCAACTTTAATTTTTCTGTATTATAACTTTGAATTTTTATTACGATTCTTATACTGAGAATTGAAAAACGTTTAATAAGTCCAATTTGTATACTTCTTATTTTTTATACTAAATATTTTAAAACCAACTGAATGAAGACTGCTGGGTCTTGTTCACTACTTCTTTTAACTTTTTAGTCAAAGACATTTAATTCTGTAACTTGAACAATAAAACCTATTATTCTAATACTTGAACTCCTAAGTCTTTCGCTGAGGCCCTAATTGTGTAAAATGCAAAACAACGCCAAAAATTTAAAAATTTAAAGTCAGTCAAGAATGAATGATTATCCATAACAATTTTAATTAATTTTCATGTTGTAAAATTCCTTTCTTCATCTTTATATAAATCGGCTAAGGCAAAACAGTTACGAACACTTTCCTCCTCTGTATGTCAACCGATTTGATACATCATTTAAGAGGTATTTACTCAAAGAAGTGCATAATGTATATTTTATTAAAATCTGTTCAATAATTTCAGAGTTATAATCGTTCAAACTTGTAACTACTAATTATACATTAAACTGGGTGAATAAGAACATGTACGGGGAGCTTTTTGGTACTTTTCCGTTCTACATCTGGTACTTTGATTCATTTTCGTTAATATTAGACATAGAAACATAAAATTAAACGTGCAACGTCCTGAGTGGATGACAATATATTAAGGAGACTTTTTGATACTTTTTTGTTTTTCAATTGGTATTTTTTATATTGAACTTACAAAATTAAATTAACTCACGTAGAAGATCAAATATGAACCGGAGGTTGGCCCCTCGCCAAATCGATACACTTTGAAGGAAAAACTAAATACTCGAAACAAATAAATTCATATATACTTAGATGAATTAGGTTTTCTTTATATTTACAAAAAAAAATTGGTAGAATTTTGACCATAAGGCAAACACTAGTAAACATTATTTAATGAAAATTTAATTTTATAAACTTAAGCCTGATTAAAAATATGGAAAATTTGGATTAAAAACCATAAATTGTTCAACAAAATTACCACAATACTAATTATTCAAAAATATTTAGTAGTTTTGCTGTTTCTTTCTACAAAAATTAATATTGAATTTTTAAATTTCAAACGCTGGCCATCTTGGGGGCAGCAGTAGCCTTTAAATATTTCTTTTTTATTTTACTTTATTTTTATTTAAATTGTTCTTTTCGAAATTTTCCCTTCATGTACAAAGTACTTGATTTTTTGTAGTTTTTTCTTATTAAAATATTTTAAAGACATAAATAACAAATAAAAGTCAAAAACAACTTCATCTATTTAATATTTTAAAAGCAATACAAACCAAATAAAATCTTTTAAAACCTTTTATATAAATTGAGGATTTAGGAGATTAAAATATGTTTTGGCAACAATTGAATTTTCAAAAATTTTAAATATTTTAAGCTTTAAGGCACTTTTCATAAAAGCCAAAACTCAAAATAAAAAAAAAAAATTTTTTTTCTTAAAATAAATGTTTAATAATATTTTGATTTCAAATGATTTTTGGACTATTTTTAATACTAAAAATAAGAAAATCTATACAATGAAAATATTAATTAAATAAAATGCTTTCCAGGCAATAGTTTTATATGTAAATTTTGATGTGTTATTCTTGTTTTGTCAATTTGTTGAAATATGGTGACTTTTGGTGTGCACACAATGCAACGGCGCGCTGCGACTGATGCTTTTCAAAGGAGCGTGCAAGCCGTCTAACCTCGAAAAGTTTTGTTGCTTATAACTAGTGTGTGAATCCTCTGTAGACGAAGGTTCGATTCCGTGTATTGCATCTTCCGACGAAATTAGCAGAGACTTGGACACCGAGTTTTTGAAGTCAAACTGTGAGATAGGATTCGCGTTTTGCGAAGCTGCTATGAAGAAATGCAGTTTCTACGAATTGACCACAGCGATGGTTAGACTTAGAACGGCTACTATCACTTTTTGCTACGAATGACCGCCATTTCCGTGTTAATCCACGCCACCCATATGCCCCTTGTTATTTTTGTTGGACACGAAAATTTTTCTCTTCTCCTTGATGTATCGTTGCACTGTTACTATCGGATCGATTGCGTCATAATAATTTGCTAGTGTAGCTTTAGAATTGTCCGTCTAACGAATTACTAAACGTTATTTCGTATATCGAATGCATAGTCGGTATTGTACTTTTTCAAGGCGTTTTTTTACTAATTTTTGAAGGGGCGCCGGTACCCTGATTGGGTTGAACAGTGTCGCTTGCACGCAATCCTCTTCTTTTCAACAAGCACAGCAAGTAATGGGAGGTAAAAAAATTGTAAAACTAGAAGGTGCGTTGCATTTGATGCTCACACTGTGATAATAGTTCTATTATGGCGGATGCATCGAGTCCAAAATTCTTATTGAAAATACCGGATGCACGAGTATGGGACAAACTGAAACCTGTAGCCAATGTTCAAGCAAATCGCTCACAGTTTATATCCGAAACTGATTGTTTTTCACGTATCCGAATCACCGACAGTATTATCGGGGGACAAATAAATAGCAGTTTCAAACGCGAACGCTCTTTCACCTTGATGTTCATGTTTATAATCGCTCTATTAGGGTACTCTTCAAGTGACATTTTAGCCAATCTGACTCTAAGTTACAAAGCAAATTAAAAAATTTTAAATTTAAAGAATAAGTTTTATGGGCAATTGAAAAAAAACAACATAAAATGCAGTCACACAAAGAAAATATAAGAAAATATCTGTCAAATCAATCTCACTATCAGTACCAATTTTATATGAAAAATTTCTTAAAACAAGGTGAAGGGATTTACAAAATAAACTCCTTCTCTTAATCTTTTTGCTTAATTTCTTAATTTTATTAGATTGCTTTACATACAGATGCATACATTTATAAGTCCATTAAATATTTAAATTTCTTTAGATTGTTGCAAACTAACAAAAAGTTATGTCCAGCCTTTTGAAAGGCATGAGAAAAACTGAAAAAAGAGCAAGCACTTGTATCCTTTCAAGAAAATATTTTCAATACTTTAAAATAAAATTTTAATCTCAAGCCATACTCGTATTTTGTATTCTCAATAAATATGCTTTAATTTACAAATTGTTAATTCAATTTTAAAAGAGAGAAGTTTGTCGATTGTTTTGTTAATGTCTTCGTATGTACACATATCTATGTATAAGCTGGTTGTGTGTGTGAAAGGAAACTTTTCATTGAAACTTTTTTTTATGATTAAAAAACTGTCCAGAATACAAGTATCTTTATTTTATTTATTTTGAAGTATTTTTTCAATGTTTTTTTTTAATTTTTTTTCTTTTTTGCTGTATGGCTTATAAATATTCATAACAAAATTGAACTCCTTTAGTTGATGTTAACAGATAAATGATGGTATAATGGTTGAGATCTTTTCAGTTTTGTTGTTGTTGGAATTTAATCTAAAAAGGGGCTTTGTTTAAAATATTAAACTTTTAGTTTTTTATTTGTAGATACATTTCGCACCTGTTCATCAAAAGTAACACAACTCAAAAAATTCTATTTTCCACTTTTTTGAAGGAAACAGTGTATGATTACCATATCTAACGACTGTAAAATTTTTGGTATTCTTTTTGTAATATTTCATGAGAGAAATGCCTTTATGTCTTTCTTTGCGTACTCATATTGTTTGTTTTGATTCAATTAAAGAGTTGTAATTTTAGTTGCGTTGAAGTGTTCAAGGGTTATGGTGCTCAAATGAATCAGCGAAACTGTATTAATTCGAGTTGTGATTGTTTTCATGTTAAAAATCTGTTTATCAATAGCTGTTGATTTTGGGTTGTGATAAGCATAACTTGAAATAATATTGACATGTAAATCAAAAAATTTCATGAAAACTGTATTAAATCAAAAATCCGTAATAATTTCGGAAAAAGGAAGAAGAGAAATAAATTTTGTGATTTTATTGAAATATTAGTGAGTTTCCTTTATAACATTATATTTGTTTATAACAATAATTCCATCATATTGGCGGAATTAGTTTTTTGCCTCTACTGAAAACTTGTAAATTTTGAGTTGTGTTACTTTTGATGAACAGGTGCGATTTGTTTACGTATGAGTAATATTTAATATATTTATACTTATACGCTAACTCTTTATAACCTACAAAATATATGGGGGCGTATGATTAATATTACGAAGCTGAAGCAAAAAATACTCCACAAATTTTTTCATTATATCATGATTGTGTGCTTCATTATTCCATTTTATTGCAATAATGAAAATACCCTAAACGTTAAAATTATAATAAAACGTTGTACTTTTATTGCCAGTTTTAAGTGTTCATGGTACTTCTCTTTCTAAATTTGTTTCGTTTTCTTTTAGTAAACAAATACTTTTTCACACTTTTATCCAACACCCTGTTTTATGTCTAGAGTAAAATATTACACTCAAAGTGTTCCTTCATATCCCTTGAACTTTCGAAGAATGAGGAAATAATGAATCAGTTAGTAGAATTCAATATTAGAGCATTTTTAAGAACCCTACAAAATTTGACAAACTACAAAAAGAAGAAAACTAAGATTATGGAATTAAATACAGTATAATCTCCTCAACGGATACTGTTTGCTAGTCCCGGTAGCATTATAAAGGAGATTATTGAGTTATTTTTAGAGTGTATATGGAGGCTTCCGAGCTGAAGCGAACCAAGTCAAAAAAGAAAAAAATTTTAGTTTAAGTGAGAAAACTGTCATTAATTGGTGTAGCCATTAGCTTGGGCTTATAACCGTTAGCTTAGGAACGAAACATTTTTTAATAAAGTCCGTTGCAGAAATGAATAAAGTAACGCCTGGTGGAGAATTTCACACCAGTTTTGAAATATATTTATATAAATTATTTAATAACTTGGTTCGGTTCAGCCCTCCATATATAGTAAATCCCGACCATTGTGTGAGAAGGGGGATGGACTATGACAAGTAAAGGTTGAAAGTTCTTGATTGCCACTCACTTGGGAGGATGATTCCTTTTCGTCACAGTCAAAGTAGCTCACTACCTCCGGTTTTTACCAGGTATTCCCCGGGCAATGGCTTTAGAACACCCGTTCAGAGGCTAGATAGAGTCACAAGGCGGCTAAGTAACCTGAGTGCTTGAAAGACGCCTCATGTTAGTAGGAAAAACTTCTGAAACTTAGTTTCTGTAAAGTATCCTGATGGCTCGTTAAGGGCGTCTCAGGAAGTAGAAGGAACGCGGATAATCTCTGCCTTTGAAAAACTTTACAAATTGCCTGCCTGGAGGTTGCTGGCAGCCCCAGCACCAGGATCGGATGCGGAAGCCTAATAAGCTACCGCCCTTTTAAATAATACTTATTAATGAAACCTCAACTATATTTTATTTCGGGGCCCTATGCTCCTTATAGGATCTTCGGGAACATATATATATATATATATATATATTGTGTGAGAAGCACTTTTGTTATCACGAATCACTTAACGGTTTATTAACTATTAATTAATGAAATATGACAGAAGATTCCAATGAGATCAGTGGGACATTTCCTTATTTACGGCTTCATGGTTTAAAAAAGATCAAGGTCGTCTTTTTAAGCCCGGTCAAACGAACTGTTAGACTGCGCTCACTGGCAAATAATCATAAATAGATTCACGCTTGAAAATGGCTACCAAATTACCTAAAAAATCAGTAATCGAATCGATATTTCTGGCTAAACGGGCTTGTTAACAAACAAAACGGCCGCATGCGGAGTGAGACTAATCCACAGCAGACCATGTAGACTTTTTGTTCGAAACCACAGACGACATTGATCCGGGCAAAATGGGGTTTCAACCACTCTCCTTAGTGTTCGGTTCGGTAGATTTGTAGAAAATCGTTAAAAAAAATAACGTTTCCCTGTTTGTCATCTTTCGAACACAACAATAATACTGTTTTTATTAAACTCATGAGAACATTTAATTCCGTTCGGGGGTTTTTTTAAATCCAGAAACTTCAGTGTTTCTGGATAAAAAAATTTTTTTTGCGATTAGTTTTTCATACAAACCTTTTTTCGATATCAGTTTTTTTGAGATTAGTTTTCTATAAAAGAAAACTTCTTTTGCAATCACGTTTTACAGAAAAAATTTCTTCTGTTCAGTTTTCTATAAAAAATTTCGCTGTCAGTTTTCTATAGAAAATTTCCTTCGGGATAAGTTTGTTTTAGACAAATCTTTCGCAATCAGTTTTAACAGTTTTTTTTTTTAAATTGAAATGAACTGTTGGAAATCTTTATGATTATTTTTTTAACAAACCTCGTTTTTTACCTTTTTTTTCAATTTATGTAAGAGCTAGCAGATTTTTCAAGTTAACAATTGTATTCGTGCGAGTGTAAAAACTGTAAAACTAAAAAATATCAACCAACTAAATTTAATGTTCTGTATATCATCACCTAAAACGCAAAAGGCCCTTACTAATAAACATTAAAAATCGTCTTTTTCATTACATCTGATGTATTGCATCAGCACAAATGTCTACAAACAATTTTTAAATCTTTTGACTAACATTAGCGATTTTATTGATTAACGCTAAAAGATCTAACTAACTGTTAGTGTAATATGCAACATTGTTAATTATCCAAACAAAAATTATAAACAGTTTTATGCAATTTATCATATTAAATAGTTTTTTTCTTCTCCTGTAATGTTTTCAAAATGTTAGATAGGGCCTTTTATGTTTTAGGTGACGATATGTTTCTTGCTGGTAAGCATCTTGTTTATTTCTTTTTTCCACATTTTCTTTAAAGAGCAAGAAATTTGCAACAAATTATAAAAGCAAAGCATCTTTTTTTTTAAAAACAACTATGAAGGAATGAAGAAAAAAAAATATTGTAAACTAAGGAAAGTTGAAAAAATAAAAAACATACAGCCGTATTCATAATGAAAATTTGGCATGAAGTTAGCAAAAAGCTTATTCATAATACACTAACCAAACTCTGGCTAACGATTTACTAAACTCTTGTTAACGAGCTGCCAAACGTTTGCCAACTTGTGAAAAACAGCCGTTTAATGACAAAGAATTTTGTTGAATTTTTTAATATAACTGTTTTTTTTGTAATTAACTGTGTTTTACTTAATTTATTTCAATTTTAAAAACTTTTTAAAATTTGTATATGTGAAGCGAAAAACAAAAAAAGAAAAAATTACAAATTCAACGATGATTAATGCAAAACGTGTTGCATTTTTGAGTAATACAATGCGGCATCATGAAAACTCAGAGTTGATTTATTAAAATTTGGCAGATGGAGAAAAGTTCGTTATGAATTAACTTTGTGCCAACAAGCTGCTAAGCTTAATCGGAATTCTATTAAGCAGCTCATTGTACGTAGTGTACAAACTGTGGCTAACTTTTTGTTATAAATACGGCTGATAGAATTCACTTGTTCATTGGCCACATTAGCAGTTAAAAAAGCAACAAAGAGTATGTTTATTAGACAAAACCTTTAAGTAAATTTTTGCGTAACACTGTGCATAATTGCAAACATTGTTGCTCTAATTTCTCTTTCAATAGAATCTTTATCACTTTAATCTAGGGATTGCAGTTCGGTTTTAACCGAAATGGAAACCGCGGTTCTTAATGCCTAAAAACCGAAACCGCAAACCGACAAAAAAAAACCTCGGTCTTAGGTTTTACTTTAACAATATATTTTTGCTTTTAGATTTTGCAAATTATACATAATACTCGTACTTCATATACAAAATTTTTATACATAACAGCCTGCAACAATGGCAAAGTATTTAAAAATTCTTAAAATTCAAAATAAGTACTAAAGCGGCCCATACACTTGCAATATTATTCTATACTAGCTGACCCGACAGACGTTGTCCTGTCCAAATTAGGAAAAATGTTTGCGTTCGATTTTTAAAATCCGTTAAAAAGATACGAACATTTGAAAGAAAAATTAGTCAAATCGATGGAGCCGTTTTCTGATTTAAGGTAAATCGAAAAAAGTGGTTGTTAAAGTGTGCGGGGCAAAATTTTCTTTCCGTAAAAACCTCAGTTGGAACATGGCGATGATTTTGTAGAATAAATCGTCCAAATCGGCCTAGCCGTTCTCAAGTTATGCGCTTAATAGAAAAAGTGGGCGTAAAATTAGGCGTGGTAAATTTTTCTTTCGATGAAAACTTAAAATGGATTAATACGAACATTTGAAAGAAAAAAATTTGTCAAATCGATGGAGCCGTTTTCTGATTGTAGGAAATTCGAAAAAAGTGGGCAGGGCAAAATTTTCTTTCCGTAAAAACCTAAGTTGGACCATGGCAATCATTTTAAAGAAAAAAATCATCCAAATCGGTCAAGCCGTTCTCAAGTTATGCGCTTAATAGAAAAAGTGGGCGTAAAAGTAGGCGTGGTAAATTTTTCTTTCGAGGAAAACTTAAAATGGATTAATGTAAACATTTGAAAGAAAAATTTGTCAAATCGATGGAGCCGTTTTCTGATTTTAGGTAATTCGAAAAAAGTGGGCGGGGAAAAATTTTCTTTTCGCATAAATCTAAGTTGGACCATGGCGATCATTTTAAAGAAAAAATCGTCCAGATTATATAGATGTCATTGGTGGTGCAATTTGAATTGGAAAATTGGCGGACCGAAAATTAAAAATCAGACTTCACAGTGTCACCCGCCTGAATATTCTGAAGATTCCCTGAAAATTTTATCAAAATCGGCCGAGCCGTTTTGGAGTCCATACGTTACATACATACATACATACATACGCACATCCTATTTTATATATATAGAAGATATTCGCCATATTATTTCCATTTTGTCCTTTACTATGCAATAAGTCGCACAATGCTTTCAATCATTCAATAAAAAGGTGAACATAACCTATAGGAATTACATAAACAGCATAGTAGAATGTTGCCAACACATTATACATTCTTTTTGTTATGCAAAAAAAAAATTAAAAAATCTTTTGATTGTTGCCAATATATTGTGCCACCATCGAATATCAAATACACATTGGCGATATAACTGTACAATACGTAAAATTGAATAATTTTATTGCAAGTGTATGAGCCGCTTAAGGAGAACAAATGTTACCTTTTTAACTCTTAAGTAGAAACCTAATTTGTACGTCACAAACTGCCACCTGCGCCTGACTGGAACCAATAGTATTTTGTATGGAGTTTTTGTGGCTATAGAAAAAACTCACACTAACAACCCCTGGGCCTGACTGTGACTAATTTTATATGTATGGAGTTTTATAGCTATTGCAGGAACATTTTGTTGCAAAATAGAATAATTTTTCGAAGAAAAGTAAAGAAAGAATTCTTGTGTGCTGCGTATGCGTTTTGATACCATTTGTTTTGATTTTATTACCACCAGTCAATATAAAATAGGGCAGGGCCTGGCCAGGCCCAGTAGGCTACGATATGCACAACATTTTCATTTGCCCAATTGCCACGCCGACGATGTTTTATTTTACACTTTCAAAAAACAGTTTCATTGAGGAATACATAAAGTTTTGTTCTAATATCCTTAATAATTATATGAATAAAACTAAAAAAAGTCAAAAAATGCCTGACCAGACCCAGGTTTACACTAAAGGGTTAATCAAACTTCGTCAATTTAAACAAATAAAAAATTGTTTTACATACAAAAAAAATGTTTACGTATACATAAGTATGTAATTTAACTTTGATATTTTCAAAACCGAAAACCGAACCGAAACCGACCGGTTTTGATAATTTTAAAACCGAAACCGCGGTTTAACATTTTAACGGTTTTTAGCAAACTCTACTTTAATCGCTGTTGGTCATAACAGGAGAACAATGTTTGTTGCTTGGTTGCAAGTTGTGGTGTCTTTAATTTGTCTTTTGTTTATTGGCTCTTATCTCGTCATTTATCTTTGGAGCTTTTTGTTGTTGTATTAGTAAGCTAGAGGTGGCAAGTAAAAATGATATACAAACTTGTTCTTGTTTTAATTTCATCTTTCCTTAACACATTGTTGTATAACAGATTTAAAATGTTTAACATAGCAGAGAGCTCGGGACACTCGTAAGACACTAAAATAAACTTGCAGAACTAAATATGCACTAGAACGGGTAAGAAGTAAAATTTGTAGGTGTGAATACTTGCAACAAACCTGTTAAAAAAAGTTAAAGTTTTTTCTTAATTTTTGTCTTTTAACTTTTGTTTTATTATCTCTTTTGCCCTTTTGATTTATATTTTCCTCGCCTTTTGTTTATGATCTTTTTGTTTCATACAAGAGGCTCTTTATTATGTATGAAACGCATGTTGGTATTATTTATGAAACCTTGTTAGTGGTTTAAAAATTATTATGCCCCAATAATCCTAAAAACAACAAATTTGTCGTCATGTTTCTTGGTTTTTTTTTGTTATTATTTATAGTTTATTGTTTTCGGATTTTACAAGAAAGGATACATAGATTAACTTAAGCAAAACAATTTTACGGGAGCACCATTCAAATTTGGTTTTTTGAAAATAAGTAAAAAATATTTTGAAAACAATCAAACCCTTTTTACTTACACCAAACTGAACTTGGTATGGTTAAACTTCTTACAATTTAAATCAAACATTTTTCTTTCTAAAAGCGCACTTGCATCAGCTCTGATAGAACCTTTCTTAATGCATTAATACTTCACTTAATTTGATCAAGCTTATTTTAAATTTTTACAAACTCAATCACTACACTAAGGTTGATCGCATTTTATACAAGTGTAGTGTGCACATAAAATTGCACCATGCATGTTTGTTAGTGGTGTCGTTTGTTTAGTTAGAAACTGAGGCAACGCGATTGACTATTAATTGGGTTAACAGTTTATCGTTGCAACAGGTGGTAGAACATAGAGCTCAAGTAAATTGATTTATCATCATATTAATTGTCATGCATTGTTCTACTTGTCACACACAAACAAACATGTATGAAACGACATATTTTAAGTTAATCTAGACCAAACATACGAATGTAGAATAAGTATAAGGGGAAATTGAGTAGAATTAAGAACCAATAGGAAATAAGATTAAGTAAAGTGATTAGTAAAGTCACTCAGAATTTGTAATTAAGATTTTAGATATAAGGCAACAATTTATGAAAATAAAGTATGAATCTTGTTTGAATAATTAAAGAACACAGACTTGTTTGTTTGAATAATTAAATCTTGTTTCGGAAAATAAAATCAAACTACACTTGTTTGTTTGAATAATTAAATCTTGTTCCGGAAAATAAAAACGAACTACACAAGTTTAATCAAAAAACTTTCTATAGAGTGATAAGTTTGAGTACGAATTTTTAAAAGCATTTACCTCACGTAATGTTATCTCTTAGACCACTCACCAACTAACACATATTATTAAACATAATTAAAAAAAAAAAAATACATGTCGATTACTTTTTTCGCTTAAAACTAATTTCTCTATTTAATCGACAAATTATGTACATATCGCTCATTTGCTGCAAGACCGGCATAACTCAAAAAAATCCATTTCGAGATAAACGCATTTAAAGTTATTGATTTGTTCTAACTACTACGAAAAAAAGAAGACATCCCTAACTCTAACTCCAAAATTTAATTTTTTGAGTTATGCCGGTCTTGCAGCAAATGAGCTATATGTATTTTTTATGCAAAAACAAAAAATGAGAACAACAACAGGGGAGTTTATGAAAAATTTTATGAAATTTAAAGGCCCAAATACACTGATCAAAATACTCATCAAGCATTGTGGTAGTATTAGTCAAATGTGTTTGTTTGTGTTACACCGACGATGCTGGATGGAAAATCAAAAAAATTAAATATGACGGGGAATATTATGTCCAGCACACGTACACGAGTGAATTCGCCTGCATTTGACAAGTATATGTAGCAGGGATGATAAATGACATTGTCTAAATTTTACTTAATTAAGAAAAATTGTACTAAAAATATTTTTTACTAGTTTCATTATTAAAATAACAAAAAATGTTCGAACATATGAACATTAAAATTCACTTGTACTATAATTTTATACATACTTACGTATTTGAAATACACATTTGGCAATTAACAAAAAAAAAAAAAAAAACATTAAGTTAATACGTAATAAGGAATTTAGACGATGCTATTTTATTTGGCTTTTTTAGAGTTGATAGTGGAACAGGGTATTTTTTTATATTCCTCTAACTCCCAATGGAGCATACGGCGCCAAAGTGCAACAGGGTATTAAAACGTTTAACCCAGTAATAAGCCCAAAATATATTGTCTTAGGGCCCTTATGCGGCCCCTACACGCTGTGACTGGTCGTACAATTGAGTTGAGCAGCACATGCTACAATTTTTTAACCAACTTTTCATTAAACTTTAAAAAACTATTTTAATAAAGTCAACATGAGTACCGATTTTTAAGCACTAGTAACGACAAATGAAGTGGCGTAAGAAGAGGAACAAGAAAAGAAAATAAATAATAGTTCGGTACTAAAATTGTGCATTGGAATTTCGTATTAGTTTTCTAAAATATTGTTTACTTCGCACTTCGAAAAACGAAAGAAAAAATCGCCATCACACGTTTGAAAGCTCAAATCAAATTGATTTTTTATTCAACCGATGACCAACCACACTTCTAACGTAACAAATGGTTGTACAACTTGATCGAATTGTGCAAAAAGTCGGAACATGTAGGGTCGCACTAAACCCCGTTTCACCATACTTTAACAAAGCAAGCTTTAAAGTTTTCGTTTATTTATAGCAACAAGATTCATAAGACTGTAGTTAATCTATTATCTGAATAATATTCGATGCAATATTTACAAAAAGGCGGTTTCTTCGCTTTGTTTTTATCATATTTTGTTACGAAAAAATCATTTCCATATTCGCCGACGAATGTTGTATAGATAGTACGCCTTTGGCAATTCTTATGATATTTGGAACTTTTTAAATTGTACTAAATATGTCATTGGAGTACTGCTGTTCTTTTGCTATGCAAATAGTACTGAAAAAAGTACAATGGTACTAACTTTATCATCCCTGATATGGGTAAATCCAAAGTGTTGAACGTGACAGTCGTACGCATCAAAAATGCAATAACATTTTAAGCAACAAATATTTTTACGTTCTCTTAACCCTTAAATTATAGCACTAAGAAAGCACTGTTGTCTTTGCTAAAGTTTATGGAGGGCGCGATTCTAGGTCAAAGATAATGACAAATGAAGTAGCGGTTCGAACGTGAAAAAAATAGAAGTAGTTTTTGTGGCCATGTATAAAAAGGCGCAGTTCAGTGATACTTGGCACAATTTTAAAGTCAAACTACTTTCAGAATTTTACATACGTAACAATGTAGCATTAGAATGTCTTTGGTTTGATTTCAAAATCTTCTGCATTTTTTTTTTTTTTTAAGCCAAAATCTGGGTCGATACGTGACATTTCGAACGTGAAATTTTTTCCATAAATTTTGAACTGAATAATAAACAAAATAAAAATTTACCGTTAATCCGAATAACATATTACTCTTTGAACTCTTTATTTAGGTTACAGACCATGTAAATTTGCAGTCTGATTGTTCATCTAAGTGAATTTTATAAAATTTGTAAAATATAAATATTTCTCTATAACAATATCGTAAAATAATCAATGTAGCCCTTAAGAAACAAATTATACCGCATTTAAGCGGTATCAGTATTAACAACGCCATCGGTTGATAACCTTGATCTAATAATAATAATAAATGTAAACAAATACCAGGGAGTAAAATATGTACAGATTTTTGTCAATCTCAAACATTTCATCTTTCCTACAAGGCTTGTTTTTTACTTAACAATTTTCCTACTTTTAATTTCTTTCATTTCATTTTGCCACATTAAGCAGCAACTAAAAATTCTGCAACAAAACTAGATAAAAGGAAAAACTTTTCAAAACAAATTACACTAATTTGTGTAATTTGCTCAAATATCCTTAATATACTAATTAAGTGATTGCGCTTTAAAGCCTCTTAAGTTCGGCCAGAATACTTGGTGCAAAAGGACATTAAATAAAGCAAATAATGCAGGTATTTTTATTTTAACTATTTTTTGTATTTTACATTGCTCTGTTTCATTACTTTTTGGGTAAAGTTCGTGAAAATGAGAGCAAGCATAAATTTCTCTTATAAAGAGACAAAATTACACAAAAGTACGGGAACAGAAAAAACCGTATTTTAAGCACAAAATAAAAAGTCATTGTTTTGACAGTCCTTACAAAACGATAAAAGTTTATGCCAATTTTGAAAAATTGTATATTGTCTGTAGAAATAAATTAATGGCCTGTTCGTCGATAGCGAATGAAGACTTCGTTCGCTTAACTAACATGCAAAACAAAAACAACATTTTATAATTTGTTTTTGTTTTAAATGTAATTTAAGCGAACGAAGACTTCATTCGCTATCGACGAACAGGCCATAATTTTACCAAAAATTTAACAAAACAAACACTTTTACAAAAACTAACATTAAGTTTTCCTAATATTTCAACATAAAACTTTACCCAGCGGTAACTAGAATGAGTAAAGAGGCCTAACAGAAGGCCTTATTTAGCAGTCACAAGCAGTCAGATGCCCTTCTCGCCGCATTCCATACTTATTTATTTTTTACACAGGTTGTCATTGGGCGCAAGGCCTTCCACACTTCCTTTAAAAACAACTTCGATCCCTTCCCAAAGAAGGGAGTAAGGAAGGTCACTAAAAATAAAAAGTAAATCAAACTGAACACCTTCCTTTCTCCCTTCTCAAAGAAGGGAGTAGCGAATGTGTACTGAATATTTCAGAAGGTCTTTTAAAAAGAAGTTTATACCTTCTAGAAGGCATGCTTCTGAAGGCAGGATATCATGCTAAGCGAATCTTTTAGAAAGGAGTATAGATGCCTTCAAAAAGGCCTGCCACTTGCGGTCCTTTCAATATTTACCGCTGGGTATATTTAAGTACATTATTTTACGCCACAACACTTTTTCCAAAATTTGGTACGTGATTTTTTTACTTTGCATTCATTGCTTTGTTTATGTTTTACAGCTGTTTGACAATTTACACAATTTGCACGAAGAAAAAGTCTGGGCTTATTCGTGCAAGAAGAAGAAGAATTTTATTCTCTCAAATCCGCTCTCATTTACACAAATTAAAAGTACGGGAACGCTTTTCGTGCAAATTGGGATCCCGAGGGATCCCAAAGTAGAGTTAAGAAACAGAGCTAATAAAGTGAAGATCATAAGACAGTAGGTTTTTGGCGTTATATTTTAAGAACATTAAAAAAATGTCGCTATATATTTTTTTGGACCATAAATGATTTCATTTGTAATGGAATATTTGAAATTTAATGATTTTAAAATCTGATTTTGTGATCTTGTAGGGTTATCTGCTTAATCATATAATTTTTTTCATATTTATTTATTCATTAAAACTGATTTATGATTAATTAACCGCTTTTAAGCAAAAATTGCTAAAGTTGTATGCATAAAGGAAAAATAGTCTAATAAACCTTAAATAACCCGTTCATAAAGTAAGAAAATAAATTGTTGTATTAACCCTTCTTTAAACAAAAAATAAAATGACATTTTTATAAGTGTTTGCATTTTATGATATTATTTTTGTGAAATATGTTTGAAAATAAGGAAAAAAAAATGTTTTATTTATTAATACGTACATGTTAAATGCATTTTGGCAAATTTTTTTTATCGTGGACAACCAATTTAAGGTTATATTGTGAATTATTTTAAACAAATTTTAAATGATATAAATAATTTTTTTTAGGGGCAAATGCAGATATTCACCCCTATCGTGAATAACAAGTGGAATTTTTGTTCCCATGAAATTTTCATTCCCCTCGAAGGGAAAAAAGCAATCGTGAATCTCATGTGAAAAATTTTTCTCGCTATCAGTTCCAGTGAATGTAAAAAAAGAAGAAAGATAAAAAAAAAATTAAAATCAATAAAATTTTTGTTCAAAAATATAAAGTATATATTTTAAAGAAAAGTTTAAATAATAAAGCAAAATATTTAGTATTGAAGGGATAGTTTAATTACAACGTTAGTTTTTTGCACTTTTTAAATTTTATGTTGTAAAATATTTTCCAAAATGCTGCCACCAAGTCTATCGGCAGCTTCACAAATCCGCAGCCAATCGACCTATTGTTTTGCATTTTGTTGAGCAATATATCGGTTTGTGCCTTATTAACTTTATTAACACTTAATATTTGATTTATTGGAGGAACTACTCACTTACATGTTCTGTTCCCTAGCAAAAATAAAGTGAGAAAATCTAAGGGAAATGTGAACAAATTACAAGGGAAAAAACTTTTCACGATAAGGGGAATTTTTTCCCGTGAACAATTTTTCAAGTTATTATTCTGCTTTGAATTGCCTTTTTTCATGGGAGTTGTTCATCATCGCAAGTATGTGAAAAGGGGCAAAATGACGAGGGAAAAATTATTCACGATAAGGGTGATTAGCTTTTATTATTTATAAAGTTATTGCAATAAGTTGTTTTGTTGTTCAAAAATATAAAAAAAAAAAATAGAATAAACAAATCATAATAATAGTGATTTTGATAAAAAGTAATCAAACTTTTTATTCGAATACTTTTTTATCATATACGTATTGGGGTACTCATTCGGTTAACCGTTAATCGGTTAACCGATTAATTACTACCCGATTAGCTGATCGGTTAATTTAAAATTGCCTTTTTTCGATTAACGATTAAACCGGTTAGTTTCAGTCGATTAACCGATTAACCGTTGTAACAAAAATTATAATTTTTAGTAGTATAAAACCTTATTTTTTGTATTTAAAATAATGGGTGAGTTCCAAAACGTCGGTTGCAAAGCACCTCGCTCTTTTAAATACATTCTACAGTGCAACGATGAACAATTTTACAACGTTATCCGTACCAAAAGTTGCCAATGTGCACCAAAAGTTGTGTTTAGAATTATTTTTTTATACAGTACAAAAACAGAAATTAAGGAATTCGGAAATGAACGTTTTTTCGATAGTAGCGCAACAACAGAATTAACCCAAACAATTAAAAGTGTTAAACATTTTACAAATAAAACAGGATTTAAATGGTATAATGGAAGATGTTTTAGGTTAAGAGAAATCCAGAAAAAAACTGAGAATTTAGATATTCTGTATTATGGGTTGCTTTCGATTTCTCCAACATCTACGATAAGTGAAAGAAATTTTTCCAAGTCAAAATTTATCAAAACTAAAGAAAGGAGTCGCTTAAATCAAATACATTTTAACCAAATTATTTATCTAAAAGATTTTTTTATAAGATCTTCTTAAACTATTTAAATTACTAATAAAATGATCTCACAGTTTATTTTTTAATAAATACATAATCGGCCTTGTAATGTAAAATAAATATTTTTATCAGTTTTAAACACAAGATAGAATTAAAAACCTTTTTTGATTTCAATTTCACGTGCTTTCGATTTACAAAACGTGGCCGAATATGTATTAATTAAAAAAATATGTATTACAGACTTATGAATTATTTTTTTTTTTGTTTGTTTTAGTTCACGTATTGTTATGTCATTGTTTTTTTAACTAATAACTGCAAATAATATATAATTTTTCATTTTTATTCATTGAAATTACCTTATTTATAAAAAATACTTTATTAATCGGTTAACCGATTAATAGCAAAATTAACCGATTATTAATCGATTAAACAAAAACCCCGGTTAATTAATCGAGCGATTAACCGATTAAATCAAAAGCCCGGTTAAATGAATACCCTAATACGTATTTAAAAAAAGGTTCAAACAAAAATTTTAAAGATACCTTTCGGCAACATTTTGTTTAGAAACTAAAATGATATGTATTTTTATTGGAAAGGAATATTTTTTAAGGTCTGAAATTAACCCTTAAATGCGCAACGTCTTGTATCTTAATGAAAAAAATATATTGAACGTAAATAATAAAAAAAATTAAAACTGCGTTTTAATTTTTTAAATTTTTTGTTTGGTTGTAGTTTTATTAAGGAAAAACTGGTTGTATCTTATGAGATACACTGCGCACTCCACACACAAAGAGAAGCGCATAAACAATGAAAGGATTTTTTTAAGTGCAGTTTATTTTTAATATGAATAAAATTAAAAATTACTGTGATTGTATTTAATATAATTCAAATTCATTTAGTTAAATTTAAATTAACAAAACTAGGACCACGAGGGGAGTTAGGGGGCAATTTCTGCCTCTCCGAAACTATCAAACAGAATTAATTCAAATTTAAAACATAGATAGATCCCTACTTATATGTATACATTAGGTATACATTATGTAAGAAATAGGATCACGAGGAAGGTAGGGGGAAATATCTGCCTCTCCAAAACTATCTAACAGATTCGAATGAAATTTAAATCAAATAGATCCCTATTTAGATAGCCACATAAGCTATGAATGTTTTACAAAAAAGGACTACAAGAAGGGGGAACGTAGTAGCAGACGCCAGGTATCCGCTAGTTCTAAATACATCTTATATCTTAAAGATTATAACAATGCCACTGACCTATCATTATTATTTGACCAATAGTCTCTAGAGTTATGTAGGTTGAAATATCTCATATTATGTAAAATACCAATTATCATTCGCAATTCTACAACATTAAAGGAACATTTTTCATAGCAAATCGCAAAGTTTCCTCAATTATATAATTTTTAAATCTCTCAGGTAATTAGTAACGACAAGCCTGATACGGAGTAACTAATGATTTGATAACATCAGGCAGAGAGCTATCGCCCTTTAACTCTACTTCCTGACGAATTGCGAATTGCATATTACCCCGTTTTTTTTAGATATTTTTTTCATTTGCAGCAGCTTTTGGATCAAGTAAAACATTTTGAAATTTTAAGGAAAGTAAATCAAATGACTTTGTACTTGATGGTAAGTCCTGTGAGTGAATTGAGCGCTGATTAGCTGCCGACTCTTGTAAGCTCGCAGTTGAGGAACTGGATGCAGTAGGACTTGATAATAAACTATTTCTAGAAACGCGGGATAGGACGAAGGTATCCGTGCTCAAATTTGGTACTAGGGTATTTGAGGTACAAAATTGTACGTGGACAGGATATAGAAGGGTACTAGCCTTAGCAGGTACTGCAGCTACGGGAAAATGTATTGGGCTTGAGAACAGATTATCATCGTTCATAAATGCAATAAACGATTCATGAACTGACTCTAACGATATTTTCCGATCCTTTCTCCGGATCAAAGTCATTATCAATCAGGACAACATATTAATTTTAAGAGGAAACTATTTTTGCAATTTAAATTTCATCGTCACTATTTTTATCAGTGCAGTCATAAGGAAATTCTGCGGTGTTTCAAGAAATTTTACATATTTTATCATTTGTCATTTTGGATCTACCAATACGTCTGAACGCATTCATATTCATATCGTTACCTAAAACGCAAAAGGCCCTAACTAACCATAAAGTAAAGATCGACTTTTTCATTGATTCTGATGTTTTGCATCAACACAAATGTCTACAAAACTTTTTACTATCTTTCGACCAAAATTTGCAATTGTATTAGCAAAAAATAAAAGGCCCTAATAACAAAAGATTATATGGTAAACACTAAAAGGCCTAACAAAGAGTTTCCATAATGTGCATCATTGTCAATTGTTGAAGCACTGGTAGGTTTTACAAGAAAAATAGAAGACAAATAAATTATTAATAGTTTCAGGCAATACTTATCCTGTAAAATTTTCAAAATGTTAGATAGGGCCTTTTGCATTTAAGGTGACGATATTTGTAATTATAATTAGAATAAAAAAATTTAAGTAGCGAGCGAAAAGAACTTATGTCAAATGACTAAACAAGAAGAACACACAATACTAACAGTCTACATAAAACAATAACAGCCAACATTCCTAATTTGTGTGGAATGCGCAATGTGTCTTTTAAGATACAACCACTATATACGACTTTTAGACGAAAGTATAAATCAGACCGCATTGAAAATTTCTGTATGGTTTAAGAACACTATTTCAATCAACATATATTTTTCTGGAGTAAATTCGTGAACAAAATAATGCAAATAAAATTGGGTAAAAATTAGCTTCATTTATAAAAGTACGAATTTTGAAATTTTGAATCTACGGCTCTGTATTTTTCAGAAACGATCCATTTTTGATAAAAAATTTAATCCAGCATAAAAGAAAAAAGTGTTGTTAGTGGTAATCAGCAAAATTTGTTTAGTTTTTTTAATAATTGTGCAAATAGCAGCAGTTTTATTGGTTGTATCTTTAGGTTAAAAAAAAAAATAAACAACAAGAAAGGTTAAGAAAGTTGCCATACTTAAACACAAAATCGCTACAAACAGTTAATAGTAAAAAAGCTGTTTATGTACGGTTATGATTAAATGTTTTTATAAGAGGCTTATGAGACAAACAGCGTTTGATACTAATTACTAGGAAAACCAGAAATATGCTATAAAAAATGCGTTTTATGCGCATTAAATATGCAGTATAAACTGGAAAATATGCCCTGAAAAATGTTAAAAATATGCCCTAACAAATCAAAAATTTCTTATTTTAAGACAAAATATTCAACAATTTAAAAACAAAATTTAAAAAAAAAACCTAAAAATATTATCTTTTAAGCCCATATTAGGTTAAAATTCATATAAGAGATGCTTGCGCCGAACATTATCTAGATATTAACATCCATATCAGTTTTTGTCTTAAAAGGATTTTAGGTACGGTCGCTAAATTGTTAACAAATGTTAATAGATAAAGGAAGTGATGGGAGCTTAGGCAAATAATTTAATTTGCAGTAAAATATTTTTGGGGCGAATTTAATTTAAATACCATCATAATTAGATGGCTTACTCACCCAAAGAGTCTTATTTGGAAAGAAGTTTAAATAGGGGAATATGTGAAATTATAGACCATTTATACAGTCCTCGTCCATATTTGATCAAATTATCTACAAAATCGGAACTTGTACTTTGCGCATTAACATGGGCAGACAACCAGCCATACGGGCGGTTGGACATCGTTAGATCACTTTAAAAAGTAATTCTAAGTCGATCGCTATCAGAGAACTGCTTTTTGCGACTGCAAAAAAATCGCATTAAATGAACACCAACAAATACACTCGCTTGCGCTTATACAATCAAACTTGCGCAACAATGATTGTTTTGGTAAAGAAAAAAAAAAAAAAACAAAGTAGCCAGAAATCCAGCAATCATTACTCATGTAGCCTTCAGCCTTCAGTACAAAAAAAAAAACAAAATTGAAGAAAAACAACAACAAAAATTTCCATAGAAATAGAAGCCAATGTATTGTTGTTGTTTTAGTTGTTATTGCTATTAATGTTAATGTAACAAAGCGACTCGTACTCATACCAATTCAGTTCGTCGTTGGCTTATCGAGTGGACAATGACTACTTGAATGCAAAACTTTGGGTATTTGTGTTGTTGCGTGCGCAACAATAAAAAGCTTACACATGCACAAATCAAATGTGTACAAAACTAATTCAAAATTACCAACGTTGAACTTTGTTTTCAGGCATAGGGTTAATGTAAATTTTAGCGTATGAATAAATCAAGAAAAATAGTGATTTTGCAGTTCTCTGATCGGTATACTAAAAGATTGGTCTACATTTCTATGTGTTCGCATAACATTTATCCTTAATGTCAACATGCTTTGTCTTACAATTTGAGAGAGTAAAAATTAAATGTAGATTGCGAAATTTCGAAAAGAAATTTTATTTTCTGCGAAAGCTCCTATAAGCATCTAAAAAAATTTAACACGTGTTAATATATGCCTTAAAAAGGCAAAACATGCGCTATAAACTTAAAATATGCTGCAAAAATGTTCGTTTAACTAAATTAGGCATTAAAATGTTGCAAACGGTAAAATATGCAAAAATATGCACTTAAAAATCGATGCTCTAAAACGGATAAATATATTGTTTGTGCCTTCATTGGTCGCACAAGGAAAAACATGCAGTTGCATATTTATGGTTTCCCTGGTTATTACATACTTTAAGCTTAAAATAAGAACGTTTTATGAATATGGCCGTTAGTCTTTATATTTAAAATTTTATTTTACATTAATCGAAAGTTATTGTACTTATTTTTGAATCAAAATGAATTAACCCTTAGATGTCATATATGTTCTGGCCAGATCATATTTGTCTTTCATAGGCATATATTTTTTTTTTGTAGCAAAAGTTTAAAGAAACGAAGGCTATTAATTCTACAAGTAAGTTGTCCTGAATAAAACAAATTTGGAATCATTTGGATCACATTTAGGGCTCAAAAACCCTCCCTCAAGAAAACGTTCGCTAAGTGCATCTAATGGTCTGGTTGGACCACAGGTACCTTTAAAGTACATTACAGGGCCAAAATACTAACTCGCAATCCCAACATGTACAAGCGGTACCATACCCGACAAGTTCATTTTATTATCGTCCGTTGTGCGTTATTTGTAAAACCACAATCAAAGCTCAGAGAAAAACCTTCAATATGGCCGAGAGACAAAAAAGTCTATTTGCAATGATTGTTTAACAGAAGAATTTCAATATTTTTCAATTATATTAAAAAAGGTTGTATTTTTTTAAATTAACACAAATTAGGTACAAAATTTTGTTTAGTTGACTTATTTGGCTGGGGTTTTCAATCGTGGTCTGGCCAGACCATGTTGTGCACTTAGTGGTACTAAAGTTATACAACATTGAAGGGTTAAGCAGAACTGAAAATATTCGCATTTAATCAATTACTTTTAATTTATTTTATCTAAATAAGCAAGCTACTGATTAAGAAGATAAGTTAGCAATATTTAATATTTTTCATCATATTATGTTCGAAAATAACCATAATTTGCATAAAATAACATATTATAATGCTCTGTTAAGTTTGGCGTTCATGGCCGAGCATTTAATTTAAACAATAAATGATTAACGCGGTGGTTTATTTTGTATTTTATGGTAAGTCTTCATTGATTCATGGTTTTTGTGTTACAACCTAAAAACAATTGTATTAATGTGTCATATATACTTATAATTATAATTATGGTGATATTTTAAACTAAAAGAATTTGAGGGTAAGTGAAAATACATAATGACTAGTCGCCAATAATGTAATGCGATCCAACGACGGTGTTAAATAAATGTGCATACCTAAAATGCATTGTTCGTTGACATTAAGTATTGGAACCAAAAGTAGGTCAGTCATTGACTTTAAATGTTTTAGTTTAAAATATTATTATTATTAGTCATTCATTTGTTATTTTCACTACACCTCCCCTTTTGAATAGAAAGGTCTTATGGAGATCATTGATCAATTGATGTCGATAAGAACTTTCTTTGTAAAGGTTATAGTATTTGTATAATATTTGAAATATTTTCACTAAATATAATTAATAACATTAATTTTTCCGTAACATAAAAATGTTCTCTTTTTTCACATAAATTTAGTTCAAATTAGTATTGTATGAATTTCTAAGGGCCATTATTACAACTTGAAGTTAGCTAAAGTTAAGATTAAATTGACAGATAATAATGTGTTACCTGTCAAAAAGCGTCTGTTAACTGTCGGATAACAGCTAACGCCAAGTTATAATAATGGCCCTAAATGCTATTGCTAAATATAGAAAATCACTAAAATTATTTATTAAAAATCTTTATGTTTTGCTTATTAATTTTTTGATTTTTTCCCTTTATGTTTACAAATACATTGTTTTTATCATCAATATCAATAACTTTAAAAGGCCCTTTGTAAATTGGTTCTAATTTGTGTGCTGTGTGATTTTTAATGAATATTTCTTGACCTATTGTAATTTTAGTGTTGTTTGTGTTTTTATCATGTGAATATTTTTGGTAATGTTTCATTTTGTCAATTAAGTGTTGTGCCCTATTTAATGCTGTTTGTAGACGGAATTTTACTTCCTTTGTATAGTCATCAAAATTATATATGGTATCTATTTTATCGGTTTGTGTCAGTGGATTATAATTTGGTAGGTTTGGAAAAATTAATTCAAACGGGCTGTATCCATGAACAGTTGAGGGTGTAGTATTAAATGTATACGCAAAATACTTTATCAATTCATCCCAATCGCTCCCGGATGCGTGAATGTATGAGCGTATGAACTTATTAAAGGTGCGATGTGATCTTTCAACTGTTCCTACTGTTTGATGGTGGTAAGGTGCTGATGTTGCTTTTTCTATTTTCAAAAGTGTAAGAAGTTCCACAAGAACTAGATTATTGTATTCGGTACCCATGTCACTAAGTATTTTATTCATCGGTCCATAAATTAATATAAAATGCTCCAGTAATGCTTTAGCTATGGTTTTTGCGTTTTTATTAGGTACTGGCATTGCTACTAAATATTTAGTAAGATCGCATATTATGGTAACAATGTATTGATTACCATTTTCTGATACAGGAAGGGGTCCTCCCGTATCTACTATTACAGTTTCAAAGGGTTTCTGCGGTGTTGGGGCTAAAATCATTTCTGGTTTTATGTATTTCGTTGTTTTATTGGTTTGACATTGAACACATTTTCTTACGTATTGTTTCACATCCTTAGTGATATTTTTCCAATAATAATATTGTCTAAGCTTCTTAAGTAATCTAGTTGTTCCAGGATGTCCTCCAAAAAGAGGGTTATCATGGAATTTTTCTAATAAATATTTTTGTTCATCTTTGTTGGTTATTATGCATATTTTGGGTGTTAGCGCTATTTGTAATCTGTTAACATGTTGGTTGGCTTTTTGTTTAAATTGTTCAATTCATACGAGGCCAAATAAATTATAATTTAAATTTATTTGTATGTTATTCAAATTTCTACTTATTGCTTCTTTTTCAAGAATTGGAAAAAAATGATCTAGATCGATACGGTAACTACTATCTATAGTTTTTTCTGTGCTCATCAAATTTGATTTATTTTTTTTTTTTCAATTTAACTAGATTTTTTATTTATTGGCAATTGAAATAATTAAACCCCATTGTGCATTTTATAAGTACACCTCAGTCAAGTTTAAATCATTTCTGTTTATTCATACATTTGATTGACCACAATTTTTGTTGTTGTGCGTTTGGTTGTATACAGAAAATACATTGTAAGGCCAACATCATGGCGCACATGGATGCTAAGACGAAAGTTTAGGCAACGATGGCAGCACATGGACGAATCATGAACAGTCTACACGAGTAGAATTCATGTGCGACATGCTGTTCTTACCAAGTTGATAGATGAAGGAGACGGGTAGTAAAGCAAAGAAGAACACAGTTAAAACAAAAATTGGCTCGAAGCTTAAAGCCAATTACCTTCATTTATATTTATTATGAACAGAAATAAATGAAGTGCTAACTTTTTCTTTAAAGTTGGAGAAAAAAGGAAAATAAAACTTTTAGTCTGGTTTTCTTTTTCTTCTATATTTTTTTTTAGCAATAGAATAAGAAAAGATGATTTTCCTTTAATCATTGTTTTGTGAGCCAAAGCTAAATATAAATGTACTAAATAGATTTTTTAAAAATGGGGAAAAAATAAGAAAAAAGACAAATATAATCAAGAAATTCCTTAAATGATTGTTTGTTGAATTGGAATTTTGATTATTACAAACTTGAAATTTTTCTTGCAGTAAAATCAAGACCTGATTTTGGACACTCAATTACTTTTTGCAATTGTAACTGCAATAACTTAAACTTTTATTGCATGTAATTTCAATTACAACATTCAATTAAATTACTGGTAATTAAAATACTTAAGGAAGTGTAGTTATAGTTAATGTTTAATTATAGCTTCTTTACATTAAAAAATCCATTACAATCATTGTTATTTGTAAGTTAAAAAGGTCAGTTAGTGGTACATATTTGAATAAAAAACAAGTTAGAGTGCTATATTCGGCTGTGCCGAATCTTTGATACCCTCCACCGACAATTCGAATGTTTTAGAACTAATATCTTTATGATGTCTATTTATTATTATAATCTTTGTAAAAACAGACATCTGCATTAAAATTTGTTGCGGTTTAGACCTATATAAAATTATTGATCGACAATCAGAATCAATTTTAAAAAGTTTGAGTAGAATATCAGTTTAAGATGAACTTAAATGATTTTTAAGAGAACAAATTATATAAAAGCCATGGTAAGCTATGAACCAATCATCCCAAATTCTGCAGAACGATTTCTGGTATTAAAAAACATAAATTTCAATACAGCGGTGCAATTAGTTTAAGCGTTTGCAGTAAATTTCAAAAGGCTGCTAAAATGGAATATAATGAAAATTATGGACCGTATATCACAAAATTGCATAAAATTTTTTCTGGCCATATGAAGCTAAACTGGAAGAAAGTTTACCGCGTATTTAATTATTTTACCAGAGTGGGCTTTATATGAGGCCTATGGTAAGCTATGCACCGATCTTCACCAAATTTAACAGTGTCATTTCTAGTTCTTTAAAACTGTGATGTATCAAATTTTGTTATGATAGCGTTATTTTTTACGTTTTTAGGCGTACTAAGCTGATTTCCGGGAGTAAGGTTTATATGGGGCCTAGGGTAAATTATGAACTGATCTTTACGAAATTTCACAGTCTTATTTCTAGTCCTGTAAAACTTATATGTTCCAAATTTTGTTATGATAGCATTATTTTTTACGTATTTAGGTTTACTAAGCTGTTTTCCGGGAGTAAGGTTTATATGGGGCCTATGGTAAATGATGGACCGTTCTTCACAAAATTTTAAAGTATTATTTCTCGTTCAATAAAACTGTGATGTACCAAATTTTGTTATGATAGCATTCTTTTTTACGTTTTTAGGCGTACTAAGCTGTTTTCCGGGAGTAAGGTTTATATGGGGCCTATGGTAAATTATGGACCGATCTTCACGAAATTTCACAGTCTTATTTTTAGTTCCAAAAAATTTTGATGTACCAAATTTTGTTATGATAGCATTATTTTTTACGGATTTAGGCGTACTAAACTGTTTTCTGGAAGAAGGTTTTATATGGGGCCTATGGTAAATCATGGACCGATCTTCACGAAACTTAACAGTTTCATTTCTAGTCCTATTTAACTGTGACGTGCCAAAATTTGTTATGATGGCATTGTTAGTTAGGGTTTTAGGCTTACTATACTGTTTTCCGGGAGTAGGGCTTATATGGGGCCTAGGGTTAATCATGGACGGATCTTCAAGATATTTTACAGCGTGATTTCCAGTTAAATAAAACGAACTGTTGCGAAATCTTATATCATTCTGTGCATTTTTCCACCATTTATGTTAGTTTTTGTCCTATTGGACCGATTTTGCTGGATTTCAATCCCAAACTGCTTAGGATAACTACAAGCAATTTGACACCAAGTTTGCTTATTTCTTTTGAGTTTTTCGAAAGTGAGCGTGTTTTCAACAGACGGACAGACGGACAGACAGACGGACATGGCTAAATCGACTTAAAATTACTCAAGGACCCAGAATATATATACTTTATAGGGTCTGAGATGAATAATAAAAAAGTTTCACACGGAATGACAAACTTAATATACCCTCTTCACAACTAATTGTGGTGGAGGGTATAAAAAAATAAGTAATTGAAAAAAACACTGAAAATTATTTGTAATTGTAAATTGTAAAGTGCAATTAAAAAACCCATAAACAATTACTGATTATTGTGATCATTACATTTATTGGTAATTGTAATTAAAAACGTTAGTTGCAATAACTTGTAACTGCAACTGACAAAACAACTGGTAATTGTTAAGCTATGTAAAAAAAAAAAAAATTAATTAATGTTTTAAATTACAAAAACTTGCAATATGTAATTGAACATATTCAGTTGTGGCGTAATCGTCGATTTCGAATTAAAAACAAAGTTTCACGCTTTTGGCCTGTTGGTGCAGCATTTCGATATATAAAAATATGTATTCTTTACAGAAAATGTTACGGAAAATATTAACCCTATTACTCCCTTAATCGTTGAAAACAGCCCTAAGAAGGGCGAGGCTCGGGATAAAATATTCTACAAAAATATTGCCCATGCAATTTTACTACATATGTCAGAACACACCAATGCCCAAAACTCAACACAAACAGCTTTTTGCTTTAAAAATATTTCGTCCTGCTATACTTTTTGATTTTAACTTTCACCTTATCTGTAAGACTCACCTGTTCCGCCCTAGGGGCAAGTTTCACATGGCACTCTTGTCCACTACTATAACTGACTATATACAATTTTGAAAAAAGTATTGTATGGATATTCTTAATATGTGAAGATATTACATCAGGGATGATAACTGAGAAAACCAATATCGTACCAACGAACTTTTACCTGGCGTTTACATTTGCCAGTACTGGCAAGACAGTAGCAGTACATGCAAACCTTTTCTCTAATACCTGCACACTTTTCCAACTGTCTTGTCTACTGTCTAGCAAATTTTGCAGACATTTGCTAACAGTAATTTGAAGTTTTGTTAGCAAAAGGGGGAAAAAATCAAAATGTAAAAAAAAAAAATTAAACATATGGGCATTTCCAGCGAAAAGTCTACTTTTTGTAACGTAAAGCCAAAAGTATTTTGAATTGTTTCTTAACTAGCTCTACATTTAGTAACAAATTGGATAACGATTGAACAACATTGTCCGAAAATACCACCTTATTTGTAATCTGTCGTCACATTAAAAAAAGTAGACTTTTCGCTGAAAATGCCCATATTAACCTTAAAACAAGCAAAGATTTTTAAATTTTATTGCTTGAAAAATAAATCTGTATTAGTCCAAAGCTTACTAAAAAAGGTTTTATACAAAACGGCTTGCTCAATTCGCAGTCTTAGTCTGGGTTCACACTATGAAAGTTTTCTTTCAGAAAGTGTAAGCTTATTGGTGAGAGGGGAGAGAATAGCAGCATGGTCTCTTCCACTCTCACCCATAAGCTCAGACTTTCTGAAAGAAAACTTTCATAATGTGATCCCAGACTTATTCAGTTTTGTAATGCAAGTCAAAGTCCACTTCCGTTTTTTTAACGTCACGCCAGCGCAGATTTTTGCTTATATCTGAAAATCCTTAGCTTCGATTACTGTAATTTTTTTTTCAGAATGCCGTGCTACTTCATTTAGTTTTTTTACGTTTTGTGTTACAAATATCACGACACGTCAAAATGAAAATGCCCATATTTTGCTTTAATTTTTTATATTTTAGTTAAGTTTTATAGTTATTCACACAATATAGTATTTTTTTAAATTTGTTTAGTTTATACAAAATGCGTTTAGCTGGACTTGAACAGCAACATTCACGTATGACTTATTTTTAAAAGTGAACTGTCTTAACTACTGTCTAGATGCTAACGTCACGAAGACATTTAGTAGTGTTTTTGGCAACTTATATGTATTTTCTTACTGTCTTGCCAGTACTGTCAAATGTTAACGCTGTGTTCAAATCGTACTTTTTCGGCCCCAATAGTACTAAATCATTTTTTTATACATTTTTTTATTTTATTTTTAAAAACAAAAATTTAATACATATAACAAAAACAAAAGGTACCTAAATTGCATCTGTATATGTAAAGAATAGATAGCAAAAAATACATGATCATTAATTATATGTACATAATAAGAGGGTGGGTAAAATTTTTTCGCTTCAACAGCACATCGCGTTTCTTGTTCTATAAGTCATTCCAAGAAACTTTGCCAAGGAAACCATAGGTCTAAAATTAAGTTCGGTCCCCAGATTTTTCAAAATAGTTAGTTTTCCAAAATATTCAAGATTAGGGGCAAACAAATTGTATTCGATCTAGCCAGACCTGTGTCATACGGTTTTAGGGTCGAGAAATACATTTATTTTTATTTTTGATTGAGTATTTTCATTCACTTTTTAATATTTATCGTCTTTTTTGCGGAAAATTTACGAATATTTCTCAGTATGCAATCTCGAATTTTAAACGAAAATAAAATTTTTAAGCGTTCTAAAAATATGTGCATATGAGCATCTTCGGATTGCATTTCCAAATTAATTGTGTTTGCAATTTTCAATATGTACTGCAGAAACAGGACAGGAGTAGAAAGTCCGAATATAATAAAATTTAATTTAGCGCTTGTAAAATGCCCTTCAAAATAATTCGGAGTAAAATAACAATGGAGTGGGTTCCCACTGTTCCAAAATTCTGTTGATTACTTTTTGACGTGACAACCATCAGAAGTGGTTTTCTATATATTTTTAAAACTTGTCAATACCATCAGAAAATGCACGCTTCTATGCTGCCGACGATACTAAATTTAGAATGTGGCATAAGCAATCGTTCAATGAACAAGTGCAAAAAACTATTCACACTAGCGGAGTTCAGTGTTTGGGGCTAATGGTCTTGCAAAAGAGAAAATTAAAAATATCATAGCTGTTTTGTTAAATCCAACAACAAAAAATAGAGTTTCCCTTAGATTTCATAAAAAAGTTACGACATTTTGTATTTTCGCAAGACTTATGGTGTTTTCTTTTCTGACAATAATGTTCAATATATGCTTGCTACCATTCGTGCGGGTTTTTGTTCTATTCTAAAAATATATGCAAAAATGTGAGAAGTTGTCGTTTTCCTTTCTAGACATGTTGCAACAATAAATGGCAAATTTGTTCCATTTCTTACTCGCAGTTATAACTGAGTGTGCGATAATACCCTTTTTTGCATATGCGTAAAGTACTTTTTTATGCAAGCAAGTATTTTTTTTTTTATTAAGGCTTTTTTTTTCTTTTTTCTTTTTAGTTAATTTGCGATTGATATAAAAACTTTTTGTTTTTCGTTTGTTTTACTTTTATTATATTTTTTTTGGTCGCAAAATTTTTAACAACAGCTGACATTAATCATTGAAAATCAGTGCTGTTAACGCTTTCAACATTTTTTTATTTTATGTTGAAAATTGCTACAAGCGTGGTGGATATCGCTTTTAGTACAAACTTTGCATTCAATATTTAACACGCTAAATACACATTAGTGTTGAGTGTAAAACGTAGCTATTATTTTGTTCCATTGTAATTTAGAAAAATGTATCACTTTGTAATGGTTCGTGTAACCTAATAAATATATTTTACACAACTATAATGCATCATTATTTTTTAGAAAAGAAAACACCATTACCAAACAATAAGCTCCGCTTATATTCATTGGACAGTAAATACGAGTTGCCATTTTATATCAATTATAAATATGTAGGTTGGAAAAATTTGGAAATAGTACCAAATGAGTCACGGGGGTACAAGCGTACTTTTTTAGTTTTGAATCGTTCCAAAAAAAAAAACAAGTTAGAAGGTATAGTCGGTCAAGCCCGGCCATATGATACCCTACACCACAGTATTTAAAAACACATCATGCTTATGTGTCCATATAAATATGGATTTATCTATGTTTATAAACTTCATGAAAATCGGTTTGAAAGTTAGTGAGAGGCAGAAATTGCCCCCTGCCTCGCCTTGTGGTGCTATTTTTTAAAAACTGTATAGCTTATGTGTCCCTATATATATGGATCTATCTATGGTTTAAATTTCATTAAAATCGGTTTGAGAGGCAGAAATTGCCCCTATCTCCCCTCGTGGTCCGATTTTTTTAAAAATGTATACATTTTGTGTCCATATAGATATGGTTCTATCTATGTTTGAAATTTCATTAAAATCGGTTTGATAGTTTCTGAGAGGAAGAAATTTCCACCTATCTCCTACGATTCGGTCCATTTTCAATAGGCATGGTCCTTGTGCCAATAAAAACATATTACCCAACTTTTATCAAATTATCTCCAAAATTGCGACCTGTACTTTGCGTACAAGGTTATATGGACAGCCGGCCAGCGAGCCTGCCAGACGGACGGACATCGTTAGTTCGACTCAGAAAGTGATTTTGAGTAGATCGGTATACTTTAAGGTGGGTCGAGGACCACTATTTTAAGGCGTTACACACATCAGCACAAATGCATCTCCCTATTGTGGTGTGGGTATAAATACAATTGTACCAAGTTTATCAACCCTGTATTATATGTATATTTCCACCGATGTCTTCATTGCCGTCATCTTCTGCGATGCGTATTCCGGAGATAGTGGTTAAATTATAAATTCTGTACCATTATTGCCTACCCTTCTATTTCCCTTAAGTCTAAAAATACAAGCCTTCATTTGTTTAGAGTACACAGAAAAATCAGTTGTCACATTGAATACCATATGCGTCAATACAATTAATTTTTTAATTGAAAAGGCACCATCAACCGAATTTTTAAATATAAAAAATCCTTTTGCCAATTAAAATTGTTCACATTCAACAAATATTTTTAACAATGAGTTTGTAACATTAAACAAACTATTAGTTAGCATTCAAATAAAAAATTAATTACAAATTTGTTATTCTAACAAAATGTTTTGTTACTTATTAATTCTAAAAAAAAGTATGGCAATTTTAACAGAAAAAGATGCATTAAAACTGCTGATCTAATTAATTGTTTATTTAAATATAATAAAAATCTAATCACAAATACATATCTTTAATATAAACGGACTGAGAAGGGGATGCAGAAGAAGGTTTAAACACGTACTCAAAACGGATTCTTGACACAATCATCAAATTAAAACAAAAAAAAATATTTTTTTTTAAATTTGTATTGAACATTTTTGGTAGAAAATTTTTTTATTTTTTCAATTAAATGAAATTTTTAATATGACAATTTAAAAACAATTTAATAAAAAAAATTGTTGAAAGTTTTAGAATTTACAAGATTTTGTTTGTCGTGCCCAATTTCCGATTTTTATTCTTGATAAAAATACTGAAATTTATTGTTGAAGGGATAAGTTTTTCCTATGCGCATTTCACTGGTTGCTTAGGCCAGATCGTCAGGAAACTTCATTCGAAGATATTAGATAAAGCCAAAGATATTAAACAAATAAAACTGTTTAAGCTTTGACATTGTTACAAGTAAAACTGTTGATTGTAATTCTTATTTGCTTAACAGTTTTATTTGTATAATATCGTTAGTTTTTCTAAAATCTTTGGACGAAGTTTCCTGTATTCTTGTATTCCCACACAAATTACTTTGATAAGAGATTTAATATAGTTTGAAAAAATTTTATTAATTACTTACTTAATCTTGTTATTTTTTTCTGTGTACCGGCAAAGGGTGTCATATGGCAAGTTTTCGATCTGCATTATGAAAAAAATCATAAAAAAAATTTAAAAAAAAAAACATATTTAAACAGCGGTAACGAATCACCCTTTAAGTAAAATTGTTAATTATTTTTCTTAAGAGTGGTGTTGCCAAAAATTTAAAAATTGTTTACTTCTTTCCCGGAAAGTAATAAAGCCCGGAAAGAACCCCAAGCAAAAAATATTAAAAAAAAGATGACGTATTTAACAACCATCCTAAAACACTAATGGGGTTTTCTTTTCTAAAAAAGTGTTGCAAAAGTGTTACATGTGACTTGGCAACATTTTTAAATGCACCCCTAATTTTTCAATTACACGTAGTGGCAAAACTACAACAATCCACAGCCAACAAAAACAACAGATGTTTGTTGTATTGCATTGTTAGTGTTTATGGCTCGAAACTTGGCACCACCTTGTACTGAATTCGCATGCACTCATGCCCCTTTAATTAAAATGAGTGTTGAACATGCAGCATTTTTTTAATTTTAAAGGGAACATCATCAGAAAAGAACGCTTTACACTTTTAAAATAACACATGTTTTTTATTAGAGAACATAAAAAAATGTAAAAGGCAGAATAAATGCAGAATTTTACTCAGAAAAGAATACGCCATTAATTTAGCACTCTCACTTATGGTGAAGGGTACTTTTAACACTGAGATCCTTGTTGCAGTAAATATTTGATTTTTTAGCCAGAATTTTATAAAAAGAACCATTCAGCCAATTGTTCGTTAGATTGGTTGTTTAAAATGAATAAGACTGCAAATTCTAAAACCAACTGACCTCTATTTTGTAATGCTATTTTTCTATTTTTCTGATTTTTTTTTTTTTTCTTAATTTCCATTCTACGTATATACTTTTCTTTTATTTTCTCACAATTTTACACAACATGAGTCAGATGAATGAAAAAAGTTTTGCATATAATTCAATTTGCTTAACAGTTTTTTCCTTTAAAAGAAGAGACTGGGGAGCGGTCTCTTACTTAACTCTATATGGAATCATTTTGTTTGAACGAACAAATGATTTCAGTTAAATCCAACATAAATATCTTTACTTGAGACTCAATGAAGTGGAACAAAAAAAATTAAAGAAAAAAAAAAAAATACAAATTGATTATTTTACAATATTTGCAATAGAGAGAGAGATGTGTGCTAAACTGAACCGTACAGTGAGCAAAGTGTTTGTAAATTATGGACTACAATATTTTTTTTGTTAAACTTGTTTTTTTTTTTTTTGTTGTATCTAGAAAAATATGTTTGATTTTTTCAATTCAACTACCATTACAGGAGAAAACTTATTTTGATTGGGAAAATGTTTAAGAAGATTAACATTTTTTTTTTTTTTTTTTTTTTTGATCGAATAACCTAAATAATAGTTTGTTATTTTTTCAATGTAACAGGTTAAATTCCTTTAAAATATTACAACCGAAAAGAAATTTAAAAAGCATTACAGTTAGTCATTGAACAGTTTAATGAAAAGTAAAAAGAAAAAAAGAAAAAAAGAAGAAAATATAATTTGGCTGATTAACTTATCGATTTTTTTATTTTAGCAATTTTTTGTTAACTCTGCAATTAATTTAAATTAAGCCTAAATGGCAAGAAAAATTTTAAATTTTTTGCAAAAAAGTGAATTTAATTGTATAAATTTAAACTTTTTATGTAAAAATTGTATTATTATTTTTATCTAAAGCATGGAACTGTTAATACAAATAGTGCAACTTTTAGTTAACCCTCTAATGCCTAAGAGTGCCTCAAGGCATGTTTTACAAAATTTCTACTGACGCACAGAGGAGTATTTGGCCTGAAAAGCTGGCCAAAATTATTAAACGTGTTTTTTGAATTAAAAGTTTTAGTTTGTTGATAGTTTTAGGTGTAGTATGATATAAAAAGTCTAGTGGCAGATTTTGAAAAAATTACACTGCGCAACAAAAGTACACTGCGCAACAAAAAAATTTTTCTCTACCCTAGAAATAAAAGTATGTGGACTATATGGATTTTGATGCCCTTAATTCAAATCTGTTTTTCGTTTTTCTCTAGTACGTAAGGATTTTCTTTTAAAGGCGTGGCATACTTCACCCCCTAAATCGTTGGGTTGCCTTATATATTTTTCCATAACTTGAAAACGTGTTCTCCGATTTTAAAAGCAGGAGGATCAGAAGATGCACCGGAAAATTCTGCTTAAGCTAACCATACACATTTATTTTATATCTATTGCTATTTTGGAGTTATTAAAAATTTAATGGCGAAAAAAAATTTACATGCAAAATGCGTAAAATTTTTTGTTTTCAAAATGCAATAAAAAAATTTAAGAACCAAAAAGTTTAAATTTTTAAGATTTTTCTAAAAGCCACATTCCTTAGGAATAAAAGTTGGTATAAATCGCAAAACTCAATTAACAAATGTTGATTTTAAAGGTCTAAACTCATTCTTGACAGACTGTATGTACATACATACATATGATTTATAGTCTAATTAAAAAAAAAAATTTGAATATTGTAAGGCTCTTATAAAACAGTATTTTTTTATGAAAAAAGGCTTTATTATATTTATTTTATATTATTTAATACTTTATAAACTAAAAGTTAAACTAATAAAAATTCCTTACTAATTATTATGTCGTATGTGTATCCTCATTAGCTGCATCATCGGTGTCAGGAAGAAGAAGTGTGATGGTTTCTGATGAAAAAGCTTTTTTATTAATCCGTTCTCTTTGCGTACTGCAGCTTATAAAAGGGTCACTGCTCAGAAATAACCTATTCAAGACATCTCGATTTGTATCGCTTCTGCTGAATTTCCTCGAATAATTCGTGCGATATAATCGTAAGTGCTTATTTCTGGCTTTGGCAGCTTCTTCTGACAATTGTCCAATTGGCAAGATTGCTTGCTTTATAACACTACCGCCATGAATAAGAATCTTGTGCATCGTAGGACTCATGGGGTGTCAGTTGTAAAGTTGCACATATATTTCGGCAGTTTTATGTGCATATTCCTCAAATTTCTCAATATTAATTCGGTGTCCGCTAGTTATTGCTTCCAATATTATTTTCAGGCGGTTGATTAATTCTTCATTTATTCCAGTGATTTTCAATGCAGTTGCTGGGTCCGAAAAAAATCTTCTTGACGTGTTGCCATCATTAGTGCTACCGTATCCTGGTTTTGGAACATCTACAAGCAGGGTTGATAAAGTTGGTACAATTGTACTTTTTTTGGTACAATTCAAAACTAAAAAGTACGCTGGTACTCCCGTGACTCATTTGGTACTATTTCCAAATTTTTCAAACCTACATATTTATAATTGATATACAATGGCAATTCGTATTTACTGTCAAATGAATTTATTGTTCGATTTAACAAAACAGCTGTGATATTTCGCATTTGTTCTTTTACAAGACCATTTGCACCAAACACTTAACTCCGCTACTGTGAATAGATTTTTGCACTTGTTGATTGAACGATAGCTTATGCCACATTCTAAGTTAAGTATCAGTGGCAACATATAAGCGTGCGTTTTCAAATGATATTGACAAGTTTGTAAAAGATATAGGAAACCACTTCTGCAAAAGTTCTACATAGTAGAAGAGAAGAATTCCTCTCAATTATATTTTCAAATATTCTTTAACAAGTTGGTTGTCACGTCAAGAAGAAATCAACAGAATTTTGGAATAGTGGGAGCCCACTCCATTATTTTACTCCGAATTATTTTTAAGAAGATTTTACAAGCGCTAAATTAAATTTTATTATATTCGGACTTTCTACTCCTTTTCTGTTTCTGCAGTACAAATTGAAAATTGTAAACACAATAAATTTGAAAATGCAATTCGTATGAACATATTTTTAGAACGCTTAAAACGCTTTCGTTTAAAATTCAAGATTGCATTTTGAGAAATATTCGTAAATTTTCCACAAAAAAAGACGATAAATTCTAAAAAGTATATAAAAACGTTCTCTGGCGGCAATAAAAAAAATGGATGGATTTCTCGACTCTAAAAACCGCATGATACAGGTCTGGCTGGATCAAATACAATTTGTTTGCCTCTTTTCTGGAATATTTTGGAAAATCTTACTATTTTGAAAAACCCGGGGCTCGAAATTTATTTTTGACCTTCGGTTTCTTTGGCAAAGTTTCTTGGAATGACTTATAGAACAAGAATCGCGATGTGCTTTTGACGCGAAAAAATTTTACCCAACTCATTATTATGTATAACACTGCTTTACAAATTTTTAATTTGGAAAAGTACCAAGAACGCCACATGCCTAGATAAGTTAATTGGGACCTCCTGAACACGAAAACCGCTGTAATTTTTTTCCTAAGTACGGTTTTTTAGATAACGGTACTTTTGTGTTTTTCGGTGTATGGTCCCACTCAAACCCTTGTGGAGCCCAACCAAAAAGTCCAATCGAAATAAATGGCATATCGTTGGAAAGGTAATTCAATGCCTTTTCCGTCGATATGCTGAAAATTATCTGATAAGAAATGGCTGAGTAATGGATGAAAATATTGTCGTTCTACAAAATTCTTAATAAAAACTTTGTTTTTTATCCGATTTTATTCAATTCACGCTTAAAATGTTGGAAATTAAATATACTATTTGGTTAAAAAATAAAACATTTCAGATCTATCATGTGCTAGTTATAGTAGCAATTTTATTCATGATTTTTTTTTGAATTTGTTTAGTATGAAAATATTGTCGTTCCACAAAATCCTTAATACAAACTTTATTTTGGTAATTAAAAAAACTATTTGGCTAAAAAATAAAACATTCCAGATATTTAATATAACGTAGAAAAAAAATGAAAAATTTTGAAAAAAAACGTAAAAAAAGGCAAATTTTAAACCATTTCTTATCAGATAAAAATTTTCAGCATATCAGGCATTCAATTAATTACCTTTCCAACGATATGAAATTTATTTCGATCGGACTTTTTGGTTGGGCTCCACAAGGGTTTGAGTGGGACCATACACCGAAAAACACAAAAGTACCGGTTTCTAAAAAACGGTACTTAGGAAAAAAAATTACAACGGGTTTCGTGTTCAGGAGGTCCCAATTAACTTACCTAGGCATGTGGCGTTCTTGGTATTTTTTGGCTGTAAACCAGTGTAATTAATGAACAAATACATTTTAAGTACCTTTTGTTGTATTTAATCACTGTTGCCAACTTTTTTTTTGAACATTTCCCGCCAAATCGGACGCCAAAACCGCTAGAAAACGCTAAATATTTAATTTAGCGGGAATTTTTTTAAAAATACCGCTAAAGCCTAAACATTTTTTAAAGTTTTATATAAATCAAGATATAGGCTGCTTTTTAAAGGTATATGACTCTCAAATTAAGTAACATACTATGGTTTCGAACTTCCCTTATTTTATTCCTAAAAAATAAGTTAGAGTTATATATCCATCTGTGCGAATCTTTGATACCCTCCACCTGCGGTACGGCTATTTCCGAAGTGGTCTTTATATGGGACATATGGTAAATTATGGGCCGATCTTCACCAAATTTGAACAAGTATTTAAAGTCTTATACAACTTTGACTGACCAAATGTTTTTATAATAGAACACAGATTGAAAGCTTTACGGTTCTACGCGTTCTATAGCTTTTTCCGAGAGTATGCTTTATATGGGGCCTATTGTAAGTTATGGATTGATCTGAACGATAGTTGACAGTGTAAGTTCTAGTCATTTAAAACTGTGACAAACTTAAATTTAAAAATAGCATTATTTGTTAAGACTTTAGACGTAGTGTTTTCTAAGATTAGGTTTTATATAGGGCCTATTGTAAGATATGGACTGATAAACACGAAAATTGACAGCGTGATTTCTAGCCATATTAAACTGTGGTGGACCAAATATATTACAATAGCATTATATGTTCCGTTTTTAGGCACAGTAAAGGTTTTTTCAGAGAGTGGGCTTTATATGAGGCTTATCGTTAATTATGGACCGATTTAATAGTATGATTTTTAGTAATATACAACGAATTTGTGCATAATCTTATATCAATATGTGCATTCCGCCACTAGTTATGTTAGTTTTTGTACCAACTGATAAACTTTTTAGGGTGGTTGTTCCACATTTTAATTTATAGCACTTTTCCCACTGAACCGATTGTGCTGGACTGCAATCCCAAACTGCTTAGGTGGATTCTAAACAATTTGATGCCAATATTTATATCCCTTTTGAGTCGCTTGAAAGTGACAACAGACGCATAGACAGACGGACATGGCTTAATCAAATTACTCAAGGACCCAGAATAAATATACCTTATGGGGTCTTAGATGAATATTAAAAAAGTTTCACCCGGAATGACAAACTTAGTACGTAAAAGCAAAAAAAAATTATAACATTTACGCTATTTTTGGTAATTATTTGCCGTTTAAGGCATTAGATAAAATTAGTTACATTAAAGTAAGTGCTTGGGTTCTGTCGAGACAATAAAGATCAATCAATACCTTACCTTTTGTTTCAAAATTTTAAGCAAGCTTAAAGTTGTGAATTGTTACATACAACACTAACAAAACTAACTGAAAATCGAAAAAAAATGTCATACACAATCTTCAATTCCCTAAAACTATTAAAGTAATTAAAACCGTGAACCTAAGCAAATAGTTTTTAGCCAGAAAAACAAAAAGAAAAAGTAAAAAATATGTAAATTTTAAATTTGAGAAAGGTTTTTGTAGCGAAAATGAGCCGCTGAGAGTTGTTTGAAAATCGCTAGATTTCCCGCTTACCGCTAAAACGGATTTTTTTCCCGCGATTGACATTTCAAAAACGCTAGATTTAGCGGGAATATCTCTAAATTGGCAAGAGTGTATTTAATATTTGTTTTTAAAAATAAAAAAAAGATTTAGTACTATTGGGACCGAAAAAGTACAATTTCAAAAGCTCGTTGGTACGATATTGGCTTTCTCATTTTTCATCCCTGTCTACAAGTATTCCTATCTCGTCTTTAAGTCTTTTTTGGATGAATATCTTCCTCTCTTTAACAATTGCTTTATCTTCATCGCTCCTTGCTTGGCACTTTTTAATTGGCAGTTTATATGAGAGATGAAGTATCGATTCTAAAAAGCGGATGCGTGCATGTAAAGTTGATAGTCCAAAACTCAAGGCATCACAGTTCAGACGAACATTTTTCTGCAACGTGTTAAAATCTTTCGAAGTTTGACCGCAACTGTAACACCTCATTGTCGATTTTGTGTCCGTTGCAGCATTGCATACTTTTCCGTCGACCATTGTCATTACCATCGTGTGTTTAATTTGTGCAATTTTTCCACTACACGGTACTTCGCTTTTCTTTAAAAATTCAATTTGATTATTTATGTGTCCTATTTCTTGCTTCGTGATGTCAGTTGTTTCCTGCACAAAACGGATGCGGATTGGTCTACACAGCCTAGTTGAGGATGGTGTTTGATTTCGCCATATCGTTTTAAAATTCCATTAGTATTTGTGATTAGTTTAATTGGTACACAACTGCTTTGGAATATATTATCGTCACAAACATCTTCGTTTTCGAATTTCTGCTTATAACATGATTGGTACGATCCGTCACAGCCCCATTTGGTTATAAGTTCCAAGAAATTTAGCTCTTCATAGTGTACCTGCTGCAAAACCTCTTCAAGGTATATACATAAACGTGTTGCTGTATGGTCGAGGAGAGCTTGGAGCTTCACTTCCGCTAATGTTTCAGTAACGGTTATGGCATCTTCATTGGGATAACAATTTTTTTTTTGCATTTTTTAGTAACGAGTAACATGGATACACATTTTTATTGGCATTGTATAAAATTTCATATTGCTTTTTCGTGAGCTCTACATTTACAAAGAGTGCTTAAGCTCCTTCCGCTGAAAGTTTATTCACAGGGTTGACTTCAGAAGTTGTTAATGATCGCTTGCAAATTCTTGCTTTTCTTGGGGATCTCGTTATATCCATTAATAATTTAGCCGCATTATTATGTCCCGCTGCTCTTTGACTCATGGATGCAGCAAATGTGATCTCCTCTGTTGTTAATTGGTGACGAACTTCTTCAGTTTTTCTCCGCTTTGTTCTATCACTAGCTTCATTAAATTCTTTTCGCCCTGAAGACGAACTGCCAAATACTGGTATTGTTACATTTCCTTCCAGCCATTTAGCGTTTGTGCTTAAAAAGCGGTCCTCTTTTCGTTGTGCCGAAAGCCAATATCTTTTGAAACAATTTTTGAAATTTTTCAAACACTGCTTCAGTGCTAATATGTCCCTTGACATTTTGAAATTTCGCTAAATTTTCTGACCAAAAAATCCAATTTCTCGTCCATGGTTCCAGCATTAGATTTTTTCACTATTTGGAATAGCTGTAATCTTGTGTAAACTTGTTCCATGTTGACTCTCGAAGTTACAAAACGGTTTTGATAAAAAATGGGTGCAATAACCCTTTATAAGTATTTTCAAGCGCATGCTTTTATGCTTTAATTGGATGGTAGCCTGATACCTGGGTGCCCATGTATTTTTTATGTACCTATATTTATTTTTTGTAAACTTATTTTTGTTTTTTAGAGCAGGTATATAAAAATATCTTTTATGGGGATGTGTGGGACATTCCCTTAAAACTATTTTGGATAATTAAAAATTTTTGCAATTTATAAATACATATAGGCAGGTATGTATTAATATTGTGAAGTGTTAAAAGTGATGTAAATAACAGTTGAAATCAATAATTCAAAATACATAAAAGTTTATGACGATATAAAGGTATAAGAGCAAAATAGAAGAAATGTGAAAATTTAAAAAAATCGTCAAAAATAATGGCGCAAACTTGCGCACACTTTTTTTTGGATTCTAAAATTAGAGATTCCAAATTTTATTGTGGTATCAAACATAATTCGTAGACATGCTAACCTCACCTTTAAAAACCTCTTCTTTTCCTTTTTTTGCAAAAAAAAAAGTGTATAATTTGTTTTTTTTTTAGCTTTTGAACGAATTGTTTCAACATTAATATTCAACATATTTTAAATTTTTTTTGCTGTTTTAAATAACTTTTGATCAAACCTTTCAGCGAAAAAAAAAATCTTTGTTAAACCTTTATTCGTTTAGCCGCAAAAAAATATCATATAAACATCCAGAAACCGAAAAAAACATTTAAATCTCATATAATTTTCTTCACTTTCCTGAATTTAGCAGGGTCTCAGAGCTACAAATCGCAACTAAAAGTCTTCAAAATTTACAGTATAATGTAAAATATTGTTGTCTGTCCAGCTGCGTACTTAGTTCTTAAGATTTCTTAAAATTTAGTTTTGCCTTTCTGGCCAGTTTTCCAAATACTCCTCTGTGTGACGTCCACTATAAAAATAATTTTTATTAATTTCCATTTTATAACAATTGCTTAAAGATCTAGAAAATATTTATAGAAGCTTCGAAAACTCTTAAAAGCTCTTAAAGCATTGTAAACATTCTCAAACACAATGCTTTTGTTCAAAGTGCAAACTTCATTTATGATGCTCAAATAATAAATTTTTTTTTTTTTATTTTCATAAACAAAACCAAAAACAGTGTTGCCAGTGGAGTTTTTGAAAAAATACCTCCACATGGTAAAAAAATTCCGATTTTTCCCTGCACGTTGAAAAAATTTTCCCTACAAAAGTAACAACACATTACTGTCATCAAAATAGATGAAAAAATATTAGTTATAGAAAATAAATTTTATTCGAATATGTTTTAAGCTTTGACAAAAAATAAGTACAAAACAACAAAAAAAAAAAAAACAAAAAATACATACATATGTATGTACTTTTAATAAATTCAATTAAATCTTACAACGTAGAATAATATCCCAGTGGTATGGAAAGCACCATTGCTATTAGTGACTAGCTAACTCTAAGTAATGCAGGAAGCATATTTTTTTAAGATACATTTTTTATTTTTCACTAAGGCATTGATGTCAATTTCAGCAAACAATTGTTTAGAAACCCCACTACTTTGGAAATATATTTTTAAGCGATTTAAGGGAAAATAAAGTTTGTCAACCGTTTTGAACAAGAAAATATTTATAAAAATTCGTTTTTTGCTGCATTTCTTGTTCTAGATTATAAAAAATCTGTCCGACTTTCCCTACGCTTCTATTTAAGAATAAAAAGTACCAACATGCAAGGATTTTCCCCTACTTCTGGCAACACTGGTCAAAAGTGTAATTTTTTGTAAAAAAAAATAGCTTTTTGTGCAAAAAGTATAATTTTTTGTGTAAAAAGAGTAACATTTTGTAAAAAGTGTACACTTTTGGGTAAAAAGTGTAACATTTTGAAAAAAGTGTAACATTTTGAAAAAAAGTGGACTTTTTGTATAAAAAGCGACCTTTTTGTGTAAAGTATTTAACTTTTTGTGTAAAAAGTAACTTTTTGTGTAAAAAATTTAACTTTTTGTGTCAAATATTTAACTTTTTGTGTAAAAAGTTCAGCTTCTTGTGTAAAATTGCAGCTTTTTGTTAAATTTGCAGGTTTCTGTTTTAAAAGTGTGACTTTTTATGAAAAAAAACGCAAGTATTTGTGTAAAAAATATAACTTTTTTAATAAATTTACACATCTTTGTAAAAACTCTGACTTCTGATGTAAAATTGTGACTTTTTAATCCAAATTTTGATATTTTAATTAGGCTAAAGTTCATCAAATTTAATTTTCATTGAATAATTTTTATGAAGAAAATAATTTTTCAACATGAAATCAATTAAACTCTATCGATAATTTTCCTTAATTTCTTGACTGCCGTGGGAATCGAACCCAGGCTTTCACGGACAGGTTACCATGCAACCATTCAATCTCTTTAGAGTGTTTTGCCGTTTAACACTCACAGCCATTGACGACTGCTGGCAGTCAATAGTCAAACATCCACATTTAAACCAAATTGTATTTAACCCTTGGCAGATCGAAATTTGCTTTTGAATGATTATCTATTTTAATTGATTTACATGTTCTTCCTTGCTTCTGGTTTTTTCGCACTTTTTGTCAAGAATTCTTCTTGAAGTCCAAAGTACATTTTTCTGTTTTTAGTTTTTTTTTTTTTGTCTTTCTTTTTCTTGCTAAACTTTTGCAGCACAACTTGAATGACAAATGTAAACATAGAGCTCGTGCCTTAGCTTATAGCAATAATTAGTATTGTGATGTTTGTACACATTTTGTTTTGAAAGTGTAACCTTTTACTTCAGTTTTTTTAGGAAATCATTTGTGCCAAACAAAGTTAAAAAAAATTTCAAACAAAGTTTTATTTGAATCCGAATTAAGCAACATATTTTAAATGCACTTGATCACTTTTAAACTACAGCACATAAGTATTCCTACCAGGCGCGGATCCAGCTTGAGCCTTAGGGGGGGGGGAATTTCTTATGATACAAAAAAAAATTGTTTTCTTAGATTTGGGTAGATATCTTCATCACAGTTTATTAAAGCATCTACAACGTTATCTGATAGATTTTCAGATATTTTCCATGTTTGTTGCCAATGCTACAGTTCAGGCTCAAGTTTATATGTTAGTAGGTGTTTATCTCGAGTTGTGGTTTTAAAAGTTTTGTATCTGTATATGACTTAATTACACTTTGCGTAGAAGTTTTGGTATGTTCAATTCATTAAGGATATCTATTGGAAAGATGTTTTGAGATCTTCTAAAATAAATTCAATAAGAGGAATGAAACCTACAACTCGGTAGAAATCTTCAACATTTTGGATTTGATTATTTCGTTCAAATCTTGTCTTTTAGATTGGAACCTCGATTTGAACGCAAATAACTTTAACTTTTTCAAAAATCACTTTATATTGTTCTTCGGCTTAATTTTTTTTTCTTCAAGGCACATGATTAAAGTTTTGATAAGGCTTGATCCTTTTTGAAGATCTATGTATATCGTTCTTTTGTAAAGTGATACTAAGCGGCTGTGTTACAATAAGTATCATACTTAATATGTTTATTCCGCAAATAAATTAAAAAGTTCTAACTAAGTGAGTTCCTTATTTTTACCAAAGCTTCTACTATATGATGTACACTAGTGTGACCGCAAGTTATATGGGCAATTTTTTTTCGTATTTCCACTTGGCAAACCTCTTAGAATGATTCCAAATTAGAAAAAAAATATATATAAAAAATTTTAGATCGTTTGCATAGTTATTAGCCGTGCCTTGAGCCCACAGAATTTGCTAAAATGCTATTTTTCTCACTATTGGTCGCTTTAATTGTTGATAACTTCCGTAATATTTATTTTAGAGAAAAACCTTATTTACAAGTATTCTAGGGCTATATCTTATGAACAATGTTGCTCTGTATTAGTTTTCTTTAACATGAATATTTTATCCAAAGAGAACCAAATTAAATAATAACACCGAAATTTTCACATATCTTCGCATTCTTTGCCTGATGATTACACTACGCGTAGTGTACACGTACACGTAGCTACGTGACAAATTTTCCACAATGTCGTGACCAAATGATTCTGACAGCTAATCTTTATGTAAAACTTTCCCCTGAATCCGAATTTGAAGTCAGAATTGTCAAAAGTATAACAGTTTTTCAGATATTCCAAAATAACCGTTATTTGTGTTTTTAAAAAAGATGATGTGACTGAAATGCAAATATCTTCAACAATTTTGAACGGACTATGTATTTCTTTTTTTTTATTGAGAGGTTATAAAATTTATTAAATATCCATGGCTTGTTTGAAGAGATGAGTCATTAAATGGCAGAGTTATAGTGGACAACACTTCAAACTTCATTATATATTTTATGATTTTGTTTAATTTTGCTCTTTTCGAGTTATTGTTTTTAAACCAAAAAATCAAACTTTTTTAAGTTTTATTACTTACGACATTAGCCTATTTCAATACGAACATTTTTTGCCCAATAGGATCCAGAGCGGTGCAAAAATTACATAGTTACAGAAGATTAATTGAATTAACCCACCTTTCGATTTGTATCAAAACTAGGGCTTCCAATCGGGAAATCCTGATCCCGGGATTTTCGGGATTAGGCGAATCCCGAATCTCGGGATTTCTAATTTCTAATCCCGGGATTTTTGGGATCCCGATTTTTTTTACATTCTTTATTATTTTTACATTTTGTTTAATAACTTGTATAAAGATACGTGTATTTGTTGACAAAAAAAAGTTTAAAATACATTCGGATAGATTTGAAATACATATGGACAATTTTAAATTGTATTTGACAAATTTAAAATATTTGGATAATTTTTAATCCAAATTTTTTAATATTTTTAATTAATTAGGCTTAAGTTCATGAAATTTAATTTTCATTAAATTATTCCTATGAAGAAAGGAATTTTACAACATGAAAATTAATTAAAATTGTTAATGATAATCTTTCATTCCTGACGTGGCCCGGGCTCGAACCCTGGCCGGCAGGTTACCATGACATGTTTCGATCGCAACCACTCGATCTCCTCAGATGGATTTGCCGTCTTACACTCGCAGCCATCGACGACTGCTGACGTCAATAGTCAAACATCAATCCTAAAGCTAAGGCACGAGCTCTATGTGTACATTTGTCCTTCAAGTTGTGCTGAAAAAGGTCAACAGAAAAGAGAAAGACAAAATGAAAGAACAGAAAATGTACTTGGACTTCAAGAAAAATTCTTGACAAAGGTACGAAAGAACGGAAGTAAGGAAAAAACATGTAAAATCAATTAAGATGGATAATCATTCAGGAAAGCAAATTTCGATCTACCAAATGTTAAAATACAATTTGGTTTAAGGATTGATGTTTGACTATTGACGTCAGCAGTCGTCGATGGCTGCGAGTGTAAGACGGCAAATCCATCTGAGGAGATCGAGTGGTTGCGATCGAAACATGTCATGGTAACCTGCCGGCCAGGGTTCGAGCCCGGGCCACGTCAGGAATGAAAGATTATCATTAACAATTTTAATTAATTTTCATGTTGTAAAATTCCTTTCTTCATAGGAATAATTTAATGAAAATTAAATTTCATGAACTTAAGCCTAATTAATTAAAAATATTAAAAAATTTGGATTAAAAACCATAAATAGTTCAACAAAATAACCACAATACTAATTATTGTTAAAGCTAAGGCACGAGCTCTATGTGTACATTTGTCCTTCAAGTTGTGCTGAAAAAGGTCAACAGAAAAGAGAAAGACAAAATGAAAGAACAGAAAATGTACTTGGACTTCAAGAAAAATTCTTGACAAAGGTACGAAAGAACGGAAGTAAGGAAAAAACATGTAAAATCAATTAAGATGGATAATCATTCAGGAAAGCAAATTTCGATCTACCAAATGTTAAAATACAATTTGGTTTAAGGATTGATGTTTGACTATTGACGTCAGCAGTCGTCGATGGCTGCGAGTGTAAGACGGCAAATCCATCTGAGGAGATCGAGAGGTTGCGATCGAAACATGTCATGGTAACCTGCCGGCCAGGGTTCGAGCCCGGGCCACGTCAGGAATGAAAGATTATCATTAACAATTTTAATTAATTTTCATGTTGAAAAATTCCTTTCTTCATAGGAATAATTTAATGAAAATTAAATTTCATGAACTTAAGCCTAATTAATTAAAAATATTAAAAAATTTGGATTAAAAACCATAAATAGTTCAACAAAATAACCACAATACTAATTATTGTTAAAGCTAAGGCACGAGCTCTATGTGTACATTTGTCCTTCAAGTTGTGCTGAAAAAGGTCAACAGAAAAGAGAAAGACAAAATGAAAGAACAGAAAATGTACTTGGACTTCAAGAAAAATTCTTGACAAAGGTACGAAAGAACGGAAGTAAGGAAAAAACATGTAAAATCAATTAAGATGGATAATCATTCAGGAAAGCAAATTTCGATCTACCAAATGTTAAAATACAATTTGGTTTAAGGATTGATGTTTGACTATTGACGTCAGCAGTCGTCGATGGCTGCGAGTGTAAGACGGCAAATCCATCTGAGGAGATCGAGTGGTTGCGATCGAAACATGTCATGGTAACCTGCCGGCCAGGGTTCGAGCCCGGGCCACGTCAGGAATGAAAGATTATCATTAACAATTTTAATTAATTTTCATGTTGTAAAATTCCTTTCTTCATAGGAATAATTTAATGAAAATTAAATTTCATGAACTTAAGCCTAATTAATTAAAAATATTAAAAAATTTGGATTAAAAACCATAAATAGTTCAACAAAATAACCACAATACTAATTATATTTGGATAATTTCAAAATACATTTAGGCTGGGTTTTTGAGATGTCAGTTAAACTAGGTTCAGTTAATCTGAAAACATATTTGTGCCGCCATAACCAAATTTGTATACATAATTTTGACGGAACAGCTTAGTTTTGCTTAAAATGTTGGTCTTTAATACAACTCAACTCTAGTTCAGTTGAAATTTTACGGTTTTTGTATTATGGTTTACAACTCTGTGTTAGTGCGGTTAACATAACCATTATTTCAATGATATTCCGCACAAGTTTTTTTCATATGCGTTATGACAGCATTTCACGTGAAATGTTGAACAGAGTACCAGGCTTTATGCAATAAGTCGCACAATGGTTTCATTCATTCAATAAAAAGGTGAACTAACCTATAGGAATAACATAAACAGCATTGTACAATGTTGCCAATATATTGTGCCACCGTCGAATAACACATACACATTGGAGATATAATTGTACAACACGTAAAATTGAACAATTTTGTTGCAAGTGTATGAGCCGCTTTACATTGTCTTTATGAATTTTGATCAATTAATAATTTAAGGTTGTTTTTATTATATTTTTACAAATAAATAATATACGTTCATGAGATGTGTATTTTATCTCGAAAATTAAGTTGTTTTTTATACAGTTTACATTTTTTTTTATATTTTGTATAAAAACATTTAAAAAGCCCGAAATATCCCGAAAATTTTTTAAAAATCCCGTGAATCTCGGGATTTAAAATATCCCGAAAATCCCGGGACCCCGAAAACGAAATCCCGAAATATTTTCTTCAACCCCGAGTCCCGGGATTCAGAAAAACCAATCCCGATTGGAAGCCCTAATCAAAACACAAAAAATAAATGTGGCTATCAGCCGTTACAACCAAGTACTATAGTGCAAGAGTAGTGTTAACTCCTCATTATCTCATAATAAGTAGTCTGGGGTTACACCACTTCTGCACTGATAGCCTCAAATAAACAAAGCTAAGGCCCCTATTACGGTTTACAACTCAACTCAGTTGAGTCAAACGTTTACTCTTTGGTAATACATAGATGGCACCTTCTGGGATTGAATGTAGAATAATAAGTATTAGAATACAGTAAACTAGATGTTTCATTGAAAATATCTAATAAATAACTATTAGGATTAAGATTTGGATACTTATTGGAAATTTGGTTAGAGATTCAATAAAAAAAACCTTGCTGGGATTTCCAAAAATTTTGTACATTTAAAAAAATAATATTAATGGGTATTCTTGTATTATCGAAATAAACAAAACATATTTTCCTAATTTACGGGGGGAAATATCCTTATTTCCCCCACTGAATCCGCGCCTGATTCCTACTCAATTCTCATTCAATTGATATAGTCATTGCACATCGAGTGTTGATTGCAGGAAAGTTTTTTATGGTGTTTTTTATAACTTGTATTAGTTTCAGTTTCCAATTTGTCATTTCATTTAATTTCTCTGAAACATTGATGTTGAGGTAAAAATGCAATTACAACATGCAACTTCTAGCAGCAAAAAGAGTACTATTTAAACAGGTTTTGAAGACAAAAAAGTTTTTAGAAAGTTTGAAGATTTGTCATGAAATAAGTTGTCAATTGAAAATTGTACTTTGAGGAATTAGAAAAGTTTGTAAGTAAAAAGGGGTTGTTTTTCAATTTTACAGGAGACTTAAGAATAAAATCTAAGAAACTTTTAAATTAAATTATTAATTTTTAAGATGGAGATGCTATCATTTTCTATCTCAGTTTGAGAATATTATATTTCCAAATCTTTTGCATTTATTAGGGTGTTCTGGAAATCGAAAACGCAAAAACTATAAACGTCGTTTTTTAATATGATTTCTGTAATGAAAGAATTTTATGGCGAATATTATGCAAATATTACTCTATTAAACAGAATTTTATAACAATAATTATAAAAATTTGATTAAATGTGTTTTTAAAACAACTTCCAAATTCTTGCGTTTTGCGTTTCCGGTTTCAAGAACACTCCTGTGTGCTATTTAACAAGTGTTATAAAACACGTAGTTTAAAATACTTGAATTTGTGACAAGTGTATTATAAAAACGTCATCAGCATCAGAAAATCATGAAGTTAAAACAACAGTCGTTGTCTTAACTTGAACAAAACAAACAAATCACAAGTGTTTTTTTGGTTTAAAACTTATTGCTTAGCTTTTTTTCTACCTATTTGCAACACAATACTCAGTTGTTGCAAAACCCTCTTTTTATGTTGTTGTTTTTTTTACCAAAGAAATATAGAAATAATGCATATTGTAACGCCATGTAAATAAAAACAGTTGAGGATTTCAAAGTGATGAAATGTGAACGTGCAGAACAGAAAGACAATTGTCTTGTTAAGAGGTTAATGGGACAGACAGCTGTACAGACAAATCTTAACGTCTATATTAAGCTTCAGCCTTTCTTTAAGGTAGTCCCTAAACATTTTAGATTTTGAAAAAAAAGAACATGTAAATCTATTAAAATAGATAATTAATCAAAGCAAATTTCGATCTACCAGAGGTAAAATACAATTTGGTTTAAAGATTAATTAGGCCGATAATTTGTTTCACGCATAATTGCCATAGATCCTTCTTGCTTAATAAAAAATATTAGAATAATTGTCTTTTTGTTCCTTTATTTACAATTAACAACGCTCGTTTTGATTGTTAATCGTCCTACTAAACTTCGTGATGATCGGTCCATTATATGACATCCACTATGGGAAAACAGTTTAGTACGCCTAAAACCGTTATGAATTATGCTATTGTAATAAAATGTTATTATATAAAAGACTAGGAAACTCACTGTCAAATTTCGTGAAGATCGTTCCATAAAATTCCATACTCCCCTCGCATACCACTTTAGTACGCTTAAAACTGTATCATGAACACAAAACGAAAAACCCCAATTTGGGGCCCATGACCAATCATGGATCCGCGAGAACAAAATAATGTAAAAGTGATTTGTGCCAAATATTGTTTACATAAATTTGTTTGCCTTTAAGTAATTTAAGGAAGGGGGTTTATATAGGACCTATGGCTCATTTTGGACCTACCAGCTCTATAGTAAAAGCTTGTGTTGCCAAATAGTATGTCAATATACGCAGAGACAAAAAAACATGTTTCAATATGGTCACATCTAACAAAATAATTTTTAAAGAAAATTTTAAACATATTACTGTCACCTTCATCCATATTATGGTTGAATTAGTCCTCCATCAAGAAGCCACAACCATATTATGGTTGCCTCTAAGCATGTTATGGTTAAATATGACAATAATTGGTTTTAAAATTAACAATAGTATTTTTATTTAATATCAACAATATTATAGTTACTGTAAACACATCAAAATTTATCGCAATTATGAATTTGAGTATTGTTGACCGAAAAATAATTATTTTTCTAACAACTAAATTATGATATTTAATAGCCATAACATGATAACTTTCTATACATTTACCATATTATGTTAAAGATGCAATCAAACTATTTTTACTCTAATCATATTATATTAGCGCCATTTGTAAAATAATTTTGAAGCAGTTGTGTCGTTTTTTTTATTTGTGAGCGGTTAAACAATTAAAAGATAAAATTCCTTAAAAAAAATAAGTTTAAAGAAATTAAAAAATTAAAATATTAGCGGAGTTCATTCAAGTATTAGTGATTTAATAGTGCAAATGCAAAATCTCATAGTTTTTTTGTAAAATCCAACAACAAAACACACAGAGATTTCGTTATATTTTATAAAAGTGCTACGATATTTCATCAACATCTTAAAATCGAAGAAATGGACACACGCGCTTGCCCATGAAAACCACAGATTTTTCATTTGCTCTTTTGCAAGCCTTTTATTGAACTCCGCTATTTGATTAACATTAAGAAAAATTGTAAAAAGCCACAAAATAAAAAATCGATGCAAAAATATTTTAATTTTTTTTTGTAATTTTATGACAGCTATGAAAGGTGCTGTACCATAATATGATTGCTTCTAAATTTATTATGATTAATATGATGATAATATGAATACTTCTTAGCTTATTATGATTAACATGACAATAATATGATTAATTTCTTAGCTTATTATGATTAACATGACAATAATTTGATTACTTCTTAACTTAGTATGATTAACAGAATAATAATATGATTAAGGGAAAAATATTATAATGTAATAGTACGAGTATATTTAGTCATAATATGATTCAATAATAATCTTAATATGGTGACTACAATCATAATTCTTATCATAATATGTTGCTCTTAGAATATGTTTACCACAACCATGTTTTTTCTTTGCGTGCATGCTATTATAAGTGTTAAACATGTTCTAGTTATTTTTGACCGTAACATGTTCGTAGGCAACCATAATTTGGTTGTGGGTTATTGATGGAGGACTAATTCAACCATAATATGGTTGTCGGTGACAATAATATTGTTAAGTGAATCATAATATGTTTAAAATTTTCTTTAACAATAGTTTTGTTGGAGGTGACCATATTTCAACATGTTTTATCTCTGGGTGTACCAACATTTAAAAGAGAAATTATGATATTAGAAGTTTTCGGGAATATGGTTCGGTTTCAATCAAATTTGATAAGATGAATATCAGCTCAAACGCACAATAAACTATTGTGGTTTGAGTTTAAAAATATAGATAAGAAAAACACGCTTAAACTAAGAAGTTTCAAACCTAAGTGTTCAAACTTGAAAATGTTATAAAGTTAAATAAACTCAATTTTTTTTTGATACAGACAACGTTTTGTATGTGTATTTGTATTTATTTTCTTCGCTTTTAAACACACACTTATCCTTTTAGCAACAATTTTTGTATCCTTTCTTTTAATATCTTCCCTATTTTGTGTCTGATAGTGTACAAAGTGTTTGGATTAATGATATTTAAACTGAAATTTAAACAAAAACTTTTGTTAGTGTAAAAGATTTAAGAAATATTTAGTTTTGTTTTTTACATACGTATGAACATACATGTATATTGCCATTGGACTGCAAAATGATTTAACTAATTTCTTACAGCCCCATATTAACTGGCCATCTCCTTTTCTATTTATATCATACTGAAGTTTTGAAAAGTTATCAGAGTGCAGATAATTCCTTTTACCGTTACAACGGTTATATGTTTTTCACCTTAAAGTTTATTCTTCCGAATTAAAAATATAAAAGTTTGAAGTCTAGAAAGTATTAAAGAGTTGAAAATTTTGTATCTTAATTTTTTTTTTTTATTTTATAGTTTCTCTAGAAATGCCTTTGTTAAAAGTTTATAACCAGGGAAACCATAAATATGCAATTGCATGTTTTTGCTAGCGCGACCAATGAAGGTAGAAACAATATATTTATCCGTTTTAGAGCCTTTTATGAATTTTGGCATCGATTTGTTAGAGAATATTTTTGCATATTTTGCCGTTTGCAGCATTTTTTGGATAGTTCAGTTAAAAGAGCTTGTTTGCAGCATTTTTTTAAGTTTTTTGCGCATGTTTTGTCTTTTTGAGGTATATTTTGATACATTTTTTTATTTTTTTTTGATGCCTTCAAGAGATTTCGCAGCAAATACATTTTTTTGCGAAATTTTGGCTTTTCTGTTTTAAATATCTATTGTCTATATATGAATTTAACGTATTGCTTTTATTTCGCTATCTATGTACATTTCATTTTAACTCGAAAATTTTAAGACAAAGGCATGACATCCTGATAAATATTATTTTAAACTTTAGAATTTTATATATAAGCAAAAATCTATTGTATATGTTTTTGCCGATTTGTTTCATACATATAAATCTGGACCAACCAATTAATACACCTATCGACTTAGAATCACTTTTTAAAGTGACCTATAGATAACCATCCGTCCGTCTGGCAGGTTGCCTGTCCATGTTAATTTTGTGCGCATAGTAAAAGTTGCAATCAAATTTGGAAAATAAATTTTAATTGTACTAGGAACGAAGTCTATGTAAACTATGAAACTTTACATATTCCCCATAAACACTTCCTCCAAATTATACTCTTTGTGTCCATTAACCATCTAATTATGTTGATATTTAGATCAAATTCGTCCCAAAAGTACCGGGTGATTTTCTAAGAGCTATAGGAAAGTTAAAAAAAACACATAAGAAAAATGCATGAAATTTTTATTTGAATCGATAGTACGGTCCATATAATTTAATGTTTGAAGATTATTTCATCCAAATGTTGACCGTGACTGCGCCTCAGCGGATGGACCAGCTTAGTCCAGTTTTGGCATACACTTCCAACATTTTGACCGGTGTCACATTAATAAATGCTTCAATGTTGTCTTCCAAAACGTCAATTGAAGCGGGCATGTGTGTATAGACATGAGCTTTAACATAACCCCATAAAAAATAGTCTATAGGCGTTAAATCTCACGATCAAGGCGGCCAATTGACCGGTCCCGAACGTGAAATAAAATTTTCACCGAACTCGCCTCTCAATAAGTTCATTGTTAAGCGTGCTGTGTGGCATGTGGCACCGTCTTGTTGAAACCACATGTCATGCAAGTCAAGCTCTTGCATTTTGGGCAAAAAAAAGTTGGATGTCATCTCAGGGTAGCGCTCACCATTCACAGTTACGTTACGATTCGCATCATCTTTGAAGAAGTACGGTCCAATGATGCCGCCAGCCCATAAACCGCACCAAACTGTGTCTTTTTCTGGATGCATTGGTAGCTCTTGCAATGCTTCTGGCCGATCTTCACTCCAAAATCTACAATTCTGCCAAAAATGATCTTCGTCGCTGAACACAGTTTTTCGATAAAAAAAAATGAACTTTCTTAACAGAGCACGCATTTAGATAATAAAATTCAATAATTTGCAAGCGTTGTTCGTTTGTAATACGATTCATGGTTAAATTATAGACCAAACTGAAGATGTCTGACAGTGAAACAATACACGAAACGTGCGTCAGCTGTTTAAACCAGTGTTGCCAAAAAGATAATAGCGAAAAAATCACCCGATATTTTATTGCAAATTAAATTCTTTTCGAATCAGTAAACATTTGCCCAAAGTTTCCATATATAGATAGCTTTAACTTCCTTTTAAATGTTAACATTAATAAATAATTTAGCGGCCGTCCCTAAAATCCCTTTAAGACAAAAAATCCCATGTGGATGTTAATATCTAGATAATATTCGGCACAAATATCTTTGTTTTTTTTTTGGAGCCGGTGACTGCTCATCGTTTCCAAATAGGGCAAAATCTCGATAATTCGTCTATAAATACTATAGTGTTAAGCTTTACCGGTTTTTATTTTAGAATTGTTTTTATTAAATCGAACTGTTATTAAATTGTTGAAAATTTTGTTTTCAAATAAGCAATTTTTTTAGGCATATTTTTAACAATTTTCAGGGCATATTTGAAAGTTTTCACTTCATATTTAATGCGCATAAAAAGGGTGTTTCTAGAGCATATTTCTGGTTTCCCTGTTTATAACTTAAAAATTTTTTCTAATTTTCAATCCAAATTTTGATATTATAATCAGGCTAAAGTTCATCAAATTTAATTTTCATTAAATTATTACAACATAAAATTAATTAAAATTTATTTATAATTTTTTCATACGTATGTAAAAATTTAATTTCTTTTTATCATCTTTTGCAGTTTTTTGCCGCAATGCTGTTTGAATGAATTTATTAAATATCAGCACAACTTTAAGACAAGAGGTAAGAAAACAAATAATTCCAATTTGTTTTTAAAATAAACAGATCTGATGAGTAAACAAACTCAAAAGTATACTGATAGAGAAACTTTAAACTCTAAAAAATAGAAAATTTTTTTATAAAATGTTTTATATTCTTTATACGAAGAAATCGGTTTAGATCTTTTTTCTTTTTCTGCAGGACTCAGAATCCGTTTCTGATTTGATCTAACATTGTTCGGCTGTCTGACGATGCAAATCTTGTACGCAACGTACAGGTCACAGTTTGAATATACATAGTCGCTTATGACTAAAAAAAAAAATTTGAAAATTTCCGCTTAACAACTTGTTATACTACAAATATGTTTATAAAATCTATTGCTTTAAGCACACACAATATGTCTGTCATTAATTGTTTTGAGAAATGACAAAGTTGTGGAGCTACACTGCCCCAAGGCGCTTTATAGCAGGAGTATCGTACAGTATTTCCTGTCCACAAAACCGTAACTCTTTCGTACTTTTTATACTTATGTATGTTTTTCTTTGGAATAGTTATGATCTCAGTGTTAAATATTGAAAGACGCCCAAGTGGCAGGCAGTTTTGAAGGTCTCTATGCTCCTTTGTTTCCTTATTATATTCTGCCTTTAAAAAATATACCTTACAGAAGGTAAAATTTTCACTATCGATATATCGATATTACTATCGACTGAATGTTTGTACTTGTGCAGGAAAACTTTAATTATTTTTTTATAAGGCTACAGTCCGTTGTTTTTATCACTTTAATACTTATAGTGAGCCAAAAAAAAAACTTGTAAACTTGTTAAATTAAAATAAAAGAAAACACAGAGAATAAAGTAAAACCATCCCAGCAAAAACTTACATTGCAAAGTAATGAGTTAAAAAGCTAATATAACGACTCTTCACTACTTATACATTGGCATTTTAACTCATTATTTTAACACGGTGATGTCATTGGAGGCAAGTACTTACCTCCCTCGCTTACAAATAGGGAGTTAAAAAGTTATTACTCCGATGTCACCAAAATTACAACTAACATTGAATGACTTAAAAAAAAATTTTTTTTTGTTACTTTTTTTTTATTATTTTTTTTCTATTTTTTCTTATTTTATTTATTTTTATTTTTTTTTTCTATTTTTTCTTATTTTATTTTACTTTGTTTTATTTTTTATTTTGTCTCTGGTGGGATTCTATCGCGCAACCTCGGTGCTGATAGACTAGCTCACTACCAGCTAGTCTACCGGGGCAGTGTAGTTTTTGTATAAAAAAACGTTGTTTTACTCAATTAAGAGCGTAAATATGAGATTAAATTATTGTAGGCAACTACTTACCACCCTCACTTACAAATAGGGAGTTAAATAAGTCATTACCAAACTACTTCTATGTAATGAAGATGGTATGTAGTAGTCATTGAAAAGTAAGTTGTTCAGTAATGGCATGTCATTACCAAGTTTTTGCTGGGATATTATAACTTTTATTTCACATTAAATAAATTTTAAGATCTATATTTTAATTTAAGTAAAACTTCTTTTTTTTCAAAAGATTTTGTTATTCGTGCTTAATTCCCAGTTTTTATTCTTGATAAAAACACTTGAAATTTACTGTTGATGGGATAAGCTATCTTTTTCTTTTCATTTTGTATATTTTAACGTTAAAATTACAACAAAAACATAAATATGCTAAAACTCATAAACAAAAAAAAGTTGTACAGGACAAAAAACTTAACGTAACTTTAAAAAAGATTAAAATATTTAGGTTTTCAGTATTTTGTATGGTGTCCTTTATTTTCTTTAACAGAAAGAAGTCTTCTTTGCATCGAATGGACTAGATTTTTTGTAACTTCTTGGGGAATAGAACTCCAGATATCTTTGAGAGAGTGGTTTAAGGATTATTTTCCGGATATGTGGTAATCTCTTAATGTTGTTTTCATATTAGCCTACAAATGCTCAATCAGAATTAAGTCCGGGCTCTGGTGAGGATGAGGCAAAAATTTTTGTGTTATAAAGCAACCATTCCATTACGATAACGGCCGAATACTTTGGATAATTATCTTGCAAGAAAACAAAATCATTTCCTAAACCCATTTTTTGGGCGGATTTTGGGAAATTACTTTCCAGGATATTTAAATAATCTATTTTATTCATGATTCCCTCGATACACACAAGGTTACCTACTCCATTAGCACTCAAATCATAACATTGCCGCCACCGTGCTTAACAGTATGAAAAATTCGTGGATTAAATGCTTCCCCTTACTTTCTCCATACAGATTTACGTCCATCACTTCCAAATATGTATCTGTTTTTTTTTTAAATTGATAAGTATCTTTCTTAAGGAACCGAAGTAACAGGGACAATAAGATATTCCATTGCAACTTTAAAAAAATGTTCTAAATTGTAAACCCAAAAAGGTAATCTATCTAGCGGACTTATCCTCTAATGGTCGTTCATTGTTTTGTCCTATGTTTGCAATTACAATTGCATTTGTTTTTTACAACATTACAAAAATATTTGACATTCCAGTCCCTATGTAAACATGTACAAATTTCGACTTAAAGGCCTTTAATTAGCAGTAAAAAGCACTACTAAGCCATCCATACCACTTGCCAATCTTGTTGTTTGTATTCATTGCTGTAATTCAGCGCGAATTAATAAAAGCAACCCTGAAGGAAACCTGGGTGCAAGTGTCTCCAAGTCGCCAGTTTTGTCTACTATATTGGTGACATTGTCAACGAAGTGTCTACACTACATTACATTTGCCACTATATTTGGCTTTAATACGAAAAAGATTTTATCAATAACAACGGAGAAGTACAATTCCTATAAAAGCTAAAGAAATAACAAAAAAAGATTATTATGATTTCGTATTCCTACAAAAAGTGAAGACTACTTTCACTTAAATGAACTAGCGATCCTCTGGTTTCAGTGTCTACACATGTTCCCAAAGAATCTACCTAGTCAGCACCTAGTCAGTAGTATTAACGTCAGTAGTAGATTTCCAATGACACGCACATGTTAAATGTCTATTGTAAATAACATTGCCTGGGGTATAAAAAGTCACTAGTACTGGTGACTGTGTCAATAGTGAATCAGTACAGATTCACTAGTGACATTTCCTGCAGGGTCAAAAGTGAATCAGTACAGATTCACTAGTGACATTTCCTGCAGGGAAGTAAAAATTTGCGGCAAAAAACAAAGTATGTGTGTATAGCTGCTGTTAGATGTCTTCATAGCTGTATTTTAAATAACAAAAATATCGATATTAATATTTTTTCAATCGATATTTTCGATATCGATAGTCTATCGATAGTTTCCTAGCACTAGTATGAATAGGTGGTCTAACGTAAAAGTGAAGTTGCGTTGCAGATGAACCAGATAAAATTTAAATTTTTCTCCGTTTTTACGTATCAGCTGTTAAAGAATTTTCTGTTTGTTTATGTCTATTCACATATACGACATATATATTTGTATTTTTATACACAACGCACAAATAAAAAAAGCCAAAGACATTCTTTATATTCCGTTTTAAGGTCCTTCATATGAAAGCCTTTTAGAATGTCTGTAATAGGAAGGGAACCATACCTGAGTGTTGAAAGGATTGCAGTCGTAGCATCTCAAATAATAAGAGTTGCAATCTGCTCACTGATGATTAAAGGCATAATGACGATAAATATTATGATATAGTTGTATAGTTGATGTACGATATCTAAACAAACTTTTTCCTTTTTCCCATATTTAAGTACTCATTTCATACATAAAATTATTGTTTCATTATTCTTGTTCCCTTTTTCCTTCTTAAGTTCTATTTCTTTTCTTCTTCCTTCTTTCTTCCTGCTTTTAGTTCCTTCTTCCTTTTCATTTCCTTTATGTTCACTAATTACGAAAAAAGTTTTGTTTTTTTTTTGTCTCTTGTTTGTCTGTGAGTTGTGGCAAGTGTTTTTGTCATCGTTTTTATTATTGTTTTTTTCATTTTTCTGTACTTCATGTCGTCGTGATATTTGAGTTTTTTTGGTTGCAATTTAGAGAAAAAAAATTAAGCTCATATCAGAGTATGAAGAATGGAAAACATTCAAGTTAATTTGTAACTATTTTCACTTTCAAAAAGAAATGGTGCGAATTAGTTTCTGCGATATTTCTTTTTTTTCTTGCTTGATGATTTACACTTTTTAATATATATCAGCTTAAGCCTGCTAACTTAAAAAAAACGTAACTTAAAACGGATAAATTCAATAACCAGAAAATGGATGACAAATATTCAAAAAGTACCAGATGAAAAACCAAAAGCACCAACATTTTTCATCTTATAGGTTCTTATCACTCAGTAACCTGCACATATAATGTTATGTTTCTAAGTTCAATGTTATAGAAAATTTAAAAATTATTACATGAAGCACGGAAAAGTAAAAGAAAGAAATTTAATTTCCCGTATTTTCCCCTTTTGAAAGTTTTTTCTCCCCATAGAGGTTGGGTTGACAAACAAAAGAAATGAAGCGTTCTTAACTGTTTTACCTGTTCCGATTTATACATAAGATTTATACAGTCGAAATATTCGAAAACCGGTTTCTGAAAAAAGTAGAATAATCGAATTTTTATTTGATAATTGAAAAAAAAAACAAATTTTTTTGTTCTGCATATGTGTTAGTAGCAAATTTGAACGTTTATAACTCTGAAATTATTGAACAGATTTTAATAAAAAAATATTAAGTAAATACCTTTCAAATGGTGTATATTTTGTTCAAATCGGTTGACATACAGCCAGGCGCGGATTCAGGGGGGGGGAGGAATAAGGAAATTTTCCCCCCGTAAATTATAAAAATATGTTTTGTTAATTTCGATAATACAAGAATTCCCAATAATAATATTTTTTTTAATGTACAAAATTTTTGGAAATCCCAGCAAGGTTTTTTTGTTTTTTTTTTTTATGGAATCTCTAACGAAACTTTCAATAAGAATTTTTTTTTATTGAATCAATAAGTAGCCATATCTTAATCCTAATAGTTATTTATTAGATATTTCCAAAGAAAAATCTAGTTTACCGTATTCAATTACTTATTATTCTACATTCAATCCCAGCAGGTGATATCTATATCCAAAGACTCAACGTTTGCCTTGATAATGCGTGCGGTTGAATTATTAAAATGCCTTAGTATTTGCAATATTTATCTATATATTTATGTGTTATATGAATCAAAATTCTATTCGATATTTTTTGACGAAAGCACGGGGAAAAGCCAGATTTCCTTATCTTTAAGATATTTCAACATACAACAAAAAGTTTTTAGGGAAGAGTTTATTGTTGTAAACGCATTTGAAGAGGCTTCAAAAGATATTGATGACGTTGGTGCGTCAATTGATGCGAAGGCACGGCACAATCATCAATAGTTCTTAAAGCTTTAGCAAATTTTGGTCTTGACCTTAAAAATTGTGTAGGAGATGGAACAGATGGGTGTCCTCTGATGTCAGCAGAAAATAGAGCTGTTCAAAATTTCTGGAAAAGCGACAAATGCGAAACAAACGCCTTGCTATTCCCATAAATCGAACAACTCAATTTCTAAAAGCAATAAAGAGCCATTAATACAAAAAGTTGTATCATTTGTTAAAGAAACGACAAAATTTTTTAAATATAATCATCCCAAGCGAAAAACAGTTTTAGCAAAGTATTTGGGAGCCAAACGCTCTTGATTATGCGTCTTTGCAACAAGTGTACGTCATATAGCAGAAGCTTTGGAAAAAATATCTCTACCTTTATATTAAGAAACTCACTTAGTATTTATTTATTTGCGGAATATACATATTAAGTGCGATACCTATTGTAACACAGCCACTTAGTATCATTTTACAAAAGCAAGAGTCAAGCCTTATCAAAATTTTAAACATGTGCCTTGAAGAAAAAAGAAATAAAGCCGAAGAACAATTTAAAGCGATTATTGAAAAAGTTAAAGTTATTGCGTTCAAATCGAGGTTCCTATCGAAAAGACAAGATTTGAACGAAATAATCACATCTAAAATGTTGAAGATTACTACCGTGTTGTAGGTTACATTCCTCTTATTGAATTTGTTTTAGAACCTCTCATAACAACTTTCCCAATAGATATCCTAAATGTATTGAACATACCTAAACTTCTACCTCAAAGTGTAATCAAGTCATATACAGATACAAAACTGTTAAAACCACAACTAGCTGATGAGCTGATTATATTTGATAAAAGAGATAAACACCTATTAAGATCTAAACTTGAGCCTGATCTATCAGATAACGTTGTAGATGCTTTAATAAACTGTGATGAAGATATCTGCCCAAATCTAAGAAAAATATTTCAAATCTTCGTTTCAATGCTCGTCAGTAAAGCCACGAGCGGGAGGTCATATCCTACCTTTCGTCGAATAAAAACATGGCTCAGATCAACAATGACAGAAGATAGACTGTACTGTCTAAATTTGCCTCACAAGGAAATCATGTATTGCTTATTTAAAAAGATTAATGTATATGGAACTGATCTTATATTTTATTTAACCTTTTTGTTGAGTTTTTATAATTAGGGTTATGACTTTTTTTAGACAAATTTTCTTCATCCCACCACGCGATGGGCAATTTAGTATTGATAATGAAAATAATTTTTTTAGTTTCCGCACCAAATGCAATTTCTTAAGCTCCTCAAAAAAAAATTTTTTTTTAAATTTCCATGCACATTATATATGGTACATTTATTGTTTATATGCATATGCTATATATTTTAGCCCCCATATTTATAAATGATTATAAAATTTAATAAACGTTTATTAAGGAAAATTTTCATGAATACAGGCATAAATACATTAAATAAGCAACTGTATAACAAAAATGTAAAGCTATTTTTTTGGGTTTAATGAAATAAATTTTAAGTTTAAAGTGCGAGTTGATTTACATAATGGAAAAATATCTTGTGCAACTTTAATAGCTCGTTCCGCGCCAAACAACTCATCTATCACAACATCTATCATTTGCTATTAAAATGTAGTTCATTAAAAAAAACCGCGAAGTAGACTCGCGATTTTTTTTGCGCTCTTCCGTACAAATGGTAAGATCTTGTTATATTCATGAAATTATTAGAAAATACTTAAAATTTTGTTATTAAATGTTAATTTTGTATAGTAAGGAGAAAAATTGAAATTCAAAACTTTATCGCGTTTGGTACGGAAACTTTCTTCACGATCGCGAAAAAGTAATACATCATTTCTAAATATTTTTTCACGGTCTGTACGGCTATGTGATGAAGACCCTAATACACATATTGTTTTTAATAAACTTTTAAAAACTAATTGTTTACTTTTTTGTATCATACTAAATTCCCCCCACCCCCCCCCCCCCCTCTCCCCTAAGGCTCAAGCTGGATCCGCGCCTGCATACAGCGGAAGAAAGTGTTCTTAACTGTTTTGCCTTTGCCGATTTATATACTATAGATTTAAAATTTTCTTAGCCAGTGTTCCAAAATAAACATTAAATATTGTTCTTATGTAAGTGTTCTTTTCGGTAGAAATGTGGAAGACACAAACACTAATAATAATACTGACCACAAAAATAATACTGTACTTATCCAACTCATCGAAAAGATGAGAACATTTTTGGCATTCGAGGCATCTGCAGCATGTGCTGCGGCTTTCTCTTGTCAAAAACAGAAGCATGGAAGGTTTTTCATAGCTGGCTTAAAAAATGTTTCAAAATCTTTTGTTATTCACCAAATGTTCGGACCACATACATCACCAAACTGTACACAGTGGGTCTAATTATCGCTAATGAGCTTCTCTTGGATTCTTCTTAGTCCGAATCCTGCAGTTTTTATTGTTGACCGAGCCAGGTTATTGGAAATTTATTTAAACGTTCATTAGCAAATTGTTCCTAAAGTCTTCATTTTCCTATGCTTTTCATTGCTATCGGTTGAGTAGATAAAAAGTTCTAAATTTATTGCCACTTTTTTAATTGTATACAACTTTTTGTATAATAAATAAACATCAAACGTTAAGTTTATGTAACTTCGATCGTGTTCTAAAGTTAAAGTATATAAAATCAACGGTTTTTTATTTAAAGTTAATTTAATTCACCATTCAATGCTTAATGTCGTATTATATTATATGCTCATAACGAGTTATAGTTATTACTTTTTAAGCATTAATTACTTATATTCATTATATTATAACTATCTTTACTTTATTACCACTTTCTTTTTCTATTTTACCCCTTCTTATATTATTCTTAGAAAGTTTTTTAGTGTTAAATCAAAAAGAATTATTATGAGTTTAACCCCCAACTGTTTTAATGGACACACATCACAACTCCCGCCACAGCTTCCAAGTCGGTGAGCTGTTCAAAACATTGTCATCGTTTTTATTATTATCGCCTTCAGCAGTATTATCATCATTTATATACTTTTTCTTTGAAAATTTATTTTTTATTTCTTTTAGCTTAAAGCATTATTTTCATAACCTTTTTCATTTTGATTTATTTTTTTGTCTCCATGAAATCTTTATCCCTTTTATTATCTTTGTGACTTTATAAAATTTCTTTTACATAATTTTTCATTTCTATTCAACAAGTTATTTTTTTTTTTTCTTTTTTCCCATTAAACATAGATTATTTGAACAATATAATCACAATGGAGTTCAGACTGGTAGATTGACAGTGGTTGGAATTGTTGTTACAGCAATATTCTAAGATTTCCTCAAAGTGCAGAGGAATGATTGGTCGCCTTGTTATTATTTTGCTGGTATTGCATTTGTTAAGACAATAAAGAAAAACAATAATTTATTTTAGGTGATACATTTCAAATGATGGTCTTGTAGTTTTGTATGATAGAAAAATATATGTTGTAGAATACTACACACCAAGACAGGCGAAAAGTCATTATGATTTCCGTATGAAGTGCTAAATTCCCAATTTTTCCTATTTGATAAATACACTGAAATTTATTGTTGAGGGAAAGCTAGCTTCTATGCGCATTTCACTGGTTGCTTAAGCCAGCTCATCAGGAAACCTTTTCCAAAGATTTTAGTAAAGCCAAAAATATTAAACAAATAAGACCCTAAAGCGAATAAGAATTTTTAAACACTCTAAGTCTCACTTGTAACAATATCGATGCTTAAACAAAACACCAACAATAAACAGTGAGTTTATCTTATCTTACATCTCCCTACAATTGGTTGGGTTCTTTCCGACTCGAATTGTAGTTGTAAGTGGGTTAAGGAAAAAAACAAAATTAAAAAGCAAACTGCTTCATTCTATTGTCTTCGTAAGAAAACAACAAAAAAACCAATTTGTCAATTGAGGTGCCATAACTCAGCCATTTCTTAGCAAATTCTTAGCAGATAGAAATTTGTAGCATATCAACGGAAGAAGCATTCAATTACCTTTCCAACGATGTGCCACTTATTTCGATCGGACTTTTCGGTTGGGCTCCACAAGGGTTTGAGTGGGACCATACATCGAAAAACACAAAAGTACCGTTATCTAAAAAACGGTACTTAGGAAAAAAAATTACAGCGGTTTTCGTGTTCAGGAGGTCCCAATTAACTTATCTAGGCATGTGGCGTTCTTGGTATTTTTTGGCTGTAAACCAGTGCAATAAACTTTGTATTCCCGAAAATGACTTTGATATTATGATTTTTTATTTCTAAAATTTTGATCAAAGATCTAATAAATTTTCAGATTCCTTAAAAGTAAGTAAGCCCATGTGATATATCCCAATGTCATAAATCTAGTCTACAAAAATTGTTATTAAAATTTATTCATAGAGGCTTACAAATAATTGCAATGTGAGCCAAAATCCACGATTGCCTCTAAACTAAAATTTTTAAAAATTTTTAAATAATTTTATATCCATACGATCAGAGGTGGAGAGGGTATTGTGCGTCTGTCTAATATGTGTAAACGTTAGTTCTGGATCCACCTTTTACCATACCGATCGACTTATAATATTTCTTAATTGAACTCAAGTGAGAGAAACTTTACTTGCCACCAGAATGAACCAGAGTTATTAGTGTTGATCCATTTTATAAATTTAACATTGGAATACTGTTCCTTTAATATTAAAGATGTTTTATTATCATCGTTTACAGCGTTTTTCAACATTTGTAAAAGGTGTGATTTATATTAAATGCGTTTTGGTTGTTAAAAATTTTTATTTTATTTATAAATTTCTTTAAGAAATTAAAAATTATTATTTTAAAAGGAAACCAGCAAAACAAATTTTATGGCTAAACAAGTTGAAGAATGGCACTAAATGGCAAAATTGACAACACTGACTCATATAAATACTAGGGTGTTCAATTAATCGGGGTATATTTTTGTTCGATTAAACGATTAATCGATATTTGGCATTTTTAACTTATTCGATTAAACGAATAAAATTTTGAAATTAATCGATTAATCGAATTATTCTTAATCTATAAATTTTATAAATTACGAGATTTTTTCCCGATAATTTTAAAAAATATTAGTACTTGAGTAAATAAACATCCGTTTTTTAATAAAACTTGTCAATGTCCAAACTGTTGCTTCACTTACTACCCGTCTCCACCATCCATCAACTTGGTAAGAACAGCATGTCGCACATGAATTCTACTCGTGTAGACTGTTCATGTTCATGTTTCGTCCATGTGCTGCCATCGTTGCCTAAACATTCGTCTTAGCATCCATGTGCGCCATGATGTTGGCCTTACAATGTATTTTCTGTATACAACCAAATGCACAACAACAAATATTGTGGTCAATCAGAACATGAACATCAACACGTATTCGCCACATATAAGAACATGAACAAATTAATACCGTTGCTCTGCCGGCGTTATGGTCATGTCATGTTCTAATTGAAAGCGTATGGCGACGTGGGGTTACGGACACTTAGATTTTAAAAGAGTCAATATAACTTTGTATTTTTTGAAACTTTTCACGGCCATTCCATCCTCTGCTATGCTTCTGCAAATAATTTCCTCTAGAGAATCGATCGAAGTATCTTGTTTTAAATATTTATTTATTGGACCAATTTTCTTAAAAATACGGACGTATTCTAAATATCAAAACAAAGTGGATTTAAAATCGAGCAAATTTTTAAAACGACCCTGTAATTTAATATAAATCTTTGAGTTAACATACCTTTGTCATGTTTATACCCACACCACTGTAGTGTACCCTAATACACTTTACCAAATGAATATGGGCCGCCCTAATAAATAACCAACATGCATAATAAAAAAACTTGATACCACACATGCATTAAATAAAAACAAATCGATGAACATTGATTTGTCAAAAGTATGTTGCAGTTTGGAAAATTGAGTGACTAATTTTTAAACTTAATTTCCCAAACTAAATTATGATTGGTTATGAAACTCAAAAGGGGAAATAGAATAAGGATTTAGCTTAAGATAATTTTTGTATAAAAAGGGGCGCAATGCCAAAAATAAATCAGATATAATTTTGACTACAAATCGGCAATACCTGCCTTGTATTTTCAATTATACAAAATCTCCTTTTGCCCTCAATCCTTTGAGACTGGCAAAAGTAAATAGCGTGACTAGTGGCAAACTCTGCCAGTCACAAATAATTATTTTTTTTACACTTAACATTACACCACAATAGTGGAGAGGGTATTATGCATGTGTGCTGATGTGTGTAACGCCTTAAAATATTGGTCCTAGACCCACCTTCAAGTATACCGATCGACTTAGAATCACTTTCTGAGTCGAACGACCGATGTCCGTCCGGCTGGCTGGCTGTCCATGTAACATTGTGCGCAAAGTACAGGACGCAATTTTGGAGATAATGTGATTTAATTTGGCACAAAGGTTCTTATTCGCACAAGGACCAAGCCTATTGAAAATAGGCCGAATCGTAGAACCACGAGGTAATATAGGGGGAAATTTTTGCCTCTCAAAAACTTTCAAACCGATTTTAATGAAGTTTATAAACAAAGATAAATCCATATTAATAAGCAGGGCAAGGGACTTCATGCAAATGCATGTTTGTTGTCGGTACTCTGAGACCCACCTAAAGTTAATATCTTTGCGAATCACAATATTTCCAGTAAAATGGCATCAATTTGTTAGTGCATATTTTTGCATATTTTGCTCTAAATGCATGTTTTTGCATATTTTGATATAAAGGCATATTTTTCGTCATATTTTGTTATAAATTCATATTTTTCGTCATATTTTATAATATTTATAAAAAAAATTGCTCTTTTCTTAGTTTTTTGTTTAGAAATATCTTTCTGTTCAAGGCGAATTCATTATAAGGTGTAGTCAGTGAATCAGCTGGTTATAGTTGTTTCAGCCCTGAAGCTGTCAAACAGTCAAAATAGTATGGGAAAATCTGCTAACTTCGACATTTTCAAGGAGCAAAAACAACATGTTGGTGTTTGGTACTGAATTACCTACATCTATATATATAAAATTGGATGTGTGTGTGTATGTATGTAACGTATGGACTCCAAAACGGCTGGGCCGATTTTGATGAAATTTTCAGGGAATCTTCAGAATATTCAGGCGGGTGACACTGTGAAGTCTGATTTTTGATTTTCGGTCTGGGGGCGGAGGGGCGTGGCAAAATCCATAACTTGAGAACGGCTTGACCGATTTGAACGATTTTTTCTATAAAATGATAGCCATGGTCCAACTTAGGTTTTTACGGAAAAAAAATTTTGCCCCGCCCACTTTTTTCGATTTACCTAAAATCAAAAAACGGCTACATCGATTTGACTAATTTTTCTTTTAAATGTTCGTATTAACCCATTCTACGTTTTCATCGAAAGAAAAATGTCTCACGCCTACTTTTTCGCCCACTTTTTCTATTAAGCTCATAACTTGAGAACGGCTTGACCGATTTGGACGATTTTTTCTTTAAAATCATCGCCATGGTCCAACTTAGGTTTTTAAGGAAGGAAAATTTTAAAGGCCGTAAATTTCGTTTAAAGCTCAATTTAAATCGTCTGGCAATACAACACTAATGTTTGCTTAGGGCCAGCAACGCGGACCGGGTCAGCTAGTTTTATTATAAATTCACCTTGTTTCTTTTACTTTTAAAAAGTAGCACATACAAAAATTATACAATTTGTATAATTTTGCACATAATTGTAGAAGTAACAATAAAACAGTTTTTGACATTTCATTTTGTTCGCGGGTTTTTTTACTTGAAGAAACGGCAAATAAAAATAATGTTCGGCGAAGAAAAAATAGAACTCAACATAATATTTTTGATTTACGGTGTAAGAAGTATGACCTAAAATCCAAAAAGTATTAATAAAAAAAATTGTTTCTAAGGAAAAAAATGCCAAAAGAAAAAATATCAAAAAATAATCTTTTAAATAAGTGTGTTTTTGAGTCTTCAAAATAGAGGGGAAAGTACTTTTTTGCAAAGTTTACAAAAAGGTGTTTCATTTAAAAATTTCAAGTAAATCAGCACCTTCAAAGCCAGCAACACAAAGATTTATGATTTATGAAAACGTTTCGCAAACTTAAATTTCAAGAAAATCAACTTTTGGGGATAAGACTAGCAAATTTAGTTTTGAATTGTATAATGCTCTGGTGTCTGCAGATATACCTCTATATTAGCTAATCAACCAAAATTATAGAATTTTTTTAAACAAATATAACAATGAAACCATTCCTACGGAAACAACGCTTATAAAAACTTATATCGCCAAGTTGTACACTATACAACTATGTGACATTGTTGAAAGAATTAAGTGACATAATTTGTGGCTGTCTATTGACGAAGCAATGGACACTGAAGGACGTTTCGTTGTCTACGTAATTGGGATCTTGAATGCAGGAGAAGATCTTGAATGCAGAAGAAGAACAGAGTAAACACAAATTTTTTTTAAATATTGTAAAGTTTGAAAAGGTGGATCATGCTTCAATAGCTCGAACTTTCAAAGATTCAATTTCTCTTTTAGAATCCTTTAATAAAAATAAAATTTTGCTCTACTTGACCTTTTTTTAAGATATCTTACTCAAAAATGTTACATGTCACATGCTAAGCTCATGCCATGCATGAAAGATTTTAAAGTCTCCTTTGCGTTTCAAGATGGGGTACCTGGTTGCAGGCAGTTGAGTATTATGCCAAAAATTTTGAAGAATTTAAAGATGTGGTAAATAATTTTAACGAAAAGAATGCAGTCGCGATAAAAAAGTGAACAATATTTTAAATGTACCTAATATAAAGGCTCAATTAGAATTTATACACTCAAACAATGGGTTTCTAGTCGAGACAATAACCGAACTTCAATGGTTTAAATCATTAAAATTAGAAAAGTAGAAGGTAAAATCGGCGAAAAAATAAAAGCCAAAATTTATGCAGTTTTAAAAAAGAATGCCGGATTTAAAAAAGTTAAAGAAATTGGTAATATTTTTAATTTACCTTTCAGTAAAGAAAAAAATTGTAGACAATGAATATTCTACAAAGGAGTTGACCACTTTTAAATATCCACCTATTACATCCGTTGATGTCGAACGAACACTTTCAATGCTTAAAACTGTTTTAAGTTAAGACCAAATAAAGGGTGGTTAAATTGTAAGGGCCGATGTTGAATGTGAACCACACCTAAACGCCAAGTTTTTTTCCGAATTTTATTTGACATTTCTCTATTTCAGACTTACTCAATTTGAACCATGGAGAGATACACAATCCAACAACGTGTTAAAGTTATCCAGACTTATTATGAAAATGGGCGTTCAAATCAAAATGCATATCGTGCACTTCGTGATTTTTTTGGTCAATTTGATCGTCCAAATGTGCGTACAATCGCAAAAATCGTGGAAAAATTCGAGCAAACCGGGTCTGTAGAAGATGTGAGAACACCAGTGCATGCTCGTACAGCTCGTACTGCAGGAAATATTGCTGCTGTTCGCGAGAGTGTGGCTGAAGAGCCGTTCACCTCAACTCATCGTCGTGCCCATCAGTTGCACCTCTCACGCTCGTCGTTGATGAACATTATGCATAAAGACTTGCATCTACACGCTTACAAAGTGCAATTGGCTCAAGAACTAAAGCCTCTTGACCATTCCAAACGTCGTGAATGGGCAGAATGGTGGCAAGAAATGGCAACAGTGGATGATCAATTTTCGAAGAAAATCATCTTCAGTGATGAGGCACATTTTCACCTCAGTGGATTCGTCAATAAACAGAATTGCCGCATTTGGGCGAATGAGAATCCAAGAGTGATTGTCGAAAAACCAATGCACCCACAAAGAGTGACTGTTTGGTGCGGTTTATGGGCTGGCGGCATCATCGGGCCGTATTTTTTCCAAAATGAGGCCGGTCAGGCAGTTACTGTGAATGGTGTTCGCTATCGTGAGATGATAACGAACTTTTTATGGCCCGAATTGGAAGATTGGATGTGGACGATATGTGGTTTCAGCAGGACGGTGCCACTTGCCACACAGCTAACGAAACAATGGCTCTTTTGCGCAACAAATTCAATGGCCGTGTTATCTCACGTGATGTCAATTGGCCGCCAAGATCATGTGATTTGACACCGTTGGACTTTTTTCTTTGGGGTTATTTGAAAGAAAATGTGTACGTCGATAAGCCAGCAACAATTCAAGAGCTAAAGGATGAGATAATTCGGCACATTAACGGCATAGAACCTCCATTATGCCTCAGGGTCATCGAAAATTTGGACCATCGGATGGAGGTGTGCCGCCGTGGTCGTGGCGCCCATTTGGCCGATATTTTGTTCCATACATAATTGAGTAATACCAATATATCATAATAAAATAAAATTACAATAATTTCCTAAATAGTTTGTGTTTTATTCAAAATCAACATCGGCCCTTGAAATTTAACCACCCTTTAGAATGAGTTTTACATTTGATAACTTAAAAAAAAAACTTATTTATTTATATATGTAAATATATCTTTATCTACTACTACTTTTTAAACTATGTTTTAAGTTTTTAAAACTGAATGAAATGTATTTATGTTTTTTTTTTGTTAAATATGGTTAAATAAATATATTTTTAATGCATATTTCTTACTTAAATTTTTGCATATTTTACAATTTTTAGTGCATGTTTTATGCCCATATTTTGCGATTTTAAGTGCATGAACTTCCTTGCCCTGTTAATAAGCATGATGTGTTTTTAAATACTGTGGTGTAGGGTATCATATGGTCGGGCTTGACTATACTTCCTTACATGCTTCTTTTGTAAAATGAATTATTAAATTGTGTGGAAAAAATTTAACAAAAATATAAGCTAAATTACTTAATAAACATGACTTTTTTTTCCTATGAACATACATTTTGTTTGTTTATTCGACTTAAAACTTTAAAAAAATTATACATTTAACTTCTGTCTATTATTATTATTCGATTAATCCTTTAATCGAAATTAGCAATTTTAAATTATTTGAACAATTAATCGCCTAAAATTGGTCGATTAATCGAACAAGAATTAAACGACTGAACACCCTAACAAATACCACTGCTGCAAATTACTATAAATCCCATATCTTCTCCCATGTTTATAACCTTCACCACAGGTGGAAAAGGGTTTATATAAGTTTGTCATTCCGTTTGTAATTTCCACAAAAGTGATCTTAGACCATATAAAGTATACATATTCTGGGTCCTTATGAGGAGAAAAGTTGATTTTACGATGTCCGTCCGTCTGTTCGTCTTACGTTTGATATGTATTTTCGGGAGACTCCAGACATGATAGCGGCTAGGTTGTTTTACATTTATGTCACACATAGTCCACCATTTCTTGCTATTGAAATTCAGCCAGATCGGTCCAATAATGGCTGAGATATGACCAAAATACCACGACTGCCTCTAATTTTTCCAAAAAATCCCCTGTGGTTGTTGTATTTTTATTACTTTTTCTGTATATCTGGAGAACGGCAAGAGCCAAAGTTTTCAAATTCCGCCCACAAAATGTGGGCGGGATAGGAGAAGTGGGTGTCGTACCTCTCATACAAGAAGTATTAAAAATTGTATAAAAACCTGAATTTTTTGACTGTAATATGACCTATGGTTACGCCTTATATATCAAAAGATCGGAAATTTTTAATAGAAAATAACAAGTTTTATAACCGAAATAACTGGCAAATTTCTTCTTTAACACGTCGGTATATAAATCTGTCAAATCGGTTAAGAAATAGCAGAGTTATGACCAAAATACTGAAATCCCAAAAACTACTCTTTTTATACCCTTCACCACAGGTGGAAAGGGTATATATAAGTTTGTCATTCCGTTTGTAAATTCTACAATATTGATCTAAGACCCTATCAAGTATATATATTCTGGGTCCTTATGAGGAGAGAACTGGATTTAACCATGTGATGTCCCTCTGCCTCCCCCCTCCCCCCCCTTTCAATTGTTAACATATACTAGCATAATGCCCAATATGATTTTCGTTATCACCCTTCTTTATTATTTCGTCTATTTAACGAAATAATTTTTACAAATAGAAACTAGGAAAAATTTACGTGGCACAAACTATATTGGTGAATATATTTCCCAACTTTGCTATTGCGGTGAACAAAAACACCAAAAGTAATTACAACTCAACTGGTGTCGAATTTTGTAAACAGTAAACGTGCCATATTTAATTTTAATGATATTCGATTAACATTCCTTCATGGTTCAGTTGTTTAGGGGGTTCCCTGGTTTGAATCTTGGTTTTTTAAAAAGAATTTTTTTTTTTAATATTTTTATTTGTTTATGTTCTAAAAACGATTTAAAAAAAATATTTGCCAGTTTTCGCCTTTTACATTTTATTTATAATGAAGTCTTTAGTATTGTAAATATGTATGTATATGTAAAAATTATTTAGTTTTTGTCTAGTTTCTCTGTATTCTGCTCGCACAATGGTGAAGGGTATATAAGATTCGGCACAGGCGAATATAGCACTCTTACTTGTTTATATTAATGTTGCCTGCGATAGCTTTATAATAGCTGCTATGTCATGGTAAAATTTGTTTTGGTAGGTCTAGAATTGACTATAAATTTCATATATACCCCCTCCCTTAATTCACTAATAAAAATGCAGATATTGGGATAAAATTCGGCGAAAAGAACTTTTATGCAAATCTTGAACTTACAAAATAATACTTTGTTGGCGGGTCAATGATTGCCTATGGGTCCCAAGTAGTGAACACTCTCTAAAATTTGTCTGAAAACAAAGGCCCTAAATTTGTAAAACGCAAACTCACTGCCAAAAATAACATTGAAAGCAAAAACAATGTCAAAAATTTGTCAAAATTTTGTTGTTGCTTTCTACAGAAATACATATTGCGTTTTAAGATATGCAGCGTTTAAGGTTTAAAAATTCAGTATACATTTCTATAGAAAACAACAACAAAATTATGAAATATTTTCGATTTTGTTTTTGCTTTCAATATAATTTTTGGCGTTGCGTTTGCGTTTTACAAATTTAGGACCAAAGTGTTGTAGGGTTTCAATTGATCAGGGTAGAAAAAATATATGTACTTTCGTACTTGGAATACAATCAAAATTTAAAGATGATCTTCTGGGAGAGCTTTTTTAAACATACAAGAAACTTTTAAAATAGTAGCTCTTCAAGAATAAAACAAAAATAAAATTTTTTTTTGAAGCGCCCTCTAATGTATAGTGATTTTTCTGATAAATCCACATTTTATTTTTGTTTAAGCTTTGATATTGTTACAAGTAAAACTGGGGTTTATAATTCTTATTCGCTTAACAGTTTTATTTGTATAATACCTTTAGTTTTTACAAAATCTTTGGATGAAGTTTCCTGATGTTCTGGCCTAAGCAGCCAGTGAAATGCGCATAGGAATAGCTTATCCCATTAAGAATAAATTTCAGTTTTTTTATCAAGAATAAAAATTGGGAATTAAGCACGAATAACAAAATCTTTTAAATAAAAAAAAAAGAAATTTGTATTCCCAGAAATTATTTCGATAACTACTTTAAAAAAAAAAAGTGCACGAAAAAGCTTATAATTTGGAAAAAGTTTTTTACAAAATCTGTTTGGCGGGCTCTATTTTCGGCATATGTAGTTAAGCTTAAACTGATTAGATCTTTTTTGAGGGCCAAATAATTTTCAGAATCCATAAAAAAACTATGCATCACCAAAATCGCTGTTCAGCAGCACAGTGCACGAGTAGTAATTAGTAATGCTTATTTTACCACTAGTTCTTAACGGGTATATAAATAGTAACTTTTGTCATGCTTTGATATTAACCATTTTAAAGTGTCCTTAAACTATGCTTATAACAATTATTGCAATCATTCTTATTATTTGAATTTATCCCTTAAATTATATTATTTTCTCTTGCTTCCTTAATAATTCTTTCCTTTTTTGCTCTTATTAGTAAAACTTTTTAAAATATATTAAGATATTTTCTTGTATAAAGCTTTTGTTAAACATTAAATGAAATATTTATTTATGCTTAAAGTGTTTTTTGGTGAAAAATTAACAGCTGTTTGCATTAAAAATTATGCCAAACAAAAAAACAAAACTTAAACAATTGATGTATTTAAGAACTTTTTTCTCATTGAAGCAAAACCAATATATTAATAATTCAGTTTTTTTTTTTTAATTTTCAATTGAATTGATGATGGTGTGGTAACTTATGCACCCCTAAAATAAATAAATACCAACAAAAATCAATGTCTGTTTTTCACTCGTACTCAGGGCTGCCAGATTTGATGATTTATCGTCATTTTGACGATTTTTGTTCCGAAATTAAAAAGTGACGATTTTTTCAGTCGCCAAAGTCTGATTAAAACATACCATTTTCTGACAATTTCGTTTTTTAATCTTGGAATGTTTATAAGAGCGGAAGGCGGAACGTTTTCTTTCGCCTAGCTTTTACGCTGATATATCATACCAAAGCGAGAGCGTCAACGTTGTGTCACGAACAGTAGTGATAGCTTTCTTGTTTAATAAAACCCACAATTTATAAATAAAAATAGAGATAAACGCGATAGATTGACAACAAAATAGCTAAATTGCCATTATTCATAAACAATAGCGGCAAACTTCACTACTAAACGAGCTGTCAAAATCGGATTTTCCAATTGCAAAGCGTTCAGGCCGCTCTATTCAAAAACTAGAAAGCGCGTGCCGTTTTTTGTTTAGGTACGGCTCTAATATGCAAGTCTTCAGAAAATCTTTGATTATTTTCAGAGTACAAGAACAACAATTTTACGCTTTGTTTATCATTCGTCAAACCATTCTCGAATGAATATTTTACGGCTCTCTGTATACATCATATTTTCAACAATTATACGGCAATTTCACGAGTTGTAAGAGAATATTGACATGAAATTCATAGATTACACTACTTGACAGTTTTTTGACCAAATGAATCTGACACCTTATCTTTATGTAAAATTGTCCACTGAATCAGACTTGTCAAAAGTAGAACAGTTTTTGAGACATTCCAAAATAACCGTTATTTGTGTTTTTAAAAAAAGATGATGTGTCTGATTGTGTTTTTAAAAAAAGATGATGTGACTGAAATGCAAATATCTTCAAAAGTTTGTGTATTTCTTTCTTTTTCGTGAAAGGCTTTAGAATTTCTAAAATAACCATGGGTGGTTTGTGAAGATGAGTCAATAAATGGCAGAGTTATAGTGGACAAAATTTCAAACTTTATTATAAATTTGATGATTTTTTGCGATTTTGCTCTTTTTTTATATTCGAATTCAGAGGACAATTTAACATCAATATTAGGTTTCAGATTCATTTGGTCACGACTTTGCTGGAAATTTGAGACGCAGTTTTATCTTTACCCACCTCTTAAACGATTCCCACAACGATTGAAGAAGCGTCTTTCGCTGTCCTATGGAAGAATCTCACTCGTGGTACAGTTTTTCCCGTGTGAGAAATCTTCTACGATTAAAAAATGCGGTCATCGACGATCAAAGACGGTCTTCATGAGACTCCCAGTAGCTCTTATCTTATTATGTTTTTGTTTGAATGTTTTTTTTTTTATTATAAAAATCGAACAAAAATTGTTTAAAAACAACTAAATTTTAAGTTGTCCGATATTTTGACGATTTTTCGAAACGATAAAGAGGATTTTTTTATTATTTCTCAGGAAACTGACGATTTTCTCATAAATTTATCTGGCAGCTCTGCTCGTGCTACTCATAATAGTTGATGGAGTAGGTATTTCTGAAAGTGATTTAACTTGATTATGTTGTAAAAAAAAGTTGTAAAAATAATTTAATTTTTAATCATTTTTTTCTTGGATTTCCACAAAATTAAACAAAATGCAGGGAATGTTTTTTATACCCACGTGAAAAATAAGCAATTAACATCAAACAATACTGAAAAAAATGTTCAATAATACGTGCTTTTTTAACAAAATAGTTTCAACGATGATTTTTCTCCTTAATTCAATTTTAGTTTCCACTGGCAAATTTTTCTTTAATGCCTATTTTTTTAATAAAAGTATACAACGAGAAGGAAAATTTGGCAGCAAGAATTGCCATGAACTATAATTTAATCAAAATATGGTTGCAGAAACAATTAAATTGTTAAAGTAATCATCAATATGTACGGAAATTTGTCTATAGAAAAACATTTTAAAGAAACTCTTTCGCATGTTTAAAAAAGCTTTTCAAAAAAATCTCTTGCAAGCTTGAACAAGTTTTCTAGAGAAAATCTTTCATTTGCTTGCTAAAAAGTTTTGTAAAGAAAATTTTTTGCATGGTTTTTTCAAGACAATATTTCGACTGCTTCCAAAAACTTTTTCGAATGCTTTTAATTTTTCATAAATTTTTTTTTTAAATTTTTTCGCAAGCTTGAAGACTTAAATTGAAGAAACTTTTTTTCATATCGAAGATATTAAATAATTTCCCATACTTACACTCAAAAAAAACTATTCAATGGTATTTGAAACAGTTTGCCAGCCATAAATTCAATAGTATTGCGAACGATGTATGAAAAAAATAGCAAATGCAATGCAATTGAATGGACAACAATTGTAAAAAAATTAAATCAAAGTTATGTCTTTTACTAACAAATATCAGAGTGGAAAGAGAGTGGAATATTCTACTAGAAATAACATTTGGGTGGACTTTTTTATTGGCAACACTTCGAAATTTTTAAAATTTTTATTTTTAAAATTGTAAATTATTTAAAAACGAAATATTTAATTTATATTTTCATGTTGTAAAATTCCTTTCTTCACAAAAATAATTTAATGAAAATTAAATTTGATGAACTTAAGCCTAATTAAAATATTAAAATTTAGATTAATAACCATAAATAGTTCAACAAAATAACCACAATATGATTTATAAAATTTTAGCTCAGTTGTATGAACCAGTTTTGAAATAATATAAGTGAACCAAACATATTACGGTCATAGTAACTTTAAAATATTTAAACATTGTTTGTTAAAACACGTTTTTGATAGACGTGACCATATGATAAAAATCATGATAACATCAGCATATGATAAAAATCATGATAACATCAGCATATCATAATAATCATGATAACATCAGCAAAAGAAGTCTGAATTTGAATATTGTGGTCATATTTAAAAAAAGAACTTCCAGATTATTAGAAGCCACTGAAGCAGCAATTTTCTAAACCTTTTAAAGCAGCAGGATTCCTTAAAAAGCAAGAATAGTTAGGGCAAATGAGTTTGCTAGACTTGGCAATACTTTACTACGGGTTCAACTGGATTTGGAAGACGTTGGGAAACCTCTGAACCTCTGCAAACTCTTACTTTGGCTATTGACTATCGATATTACATTGAACGAAGGATTGCAAACTGCAATTAAATTTAATTATAGATTAGTTATGTTATCAAAAACTTTCTTATAGTGTTTATTGTTTAGCAAAATTATCGTTAACTTTTTTATAATTAAATAAATTTTCTGTTTCGTCTTAAAACAATTTCCAAAAATTTCATTTCAACGTTTTATCAGTAGGTTTTCTGAGTTTATATAATTTGTAGTTCAATCAATTAGTTTTTAATGAATTTTCAATCTATTTTTCCACATAAATTTTAATGAATCTGATTTATATCAATTATTCTCAGGTTAGTTCCATACTAATGGCACAAACTAGCGTGTGTGTGCTACTTTATGTGAATGCTTTATGTACACCGAAATGTGTATTTATTATTGCAAAACTTTAATGGTTTCAATATAATAAATATTTGCTTGAACTTTTAAACACTTGAGTAGTTATTAGTTCAAGTACATCCTTAAAACTAACAATGTAACTAAAAAACTACCGCAAATTCTAGTATATGTAACTATTTGCAACAATATTATTAGATATTACCCCTTATACTACTACATTTGCCACAAATGCTATTGCTAGGATCTCTTATGACATCACTCATACATATATAAATTTTTTAAATATTTTCATGTACAGATGTAAATAATATACATGGATCTTGTTTTGATGCTTTCTGTATGGTAGTGTTTGTTGGTTGGTTGGTTGGTATATAAATGTAAGTTTTATTAAGCAATGAACAAAATGGTGTGGCAATTTGTCCCGGGGCAAGAAAATTTACAAGGGGTGCAGCAGAAACCATCTCGTGAACAGTCGGAAGCTCCATTTCGATTTTAGAACAACATTTTAGAACACAAAGTACAATTCTGCTTTCCTATTGGTTTCAAAAAAATGGACCAACCCTAATGAACATTTACATTATGTTATCAGAGATGTAAATGAATCATTCATTTTTGATTTTAATTCATTACGAATTAGCAAAATTTTGAATTAATTCTTTTCACACAAAAAATGAACTGAATGAAATTTGAGTCAAATCATTTGAATTTAGCAAAATGAGTTGCAATTAATTTTTAATTCAAATGAATTAGTAAAATGAATTGCAATTCATTTCCAATTCATTTGAATTGACTTTGACTTAATTCAAATGAGCTAGAATAAATGAATTCCAATTCATTTCTAATTCATTTGAATTGATTTTGAATTAATTCAAATGAGTTAATGCTCATTCTGATAGGAATTTTTGCAGCTCCCTACTAATTTAAGTCATATTCTGTCGTTACCTGCTAATTACAGTACATCATTGGAATTTCTATTCTTATTATTTTCTATGCCTTTGACGATTATCTCGTAATTCAGTGCATGAATGATTCACGAATTAATTCAAAAATTAATGATTCATTTTCATCTCTGTATATATACGGTGGTTGTAACGATTTCACTGTGCAATGCAGACTTTTAAGGGACGGGGCTACCTATTATACCGGCTATGCTCGTCGTTGGGGTGTGTTCTTGTCCCTTGTAAAATTATGATCATTACTCGCTACTTGGAATTTTACTTTAGGTAGCTTAACTCAAACTAATGATATTATTCAGTAAAGTAACGGAATATTGTTGATGATAAATTAGGAACGGTTTAAGGTGTAACGCCTCATTCCTATTCTTACCCTCCCTCCATACTGGCAATATAACAAAATTTAAATGCCAGCCCATAAAATATACTCGAACTACCTGACCGACATCACTGTTCATAAAAATGACAGATAAAAGATATTTAATTTTTCATTTTATGGCATTTCCAATTTAACAAATACACAATTTATTATTGGTCATCTTTTGATGAAATTATAAAAAGAATAAAATAAAATTTAAAGTCAAATGTACAAAATTTCTAGTATGAATATAAAAATAATTATTTGTTATTAAAAAGTAATTTCAATTTTTGGGAATACAAAATTTTAATTTCAAAAGATTTTGTTATTCGTGCTTAATTCCCAGTTTTTATTCTTGATAAAAACACTTGAAATTTATTGTTGATGGGATAAGCTATTCCTATGCATTTCACTGGTTGCTTAGGCCAGATCATCAGGAAACTTCATCCATAAAGATTTTAGACAAACTAAAGATATTAAACCAAATAAAACTGTTAAACGTATAAGACTTATAGCAACTTTTTTCTTTTGAAATTAAAATTTTGTATTCCAAAAATTGAAATTACTTTTTGATAATAAACAGGCAAGTGCACGGCCTAAAAAAACACTTAATTGACAACATCTTTTGTAAGTTGTTGTTTGTTTTTTATTTTGTTTTTCTTAACCTACTTACAACTACAATTAATGTTGAGAGAATTTCAACTAATTGTAGTGGGGAATGTAAGATGAGATAAACCCACTTTTTTATTGTTGATGTGTTTTGTTAAAGCTTTGATATAGTTACAAGTAAAACTGTTGCTATAAGTCTTAAGGTACGTTCAGACTAATGAAATATTTGACAAAAATATTTGTTCTGATATTTGCTTCAAACTGTGTGAAACAAAAAAATATTTTGTTTAGTGTTCACACTTAGCTCAAATATTTGACAATTTTTGGTTGTTAAAACAGTTGGAAAATAGATCAAATAAAATAAATTTTTTTTTTTTTTTTTTTTCATTATTTATTTATTGAATCTTCATATATTAAATATGAACTAACAATAATTAATCAAATCTTAACCTAATATTATTTTTTGTCCTGCCAGTGCCAGACAAAAATTTTGTTCATCGCGGGTTCTGTTCACTTTTATAGGTGTTTATCGCTCATCTAATTGGACAAGTGCCGCAGTGTCTCTTCTTCTTAAGCGACTGTGGCCGCTATCATTTAAAATATTTCGTGCTAGTGGGTTCGGGTGCAATTCGAGCCTTTTTAAGTATTTTACTGCATATTTCGTAATCATAGTTTTAACTAATGGAACATTGAGATCCTTGTGAATATTTGAGTTTTTAACATACCAAGGGGCAGCTGTGATTATTCGAAGTAGTTTATTTTGGCGCCTTTGAATTTTTTCGATGTTAGAGGCCGAGGCAGTGCCCCATAATTGAATACCATAGCACCAGATTGGCTTTAAGATGGAGTTGTAAAGAAGAAGTTTGCAGTCGAGACTAAGGACAGAGTTTCTTCCAATAAGCCAATGAATTTGGATGGCTTTTAGTTTCATTTGAGTTAATTTTGCCTCTATATGGCTTTTCCACGTTAAACGGCGATCTAGATGAATACCGAGGTATTTTACATGCGAATTTTGAGGTATTATTTGATTATTGATTTTAATAGGGGGGCATGATTCCCGACGCAAGGTGAATGTTATATGTACGCATTTTTGCTCATTGACCTCTATCCTCCATTGCTTTAACCATAGTTCGAGTTGAAATATATGATCCTGTAGGTATCGAGATGCTTCTTGACGGTTTTCGTGCACGCTCAAAAAAGCTGTATCATCAGCAAATGTTGAAGTTTGTGTGTAGTTGTTTGTTGGCATATCCGAGGTATATATTAAGTATAAAAGTGGGCCCAGGATGCTTCCCTGAGGGACTCCAGCGTCAATTTGCTGAGGAGAGCTTAAATAATCACCTTCTTTAATAATAAACTTTCGACCGACTAAGTAGCTTTCTAACAGCTTGTGTGTGTTTACTGGTAAGTTTAGCTTCAATTTATGTAATAAGCCTTCATGCCAGACTTTATCGAAAGCTTGAGAAACATCGATGAAGAGAGCGGAACAATATTTTTTTTCTTCAAAGGCTTTTCTTATTGCGTTTACTATACGATGGGTTTGCTCAATTGTGCTGTGTTCTCTTCTAAAGCCGAATTGGTGGTTAGGAATACATCTATTATCATTTAAAATTGGGGTTAATTTTGACGCTAACAGCTTCTCAAACAGCTTTGATATATTAGAAAGTAAGCTTATAGGCCTATATGACTCAACTTTTGTGTGATCCTTTCCAGGTTTAGGTATCATGGTGACTAAGGAGACCTTCCACTTTTGAAGATAGTATTCAAGGCGTAAAATAGCATTAAAAATTAAAAGAATAATTTTCTTTGCTATGCTGGGTAGCTCCAAAAGCATTTTGTTGCTGATCTTGTCAAAACCAGGAGCCTTTTTGGGGTTTAAATCACAAATAGCCTTTTCGATTTCTCTTATCTCAAATCTTAGCGGAACAGCTGCTCTAGCAGCAACAGGTGGTAACTCGACCGCAATATCGTGAGATATATTTGGGGTAAATACGTTTTTTAAATGATTGACAAACAGATTTCCTTTTTCAACATCATTTCTTGCCCAACTTCCATTCAAGTTTCTTAATGGTGGTTTAGAGACAACTGGCCTTTTGAGATTTCTAGCTGCACGCCATAATGAGTAGTCTGATTGTGGGGTTGCATCAAGTTCCTTAAGATAATTTTCCAGAGAAGCCGTTTTCTTAGTCTGCAGTAACTTTCTTAGTCTTTTTGTACACTCTTTAAGTAAGTTCTTAAGTTGAGGGGATCTGTGCAATTGCCACTCTCTTCGAGCCCTCCTTTTTTCAGACAAAAGATGCTCGACATCTGTGGAATATATTTTAATAGTTTTTGTTTTTTTGGGGGCAATATTGGAATGTTGAACAGCTAGTTTCAGAAAACTGTCAAAATTGTCAATAGAGCGATCTACATAATCCGGTGTACTGAGCGGAATATTTTCTGTGCAATGGGTACTGAGATATTTTTTATATTTCAACCAATTAATTTGCGTAGCTGTCGTCGGAGGTACAATTCTATTGGGGTTCATTATAGTAACAATTGTAGGTGTGTGGTCGGAAGATAAATCTAGGGAGGCTTCAACTTGAATCGTTTCTATGGGAATGTTTTTAACCACGCCGAAATCTATGACATCTGGAATTTTTTGAAGATCAGTGGGCCAATATGTTGGTTGTCCGCTCGCTACCACATTTAAATCCATTTTAGAAATTATGTTAAATAAAACACGACCCTTTGGTGTTATAAGTCGCGACCCCCAGAGGGTATGTTTCGCGTTATAATCGCCAGCGGCTAGGAAACACGGTCCTAATGATTTAAAATATTTACAATATTGGTCCTCCGATATTGAAAATCTAGGCGGGGAGTATAACGATGAAATTATTAGGTTTCTATTTAATTCCTCAACGCAAATGTTCGTTGCCTGGAGATAATCTTCACGATGATCACACATTAGGTAGTGTTTGACTCGGGCCTTTATTAAAATGGCAGAACCTCCACAAGCTCTATCTCGAGGGTCCTTGGTATCATATAGTATATAACCATTTATTTTAAACGTTCTTCTTGAGGTCATAAAATAAATGAAATCATGTTTGCCATGCGTTCAGACTTAGACAAATATTTGCATCAAATAATTATTTAATGAAAGTGTTCAAAATACAAAATATATTTCACAAAGTGTAAAAATTGCCAAACTAGCGGAAATTTGCAAAAATTTCCTAGTAGCGGTATTATAGCAAAGCCTAATAGTTACTTAAAATCGTTAAAGCTGTAAAGATTCACAGGGAAAAATCATTTCTTCGCGAGCATGGCTAAACATCGCGAAAAACTGCAAGCTTGGAAACAAACCCTAAAATTTATTTGAAATCGTTTAAAAAAAAACACATTTTCGGAAAATAACAAAAAAAAAATATTTTTTTGCAAAATAAGCGAAAATTTGCGAAGATTTTTAAAATTTCAAACGAGCCATAAAATTGATTAAAAGTCCCTAAAAGTATAAGGAATGGCAAAAATTCGGTAAAAATTTCCAAATTAGCGGAAATTTGCTAATAGCGGCATGATAGCAAAGCTTTATAGTTATTAAAAATCCTTAAATCTGCAAAGAATCACAGAAAGAAATCGCTTATATCATAAACATGGCTAAAATTCGCGAAAAATTGCAAACTTGGAAACAAATCCTAAAATTTATTTGAAATCGCTTAATCGGTTAAAAAATACAAAATCTCGGGGAAAACAAAAAAAAAATTGCAAAAATAGCGAAAATTCGTGAACAATTGCAACATTTCAAACAAAACCATACAATTTATTAAAAGTGCCTAAAACTATAAGGAATGGCAAAAATTCTATAAAAATTGCTAAATTAGCGGAAATTCGCAAAAATTTGCCAATAGCGGTATGATAGCAAAGTCCAATAATTATAAAAATCTTTAAAACTGTAAAGAATCCGAAAACTTACAAGAAAAATTGCTTCTATAGGTAACATGGTTAAAATTATTTGTCGTTGTTTGCTCTTACAATTTTTTTGTAATATCAAATAAATGTTTGCTCAAAAACTACTAAAATATTTGATTTTTTGTGTTCACACTATGTTCACATTAGACAAATATTTGTTTGCCGGCAAATACTTTTATTTGCTCAAAATCAGCTGTTATTTTATTTGACACTCAAAAATATTTTGTGTTCAGACTACGTTAGTGAAATATTTGATGTTTGCTATCAAATATTTCATCAGTCTGAACGTACCTTAAGTCTTTTATGGTTAAAGAATAAAAGTAATATAGTCTCGGTATAATACTATAATACACTATGCAAATTTTAGCATACGACTATTATAATCTTAGTCTTGTTCTAGACTATGAAAATTTTGTAAATTATCAACATTTTAGTATAAGACTATAATAGTCTTAGTTTAAGTCTAATTAGGTATTTATTTTTATTTATTTTATACATATAAAACCAAAATAGTGTCATTATAAGACTATAATATATATATATATATTGGTTCCTTTAGTTCCTATAAGGAGCATAGGGCCTCAACAAAGTTTCGCCATTCGTTTCTACTTGGTGCAAGGTTCTTTATTTCGTTCCAGATTTTGCCTGCTCTCAAAGCTTCTAAGTCTAGCTGTCTTCGCCAAGTGTGTGCTGGTCGTCCTCTTCTTCTACTACCCTGTGGGTTCCAGTCTATAGCATTACGGGTTACGTCATCTGGAGATCTTCGCAGTGCATGGCCAATCCAGCGCCATTTCCTTCTTAACACTTCGATTTGTATTTGATTCTGATGAGTGCGTTCCCAGAGTTGTACATTGGATATCCTGTTGGGCCAAAAAATTTTTAATATTCTTCTCAGACATTTGTTGACGAAGACTTGTAGGGTGTTCACATCTTTGGTAGCCATGTTCCACGTTTCGCACCCATAGAGAAGAACAGATTTCACACATGAATTGAAGATGTTGATTTTTGTGTGGGTGGAGATGACTGGTGATTTCCAAACTGGGCTGAGTTGGCCGAACGCTTGTCGGGCTTTCATAGTACGATTCAGTACATCATCAGAAGATCCTCCGGTCGTTGTTATGATGCTACCCAAGTAGCAAAAAGTGTTGACATCCTGGATTTGAATGTTTTGGATGGAAAATGGCCTGTTACATGTGGAATTTATTCTCATGGCTTTTGTCTTAGGAATATTTATTTTGAGGCCTGCCTTTGCAGCTTCTGACTCTACCATTTTTAGGCTTTCTAACATGTCGGAGTGACTATGTGTTAGAAGGCATATGTCGTCGGCATATTCAAGATCGGCCAAACGCTCGCCAAGTCCCCACATTATGCCTCTGTTGTTGGCCGTTGCATTTTTCATAACGATGTCCAGCACAACGTTAAAAAGTAACGGTGACAATATGCAGCCCTGACGCACACCCGCTTTAACAGAAACTTTGTCGCTTATTGAGTTTTGGTGTAGTATACGACAATTTGCGTTTCTATACAACTCCTGAATGATCTCAATTATTTTTCTAGGAACGCCTTTACAGGTCAGTGCTTTCCAAATGGCATCGTGTGAAAGTGTGTCAAAAGCTTTTTCGAAATCTATAAAGACTAGGTAAAGGGGCGATCTCCATTCGACTGACTGCTCAATTATAATACGGAGGCTGTTTATATGATCTAAGCAAGACTTTTGTGATCTAAAACCTGCCTGTTCACAACGAAACTCTTTGTCAAGGGAGTCAGAAAGTCTTCTATTGATAATATTAGCGATTATCTTGTTTATCATGCTTAGAAGTGTTATTCCTCTCCAGTTTCTACACTCTGTAAGATCACCTTTCTTCGGTATGTTGATGATCAGGCCCTCTTTCAATTCGTCGGAAAGCTCATTGTTGTCCCACAATCTTTTTACCACATTCTGGAGCAGGAAGGCACTTGTTTGGGGGTCTACTTTTAACAGCTCAGGATTGATGTTGTCAGGTCCTGGAGCCTTGAGGTTTTTAAGGGCGTGTATAGCGTCAACTATTTCTTCTATTGTAGGGGTGGATACGGGTATGTCGGCCCTCTCGGTATGGGTAGTGCAATTGCATATTGGATGTGGTATGTGCATGTCCGATGACAGCATGTTGGCATAATGATGTGTCCAAATTTGAAGCTGAGTATTTTTTGAGGTGATAAGATCGCCGTTGCTGTTTCGTAGCGGTTTTGACGAGTTGCATTTTTTATTAGTAAGTTTTTTTATTGTTTTGTATAAGTCTCGTGTTCTACCTGACTCGGCTGCAGTTTGTGCTTCTGTGGCAAGGTTTTCCACCCATTTACGTTTGTCTCTACGCGCGCTACGCTTAACTTCTCTGTCAATAAAACTGTAGTTGGCCTGGAGTCTGGATTTTTCCAAGCTTGTTCTGGCATTATTCATTTGAGACTTGATTTCTTTTCTCGTGGTTATGAAGTTCCACGTTGTATCGGATATCCACGGCTTTCTTTCGGGGATTTTGTATCCAATATGTTTTGCTGCAGCATCACATATAAGGTCCCTCACATTTTCAAATTCGTCAGTAAGATTTTGGTTGGTTTCTGCTGAGTTTCTCAAGGCCTGTGTGTAGGTAGTTTTGACGTTGGGGTCATTTAGCTTCTGGACATCAAATTTTCTGTGGGTTTGAATACCCGTCTTCACCGCCGCAACTCTTAATCTGATGGTGCCCACAAGGAGATGGTGGTCACTGGAACAGTCAGCACCACGTTTATTTCGCACATCTAATAGGGAGCCACGCCATGTCTTGCTAATAGCGATGTGGTCGATCTGGTTTTCTGTTCGATGGTCAGGTGATACCCACGTGGCTTTGTGGACTTTTCTGTGTGGAAAAATTGTACCACCTATAACGAGTTTGTTGCCCAAACACATTTCTGTAAACAACTCTCCATTTTCGGTCATTCTTCCTATGCCATGGACGCCCATAGCTGGTTCTCGATTTGAGTTATCGTTGCCCACTTGAGCGTTAAAATCACCCATCACCAATAATATATCACCCCTGTGTGCAGTTGAGGTTACTCTGGCTAGCTGGCTATAGAAGTCTTCTTTAGTCTGTGTGTCAGAAGTGGGTGCATGTGATGTTTCGAGCGCGTGTTCGGAGTCGTGCTGTAATTATTCTATCCGAATATGGGTGCCAGTCTATCAGCGCATTTCGCGCTTCCCTGCTTAGTAGTATCCCCACTCCACTAGACCGTTGTTGATCGGCTGGTTTGCCAGAGTAGATCATGGTAAAATTATCAGATGTTGAGAACTCTCCTGAATCCGGCCATCTGGTTTCACAAAGTCCTAGAAAGGCGAGGTTGTAAGTTTTTGCTTCCCTGCAGACCTGCGCAAGCTTCGAAGAATCTAAAAGCGTCCTCACGTTCCAAGTTCCAAATCGTGTCCGTTGTTTAAAGCTGAAGGTCGTCATCAGAGGGATCGATTGTTTTTCATTTACGTTGTTTGAGGTTTCGGTAATCATTTGTTTTAAGATGAGTAGCTGATTGGGCTTCTGCATCCGATCCTGGAACTGGGGCTGCCAGCATGGCCTCCAGGCGGGCTGTTGGTGGCGATTGGTTATTTGAAGGCGCCAATCTCTCGCCTTGACGTTCCGAGTATCATTGGCACTCAGAATTTGTTAGGAGTCCGGCGCCACCCGGAAACCCTCTGAGACTCTCCTCCCGGAACCGCTGATTGTCCGCGACTGCATTTGCAGCTGTTCCGTATATCTACGGAACTTTCCACTATCCGCAACCTGTGGACGCGCCCGATAGCACTCAGCTGTGCTTCCATTAGAGATGGCGAGTTGGCGAGACTACAATAGTCTTAGTATAATACTGTGATGATCTTTGTTAATTTATCGCCTATATGAACACCGATTTTAAGAATTTAAAAAGTTTTTGCATATCAACTTTTGCAAAGATATTTTGCTTTATATAATAGCTGAAATTGTTCTGTATATAAGCATTCGCTTATATGAATCACAATATATTTAATACAATTTTTATAAATTGCTGTCAAAAACTACCTTATAAGCCTCGTTTCAAAATTAAGTCAATTAAAAAAAAAAAAAAATTTGCTAAATTTTAATTAATCTTTGAAGGTTTATATGCACTTTCAATGCATAAAAAATACCCGTTATGCGTAATGCTAGTGTTTTAAGCTTTTCTTTTGAGGCACTATATATGCATGTAAGCGAGTTTTAATAGATGAATATATGGTTTAATACCATCAACAGACGAGCAAATAATAAACTGCAATTAAGCGATGAATACTGCATAAGACTATTTATTAATTACTACCCAGTAAAAATTGTGCTCCAAGGGGAGCAGGTTTTATATGAGCCGTTTATTTTGAAAGTGGCATAAGTCATTTCGTTTTTAAGTCGAGATATTTAAGGGTTTGCGTTTTAACACGTTTAAAAATATGGATGCTAACTTTCGAGAAGATTCACTTGTATTTGATATATCATGATAATGATATTTTTCTCAGTATTTATTATTATTATTATTTATTATTATTATTATTATTTATTATTAACTCGATTTTTTTGAAAAAGTGACTTATGCCACTTTCAAAATAAACGGCTCATATATGAATTCATACCTCAAATCGCTTCAAACCTGCTGATGGGATGCCTGATTTTTGTATGAGGTCTTCCCGGTTTGGAGAACTATTTTCTGCTGACAATAAGCACTTCTTTTAACATGCAAACAAAGCACTCCAAAAGTACTTTCTGAATGGCTAACTATATAAACATATCGAGGGCCTATATTCAAAATCCTCTATCTTAAAAAACACAACTTTTGAGGAGAGCCAAAAAACTGTTTTTTTCACGTATTACTTTAGTTATTAAAATTCGGTATTCTACAATATTTTTTAAATCTACCACTGAATCTCACAGATAATTAGTTTATAAAATTTTGCATTATTGGGGACTTTATGCGAGATAGAGGGTTTTGCTTCTCAAAAATAATCAATATGTATGTATGAAAATGAAAAGATAGAGGGTTTTGCATTTTAATAAAAATAAATTATTTTGAATTTATTTATGCCATCGTCAGTGTTTAACGTGGCTTATTTAAGATAATGGCTATATTAAATAAAAAGTTATAGCAGCAATTTTTTTTTTTTTTTTTGTTTTTGCTTTTTTAAGTTTGTTTCGAGTTTGATTGGTGTAAATTACCGTAAAAATAATAATAAAATTCCGGTGGTATAACGTTCTTCAAATCTCGCAAATTCTTCCACTTATTTGGTTGAATTGAAAGTGGAGCAGCATATGGAGGTTTTGGTTCAATATTTTCTGTATAAGGTTTTATACGAACAGGAAGATCAATGTGATCTGTATCAAAGTTTATTTTATATTTTACGCTACCATCTGGAAGATATAAAAGAGATCTTAAATTAATAGTGTCTAATTTAGGATCGTTCTTTACTCGTCTAATTGAAAAAAGCAAAAGTTTATCATCACTGTAATTATTACAGAAATCATAATTTAAATATTCTGCATCAAACGGCTTTTTCACGATCTCATCTTTCTGGCTTTTGTAGTCATTCTAACGGAATCGATTGGAAAGTGTTTTAATTGATTTTGCAACTTAATCTCTATCCTAGCATGGGCATACGCGTATGGCCTTTCTCTAAGAACTTCTTTCTGTTCAATAACTTTATTATTTTTAGCAGCAAAATTAGATAGAGCATTAGATAAATAATGGTTACGGTTTTGGTAGCCACAACCATCCGAGAAAATTGTAATTGGCAATGAATCTGATAAGCAATGCGGTTTTTAATGATAAATAATAATGGAAACAAATACCGACGCGGACAAATCACTATTGATTTCGCTCCACCAATAGCTTGTTCACTGATGAGTACCTATGTATATTATAAATAGTAAAACTGTGTACCTGAAGGCGTTGCTTAAAGTAAATTGCAGATGCATTAATATTGGGACACAGTTTCACTGCTTAGACGTCCATTGTAAAAACGTGACGTACACTATTCTCACTTGCAATTTTATCAATACCTTCTTCATACTGTGCACGATTTTTTTTTTTTTTTTTAAATGTGTTGATTATATTCATCAACTGATACTATTATGAAAGATTATCACACGATAATAATATTTTTATTACATACGATTTTAAAAATTACTTATTTTGACAATTATATCATAGATGGACACTTTAAAAGAAGACACTTTTTAAGCAAATTCCAACTTTTACCATTTATTTTTAAGGCATGGACATTATATTTTCTAAAACCAAGCATGCAAAATATTTTAGTTATAATTCAGTTCAGAATCGGCTTTCGTTATTTTAATAAACCATTAAAATTGTCAAATTCATGTTCAGCATGCAAAAAATAGTAAAACAAATGTATTGCAGGAACAAGTTATTCAAAAAAAATATTTGAAAATTTGTTATTAGAAAAGATAGAGGGTTTTGAATTCAGAAAAATTAATTGTATAAGATAGAGAAAATACAAAAATGCAAATAAAACAGCAAAAAAAGATATGTTTGTTATGAAAATTACACCATAGATGAGGGTTGCTTTACTGAACATTTTACCATTAAAAAGTAATTTTCGTGAAAATCAAAGATAGAGGGTTTTGAATATAGGCCCTCGATATACATTCATATTTTGCTTTTACTTGCTTAAATGCCTTTTTTCAATAATTTTAGTAAACCATAATATATATTTTTTTTCCGCTTTAAAACCTTCTTCGTTGGCAGCACTAAAATAGCAGCTTTTTATATATTTTATTCTTTATCATTTACAGCTGTATAAGAGCTCTCTTGTTGAAGCGCTCGATTATGCGCTTTTTCTTTGAAGTGCTTCAAAAAAGTGCAAAAAAGCTATACTCCAAGTACAATACAATGCTATTTTAAATCTTTTTGTTTGCTGGGTTATATTATATTAAGATATCTGTATCTGTGTATACATGTATATTTGCTATGTTTATTTATCAGGGGTCTAATCACCGCATTCGATACTATCGTATCGAACTAACTATCGAATGTTTTTGCATACGATAGACACTGACACATAGAATGAAAACTCGATAAATGTAATGTCGTGTTACTCGATATCGAATGCTATTATTTAAATTTCAATACATTTCACTCTATAACGAGTTTTATGATACCAAAATAAATAATTTCGATCAATTTTGCTCGATATCGTATGCGGTGATTAGACCCCTGTTCTTGTATGGCTGAGTATGTTTCCAACAATTATTGCTATTTATGCTTGAAATCATTTTCTCACCCTTAATATTTGTACTTACTTGCTGCTTCTTGCATAAACATCAGAGAATAGCTTTTTGCAATTGAAAAAAAATCGCATTTAATTAACGACAACAAATACACACGCTTACGGTCATACAGTCAAACTCGCGCAACCGCAAATATTCGCTGCTGGTTTGCAGTCATTCAAATAACGCACATCGTGCTTTGTTATTTATACAATCGTTTCCTTCGTTTTTTTTTATAAAGATTCTAAGTGTTCTGAGCGCAAATGATTGTTTGGTAAAGAAACAAAAAATACAAACGAAAGAGCCAGAAATCAAACAATCATTACTCATGTATTTATGCAGCATTAACTATGTAGTACAAGAAAAAAAAAATTTAAATGAACCCTGCAAATAAAATTGGACCACCTGACCCATTTTGATAAAATGGACTTCTCCATGGACTAGTCCGATGTAATGCAAGCATGGACCATGTCATTGTTAAAAAGTGTTTGTAGTGAGACGACATGTCTTCGTTTTTTAACGACATGCTTTCGTGTTTAAACGACTTCAAAACTAATCCTCTTGAGTATACCATGGAGTAGTTTTAAAACTACTCCTTACTGGTCCAAAGGTGGGTTATATACCATGGAGTAGTTTTAAAACTACTCCTTAGTGGTCCAAAGGTGGGTTATATGGTCCTCTCCTAGGACATCGTAATGTTAAATAGACCAGGTTTTTTCCATACGTTTGGGTTACTTGTGGACTAGTCCTGGTCCCTTGTGGACTACTCTTTACACGCGTGTTTGGACTGGTCCTATTATTTGCAGGGAAACCAAACACACATACTTATGTAGGTACACACAATTTCCATAGAAACAAAAAGTACAGTAGTAGTAGTAGTAGGTACAATGTATTTTTGTTATTGTTGTTAATTTTGAAAAAGCGTCTCATCGTTGTTTATTGTTGTTGTTGTTAATGTAAACAAAAGTATAGAGAATGTGCTCTTTTGAATTTACTCAGTTGTGTTATATTGCGTGAGCAACAAAAATGCAAATAAAGCACTTTCAATAAAAAACGAATAAATGAAAATATCAAATGTGTACGAAAGGAAAAAAAAATTACCAACGTTGAACTTTGTTTTGCATGTATAGAGTTATTGTAAATTTTAGCGTATGAATAAATGCACAAAAATAGTGAGATTTGAGGTTCTCTGATAAACATGCAACTGAAATGACTGTATAAATTTTAAAGTATTCAAATTATTTTTTACAAAAAAAAAATTATTTTTCTCCTTAATATTTTCTTTTATTTAGGTATTCTTTTATTTATTTTGACCAAAAAAAAGTAATTTTTTTTAAGAAAGAAATACGAATTTTTCTTACTCTTTCTACGGAAATATTTGCAAAAAACATATTTACATCTTTTTTTTTCTATTCTATCCCTGCAAATAAAATTAGACCACCTGGTCCATTTTGATAAAATGGACTACTCCATGGACTGGTCCGATGTAATGCAAGCATGGACCATGTCATTATTAAAAACTGTTTGTAGTGAGACGACATGTTTCGTTTTTAACGACATGCTTTCGTTTTTAAACGACTTCAAAACTAATCCTTTTGAGTGTACCATGGAGTAGTTTTAAAACTACTCTTTAGTGGTCCAAAGGTGGGTTATATGGTCCTCTCCTAGGACATCGTAATGTTAAATATACCAGGTTTTTTCCATACGTTTGGGTTAGTTTTGGACTAGTCCTGGTCCCTTGTGGACTACTCTTTACACGCGTGCTTGGACTGGTCCTATTATTTGCAGGGATATTCTATTAAAATGTAAACCAAAATTGAAAAAATATAATAACTTTTATAAAACATACAAACTGCCAATAATAATCGGGTGTTCGTTATATAAAGAAATACATTCATATTTCTAAATTTGTTCGCTTTTTTTTAGGAAGTAGGTGAGAAAACTTTTTTTTTATGCACTGTAAATTCCTTTATCAGCATATAAACCCAATTGTTTTTTACATTTGTTTCACATTTAAATAATGAACTGATTACATGCAATTTGTATTTAACATGTAAAATGGTACTTTTCTTAAACAGATGCTTTTTACACACAGAAACAAATCAAGTTAAAAACGTAGAAAACAAGGTTGATTTAAAATTTTTCGGTGGTGATTTTGCTTCATACGTTTTTCATGTTAATTCAACCTGATTTTACAATAACTGTGAACAAATTTTTTTCTTTTGAAATAACTATAATTTTCATTTTCTCTTAAATAAATAAACTAATTTTTTCGGTTCGCTGTTGGATTAAATTTTGGAAAACAATTTCAGTAAAATTTTACCACTATTTCACATACATAAACACAATATTTTTTTGTCCCCTTTGCAAAGTATAGATATGCATCTTTTAACTGGAAGTAAACCCCATTTTCTAGTGGGTGAAATTTGAAATTTTACCCCCATATTTATAAACGATTATTAAATTTAACAAACGTTTATTAAGGAGAATTTTCATACAAAATTTGTTTTGTAAACCTTTATTAAATTTAAAATTTTTTATAAATACAGGCGTTAAACTTTAACCATTTTATAAACAGAAAATTAAATTTCATTCTATTTGAGCATCACATTAACGAAATATTCAGAATGGCTTCATTTATCCGAAAAAATAATTTAATTTAACACAGTTATGCAACTAGGGAAGCAAAAGTAAATTATAAGGGGAGTTCACAAATAACATTTTAAAAAGGATTAGCAAAAAAATGTCAAATAGTATTAAAGAAATTTACTAAAAATTAACCAAATTTTCCCTTTTGCAAAAATTTTAAATTTATATTCTATAACAACACATAGAAAAATATATCAAAAGTAAATTAACATTGCGCAATGTTGATTAAACATCATAGTAAATTTCCGGCAAATGTAATAATAACCTTGTTCAAGATTGAATCCATAAAATCCTGTTTTATTTGTTTTGTACAAAAACCAAAAACGACACTATAAAAAGAAAAACATAAATTTTTTATATTCATGTTCGAAATCTATATAATAAAAATGAAATGTTGTCTGTTGCTGATCGCAAAAGTTGAGAACGGCTTGATCGATTTGGACTATTTTTTCTTTAAAACGATCGCCATGGTCCAACTTAGGTTTTTACGGAAAGCAAATATTGCCCCGCCCACTTTTTTCGATTAACCTAAAATCAGAAAACGGCTCCATCGATCATTAGTAATCAGCTACCGAGCGAAGCTAATAAAAAGAAAAGAAAAAATTCCTGTATTCTTTTTATTACAATTTTTAGTAAAATAGTACATCAAATTTTCAAAGTAGAATGATGATGAAAAACATATCGGGCCATTCTGCTGGTGTCTTTTAATTGGGAGTGCTTCTGTAAACAAAGGAGAAAACAAAAAGTGAAACATGTGTTAGAGGAAAATAAATAATTATATTCTCTCTCTCTCTCTCTCTCTCTCTCTCTCTCTCTCTCTGGTTCCGTGGGAAGGTGTTTAAAATGTTTCTTAAATTAACGCATACGTTGTCTCTAAAGCAGTGATGTCAATTATGATTGTGTTGGTGAGATTACTCTTATCTCTTACATGCCCAGCGGGCGAAATATGCGGTTGCGAGGCCTATTGCGAGGCCTTATTAAAGACCTTTTCTAAGGGTCATCTATGTTCGATTAAATTGTTGGGAATCAGGTAAGGTATTAAAACTTACAAAACATTTTCATGAAAGGGCGATGCAAACACCAGGGCCAGCATTATGCGAGGAAATATACATAGTTCATGCTTTCCATTCATTTTTCATCAGACCATTTAAAGTTAACTTACATTTATTGCTATGAAGACTTAAAAGCAATAAATAATAATACAATTATCGAAAAATGTTGAGTTATGGACAGACACAATCAGTTATTATTTAAATAAATTTAATTTGGAACCTCAGAAACTTTGCTTATTTTTTGGAAAAATTGCGCAGTTCACAATATTTGAAGTCTTTTTACAACCTAATACAATTCTTTCCAATATTTTTCGTTTTTTGCTCAACATACCTTTGCGAATTCTAACAATGAAAATTCATTTGCTCATACTAATGCAAATATTAAGTTTAAAAATATTCTGTAAGTATTTACCACCATTATAAAAAGAGAAGATTTTACTAGCCTATAATAAATACTTTTATTTACCAATAATATCTTTTAAATTTATATTGCAGTTTCGTAACAACAAAACATTTTTTAGGTTTGCGGATGTTAATTTATTGCGTTGTTTTGAGCAAATGTATTTCAAATCGGAAAATATTTGTTCGCAAAGATATGTTGAGGAGAAAAGCGACAAACATTTGGAGGAATTTGTTTTTAATATAGGATATAGCGCCTCGTCTAAATTTTTCCAGAACTCAATAATATTTTCCCTGTCTGGAGGATTAATTTCGCTCCTAAGTATGATTAGTTCCGACTGGATGCTGAATTCATAACTCGCAATGTCGCACTTAAAGGGATTTTGGAATATGTTAAGTAGTGGTTTTATATCCTCAAAATCTTGAAAACGATCTTGAAAGTTGTAAAAAACGTTTTCAAAAATTATCCAATTACTCAGATTTTTTCAAATATTTCTCCTTGTCATAAATAAGCAAAGTTTTAGGAAAGTTGGAAAAATCTTCATTATTTATTTCATTTGTTAATAAAAATAATTTGGTTTTAAAATTAAAAACAATCGTATATATGTCACTTAAATTGTTTCCCTTTCCTTGTAGTTCCAAATTTAGCTCATTTAAAATACTGCTTGTATCCGCCAGAAACGCAAGGTCAAAAATGAACTCATAATCATTCAACTGTATTAATTCACATTCGTCTAAATTTTCAGTTTCCCAAAAACGCAACACCTCTTTTCTAAGATCGAATAACCTGTTTAGACAATCACCCCGACTAAGCCAACGAACTTCCGTAAACATTTTTAAGTCGTGGTGATTGGCGTTTACGTTTTTAAGAAAACTTAAAAATTTTCTGTGCGTTAATGAATGATGACCCCCCCCCCCCCCCCCCCCGTATTCTATTGATTATCCGCTCTGCAGTCTTAATAGCGGCATGATCACTTATAAATTTTGAGGCAAGCATGGACTGATGAATTATGCAATGGAAAGCATGTACATCAATTCCATTTTGCTTAAGCTGTCCTACGAAACCTTCATACTTCCCGGCCATAACGTTTGCACCATCCGTGCAAACTCCTGCTAATTTTGAAGCTTGTGTAACAGACAGTGTTGAAAAATTCAGTACTTTGGTACTTTTTTCAGTACTTTTTCATATTAAAAATACCGCAGTACCCCCGCGTTGTTTTTAGTACTTTTTATCCTTTGAGCTTTTTAACTCTTAACTTTTTAACTGTGATGTGATCATTTCGAAAGCAGGCATAGGGGTTCATGTGTTTGTTGAAAATTTATATTGTTGTATTTTAAAAATAATAAACGACGTTAATATTGAAATACAAAGCGTGGACGCCAGGATTCATATTTTCCTTTCCAGAATGGGATATTTGTTCTTACAAGTGGCAAGAAAATTTATAAAAAGGGATGCATTGGATACTATGATAAATGAAAACCATATTTATAGAAACATGCAATGTTAAGGAAATCGTTTTATTCGACAATTTGCGAAACATTAAGAACTAATTTTTGTATTGAACATAAAACCTTAAAAGTGATAATCAGCTTCACTCCAGAAAATATTGTTTTCGGAAAACCCAATAGCATAATACTGATGTTATTAATGTTATTTACTAACGATAAAGAAAACTAAAATAATATTAATTCTCCATTCCGTGTTCAAGGGGATCTTTCAGAACTGAATATATTTAAAATTCTTTGAAAAATATAGCCAATATTAAGAACGAAACTAATGTTTGCTGACATTATACATATTGCTTTTTGTATTTTATCAATACCACATTTCTGAGCATCAATTGAATTACAATAATGTTGTAAATGGATGGGCCGCTTGACGCTTATGTATAACAGAAATATTATTTACATATGTACCTCACATATAAATAATGTTTGCTTTTAAAAACTTAGATAAATGAATTCAAATAAAATATTTTTTGTTCGTTTTATTTTCATAAATTATTGGTTTTTTTCAACAAAAAGTACCATTTGGTGAGAAAAATACTCTTTTAGTTGAAATTCAGTACCATTTCAAAATTTCAATTTTGCAACACTGGTAACAGATATCAGGTTTTCAAAGACTACGTCGTATAATACCTTACCTGTTACATTACCGTAAAACGTTCCAAGTGAGTACATAGTTTCAAAACATTGTACTCACTCACTATCTATGCATCGAACACAAATGACCAATTGGCAAAGATCATTAATGTCGGTGCTTTCGTCGAGGCAAAAAGAAAAATATTCACAATTTTTTAACTTTTCCCTAATCACAGATTGTATATGTGCAGCTAAAATTGATGTGCGCTTGACGACACTATTTCGGCTCATGGGAAGCGTTTTTATTACGCTGCAATCGATTTTCAGTTTTTCCAAAACTGCATTGAAAAGCTTTTTTATAAATGCCCCATTTACAAGACTATTAAATGAAATTCTAATTTGAAGTTTACAGGTTTACACAATTGTACATAGAAATGGATCTCCCTGGTCTATTTATTCAAAAATAAAATGAATTACATGAGAATTATAACGTGAAAAAGTTAGTTTAGTAAAAAGTTAGGGTATTCATAGTGGTAAGTAAACTAGAAAGGGTATTCACGGTGTTGGGTTACTCATACTTCAAACATCTGTGCATACATTTTAATTCTAGCTAATGGTATATCATAACTTTTTACAAAATACCAAATGCGCACCTGAGTTTGCCTGCAAAAATGTATAAAGTCATTATAACAGGTCAAAGTTACGTTAAATAAATACCATAAAGTAGTAAGGTTTACTCTTTAGACTCGGTCATATAATTGTAGCATAAAAAAGTAAGCAATAAAAATAGTGCGAAACAATAAAGTTTCATTAAAACATCAATAAAACACATCTTCTTACCCAAAAATTTTACCTGCTGTCACATTTGCTTTTATGTGTATAGGTTTACACATAAATTGTAGCAAAACAAGACTTTTTTAACTTGTTTTTTAAATATTTTTACCTACTTAAGAAAAGAGTTTTCAAAAAAAAAACCCACCGACGCGATTGGTACAGAAACAAAAATATTTTTACAATCACAAAATACCAACAAATTCTTGTGGCTTTTTCTTTTCTTAATAATTTCTGCATTTAGGTACGTCTTTTTAACGAAAGAAAAAGGGACCCTGTTACAGGCATCAACGAATTTTTTTCACGAACAAAACACATATCGTTAGCTTAAATGCAAAACAATTATTTTGAAAATTTGAAATTTTTGTTGATTAGGATTCACTTTACATATATATTTTTATAAAATTTTAAAATTCTATCTTAAAAAATAACCACAATTGCACAATTGTGCAAAACAAAACTTACACATATGTTTATGCTCTTCAATTTAGTCGTCGATGTGACTTCGACAAGTGTACATGTCTAGCGGATGCTATATTATTTTGTTTCAGCAAACACTCAAAAAATATTGTGCGGACAAAAATGCTTTTGGTAACATCCAATGCCTTGCGTGCAATTTTTATTTAGAGTTTAAATTTTAAGACTTAAATGTAGAATAATATAACATATCATTAGTTTACATGCAAAGCAAAGAACTTTGTAAAATGGTAATTATTTGAGATTTAAAATCAATTTTTAAAATTTCAGATAAAAATGCGTCAACAGATATTATTAAGGAAAAAATATTGTATTCTAATAATTTGTAATTTTCAAATAATATCTACATTGTTTTGCATTGAAGTTAACGATATGTGTTTTGTTTGTGAAAAAAATTATTTGATGCCTGTAAAAGGGTCCTTTTTTCTTTCGTTAAAAAGACGTTCCTAAATGCAGAAATTATTAAAAAAAAAATAGCCACAAGAGTTTGTTGGTATTTTGGGCTTGTAAAAATATTTTTGTTTCTGTACCAATCGCGTCGGTGGGTTTTTTTTCTTTGAAAACACTTTTCTTAAGTAAGTAAAAATATTTAAAAAACAAGTTAAAAAAGTTTTGTTTTGCTTCAATTTATGTGTAATCCTATACAGATAAAAGCAAATGTGACAGCAGGTTCTAATTTTTCCCCAAGTTAAAACTGGTGATTTTTCCAATTTTCCAAAAACTTGACTTGTTTATAGAAATCTCGAAATCGACAAAAGATATGAATATGCATGTGAATAGGCATGCCGAAATATTTGAAACACTTTTCAATAATTTTCAAGACAGGTTTCAAGATTTTGTAATTTTACAACCGCTATTAGATCTTTTCGAAACCCCTTTTCGTAAAGTATAAATTTAGAAGATTTTTTTTTTATAAGTTGTATAACACAAGGGAACAAAATTAAACATTTTTTGTGTTGCTAGAAAATGTGTAGCAGTTCTTTACCAATTCAATGTCGCTGATTTTAAAACTGCACTTTTTTTTATCAGCTCTGATTTGCGTGCAGTATTTATTTTTTATGAATTTTTAAAACATAAAAATCTTTAATTTTTTTACAATTGTTTGATAAGATATTTGAAACTGATTTACAGTCAAAAAGCTTCCGAATAAAAAAAGTGCAGTTTTAAAATCAGCGACATTGAATTGGTAAAGAATTGCTACAAATATTTTATCAACACAAAAAATGTTTATTTTGTTCCTTTGCGTTATACAACTTATAAAATATATTACTAACATTTTATTTCGGCTGTATTCTCTCAATTTTTTACTCTCTGGTACTCACTAATACACAACCAAAAAATTTTTGGAAATGCCTGCTCCAGCGTTACCGTTCAAAATTTTCAAAAAGGGGCACATAAAGGGGATTTTCAAAATAAAAGTGGCACAAAAAGGGGAATTCTGAGAAAAAAAGGGGCAACTTTAAAAATAAGACCATTCATTTTTACTTTCACTGAAAACATAAACGTTACAAAAAATAAGCCTCTTCTTATGTATAAATAAAAGGCATAACTCCACTTTTCGAAAATTTCTCAATTTTGTTATTTTTATTCTATTTATTTATTTCTTTCATTGATTTTCTAATACAATAAGACAAACATATCTTATAATTTACAGTACATATTAGAATAAGACAAGTAACATATACAAAAGATAACTATCTAATTAGCTGTAAACTCTTTGAAAATGATTTTGTTCTTTTATAATTTAAATATTTTCCATTAAAAAATATGAAAAATTGGTATAGGGCTTAAATCTTATTTGATTTTTTCAGAAGCTGCCAGCCAGATAAAAGGAGAATATATGTACATAAAAAAATTAGGCCATTATATATTGCTTTGGCAAATTTCTTTTTGTAGCATTTTAAATTTTGAAAATTCATTTTTCAAACAATACTAATTTTCTCTACTTTTTATTTTGTGGAGTAAGGCTTTTTAACTTTTGACACATCCATATATAGTCGAACTTCACTATATTATACAGAACTAACATTTTTCTACTTTTGTTTATAAAAACTGGGATTTTAGTTCGATTATCGATTTAAAATTGGCTTCAATAATATCCTTATAAGGAAAAGTTTGAAGACTTTTCGTTTAGTGTTTAATTGCTTGTAAAAAATAAAGTGCTGGGAAATAATCTGCTAGGCTACAAAACCTTTTGCGCTGCTTATTTAACTTTTAATGATCAAATTTATTTTAAAAGAAATACTGCTACATTTTTGTCCACTAAAACGAGCGACTGTTGTTAAAATCGTTATCAAGAAACTAAGGAGATCAAATTATAATAATTTTTGAAATTTGTTCATTATATAGAAAGCTTCATTTTATAGAACTTCACTATAGAGATGTTCGAATGTATATATACACAGTTAAAACACACGTCTTGTTTGCAAGTTAACATTTATGAACTGTTGCATATAATTTTACCCTTCACCACAGCTGGAAATATATAAGTTCGTTATTATATAAGTTTGTCATTCCATTTTTAATTTAACAAAATCGGTTACTAATTGACTTACTAATAGACTTATAACCACGTTATTATTCCCAAAATAAGGCTTTGGCACAATAGCGCCTTTATTATGAGTGATAGGTGTACCAAATTTAGTTCTGATATTTCTTATTAGGAGAAGTTAGTAGTGGTACGATTTTTATTAATGCATTACTACCCGTCTTCACCATCCATCAACTTGGCAAGAACAGCATGTCGCACATGAATTCTACTCGTGTAGACTGTTCATGTTCATGTTTCGTCCATGTGCTGCCATCGTTGCCTAAGCATTCGTCTTAGCATCCATGTGCACCATGATGTTTGCCATACAATGTATTTTCTGCATACAACCAAACGCACAACAACAAAAATTGTGGTCAATCAGAACATGAACATCAACACGTATTCGCCACATACAAGAACATGAACAAATTAATACCGTTGTTCTGCCGGCGTTATGGTCATGTCATGTTCTAATCGAAAGCGCATGGAGACGTGGGGTTACAGTGCTATGCTGTTTCTTTAGTTGTTGTATAAGTATCTAATTTTCGAAAATATGCATCATGTTTATTTATTAATAAGTTCAACATGAACTGCCAGGTATCTACTTTCAGTCTATTGGACCACTTATTGTTTTATAATGCTAATTTAAAAAACAATCCGTGTAGCGGATGCACTTCTATGCGGTAAAGTAAAAACATACAATCATATAAAAGCTGGAAGTTCAAAAAGGGGCAAAAGGGGCACAAAAACATACAAAATGATACAAAAGGGGATTTAAAATAAAGGGGCAGAGAAAGTGGCAAGGCATTAAAAAAGGGGCAAAAATGCGACTTTAGTAGCATAACGATAACGCTGGCCTGCTCTAAAGCAGAGATCTGCAAAACACCGCACATGTGCGAATGCTCTCACACAAATAAAGAGAGCATGAGAAAATAATTTGTATTTTTACTCGAAAACCAGGGTTGTCATATGTGGCGATTTCTCGCCAAACGTGGCGACTTTCAAACTTGTTTGGCGACCTGGTTTTTGATTTGGCGACATGGCGATTTAACAAAAAAGTTGGCGATTTTCTTGGCTATTTTTGATAAGCTATGCTTTTGTTTTAAAATCCGTTAAATTCAATACTGAGAAATACATAATTTTATTTTTATTATAGTATCTTTAGGTATGAAATTTGAGGCATTCATATGTATGGTCAACATTTGAAAGAATGTATGTTCAAATGGCTGATGAAGATAATAAAAATCTTCCAGAAAATTGTTTTTCATATTTAAAAGTGCTCTTGAAAGAATCAATAAATACAATTAAACATACATATACTTAAAGTCTATGAACATTTGTTATTATATGTACATACATATGTGTCAATTTATTATCACAGGTACAATACGTTGTTGTTAGTGATATTTTAAAGATTTTTATGAACTCTGACATACCTTTGGACATTTTTGAAACATAATGGGAAAATTAGCGTTGGTTAGTTGGAAAGATAAATAAGTTTATGCCAAAACATTAATGCTGCAACGATACGGCAGTTACGTACAATTTTAAGGTACTAACTTTGACTGAGCTATGAACTCCACTTAAACTCGCCCTCAAAGTAGAATAGTACGAACTTCTAGACGTGTTATTACGAGTTATAATTTGCACTTCTTTTGTACCATCGTTGAATTAATGCAATACCCTTACAATGCATTCCAAAAAAGAAGACAAATAGGGAGCTTTGCCGGTGAAGCGTTTTAGACTTATAATAAAACTGCAACTATATAAAAATGTATATCCAATGTTTGCTTAATACTATTTTGTTGCTTTTAGTAGACTACTATAAACTCTTTTACAGTAAACATCGTACCATTTTTGTGTTCACTAACTATTTTTACTTTTTTTCTAAATAAAAATTAAACAAAATATATATCATGGCGACTTTTATTGAATTTTTGGCGTATTTTAGCGATACGGAACAATTTAATTTTTAAGGATACATAAAAAATATTTTTTATAAATTAAAAAATATGTATTTTACTGCCAAAAACTTGAAAATAATGGCTTTGGCGATTTTTGACATTGAATTTGGCGAAAAAGGTCAAACTTAATCTGACAACCCTGTCGAAAACACTAAACAAAAACAATTACGCTCAAAAATAACCCTGTAGGAAGTCAAACACATTTATAACTAACTTCAAACTGGTTTTTTTATAACCACATCTAGTTGATTAAGTGACTTTTTTCCATGTCGACGACTCATTATTTTAACATAGGCATGTCATAGGCAGTAGTCAATTGGCCATCTTTGCATGACTTTTTAACTGACTACTAACTACTTGTTTTTCAACCTATTTGTAATTAATTAAAAGTATTGTCAGTTTATAATAAATTATTTAAATTTCAAATAATTTTTGTCAAAAAAATATATGTACATATGAACATGCATACATATGTACATATGTTTATATTTATATATTTTGTTATAGAAATAATTATTTATGAAAATTTTGCATTAAACTGCCCTTAATGATGATGTATAATAGTCCTGAAATAAATACGCCACATAATTGCTAGTACATAAACAGATTTGTATTGATTCATTTTTTAATTATTTTAAAATGTTTGTATATATTTTTTTCATTTGACTTCATGGCATGCTTGTTTTACTTATTTTGATTTTATTTGTGTTTTACGTGTGCCTTTATGGTTGATATCTGCATGAGATTTAAACCAATTTGTAGTCATTTAAAAAAAAGTTAATTTATAGTTAGTGTTTTTTGCAACTGACTCTGCTCTAAAGCTTCTTCTCACTGTTATTTCAAACTCAAACCAATTCGATTCTACATGAAATTCACGTTGTTTCAACTAAAAATAACTTTCGTTCAACGTGATTTGGAGCGTTATTTCAATATGAATGTCATTTTGCCCTAACTTTACTGCTATGTTAAATTAACATGAATTATAGTTATTTTAAAAGAAAATAATGTTGTTCGCAAGTAATTGTAAAACCAAGTTAAATTAACATGAAGTAACTATGAAGCAAAATCACAAAATTTAAAATCGACCTTGTTTTCGTGGATTTTACATTGATTTTTTCTGTGTGTACGTACATATATATTTTCACTGAACTGTCGAATTAAAATAAAGACACTTGCGCTTCTACAGTTTTGTATGTGCCAAAAATTTCCTTAAGAATATTTAAGCCTCGAATTAACGTGTCAAAGCAAAAATACAAAAAAAAATGTCCTAAATTTAAGTTATTCAGTAACACAAAACTAAAAGAAAATGATAAAATGCTAACTCTGGTACATTTCCATAAAATGGTTCAACATTTCTAAAAAAAACGTACAGAAAAGATACCAATAAAATAAAAACTGATTTTTAAGTTTTCGTTCGAAATCGATTATTGTTTTTTTTTTCTTAAGTGACATCAATGTCTAAGATAATGTCGAAAAAGAACATGAAAGGCTCAAATGTATGTATCTTCTAATAAAGTGTTAAAACGTACAAAAAGTATTGCACACAAATTCCAAAATATTTATTTATTTATTTTTTTTTTTTTTTTTGTTTAACTTCGGTTAAAGGTTCGGCGAAAATCATGCATCAAAGTATCTAAAATATTACCAAAAAAGTTACAAACATAAATACATTTGTAAATGCATAATAGGGAAAAAAATTCCATATTTTTCTACATCAATGTCAAGATAAACTAGAAGAAAATGTACTAAATGTTTAATTTTCTTAAACAGAATTCAAGTTAATTTTATTAAAGTTTCGATTTTTTTAGCTTCCCTAATTTATTTATTTGCACACGGGTATAGTGAAATTAATATTCGCATAGAATGTTTAAATTACATAATCTAATCGCATTAAATCAGTTAGAAAATTAAGTTGTATAAATTACAGTATTTTTAAAACTATAGTGTCAAGTTCTATTATATAAGCAAAAAGGACGTAAAATTGCAAATAGTTGTTGGCAATTTATAATGACAAATTTGACAAAAACAATTTTTAGAAATTAAAAAAACAATACATACATCAAAGAACAAATTGGAAAGTTTTATTAGTCTGTGCCGAATCTGTAATACCTTTCATTAAAAGTAAAAATAATATTTATTTTGAATACACGGACTTAATTTTGTACAAAAAAAGGTTAAAGCTTAAAAACAATTTTTATACCAAAATAAAATAAAATAAATGAAAAAATTTAATAAAATGTCTTTTTAATTTGCAATGGAAAACAACTTAGGCCCTATTAGCTTACTTATATATCTAAAACTTCAAATAAATTATGTTCGGATTTTACTTGTAAATACTTCTAGTGAATATTTGTTTCACATTTCGATTTATAAGTCTTTACCTTCTTAAACAATTTTGCTGGTAAAATCGTTAACTTTCAGCTCAACTATTTTTTAGTTTGTGATTTTTTTATTATGGAATAAATGATTTTTTTTTGCAAACTATTGGCAAATATTCTGTTTTACATTTTATTTTAATTTTATTTTCCTCTTTTTTTGTCGTTTTGTTATAAATAATCCCGACAAAAATACAAAAAAAAATCTCAACTTTACTATATTTTTGCGAGCGCAAATTTATAAATCCCTTCGAATGAACTACACATTTTAATTGTTTTTAATACTTGTTTTTATATCCTGACAAAAATACAGAAAAGTATTTGTCTCCCATATTTTTAAATACATAAGTATCTACCTAAATATCAAAAATATGTTTTGTTGACTAGAAATGACACTCATGGCCAAATAGAGATTACACAAATACCTTTCAAAGGAAATCTAAAAAAAAGAAATAGACATTTCAAATAAATTCATGTAAAACGTTTAATATTCATTAAATGTGTAAATGATATTTTTAAATTTATTTATTTTATTAAATATTTAAATAAATTATTGGTTTTGTCAGTAAAATAATAAAAATAAATAAAAATTGTTTAAATAAATGTTTTTATTCCATTCTATTTAATTAGGACAAGTAAAGATTAACTGCCTGTTTAACGATATCGAACTTCATCGTTCGCTTAGAAAATAACATTAAAAACAAAAACAAACTTCGAACAATGTTCGATTTTTGTTTTTGTTTTAAATGTAATTTTCTATGCGAACGATGACGTTCGATATCGTTAAACAGGCAGTAATTTTAACATAATTTTTTAAAGCCCACTTTTTTTTAAAATTGAGGTTTTAGTTAAAAACTTTTTTGTTGTGGCTATTTAATTGGAAAACAAATAATTTTAAAAAATATTTTGCTGAAATTTTGTAATGAGACTCTTAAGTACAAAGTTGGACTATAACTTGTAGTTGTATTTGAATTTAAAGGATCCAATAAATAAAAAAAATAAAAGGATTAACTCCCAATAAAATCTGGAATTTTAAAATTAAATACAAATAAAAAAACTTTAATTTGTTGAATACTGTTACGTACTCTTTTTGAAGATTTATGGTATTGTTTATTGTATTGTTTTCATAGGATTAAGTATCCAATTAAATCAATTTATATATTCTGTGCATAAGATTGTCGGCAAGAGTGTTTGCATCTCCTAAGGCGCTTAGAAGTCAAATTATTTTACATAATTTGTTTTTACAAAGTGTAAAGAACCAGACAAAATTCCATTTTAATGTTTTCAAATGTGTGCGTTAATTTAACCCTTAACAGAATAAAACAAAAATAATCTCAGACTACATGATAAAAATAAAAAAAAAAAATCTATGTTAATCGTCTGTGTGAAAAATCACAAAACTTTTTTATAAAATCGGCAAAATTACAAAAACAAAAAAATTTGTTAACATAAAAAATAAATTTTTTTAAAGTCGTCAAAATTTATTTATAAAAAATAGCAATTTTTGCAATTAAATACCTTTAAAATCACATTAAAATATTAACTATTTCCTGTAAAATAATTAAATTTCTTAAAAAACTGCCAATAGTTTACTTAATAAATATAAAAAAAATATTTTAATTCCTTGAAAAATCACATAACCGTATGATAACAAGTCTCGCTTATTTTATACAGGTATAAAACTAGCAGTGACCGCGGCGCTGCCCGCGCATAGTTAACTGGTTAAATGGTAGGTCGGGATTTATGGAAGCCAAATCAATCCTCGGAATAAATGCAGGATGGCCTTTTGCAGTGCCGGTTAATATAGTTGCGCATATTAGATTATTTGACAATTGTGTAACTTGCAGTCTTGTGCCATTGCATAGCCCTTTTTTAGTGTTTAAATTCCTCAAAAGCATGATAATGACTCCCACCTTAATTTGCAACTTATGAGGAGGCATTCCAGATATGGTTATGTAATAATGTCCTCTCCAAATTCCGAACTGAGTTCACCATTCCCCATTTTTAAAAGCCAATCTCTGTAAATATTATCCACTGCACGAATATTGACTTTAAGTTGTAAAATTTTAAAGTTGGACCAAAGATTAGAAAACTTATTACATGATTCGATAATGACCGTCCTGTGAGCATGTGGTACCACTGGTAAACATTGGCGAAAATCTCCTCCAAGAAGCACAACTTTACCTTGGCTAGGCTTGTATTTTTTTATCAATGTTTTAAGCAACTTGTCAATAGCATTAAATGCATAGGTAGGTGCCATTGTTGTCTCATCCCAAATGATTAACCTAGCCTTTCTTATCTGCTTTGCATCCACTGAATTTGCTCTCATACTTGAAGTTGATGTTTCTGTCAATGGAACTGGTAGCTTGAACTGAGAACGATATGTGCGGCCCCTCTAAATAATTCAATAATGCTATTGCATTAGCCTTTCGGCATTAAACTGTAAGTCCCTTCAATGAGTTAAAAAATAGAATCGGGTGCAGATCATTCACTGGGAGAGGTCTTTCCATGCCCTTAAAGGAATTTGTTTTTTTTTAGGAAAATGTGGAAAAAAATAACGAACAATTGAATACTCTTATATATATTTACGGTCTCTGATTTAAATACTCGGCGTTTTACATATTGCTGGTTATAAACCATGCACCAAACCAAAGTATAGTAAAATGTAAACGTATGAAGCAGTTGATACCAAACACCGAAAAAATCTCTACTTATTTATACGAAAACTGACATACATACATCGTACAAAATATTCGTAAAAACGTGTTTCGAAATAATAGACAACGAAAGTTTACGTAAAATTTCGCATAAAATTTTTTTGGATGTACATAACAAAATATAAGCTATCTTGAAGAAGACTTTAAGTAGCTTTCAAAATTATTAATGACTTAAGTTAATTAGATGATTTTTGTAAAAAAAAGAACTTTAACTTTATACTTATAACATTATATAAATACACTTCAAATAGGTAGTTATAATTTCTTCCTTTAATGATAATTTTAAAAACGCGCAACGCACCGTAAATATGTAGTTCAATCCAATTCAAATGGGCACAATGAAGAATAAATTTCAATTACTCAATATTAATTTTTTTTAACTTAGATGAATGTAAATAACAGTTACTTTCTCTTAAAATATGATTGTTCTTTAAATCACTTTACAAACAAATCTTGAAAATCAAAACAAAAACCCAATATTTTTGTTAGCAATTATGTATGTGATGCAATAAGATTATCTCTACTTTTCAACAGCAGTATTAAAATCTGATTCCACTATGATTTCTGGCAGAGAAAGTACTTTCAGTATAACAAATTTTATGTTGTAATATCGAAAATATAAAAATTCTTTAAAAAGTATTTTATGATGAAATAAGCACTATGTACAGCCTGGAGACCGAAAATTAGGAATCTGACAATGCTATGATCTTCCTCAGACAGAGGCCTTTAAATATAAAAAGTGTCATTTGGAAAACGCAAAAGTTTCCTGCAAAAAATATAAGATAAAGTAAATGGTTTATCCAATGACCACGCCCACCGCCCACAGACCGAAAATCAAAAATCGGGCTCCGTCTTGCACCAGTGGAGCAAATGAGCTTTACGTATGTCAAATTTCATCTTTCTGCGACGTCAGACGGCTTCAGAAAGCCGCGGAAAGAGAACCGGACATACATCCGGACAAACAACGAAATTATATATATAGACAGAGCTGCCAGTTTTGGTTATTTCTAACCAAAATTGGTTATATTTCTTTTCGATGTGGAGATGTGAATATTTTTTTCATTTTGGTTACTTTTCTTCTAAAATAAAAATACGTACGAATATAATTTGTACTGCGTACAATGATTTTTCATTATTTGTAACCAATGAATGGAAGTTTTTTATACTTTATCGAAATTAAAAATCCCTTTCAAAACTGCAACCAAATATTTTTTTTAAGATTTTTGCTAACACTGCAGTTATACGCTCAAGTTTTTCTTGATAGTCTTTTACATATACTGTTTGTCAAAATTTCCAAAAATTGATAGTTGTGACGTAGGCTGCATTCAATTTTTGAGCAATTTACTTTCAAGATGCCATCAAGAAAACAATTTATAAAGTGAAACGAGGAATTTGCTCACTTACCTTGAAATCAGCTGTTTTCTTGAACGTTAATTGAAACACTCACTGGCAAGAGAATTTTAAAGGCAAGTTCGTATCAATTTTTAAAAGTATGAGTGTATTGGTAAAAAAGTGTGAGTGTATTCAAACTTCCCTGTCGGACATTCAGTTAACTTTAAATTAACTGAAAGCTAACTATTTCTCAAGTAGTGGTGGTTGACACTTGCATTGCTTTTATATGAAATTAACTATTTTAACATTGCGATGTCCTAGGAAGTAGTCAATTGTCCGACTCTGCTTTACTTTCAGTTTACATAAAAGTTAACTTTTTGTAGCTACCCTGCAAAAACTTTATAAAAATATATAGTTACACAAAGTCAATAAAGTAAATTTTTAGCTCGCTACCAGCTAGTCTACCGGGGCAGTGTAGATTTTGTATTAAAAAACTATGTTTTTTGACTATAATGACGTTTGTTTGTTAATCGACTTGGCTCTCTCTACTTAAAATATACAGTGTTTGTATACACTTTGGTTAATGAAAATTTTCCATTGCTTAGTTGTTGGCTTTAAGTTAGTCTATACAAGCTAACTTAAAGTTGGCTTTTTTTTGTAGTTAGCTACTCATTTGACGGCAGTGTTGATAGGCAAAACTTGATCGTGTAACCCTAAAGTAAGAAAAATATTGGCATATGAAGCATACGAAAGCATATGAAGTTTTTATCAATGGAGATTTTCAATTATATTTTTTAAATGAGCGTAGCTTTTTCCGATTTTAAGAGTACTAAAGATAAGTATCTAGTACTTAAAGTAGAAAGTGCATAAAATCACGCGGAATCGATTTCAGAAAATGACTTAAAAATTACACAAAAGTCGTTTTGGTATTTCTAAAAGCTTGAATACAAGTTTAATGTTCTAAATTTAGGTTATTTCCAGAAGTAGATAAAGTTAAATACATACTTGAAAATACACATAGGAATTTTAAAGATTTTTCAAAATTACATAGATTTATAATATATAATTTTAAAATTTATGGAACTTTATGTAAATTAGAAAATATTTACACAAAATGCATTTCGTCAATAGATTTCGATTTCGCCAAAACTATCGCCACATCGCCAAAGGTAAATTTCCATCGACAAATGGATTTAACAAATCGCCACATTTGACAGTCCTGTCAATGACAGCTAAAAAGTGGGAAACAATTTTGCTTTTTTGTGGTTTATAACTGTGAAGTACAAATGGTTGATTTGAACTGAACTTGGTGAAATTGGTGGTTAATTAAGTTTATCGTTATTTTTTTTTTAAATGTAACAGAATTTCATTTTTGTTTTGTTTTCTTGGCGTTTAATTATTATACTACTATAAAGTGCAAATATCTAACCTTTATATTACAATGCAACTTAAAATAAATTTTAATGATTTTCTCATTTAATAAATGGAATTTTAAAATTGGTTATATTTTTTCACATTTGGTAACTTTTTCAAAAATTTTGGTTGTAAAAATTGTATTGGTTGTGGCAGCACTGTATATAGATATGGAAAATGTAAACCACAAAGCATACAGAGATGAAAAAAGTGACGTATGAAAAGGGACTAAATCATTTGCGAGGGCAGCTTTCGAAGAAAGAGAAAGAAAACGTTTTTTGGTAGTGAAGTGGCAATGTGTAAAAACAAGCCGCTACTATAAACACAAATTGGGTAATTATTGACAATTTATAAACTTAAATGTTAGTGCAAATTGTTTCCTATCTTCTTTGCGAAAAACCAATTACTTTTGTTTGGTTCATAACGGCGCTGATTTTTCGGAGAAAAATTAAAAAAAAACATGACAATTAAAAAATGATATGAAATACATACATATGTATGTACATATAAGAACATTTAAAAAAAAATTTTTTAAGAAACTCTTTTCTTAAAAAGAACATTTAAAAAAAATTTGCCCTTCCCCCCCCCCTAAATTTTATCCTGGCTACGCCCATGTATTCGTGTACTTTCATCGGGAATATGTATGCCTGCAATGTTTCATCCATTTGCATTGAGTAAAAGGCGGTCAAAAAAGCATTTTGCCAAAAAAAAAAATTTGCACCCCCCCCCCTACATTTTATCCTGGATACGCCCATGTATTCGTGTATTGTCATCGGGAATATGTATGCCTGCAAAATTACGTCCATTTGCATTGAGTAAAAGGCGGTCAAAAAAGCATTTAAAAAAAAAAATTTGCTAAGTCAGCTAATATTTAAACAATTAAAATTAAATTAATTTTTCGTTTAAATTGAATGAAAAAAAAGTAAACCGATTTTTAAGCGAATTTTCATTTCATTTTATATAACAGTTTCCGTTAATATTACGTACAGAAGTAGGTACATCAATATTCTATTAGAAGTAGACAAAATTAGATTTCAAATGATTCCATATAGGGTAAGTGTTCCTAAAGTCGGCATGTCCCAGTAGTCGGCACATTTTGCATTTAAACGTTAATAAATAAGAAATGCGGTTTTTACATTCATAAATAGCATCAAGTTTGTCAAGAAAATTTACTCATCTTTCCATTAGTAATAATTAAATTGGAGTAAGATGAGTATTTTTGCCAAATTTTGAAGTCTTAAGTGACAAGCTCTTGAACTTGTGCGGTGACCCTTGTTTTTCAAAAAAAAAATTAGTGTTAGAGCTAACTTTAAAAGGCAAATAGTCATATTATTTATGGGAAGTTTATTACTTATAAAGTTTAAAAAGGTAAAAAGTCTATTCAATTTTGTCGTAAAAGTAAAAAAATTTACAAAAAGTAAATATTTTATTAATTTTGTTGGGTGCCGACATTAGGAACAAAAATTTTCAAAATTTCCTTTGGTCGGCATTGGGTGCCGACTACTGGCAAATCAGTATTTTTCTCTGATTACACTCAAATTTGAGTAAATTGTTCATCAATCGTGCCTCTTGCCTCTGAAATAACAGAAAATAAGTTTAAAACGAGTTTATCCAGTAGTCGGCATGATTTCTTTTGATTATCTCATGACCTGCCGACTATAGGATAAGTGTTGTCCTAAAGTCGGCAGCAATTTTATTTCTAGTTAAACTGTATATGGGGTCCCAAAACAGTATATTTTTTAAAATTTGTAAGGACTATTAGATACTTGCATTTCATTTACACACTTATTTCAGTAAAGTTAAATATGAAAAGTAAGAAAAAAATGTTAATTTTTAGATTTACTGAAGTGGCCCTACAAATAAAAGGTTTGATATCTATACTAGGTGCCAGCCAGAAATGAAGCTTTCCAAGCTCCACTTTACAGGACAGAATACAAGTTTAGTCAAATGCTAAACAGGATAAGTTAGTAAAATAGTGGCTCGTCCTCTCCAAATGCAAACTTCCGGTAAAAATTTATTACATTCTGAACACAGTTCAAGCGATTTAAAAATTTATCGTCCTTGAATCTGCATTTAAGCTTAGCTGTTAAGAAAGCAGAGGCAATTAGTAAAGGACGAGCTAAAGTCCCTGAAGAAAAACCATCTCATCGAACAAATTGTTGTTGATATTTTGGATGATCCGTCCAAAATATGTAATGGCGATAAGAAAAGTCCCAATGGTTGAATTTCCATATGTAAGATTTGAATTTGAAATCAAACTATCAATTTTCCGATGTTGAAAGTAAAAATTTTTTTTATTAAATTTATATTTTAATTGATTCCAATAAAATATTACATTCAAATTCACTTATTGCAATAAAAATGAAATCAGAATCAAAATCTTCGTTTCCTTCAAATGACTCTCCTTACAAATTTAAAATCATTTCGAAATCAAAAAATTAAATCAGTTTGGTTGAAATCATTTTGATTTCAGATTTTTATAGCTCTGCCTCCAACAAAACTAATTTAAAAGAAAAATCTTAATCATATGGTTAATTTAACAATAATTTTGTCACCGGTGATTTTGGTTAAAATAGTCCTTCATCAAGAAGAAACAACCACATTATTGTTGCCTTCAAACATGTTTTGGGTAATAACAAAAATATACATATTTAACACTTATAAAAGCATGGTTACCCATAGCATGTTGCTCTTGGAAATGAGGAAAATACTATTGTTAAATAGAACTATTAGTGGTAAACAAATTATTGTCATATTTAGACATAACATCAAAATATGGTTGTGACTACAACAATATGGATAAACTAACCATAATATGTAGTAAATTTCTCGTTAAAAATAGTTTTGTTGGAGGTGAAACTTTTTTTCTACGTGTGTACACCCAGATAAAAACATGTTTAAAAATGGTCACGTCCAACAAAACTATTTTTAAAGAAAATTTTGAACTTGTTATGTTTAATTTAACCATATTGTTGTCTCCGACAATCCTATTATGGTTAAATAAGTCGTCTATCAAGAAGCCACAACCATATTATGGTTGCCTCCGAACATGTTATGGTTAATAATAACTAAAATATGTTTAACACTTTTATTAGCATGGTTGTTTTTCAACCTTAGCATGTTGCTCTTGCGAAAGAGGAAAATACTATTGTTAATTTGAAAACAAATTATTGTCATATTTAACCACAACATGTTTTGAGGCAACCATAATATGGGTATTGCGTCTTGATGGAGGACTAATTTAACCATAATATGGTTGTCGGAGACAATAATATGGGTAAACTTAACATAATATGTTAAAAATTATCTTTAAAAATGGTTTTCTTGGAGGTGACCATATTAAAACATGTTTTGTCTTTGCGTGTAATGCCTACTTAAACGTACAAATGTACATTTTAAGCATTTTAGAAAGTAAAAAGCTTAAATTTGCAATAAATTATCAATTGAAGTCGTGAACAAATTGGGTTTTTTCTTAAAAAAATGACCATGCCGACAATAGGATCATTACATGCCGAGGATTGGAAGATCGTATGCCGACTACTGGCAAATGCCGTGTATTTTAGGAAAAAGTAAAATTACTCAAATTTAATATAGAATGTGTCTAAAAACTCTTATATGAATCGAAAATATACATATTACTGAACTGTAGTGGCTAGTTTCCATCCCAGTATCACGTTTGTGTACGTTATGGCACCAGTTTAAAAAAGAAAAAAAAGTTAAAGTGCCGACTACTGGTACACTTACCCTATCCTGCTGATTGTTTTATTACACAAATTTTAAGTTCTACTTTCATCGAAAGTGAAAAACTTAAATAGAATTTGACCTAATTGAAAGTGAAAGTGAAATTTAGATGTGTTTAGTTTTATTTGGAACTTATTATCGATTACTTTTAAAAGCAGAATGCAGTTTACTGAAAAACGTAGTTCCAGTCATGATTCAAAAGTAAAAAAAAGTTCCAAATCAAACGTAAGAAAAATATAACGTGGGAACTTAAGTAAGTACTAAATCAAAGTTAGGGAAGTTAAACGTTAGAAGAGATGAAGAAGAACAAGACAGACAAAAAAAAAATCCTCAAGTCAAAATAAAAATGTAGCGTCGTTGTTACAGTCATACAAAAGAATAAATATCTTTTGTGTCTTGTAATGTGAATTCTTTCAAATGTAAAATTGAGAATTAGCTTCAACTACATAAACAAGTCTAATGCAAAAAAAAAAAACAAAATAGCGAAGGAAAAAAAGATGAAGAAAAAATAATTCCCTTGATAAATTTAAGGCCATCAGACCTAATACATACATATTATTCTGTATAATGGATAAAAGTAATCTGAATGAAGTTCATTTAAGTACACGAGTAGGTTGTCTATCCCAATTACAATCGTTGAAAAATTATTAAATTTTATTTATGTCAATATTAAAAGTAGTACAAACTTCATTGGCATGGTCTTGACAACGGCATGCGGATCTCTTCTGTTTAAAACAAATGATCGTAAGCATTGTGAACGTTACAGTAGGTGAATACTACTATAATGCTGAGTATACACGTTACTTGTGTTGTTACGAAAATCATTTTTTAATATTTGCAAATACGAATCCGAATATCTGTGCCAATATTCGCTAAAAACGAATACAAATATCCAATATGAACTTTAGCGCCACTCGATATTTTAAATTTTATTGAAAAAACTTCCGATTTTTTTTTTTTAAATATATTTATTAACACAATATTTAGTGTTGCGTGTAAAGAAAAATTTCGTTCAAAATGCGTTTTTCGACAACCACAAACCAAGTGACTAGTTTTGACTTTTGGGGTCGCACTATAATTTTTAGTGGCCCGCAAATTTGTATTTGACTTGTCGTGCTGAAAGTTGTTAGTGGGCATTAGGGCTTCCAATCGGGATTAAAGAAAATATTTCTGGATATTTTGAATTCACGGGATTTGAAATTTGAAAAATTTTCGGGATCTTTTGAGATTTGTTTTATACCAAATATAAATACTTTTTATACTATATGAAAAAACTTAATTTATAGATATAGATTTTATCCTGGGAATATGTATGCCAGCAAAGTTTCATCCATTTGCATTGAGTATAAGGCGGTTAAAATAACGTTACAAGATTTGATTTTCCGAAGTGAATCTAAAGAAAAGGTTTTAATAATCAAAAACTATGTATATAATTTACGATTAAAAAATGAGACAAAAACTATTCAATAATGATTAGAAAAACTTACATTAAAATGATCAAAAAGGAATCAGAAAACTGTATCGCAAATGATTCTTTCAGATAATTTATCGGTAGGATACCATTTATTTAAAGCTGATTCCTAAATGATTAGATTATTATACAAAATGCTAGCTGGGTTTAAAGTTATTAAACAGATTTTAATAAAATATATATTGTGCACTTCTGTGAGTAAATACCTTTGGTGTATATTTTGTTCAAATCGGTTGACATACAGAGGAGTAAAGTGTTCCTAACTGTTATGCCTTTGCCGATTTATATATAGATAACTTTTCTTTCTTTTCAATTCAGAGTTTTTTTGCTTCTCCTCTAAAATATTTTCAATTTAACTTAGGGCTTTTTTGAAACTATATGACGATATTCTTGAAGTGCCATAAATATTGCACAATGTAAGGTAACCGCAATTTTTTTACTTAACAAAAATATTTGTTAAAATACATAATAAGAAAAAAACCTATTCCTGTAAAATTCGTGCTTTGTCACTTACGATTATTTTGCAAAAATTGGTCGATATAACGTAATTTAAAAACGTTTTTCGTATGAATTGTTGTTCGGTTCAACATTTATATCATGGCTAAATAAATTTGTAGACTTTACAAAGTCCTATGTATTAATGCAGCTTATGTTTCTAACTGTTATCTGTTTCTTATTTTATTTAATCCTCCATCATATTTTTTTGCCACACATTTCTTTATTAAAATTAATTTAAATTGGAAAATTATAAAAAAAAATAAAATAATTAATAAAGTACCTATGTTATGAGCCAATAAAAATATTTAGGAAACCTTCGTTTTCTTCAGAAATAAAAATGCTTATTGCAACGAGAAATGAAGCATATCGATACCCTCCCATAAGAATGTATTAAGCGATACTTTTTTCGAAAATGACTTTTTGATGTGGAACTATACTAGAAGTTAAGCGCCACATTTTGGCCTGGGTTTCGCTGCCCTATCATGGATGCAAAGGAAACTAGAGAAAATAAAATTACTGAAAAAATTATAATCAATTGTTTTGTTGTTGTAACACTTATTTTTATTTTTAATTTTATATTTTGATTATCTATGGATTTGTTGTTGATTTTATTTCTAAAACTAAAAATTTAGTTAATTTTAACGAGTTTCCTGGGTGGTTCTTAGATCGTTGATTATGATGCAATCGCTTGAAATGCCTCAGCAATTAAATGTAAATGTAAATGTGTTGTGAACATGTTTTGCCAGCCTTGAGTTTTCATAACATTGGTGACATGAGCTTTTATAAAATTTATCGTTTGTACTTTTAATTGATTCGCATTATGGAGATCGGCTAATATTAAAGTTTCAGCAGCTGTTTCGATAGAGAGATTAACACTCAACGCTTCCTCACACATTTCTTTCAGATATCCCAAAGCGTACTTATCAGCTGCTGCTAAGAGACCATGGGCCATTTTAACTACATTTGGCGCTTTGCCAGTATAAATAAAACGTAATAATTCCTTTAAAACTTCATGATCCACATCCGTTATGGTGACACGATTTGATTTACGCTCTTCCATTTCATGTTCAAACATCGCAGCAAAGACATCACTGCGAGCTGCCAATATAGCTTTATGTGCATGGAATTTACGTTCACCCACGGCTAAAGTTACGTCACTAAATTTCTCATTATCAAAGAGATTACCAAAATCTTCAATCAATTTACATTTGGTGAGTTGTACAATTGATTGGCCAGAAATATTATTAATAACGGGCAGAACATAAACTTCGCACAATATTGTCAATGTGTCTTCGGGCAAAAGACCATTGGCTTCGTTCAGTAGAAAATCTCGTTCAATGAAATATGGTTCTTCCAAAACACTTCCTTTACAAACATCGATTGATTCCCGTGAGACTTTTGCATTGGTTTCTTCCCTTTTAGCATTTAATACGCACAATTTATAGTTGACTTCAACTGATTTATCGCAGGAAACTAACACTAAATGTAAGGATACATAATAAGCTTGGTAAATATCATAATGAGTTGGATAAATACGTAAACGCCATTTTAAATTGTCAAAAGCAGCGTCAGAAAATGTGGAGGATTCTAAGCATTCACCACTTTTCTGACGACAAAAACTATAATTATTTATGGTCCACATATATCTACATTTAATCACTTTCACCTGTGTGTAACACCAGTTCTTAGGCGGTAAAGTTATGCGACTATCAGACATTGTACTATTGGATGCGTTAGGGTTAGATGTCGATATAGCAATTTGATTTTCTTGAATTTTCTTAACTGACAAATTATATTGCGATCTACGTTATTCAAAATTTAATACAATAATGCTGAGTTCAAATCGGGACTAGATGTACCAGGTGAATATTATGAGGAGGTCGACGACGAGGATGGCGAATAATACGGTTACAATTGCGTAGAAATTTTAATAATTTTAACAATAACGAACTATTATTGTATTCTGTGCTATTATCCGGTTTGATAAATATTTCAAAGAATTACCCAAGGCGAATTGACTAGAATGTGAGGCAGTGTTACCGTTCGCCCGACTAAAGTCGCAATTTGACCCTTTTTCAGCGGTCTGCGACTTTTTGTGAGACTTTTTTTTATCACCGACTTTTGCGACTATTTTAATGTTTCTGCTACTTTTTACCCTTTTTGTTAAGATTCTTACAAAACATTCAATTTTCTTATTATTTGTATAAAAAAAAAAAAAAATTCGTCAAAATTTAAAAACAATTCATAAATTATTGCTCATTTGGCAACACTTTTATTACATTTTTGCAACCTTGTCATGTATACAACGTATTTGAGGCGAATTCAGTTCAAGGTGGTGGCAAGTTTTGACAGTTCGGACCAATTTGTTTTGATTTGTCAGTGTTTTGTTAGCAATGCAATGCAAAAAACCTCTGTTGTTTCTGTTGGTTTTGGATTGTTGTAGTCTTAGCACCACCTGTAGTTTTCGAATCGTAAACACTAGCAAAGCAATGTAAAAACATGCAATTCAATGCTGTCATCTTTAAATTTAATAGACAAAGATATAGAAGACTGGATTCCCTGTGATGAACTTATTTCTAAATATAGAAATTTCAAAAAAGTAGTATTTATGTAGGTATGTTAAGAAAAAGAAATATTGCGCCAAGATCAAACGAACGGAATTAAAGTAAAATTTTCAAGGGGCTTTAATTGGACAAGTTTAAATTTTGTCAAAAATATATTAACCTTAACTTTTTTGGCTTGTTTTTAAACAGAAATTCTACTCCTTTGACATTGGCAGCAGACGACAAATTTATTAAACTTAAGTAAATGTTTTCACTATACATGAAAACTTGGACAAACATGTACATTGTTATGAAATATGATAAAAATGAATTCTGCAATAAGCTTTTTGTTTCAATTGTTTTGTTATGCTTTTTATTAATAAAAAACGTTAAAAAAAAGATGTGCGACTTTTATTTTCTGAAACGACTTTTTTGTGCGACTTTATTTTTATAAAACAACCTTTTGTGCGACTTTTCAAAAATTCCTAACGGTAACCCTGATGTGAGGTCAACTCTACAACAACACTGCTTCTGTGGGAGCAAGGCGAATTTATAACAGGTAAGTGCCAGGGTTGTCAGATTGATTTTGACCTTTTTCGCCAAATTCAATATCAAAAATCGCCAAAATCGCCAAAGCCTTTGTTTACAAGTTTTTGACAATAAAATACATATTTTTTAATTTATTAAAAATATTTTTTATAAATCCTAAAAACCAAATTAGTTCCGTATCGCTTAAATACGCCAAAAATTCAAAAAAAGTCGCCATGATATATATTTTGCTTAATTTTTATTTAGAGCGAAATAAAAATAGTTAGTGAACACAAAAAAGGTACGATGTTTACTATAAAATAATTTATAGTAGTCTACTTAAAGCAACAAAAAAAGATTTTTGCGGCTAGTACTTAACAAATATTAGAAATGCACTACATATATACAATAGTTGCAGTTTTATTATATATCTAAAACGCTTCACCGTCAAGACTCGCTATGTGTCTTCTAATTTGGAATACATTGTGAGGGTATTACATTTATTCAACGAAAGTACAAAAGAAGTGCAACATGTACTATTCCCATTCATATAACTTATCAGTCATGTTCTGAAAATCACTTTTTGTGAAAGTGAATTGAAATCACAAAAAAGGTGTTCAGGACAAAAAGCTTTTTTTAAAATTGTGATTTTAAACCAGTCAGCTAAGTGGCCGCCGATTTTTTTACTTGCTTGTTTGTTTCCACCGTTTTTAACTAAGTTAAAACTTTTGTGGTTTTCAAAACACCCATTAATCACAATTGTGATTTGAAATCTTTTGATTTACAGAGCATGCCTGTATAACTCCTAATAACGAGTCTAGAAGCTCGTATTGCATTCTAATTCGAAGGCGAGTTTTAGTGGAGTTCATAGTTTCACAGGCATTACTAGTTGTAATAACCACATATTAAGGACAGCCAAAGTAAAGTCCTTAAAATTTTACGTACCTGCCGTATCCTTGTAGCTTTTAAATGTTGGCCTAAACTTATTTAGTTGTGTTTCCAATTAACCAACGCTTATTTTTTCCATTGTGTTTCACAAACGTCCAAAGGTATGATAGGATTCATAAAAATCTTTAAAATATCACTAACAACGACATATTTTATCTGTGATAATAAATTGCCACATATGCACATATAAGTATAATGTGAAAATGTTTATAGACTTAAAATATATTAGTGTTTTAAGGAATTCTATTTATTGATTTTTTCAAGAGCAATTTTATATATGTATAAGAAACACTTTTCTAGAAGATTTTCATTAACTTCATCAGCCATTTGAACATACCTTCAAATACCTATCATACATATGATTGCCTGAAATTTCATTCATAAAAATACGAGAATTAAAATAATATTATTTCTAAGTATTGAATTTAACGAATTTCAAAACAAATTCATAGGTCATCAAAAATAGCCAGTTGGCGATTTTAACTATTGTAAAAATCGCCATGTCGCCAAATCAAAAATTAGGTCGCCAAACATGGTAGAAAATCGCCACGTTTGGCGAGAAATCGCCCCATCTGACAACCCTGGTAAGTGCAACTCTACAACTACAAAACAAGGCGAATTAACTCCATGTATTTTGTTTTTGCAATTTTCTGACTTGTTGTCAAATTTCAGTATAGAAACAAAACAATATTTTGACGTTTCACCATTTTTTTAATTCGCCGTGGATACAGCTGATGAACGGCTGACGAGTTGAGCTTACCTGGAGTTAATTCGCCTTGTGTGGGAGGGTTGTCAAAAAAATTGCTAGTAAAAAAAATGGGTTTGTTTACATAAAAAACTAGTTTGTATACAAACTTTGACAAGTCGACCACCGAAAAAAACATCATATGTTGACTTGACCCCACCTTCTAGTCAATTCGCCTTGGAATTACCAAGGAGAATTTCAAGGCGAATTCATAGAAGGTGACCTAGGCTTGCTATGTAAGCTACAGCTGATAACTAACCTTATGTCAAAATGATATGCCGTTATTTTTTTTGACATCTATTTAATTGTTTATCGAAATTAAAATAAAATTTCAAGATTTATGTATTTGTTTTTATAAATTATAAATTAAAATGCGTGCGTGCTGTTTGAAAAAAAACTAATACAGGAAAAGGAACTTTGCTCCGTGTACCTATAAGGCATTTGGGCCCGATGTTTGTAACACTTAAAAATATTGGTCCTAGACCCAACTTTTAGTGTGATCGACACACTGTCTTAAGTCAATTTAACGATGTCAGTCCGTAGTCATTTGTGTTGTGTTAGAATAAATTTGGTACATATTTACTGTATGTTCTAATTGGTACAAGCAAAGGCCTTTGAAAATGGGGTGAATGGGTTTATGATTTCACATAGATCACATATAAGTTTCTTTTTGTACAAGTCTTTGTGACCATTAACGATCTTATTCGGGTATGTTATATAAATCGAAATGAAGTGGATTTAAAATACCTACAACAAATTTTGAAAACGTGCCTGTAAATAACGTTCATAATAATATATAATTGGGTACCAATTATCTTTCCAAAAACAATTTTTAAATCAATCATTTTATAAATAATTTAAATTAAAATCTCGTTCGATTTCAATTTCTGGAACATTTCCGATTATATTGGTATTTATATAAAATGTGGTCCAAACTTTTTTGATTACAGTTATGGCATTAAAAGCTATTTATTGAAGTAGTATTTGTATGGAAGCTATAGTAAAATATGGCCCGATTCCAATAAAATTTGGCAAGATGATTTTGATTGCAATAAAATATGTTCGGATCAAAATTAATCATAATACCAACAAAAATAAGATGGTTTACGGTTACAAAAACTATATTCCAGAAATAAGCTTGTATGGGCTATGTGCAATTATAGACCGATTCGCCCCATTTCCAATAGGCTTGGTCCTTGTGCCAATTAGAACTTATGAACCAAATAACGTCAAATTATTAATAAAATTACGACCTTTACTTTGCGCACAAGGTTTACATGGACAGCGAGCCAGACGAACATCGTCAATTCGACTCAGAAAGTGATTCTAAGGCGATCGGTATACTCAAATATTTTGAGGTGTTTCAAGTATCAGCACAAATGCACAATATCCTTTCCAATATTGTGGTGCGGGTATAAATACTATGTGTATTGTTACAGATGGAAGTTTCACGGGTACAATCTTGGTAGCGGCCTTAAAATCTGGTTTTTATTTTCCACTAAGCAAAACATTAAAAAAAAAGATCTTAAAAATGGAAATAAAAGAAAGATATTTATTAATATATATTGCTAAAAAGGAGCATAAAATATGACAAAAAGATTTGTTCCTCTTCAAAGTGTTGGCAAAGTTTTGACCGTTTATGAATAAAACTTCCGTCTTCCTATTCTTCCCAGGGTTTTTCTAGTCGTTGTTATTTTGCTTTTGGTTATTTTGTTAATTTTCACTTATAATTATGAAATTTTTAAACGTTTTTAAATTATTACATTTCAAAACATACAATTTGAAATTAAAAACAAAATAAAATATGACAGCATATATTTTTGACACACAGATAATTTGTTTACAGTGGTGTAGTATTTTGACACAACGTTAAAGTATTTTACAGTGTTGTATCCATGGTGAAATTACTAAAAGGTGGCCTCGGTAATACAACAAACATAATAATACAACATTTACAGGCAATTTGTTTTTGTTTCATGAGTATACTCAACGTCAAAAAAGCTGATACAAAGTAAACAAATAAATATTAAAAAACAAATTATAAAAATTTTCAAATTGTAAAAAAAAATTTAAATTTTTGTATAACCATTAAAAAAAAAGCAAATATTACATTATTATCTTTGCCCGTATTTCATGATTTGTGTCGCTGTAGTTTGAATAGATGACTGTCAAGAAAAGATTTTTTAAATATCAAATTTTCAATAAAAAAATGCAATTACATGCGTAAAATGCATAGCCTAAGCCCAAGAAGCTCTACATATACTACGTGGATTTATTTTATTATTTATGCCCAACGTTTGCTGGAAATAAAGAATATTTCAAGTAAAAAGTTCCAGCTGTATATTAAACGGAAAACAAAATCGTGGCCGTGATTTATTTCTTATTTCATTAAAATAAAATGCATAGTCCGGGCATAAGAAGCTTAATGTAAACATCGTGGATTTCTCTACCCTGTTTATGTCCTATCTAAGCTACAAATAGAGAGTAAATCACGCATTTTTGTTTTTTATATTGTATAAAATCTTGAAAACAATATTTTTTTATTTTAAAACACAAATATTTTTAAATAAAATTGAAAAAACAGAAAAATTCATAACGAAAATTTCAATACACTTTGACAAATAAATAAAACTATGGCACGTAAATTACAAAACCACAACACACTTGACTAGATCGATACATAAATAAATACAAGCAAACAACGAACAGCTGGCTTACCGAGGCCACCTTTTAGTAATTTCACCATGGTTGTATCCGTTTTTAAAATAAGTCCACCTTGTATGAATTCGCCTTGGAGAATTTACTTCAGGAGGCGGCGAGCAAGGCGAATTTAATTCGGCGGCGACATTACAACAAGTCAACAACACAAAAAACAATGTAATGCAGTGTTACCATGAGCAAGATTCAAAATTACACTTGAGATGAAGCAAAATTACGCGATTTAAATGAAATTTCACCTGGGGCATAATTCTGGCAGTCGTGATCGAGCACTTTCTCGATTCGAAAGCAATTTTATTTGTAATTCTTTCAGTCGATACTAAACGAATCGAAATTACTTTTTTAGTATTGTGAAACTCAAATTAATGCTTTACAACACTGAAAAAATAACTCCGATACGTTCAGTATTGACTGAAATAATTAGATATTAAATTGCTTTCGAATCGAGAAAGTACTCGATCACCATTGCCAGAATCAGGCCCCTGATATAAAATTTAAGTTTTATTTAATAAAAATACATTTACAAAGAAGCAAAAAACAACAAACTCATTAAAACAAGATCAATATTAGTCAAACTGTTAATTTTATTTATATTAACAAAAAATAACATTAAAGGCTTAAAAAAATTAATAAAACATAAAATAAAACTGCTAAAATAATGAAAAAATAATAACGGTTGATATATCTTGGGAAGGTTTAAAATGTTCCTTGTCATTGCTTTATCATGGATGCTTTTTAGCCCCATAGAGCTTACAAAAGGTAAGCTGTCAAACGAACTGTCATGCTGTTTTCACTTTTTGATCAGGCATATCATCATGAATAGATTCATGCTTGAACAACGCCACCAAATTATCCAAATATACTTTGAAAATCAGCCAACGATTTTCGCAACTTAAAGGTGACTTCATGACTTAAATGACGCAATTTTTGTTCACAAATGAAGGCGATGTGTTGATTTAGAGAAAATAAACTGTCTATTAGACTTCAAGGCCGTGCGATGTGACGCTTATTGATTGTTTTCCGTAGGGTTGTGAAGTCAGTGGTTAATGCTGATAAACCAGCAACAATCAGTGTCTTGGAGGTCAACATTGTTCATTTTATTCGAAAAGGAGAATCAAAATTGGAAGTCTGCAATGCGTTTCGTCAAGGACAGGCGCGTAGTCTATTTGTTTTAAATCAGTTTCAAATGGTTAAGCCGTGTATCAATCTGCGATTAAAATAATTTTTTTTTTGTGTTGTCTACCATTTTAAGTTTCATGGTCTTAAAAAATACCCTTTAAATTAATAAAATTAATTGTATGTTGCAATATTGGAAACATATCTTCCCCCAGGCAAGTTTTTAGTTTGAATAACTTTTTTCAATAAACTTCAGGTTCTAAATCACTATGATAGGCATCTTTATCCAAATCTAAGGGTCCATCTTGCGACATTCATTACAAAACATTTGAAAATATAGGTTTGTTTAATAATTGAAGTCGTTTCTTAAAAAGAAACCGAGACTTTGGTTCAGAAGGATGTGCATTTCTTAGCAACAATATTTAAAAAGCAATAAATGTCATCATTGCAATCGAATCTTGATTTTATTTGGGCATCTGAAGTAAAAATTTCAAATTATACTTAAATTACGCCTAACTTGAGGGTTACACGATCAAGTTTTGCCTATCAGTACTTTTTCTGCACAGCGGCCACCATTTAAACATTTTTGATTCCCATCACTGTGTGTTTTGTTTTATGTATACTATTGCTTTTTGTTTATGTATGGGAAAACATTTGACAAGTTTTAAAACGTTCTATAAGTGCACCAACGTGCTTTCAGTACGGTGCGGTACATTACGGGTACAGCAACGTTCGCCTAGACATGAACAAAAAGCAATGGTATACATAAAATAAAACACACAGTGATGGGAATCAAAACTGTTCAAATGGTGACCGTTGTGCAGAAAAGGTACCACGTGATTTCAATGGTATTAAAACAATATTTTGTGTATGTAAAAAATGTTAATACTTGTATTTTAGCATATATAAATTTTTAGCATACATAAATTGTAAATGTGCATACACCAAACAATGTTTTGATACCATTTAAAGTCTTTTATATGTTTCACATTTCCATTTTATGTGTATATGCATTTGTTTATTTTAAACATTTAAACATATGTAGATTTGTATATTTGGAAATATGTTGAATTGTAAGTTGTTTTGTCGCAATTCCATAGATATACTGAAAAAAGTACAAAAAAAAGAGCAAAATTACCCACATTCAATGTAACACACAAGCCGCCCATCATTGTCTTACAAATGTCACGTAACAACGGCATGAAATCAGAATGTACTAATAAAGTGAACTCACAAGCGCAGCTGTTTGCAGTAATTTTCTTCGTGTGTGACGTTTGTCGTCATTTTTTTTGTTTATTTACTTTTTTTTATTGGGCATTTTGACACTAGCCGTCTCAATTTTAGCAACAAAATGCCTGTTGTTTGTTTTATTGTTTCATTGTTGTAGTACTGAGGTCACTTTGTTAATACAGTAGTTTTGACTTAGCTGCACAATCTCCTTTGCACGATTTTTTGTGCAGCTAAATCAAAAATGCAGTTATCTTAAATGTATTTACCTGCCTTAATGTACAGGTACACAATTGTGGTTACCTGCACAAAAGTGCCGCTAAAGTAAAGTGTTTGATTTAAAAGTAGATTAAAAAAATTATTTTTTAATACATCAATATATATTTTATTAAAATGTTATTTCAACCCAGCTAGCATTTTCAATCTACTGGGAATCTCACAAAGAGTGGTTTTGATAGTCGACGAGCTCAGTTTTTAATTGAACGGGAGAAACTGCTTATACCTATGAGAGATTCTTCCATAACGCTTATATTAATCGGAAAGGGAATCGTTTATTATGTATGTAGAGATTGTCTAACGAGTCTTTCAAAAAGCATGCCAATTTACAACTCGTGACATGCTCAGCCGTATGATTGAGCTAACTAAATAAGGGCATCAAGCGTATTTTTCATGCCAAAACTTCTAATTTTCATACAATTTCTATAAAACATACCTTACGGTCGCAAAATCAACACCATCCTGTCGAAAAATCCTTTTTTACAGATCCTTAGGCCGGTTTGTTTTATTAAAATTGTATTGGCAATAGCATTTTCAAAAACGGTATTAAAAAAAGATTTAGATGTTTTTGTGACTCGTCAGATAATCATCAGAAGATTATTTTAGGAGTTGTATATTAAACAAAATCGTCTAACAAACAGCCTATGCTAGCTAGGGAAATAACAGATCATTTTATACATGTATGTATGTTTATTTAATATAAAAGAAACATTAACAAAAACAATGAGAATTCACAAAGAACATAAAAATTTATGGCAAAAAACAAAATAATTCGATTTATACTTTTATAAACAGCTTAAATTGGATATTTATGTGAAAAAATGGTCACCATATATTTTTATGTGTGCAGCTATCTTTGATGTTTTGTATGAAAATATTTTAAAGCTGCCCAAAAATATGAAAAATGTGCAGGTATACAAAATGCACGTAAAAAGGATTTTGAGGAATAATTCCAGAAAATATGTATTTTGGGCAGTTAAGTCAAAGTGCAGCTAACTCTGATTTTTTGTATGAAAATCATTTTAAAATGCCAAAACTTTTGTGCATTTATCTTATATGCGCAGGTATAGAAAGTGCACTTAAAAAAGGAATTTGTATGGAATTATAAAGAATAATTCCAAAAATTATCAATTTTGTGCAGTTAAGTCAATATTGCACGTAAACAAAAGGCAGTTAAGTCAAAACTACTGTACATTTTGCATGAAATTCTATTTTATACAGATTGGTATCAGCGTTACCGTTCAAAATTTTCAAAAAGGGGCACAAAAAGGGGATTTTCCAAAAAAAAGTGTCACAAAAGGGGAATTCTGAGAAAAAAGGGGCAATTTTAAAAACATGAACATTTTCAAAAAAAAAGAAAACAAAAGTCTTTAAATCATATTTTGGTCAAATATAAGATAAAACCTTCATTCTGGCAACGCTGAGAACGAGCTTAAAATAGTGTAATAACAATACTTACAAAAACAAAAAATAATTCATAATATGATTTGAGACAAAAATATTTGGCACTTGGATTATTTTACTTTTTTACAAAAAAATTTAAGTTACGAAAAAACCTCGAGAAAAAGGCATATAGAAGTATTGATAGGAGGATAGTTAATATCAGGTTTTTTTGAAAACGTAAATCTATCTTCCAAGTTATTTTGATACAAATCTTCCAAGTTATTTTGATACAAATTCAAAGCAGATAACATGGACTGACAGGTATCTACTTTCAGAAAAAATCCGCTTAGCGGATGCACTACAATGTGGTAAAATAAAAACATACGAAGCAAATTAATACAAGTTTGGATATAAATTGTCACCCAGTTTTTTAAATTGCCAATTTTGTACCAAAATGTTTCAGGCTAAGGTATTTTAAAAATTGCTTCAAAGCTTTTATCGTTTGATCTGTTTTCTAAAAGTTTAAACTCTTTAACAAAATCCTCTGGGTTAGTAATTTAAATACTGGATCTAAAACCTATAATGAACTCAGTCTCTTATCGCTAATATTAAAAGTGGCACAAAAACTACAAAATGATACAAAAGAGGATTTAAAATGAAGGGGCCAAAAAAGTGGCACGGCAGTCAAAAAGGGGCGAATATGCGACTTAAGTCGCATAAGGGTAACGCTAATTGGTACGTTGCAACACGGTACATTGCATTTCGGTAAGCTGTTGTATTGGTTTTCTTATAACAAAAAGCGAATAGCTGATGGATACAGTACAGATACGGTACATTAGCGTTCGCCTAACTGAGCCTTTAACGGATATGCGCAATGCGCTATCTTGTTTTCTTTGTTTCACGTTTCGTTACAGGGTTGTCAGTGTCAGATTTATTTTGACCTTTTTTTCACAGTAAAATTTATATTTCTTATATTATTTTTATTTTTTTTAAATCCAAAAAAAAAAAATTGGTTCCAAATCGCTAAAATCCGCCAAAAATTTAAAAAAATCGCTATAATATATATTCTGTTTAATTTTTGTTAAGAATAATTTCAAAATTATTAGTGAACTCAAAAAAGGCACAATGTTTGCTATATAATAGTTTATAGTAGTCTACATAAAGCAACAAAAAGAAATTTTGCAGTTAATATTGAAAAAATATTGAATATACATATGCATGTAGTTGGAGTTGGAGTTCTACTATACATGTATTAAACATGCTATACTCTATTCTGTCTTCTTTTTTTGGAACGCATTGTAAGTGAATTAAATTTATTGCACAAAATTAGAAAATAGCTGCAGCATGTACCATTTACATTAATATAATTTATAACTCGTAATAATGCGTCGTTTTTCATTCTTCTTCGAAGGCTAGTTTAAGTGAAGTTCATTACTGAAAATAATCTTACAACACAGGCATTATTAGTTGGAATTGCCAGCATATAAAGAACAGCCAAGTTCTTTAAAATGGAACGTTACTGCCGTATCCTTATAGCTATACAATTTTGATAAAAACTAATTTAAATTAGATGGAATAACTCAATTAAAATACTTTTTCAATAAACAAACGGCAATTTTTTTCATTATGTTTAACAACCACGAATTTTGCTTGTGATTATAAATTACCACATTTTATAATTGTAAGCTTTAAATACGTTTAACCATGTTTTAAGGAAATTTATTTATTAATTCTTTCAAGATCATATTTAAAAATAAAAAAAACAATTTTCTCGAAGATTTTCAATGCCTTCATCAGCCATTTCAACATTACATAATTTATTATAATGATGAATGCCTCAAATTTCATACTAAAATTAAAATAATGTAATTTTTTCGGTTTGAATTTAAAGAAAATATTTCAATTCATATTCATGGCTCATCAAAAATAGCCAAATAAATCGACAGATTTGGCGAGAAATCGCCAGATATGACAACCCTGTTTCGTTATTATTGGGTGTTCAACAGAGCGAATTTAATACAAGTGCTATCAAGGCCAATTTAAAATTCGCCTTGAGTTTTATAAAAAAATTAATTGCAGTTAAAAACCAATGAGTGTGTTGAAATGCTTGTTGACAGCAGTGATGTTAGATGTTTTTTTCGAAATATCGTCAAAATTTAAAAAAAAAATCGTCAAAATCGTCAGTAGTTTTGAAAAACACCGTCAAAAAATCGTCATATAAAAAATCGTTTTTTTATAAACACGGATATATCACTCTATTAAAACATTAAAAAAATATTAAGTATAAAATCATACAAAACCAAAAAATATAGAATTTTTAATACTTAAGACGATTTGGTGCGGCTTTGATATTGCTCTCCGGAGATTTTCGTCAAACAATTCCCGTCATCCCCAAATCTTCTGCTGCAGATGAACTTAATGCCTGCCTCAAATCGTCGTCTTTGTGGAGGCATGTCCAGAAGTTGCAATTGACCGCAAACATTAGAGTCGTGTTGCAGAACGACCCATCGGCTGCTGAATTCTCGAGACAACTGCTGGAGCTTGGCAACGGCCAAATTCCTATTGATGTTTCGAATGGATTGATATCGTTCCCTGAAAATTTTTGTGAATTCACATCGTCCAAAGAGAAGCTCATCAGCAAAGTGTTCCCCGACATTGCACAAAACTACAAAAATCTCGATTGGATTGGTGAACGGGCAAAAATAGCAGCGAAGAATAAGGACGTCGATAACTTAAACTTAATTATTCAAAGTTAAATCGCAGGACAACTACATATAGGGTTCCCAACTTTTTTTGTTGCAATTAAAGTACATTGATTATTAAAGGTTAAGAAAAAAAGTACACAGTATAAATATAAAGTCCAATTAATTTCTTTTTATTGTTATATTTAAAAATGTTTTTTATTGCTTTTCGCAAGTTTTATCAAACAATTACACTGTGCTAGAATTTGGCAACTGGCGCTTAAACCTTTTTCGGGTACGCTGAATCCAATACCGGTTCAAAAACGGTTCAGTTTATCGAAATTACATACTAAAAAAAAACGAAAATCCGCAATAAAATTTCCTTTAAACGTTAAATTTTTTTCTAACATGCGCTGTCGTTTTAGAAACATATTTTTTTTTTTTTTTTTTTTTTTTGGCAACAAAAATAATTTTTAATCAACATTTCGAAATTTTTGTTTGTTAAAAATCTATTAAAAATTACAGCTATAAATGATTAAAATCTGTTAACAACTTTTGATTTTATTCACAAAAGTCAAAAAATTTTAATTAATTTAAAAATTTCATAAATCGCAATATTTGTATGGGAGCCCCCTTAAGAAGTGGTGATAAGGGGCAAGTATGTCTCGAAAAATTGTTAAGGAGACTCCTTGGCTGTTATGGTACGTTTTCTTCAATATATTTCTAGTCTGTATTAAACTTTTTGTATGGGAACCCCTTAAGGAATGGACATTTTTAAATTTTGTTTTAAATATTAGTTAAACGAGTCACTTTTGTGCTCGCGATCTAAAAGCAGGCAGTAATTTGCAGGAGTTTTGCACTATTTGGGACGAGGCGAAGTTCGTCGAGTCCGCTAGTAGACATAAATATATATTCGCCTCTATATACATATATTAACTAACCCCCCGTTTCCACATGCAAGTGCAAGTTCGAAAAACTCAATACACTGACACTTTTTCACTAATATTCACACAATTTTTGCTCATTCAGCCAATCGGCTGTTTCCTCGATTTTTTGTTGATAATACGTATACACTACTTGCAAGTAATTACTTGCATGTGGAAACGTTCGGTAAGAAAAAAACTTTACTTGACAGATTAAAGTGTTAAAAATTTGATGAAAGATTAAAGTTTAAACTAAATTTATTGACGGGATTAAATCGTCAACGCCTAAGTGACTTTACATTCAAAATCGTCAATCGTCATTTTGGTAAATTCAGCGAAAAAAATCGTCAAAATGACGTAAAATCGTCACATCTGACATCCCTGGTTGACAGCGTTACCGTTGTGATCAGGGTTACCGTTGGAAATTTTCGAAAAGGGTCACAAAAAGGGGATTTTCCAGAATAAGGGGTCAAAAAAAGGGTATTTCAATAAAAAAGGGTCATGTTTTTTATAAGCAGTATTTCCCATAATAATGAACATAATAAGACCAAGTTTTTTTTATAAGCAAACAAAAAAATAATATTTCAGGTAGGAAGTGCTCAAAAAACTTAATTTTTTTGTGGAATGCTCTGTCCTGTTTTAAACACCTGACAAAAAGTTTATTCTTTATCATTATAGCTTATTTTTTCATACTTTTTATGTAATTTTCCGATTTAGCGATGTCAAATAAATTTTAGTGTTTGTTTTAAACTAGATGACCCGTGCGAATATTTTTCACCGTTAGTTGCCATTTTTGTAACATAAAATGAAAATAATTAATAGAAATTTTAGTCACTTCAATACATTTTAAAATGTAATTTTTATCAATGAAAATATTAATTTTTCAATTTCTAATTATTTTTCGTCATTAGTGTTAGAAATAAACTTTAAAATGAGATATCATTCATTTAATTTGATGCAGTGGTATGGGAGATATTTGCAACCGACAAAAAAAGTGCTTTAGAAATAATATTATATATATATGATGATGATTTTGCTATCGTTCGCGAATTGTAACCATTTTCTCGATTAAAGCGATTTTTTCCTGTAAGTGTCAGATTTTTTAAAGCTTTTACGATTTTAAATAAATAATAGACTTTGCTATCATACCACTGTTACCAAATATTTGGGAATTTCCGCTAATTGAGCAATTTTTACCTCTTGTTTTCATTCCTGTTAGGGCACTCTCAACACTGTCGATTCAAAAGGGGGCGAAAGGTGCAATACCTTTTGCCATTATTAAGGGCGAATTTTTTTGAACAAAACATGCTACTGTTTAAGAGAGCAAAACACCGAATTGCATTTTTTTAATAAAATGTCAAATTTTTGTTTTAAAAAGAAACCACCGTAAAAAATAACAAATATATATACATATGAGCTATGTGTGCTTTTAGGGAAATTGTACTTTACTATCAAGAACCAAGGAGAAGAAAGCATGGAATTGTAAGTTTACACTTTGAGTCTGTTCCACATCAAGCAATGCTTATTTGGAAAACTTTTGTTTAGCACTTCTGTTCCGCAGTTTTGACAAAAACAAAATGTGAGAGCTATTTCCAAAAAAGGGTCAAAAAGTGTCACAAAATGGGTGATAATGATACAAAAGTATAATTTAAAAAAAGGGTCATAAAAGGTATCAACACCGTCGAAAAAGGGTCAAATTGATACTTTAGTATCACAACGGTAACGCTGGTTGTGATACTACATTATTATTTTGACCCTTTTTCGACGAACTGCATATATGGGGCTATTTTTATAACGGCGACTATTGCCTCGAAGAGCAACAAAGCAAAAATTCGGAAAGGTTTGCAAAAATCAGCAAACATTTTTAAAATTCCATAAAATTTATTAAAACTCCCTAAAAATACCTATAAAAAAATAAAAATTGCTCAATTAGCGGAAATTCGCAAAAATTAGCAAAGTCTTATATATTTTTAAAATCATTAAAGCCGTACAGAATCAAAAGACTTACAGAATAAAATCACTTATACGCCGAACATGGCTAAAATTGGAAAAATAATGCAAAACTGCAAACTAACACAATTTTTTTTGTTTTGAAATCGCAAAATCGGTTGAAAAAACAAAATGTCGAAAAAAACATAAAAAGCGTTAAAAAAATTAGCTATTAGGTATAATGATAAAAACAAACTTTTTGTCAGGTGTTTAAAAACAGGACTTTCCATAAAAAAATTAAGTTAAAGTTCTTTAAGCACTTCCAACCTGAAATAAGTATTTATTGAATGTCTTCAATGAATTTAAATTTAAAAAATTGATATTTAAAAATAATAGTAAAAAAAAATTTTCTTGAAAAAGTCGCAAATTAAAAACATGATAAAATACACAAAAGGACTATATATTTAAAAAAGAAAACAAAAATGGGAGAAAAATGAAGCTATGTACATATGTTCGTAACATTAGAAATAAAAAACAACAAATAACCTAGGAATAAGCGTAATCAAAAGTGTGAATAAAGTCATGCGTGTAACAAGGCCTAAAAAATCTAGAACAAAAGCAGTTAAAAATGTTAAACTTTCAAATCTTTACAAAAAAAAAAAAAAACTCAAATTTAAAATGGAAAATTTTATATACAAAGATAAAATTATTCTTATCAATTATTGCTATGCTTAAATGTAGCTTTATTGATTGTAAGTTTAACTTTTGCAATATCTGATTTGAGTGCAGATTTTGTGCATTCAATCTGTGTTTAGTGCCACTAAAAAAATTACCAAAAGCTGGTGAACTAGTTTTTTTGCTATCCATATTTTGCACTCTTCCAACTACAATAGGGTCTAAGAGTAATACTCAAAAAATTTGAAACGGAATAACCAACTTGTAAACCGACGAACTTTTAGGGACCTACATATATACATAAGTATACATATAGCCTTTCGGCCTGTGGTGAAAAGGTATAACACATAATACAAATTTATTTATAAAAAAATTACGTTTAAAATGCATGTATTCCAGCAAATATGTATTTTATCTACAGCAATCTTTTTTTTTTGGTCAATCATCCTTTTATTAATTTCATACTTCAAAAAGATGCGGGGATATCTCGCCAAACGGGGCTTTTTATGTATAAAGATTTTTGGCGATGAAATTTTGTCTGTGGCGACATGGCGATATTTAATAAAGTTGACAATTATTTTGGCGATTTCTAAAACGAATTATAATTTCTTTTATTCTTATTTTTTTTTTTAAATGCATTTTTCACTGTTGCCAGAAAATTTTTCTAATAAATCTCAAAAATTGGACTAAAAAATCTGAAAAATCTGGAAAAAAATTGTTAAAATCTGCAAAATATCTGGGAATTTAAATTACTTTATTTTGGGGTTGATTTTGTTTTTATTTTCGGATTCGTACAACAAACTAAAACTTAAGCCGATATCTAACATTTTTTTGGTACATTAAAATTAAAAGTTAATATATACAAAAGAGAAAAAATATATATTATATGAATGTATGTATGTATATACTTAAATGTACATATATTCAAAAACATTGTGCATACATAGTATCATATCATCGTATATAAAATAATTTTATACATATATCTATTGTAAATTTCAGAAGTCATTTGTCGTAAAATTTTATTTTGAATGAGAGTATTAAAATAATTTGATTTATTTAATTTAAGGAAGTCTTTTGTGTACAAAATTCCTTCAAGCGATATTTTATGTGAACAATTTTGCTTTGTTTTATTTATGTATACTCACTTAATATTGGTTGCACATTAGCTGATGAATGTGGCAAAGCAAATTTTTTTAACCAAAAGGCACGTTTATGTTCTTTGCATATTAAATTTGGAAACTGTCAATAAAATTTCAAATATTGATTTAACTAAAATCTTTGGATTTAATCCTTTTAAAATTTTTAATTGATCTCCAAAATCAAATCTTTTAAATAGTTAGTCACAAAGTTCAATATAAAAGTCCAATTTTTACAATTTCAAAAAATTTGCAATTTGATAGCAAAAATCTGCAAATCTCACTTCGTCATTTTTGCAACGAAAAATCAGCAAAATGCAGAGAAATCTACACTTCTGGCAACAGTGGTATTATTATTTATTTGCTCTTTTAATTTACTAATAAAAACACAAACAATTATTTTTTAAGGTGCTATCAGACGGAATGTATTTTACATATGTACTGTAAAATTTTCCATCTGTAAAAGTTGTACACATCGTGTGATACATATGAAACTTTGCATGTGTAAAATACATGTGGAAATACATATGTAACTTTTTCGATTAGAACACGCTCTATTTTCCTGTGGCAAACATAAATAAAACAGCTGGTTTGTTTTAAAACGTAAACAAAAGTCAGCTTTTGTTTACATTTATAGGTTATGTCATAAGGAAAAACATAAGCAGGTGTGATAGCAAAAATTATGAATCGTATGGAAATTTTGACATACATACGGAATTACATATGGGAAAGAAAAGTGACAGTACATATGTAAAATACATCTCGTCTGATAGCACCTTTATTAGCCTGTTTTGCTTTTTTATTACTTTCGAACACTTTGCCATGGCAAATTCACTAGTCAATTCGCCTTGCACTTTGCTTTGGCTTACACAAGGCGAATTTATACAAGGTGGACTCATTTTGAAAACGTTTTACAACACTGTAAAATATTTCAACGTTGTGTCAAAAATTCAAACAAATATTTGATTTTATTTTTAAATTAAATTGTGTTTTTTTGAAATGTTATACCTAAAATTATAAAATTTAGTTAAGATTCCCCAAAACCAACAGGACGGTATACCATTTTGACACAAGGTCAGCTGTTGCTTACGTAGCAAGATAAGTTCACCTGGTGTAAATTCGCCTTGGGCTTGCATTTTATGCCTTAAATGCACACAACCAAACACTCACTCCATAAATATTACCAACAACAAAAATCACGCGATGCCTCACAGTCAGGGTTACCGTTGGAAATTTTCGAAAAGGGTCACAAAAAGGGGATTTTCCAGAAAAAGGGGTCAAAAAAAGGGTATTTCAATAAAAAAAAGGGTCAAGTTTTTTATAAGCAGTATTTCCCATTTAAATGAACATAATAAGACCAAGTTTTTTTATAAGCAAACAAAAAAATAATATTTCAGGTAGGAATAGCTCAAAAAACTTAATTTTTTATGGAATGCTCTGTCCTGTTTTTAACACCTGACAAAAAGTTTATTCTTTATCATTATAGCTAATTTTTTAATACTTTTTATAAAATTTTCCGATTTAGCGATGTCAAATAAATTTAAGTGTTTGTTTTAAATTTTGCAATCGTTCGCGAATTGTAACCATTTTCTCGATTAAAGCGATTTTTTCCTGTAAGTGTCAGATTTTTTTTAAGCTTTTACGATTTTTAATAAATATTAGACTTTGCTATCATACCGCTGTTACCAAATATTTGGGAATTTCCGCTAATTTAGCAATTTTCACCTCTTGTTTTCATTCCTGTTAGGGCACTCTCAACACTGTCGATTCAAAAGGGGGCGAAAAGTTCAATATCTTTTGCCATTATTAAGGGCGATTTTTTTTGAATAAAACATGCTACTCTTTAAGATAGCATTTTAACATTTGACAATTTGTCATTTTAATAAAATGTCAAATTTTTGTTTTAAAAAGAAACCATCGTAAAAATTAACAATTATGTATATGAGTTATGTTTGCTTTTAGGGAAATTGTACTTTACTATCAAAAATCAAGGAGAAGAAAGCATGGAATCGTAAGTTTATACTTTGAGTCTGTTCCATATCAAGCAATGTTTATTTCGAAAACATTTGCTTAGCACTTCTGTTCCGCAGTGTTGACAAAAAACAAAATGTGAGAGATATTTCCAAAAAAGGATCAAAATGTGTCACAAAATGGGTGATAATGATACCAAAGTATAATTTAAAAGAAGGGTCATAAAAGGTATCAACACCGTCGAAAAAGGGTCAAATTGATACTTTAGTATCACAACGGTAACGCTGCTCACAGTGGTTCAGCTTCATACAATTGGTGGCATTAAATAAAAGGAAAACACAAAAGTTAAAAATCATTGTAGTCACAATTTTTTGCTCATTGCAATTTTATTTTATTCTGGAAGATCTTCATCAAAACAATACATATTTTCCAACCAAACTTCGTTTTGTTCAACAAATCAATTTTTTATATATTTATTTTTGTAAAAATTGTGTATTTAAAAATTTTTTAAATTGATAATACGGTCATTTCAAACGCATTCATTTAGGTCAACTTTGAATGTCTCTGGACAAAAAAGTAATAAAGATATAAGCCTAATATTTTGGATACTTGATAATTAGAGTGTTAACTACAAACTGTGAAAAACAGGTAGATCAGCAGACATGAAAAAAATTAATTAATGCCGCCCTTAAACCAGTATGTGCCTCTGCCACGGACCACTGCAGGCTGTCTTTTGTGTACAAAATTCCTTCATGAGATATTTTATCTGAACGATTTTGCTTTGTTTTATTTATGAATATTAACTTAATATTGGTTTCACATTAGCTAATGAATGTGGCAAAACAAATTTTTTTTAACCAAAAGGCACGATTTTGGGAAAATTATTCTTGAGTCAAAATTTTTAATTTGACATTTATTTTCCAAAAGTGTAATAAATTGATATTTTTATTTATCAAGTATTGGAAATCAAGAGTCAATTGTTTGCATATCTTCTTTGCATATTAAATTTGGAAACTGCTTATAAAATTTCAAATATTGATTTAACTATGGGCCTGTTCGGAAATGCATCACTGCGCTGCATCAGAAAAGCATTAAAACCGATAATTTCAATTTTTTTTTATTGTGTGACTATTATTTTTGTGGAGTATTTGACAATTTTTGAGTCCACATCTACTTCACTGATATATATTTAAGCATTTGAAATCACTGATGCAGCGCAGTGATGTATTTCCGAACAGGCCCTAAAATATTTGGATTTAATCCTTTTAAAAATTTTAATTGATCTTCAAAATCCAATCTTTTAAAAAGTTAGTCACAAAGTTCAATATAAAAGTCCAATTTTTACAATTTCTTCAATTTCAAAGGGCACTGCTACTGATATTTCTAGTATCACGATATTTATTGAACGTGTAGCATGCAATATTGATAGATCGGGGATCCATATCGCAGAAAAGCCTTTTTTTATGTGATCCATCAATATAGATCGCGATCCAAATATCACGATATTTATTGAACGTGTGGCGCACATTGGTTGAAGAGTGGCCAAAATTAATTTTTTTCATGTTCGCCGATTTGGATAATTTTTTGGTATTTTGTTGGCAGATATCTGAATATTATGATTCCGTAATATTAGGCTGATATATTTATTATTTGTTTGGATAAACACGCTCGAAGTTCATACATGGTCGCTTGTTTAAAATGGCATGCAAATTTACTCTATATTCAATCTTTATTATGGCATGCAAATTTACTGTATATTCAATCTTTTAGTACAATCACAGTAAACTTATCATTTGACTTTGTTGTATATTTTCGTAAATGACAATTGTCAGAGACGAGATTTGCATTAAAAAAAGTTGGAAAAAGTGCCACATAAAAAATTTCGTAGAACAAAATATAAACAACATCAAAATTTCAATGTTCATCAACTCCAATAGGCTGTATCTTTTTAGCGCTGTGGAGCGCTGTTTAAGGAATGATGTCAAATTACAGATTGAAGTCTCAGCTAAAAGTTAAAAAAAATTCAGCTCAATACAATTATTAAAATAATTAATTTTCTGTATTGTAATCCATTACGTTAGTAATTCATTCAATAAAAATATTGATTTTTTTTCAATTAATTTGTTAATTCGTTCAATTAAAATATTGTTTAATATTAAGAATTTTTTCAATTATTTTTGTAATTAAAATGTAAAAACTTTTTAATTGGAAAAAAATCCTTGTTTTGCAATTTTTGCAAATTTGAGTAATTGGTATAACCATTTCGGTGATAGGTGCAAAATTAAACAATTTTTTGCTTGTTTCAATTATTTTGGTGATCAACACCGTTTTTTACTTTTTTCTGTGTAGATGTAATCAATTCTTTAATAATTCCATTTTAACTTTAACCCAAACACCGAAGTATACAAAATAAAACGTTTTTTTTAAACCAATAAAAAGAGAAATACCTTTTTAGAAACAAGCAAAAGCATAAATATGTATGCAAGAACCCAGTCAAGATCAGGGTTGCAGTTTGAAAAATTTTTATCCGACCATAATTGTCTGCAAAACCTACCAAAATCTTTTGAAACCGACCAAATTTTTGAAATATTTAAAAACAATTATATAGCCATAAAAATGCAAAAGGGCCTATCATAGTTTTTAAAAAAATTTCAGTAGCGATACGACTGAGATTACAAAAACAGTTTTTCAGGATAGTGTCAATCATGCGTAATATGTTAACGATATTAACCAGAAAACCCCGTTGTTATAATCACAATGGCTGCCTTTTTATTAAGTTATCTCCCTCTTTCTTAAGTTATCTCTCTTTTTCTTAAAATGAACATAGGCATTTTTTCATTTTATATGACGATATGTATGTATGTATATGTATTTTTGATAAAAGGTATAATTTTTATTGGATAACGCTATAAATCTACATATCGTTCCACAAAATCCTTAATAAAAACTTTATTTTTCAACCGATTTTCAAATCACGCTTAAAATGTTGGTAATTAAATGGGTAATTCCATGTCAAAACGACCAAGTGTGGGAAACGTCCCCTTCCGATTTTAATGAAATGTGGTGAGAAGGATCATATATGAACGAAAAAAAATTTTAAAATTTTTTTTTCAAAAGTTATGTCATATTCAAAATGTCATAATTTCGCTAAATTAGCCAAATGTGTTGAGCTTATTTCTTCAACATCTCGAAAACTACTTCACATACGAAGATGATTTTAATGTCATTTTAAAGAGAATACTTTTTTTTTTTTTGAAAAATGTAATAACTGCAAAATATTAAATTTTAAAAATGGACTAAGTCAAAAACCTATTTTTTTTTTGGCTGATTTTTTTTTATAGAATACATCAAACTGTTTTTTAAAAATTCTGAAACTTTGAAGTAGGTGTTTTTTTTTATGATTTTTTTTTCTTTCGCAACTTTTAAAAAAATATTCTAAAAATAAAATTTTATAACGTTTATTTTGAGCAATAAGTATTATTAAATCTGATTTTTTGTTGGAGCTCACTTTTGGTCACGTTACGTCTATAAATGTCGTTTTTTCTTCGTCTCTTTTCCGATTGTTAATGCCTGGCTGCTTTTTCTTAACCTAAAAGAAATTAAAAAAATGATATGAATGTCGAAGCCCAATTCAATATAAATCTAATATTTAGAACTAAAACGTTATTTTTCACCTGCTTTTAAAGTCTGGTTCGTTCCGGTTCTTGTAGATATTGTTCAACTTAACATCCTCTCCTTTTCTAGATGAAGATAAAGTTTTTATTTTAATAAGTTCATTCGAAATAGGAATGGCGGCATGGCAAGAACGTATTCCTTGCACTGGTGAAGCATTTTTAAATCTGTTTATCAGTTTTTTTTCAGTACGTTGAATGTGTTCATCTGAGACAAAATTAATATTTATGCCTTGAATATTATCTTTCGCCCATCTATACAGTTGCTCTGGTGTCTGAATTTGTTTATCAGGTGTCAATTGTAGATTGGCTCGGCTAACTAATCGCTTAACTGTACCACCCAATCCATCACTTGGACCTTTACCATGAGAAGTTGCAAAAAAATGCCATTCTGCTCGTATCTGAAAATCCACTACGTGGTGTATCAAATTTACTAAATTATAACGATTTTTATATTGTGATGCTGCACCATCAGAGAAATAAATTATTTTTGAAATATTGGGAATTTTATTTTTAAGAAACGTCGTTATGCCTGTTGGAAGCTGTAAACTGCAGTGGTATTATGCCTTAAGTAATCTGATATTATTACCAAGCTAAGAGGTACGACATCACTTCCATTCTCATCAATGGATCTATAATAGCAAGCGATAGCATGAATTGTCGCTTGTCTGTTATTCCAATACACTCCTTGAACACTATTTTGGAGTAAAAACGAATAATTTTCAGAGAAATCAGCAACAACAAGTACTTGCCCAATTTCAAGATTATTTTTAATAGTTTGAAAATATAAGGCTTGTTGTTTAGCTACGAAGTCATGCTGAAGTAATTTTGGAATAAATTCTACAAAAAAATCAACGAAATCGTCAGTTGATTTTATAACTGTTTCCAAAGAGCAGCGATCTACTTGAGTCCACTGATTATATTTAATGTCATCTAAAAAGTTTTCAGTAAAACGATTTTCACGAATATTTTTCAGTTTTGACGAGCCGGGACAGCCATTGCATACAGATAACAGTCATCCGTAGGTGTTTCACAAATAACAATTTTCAAACAATCTTTATATGAAGAAAATGGTTGAGATCCATCCTGCATTTTTAGTTTTTCAAGTCTTGCACCTTGAAATAGCAGTTTAAAATTTTCATGAATTAGACAAACACATACAACGTGCGTACCAGATGCACCAGCAAGAACACATTCGGGTGGTCTTAAACTTGCAAATTTCGAAAAACCTACTTTTTCGAATGGATATTTTTCCTTTAACATGTGAAAAATTTCGCTAAGGTTACCCAAGATCAACGTTTTTTGTTTTTGCACTCGTAGACCGTTTTCATAAACAGATTTATATTCTTTCTTTCCAGGAAGTTCTCTGCTGACATCTTGTTTTCTAAAGAACTTTTGAATTTTTTCCTCAGTAATTTTTAACAACGGATGACCTTTTTGTTTTTCGGGAATGAAAAAAATGCCATCATTTTGTACGTTTTGTTTAACTTTTTTAGCCATGTATAAAGTTGCTCCGAAAATATTCATAATTTTTTTTGTTGACCAACTTGATGGTAAGACAGACAGGATTTGTAATTTTTCACTCCATTTGCTAGTATTATCAAAACTTTTCTTCAGCTGTACTATCATTTCTTTTCCAGTTAATGTTGGGTTGTCATCAAGAATTAAATTGTCGTCGTCAATTGAGTCAGAAGTAGTATCCGTAACATGTTTAAAGGATGATTGTAGCTCAGACACAATATCATGATATTTTTGCTGGGCATACGTTTTTGATCGATTTAAGTATTTTTGTTTTAAAGGAGACAAACCGTATATTTTTGCAACAGCATTGAGACGATTGAGATCAGTTGCTTTTGAACTAAAAGTTTCACTTGTTGAACTACAAATTTCATATGTCACATCATCTTGTTCAGATGGAAGCATCATTTGTTGATATTTTTCCAATTCCATACTAATTTTTTTCCAACACGAAATACACAGTTTTTTCCCGGGTGCAATTAAAGGACAAATTACCTTAACTTGAGTATAAATCTCGAAAGTAACAACTTTTAATGATTTTCGTACTCGAGTAACATGAATATTATATGGATCAGCGCACATATTTTGGTTTAAAGTGTATTTTTTTAAAAATTGTCTATCATGCTTATCGCAAATAAAACTAACAACTACACCACTTCTAGCATTTAGAGTAATGCGTTGTTTTTCAGGTAGATCTTTACAATTAATAAGTTTTCCCTCAGAGCATTCCACATTATTAACTATGCCAATTGAACACTTATTGATTTCCATGATAACCGTTTTGACTATTACTTGTTTTTAATAAAACAATAACACTTTTTTTGTAGTTATAACACGAATAATTGTAATAATTAACTAAGAATTACATATGTTTGACAATTAAATCAATGTCTATTGAAATTTTTTAACTGCTGTAAACAGTAGGATAAGAGAAAAAACGACTTCGCTTTAATAATGCATAAAACTCATTTAATTTCTTATAGACTTGACGTGACAAAAAGTGGTATTTTCTTTGAAAATGCCCACACTGCTCCAATGCTCCAACAAATAAACAAAAGCAACATCATCAATGTTGTTACTTTTTTCAAAAACATTAAATCAAACAAATCAGATTTAATAATACTTATTGCTCAAAATAAACGTTTTAAAATTTTATTTTTAGAATATTTTTTTAAAAGTTGCAAGTTGCGAAAGAAAAAAAATCATAAAAAAAACACCTCCTTCAAAGTTTCAGGATTTAAAAAAAAAAAACAGTTTGATGTATTCTATAAAAAAAATCAGCCAAAAAAAAAATTGGTTTTTGACTTAGTCCATTTTTAAAATTTAATATTTTGCAGTTATTACATTTTTCAAAAAAATATGTGGTTTATAGGCCCAAGTATTCTCTTTAAAATGACATTAAAATCATCTTCGTATGTAAAGTAGTTTTCGAGATATTGAAGAAATAAGCTCAACACATTTGGCTAATTTAGCGAAATTATGACATTTTGAATATGACATAACTTTTGAAAAAAAAATTTTTTAAATTTTTTTCGTTCATATATGATCCTTATGGGATAAAAGGAACCTTCTCACCAAATTTCATTAAAATCGGAAGGGGTCGTGTCCCACTCTTGGTCGTTTTGATATGGAATTACCCAAATATACTATTTGTTTAAAAAATAAAACATTCCAGATCTTTCATGTGCTATTTATCGTAGCAATTTTATTCATTATTCAACGTAAAAAATAGGTAAACTTTGCCATTTCTTATCAGATAGAAATTTGTAGCATATCGACGGAAAAGGCATTCAATTACCTTTCCAACGATATGCCAATTATTTCGATCGAGTGGGACCATACACCGAAAAACACAAAAGTACCGTTATCTAAAAAACGGTACTTAGGAAAAAAATTACAGCGGTTTTCGTGTTCAGGAGATCCCAATTAACTTATCTAGGCATGTGGCGCTCTTGGTACTCTTGGTACTTTTCCAAATTAAAAATTTGTAAAGCAGTGTAATATACACTTTTGTTTGAGAAATTTTTTCATTTCGACAATCGAAAGCTGCATGATCTCCAAAATTTGTGCAAGAAGAATGTAATTCCACGTGGCTCGCAGTCATTTTTTTATAACTTACAAGGTGGAAAGAAGCGAAATCGTTTAGATGAAGCAGAGGAAAAGAAAGAAGACGAATGAACATCTATTAATTATTGATTTACGCAATGTATACCTTTATTTGTCATAATTTTTTGTTTATAATAACCCAAATTGGAAAGTAATGAATATGTGCCACTGAATTAACAAAACTATGAATTAATCACTGTTTTATAATGTTACAAATGGATATTTTTGAGATCAAATATTTTAATACAAATACCGTAAAATTATTGAATAAAACAGCGTATACTATACAAAATAAAATAGTGAATCAGATACATCATACGAATTCCTTAAAAAATAAAATAGCCTATATGGAGGACTTGCACTTTGAATGACATAATTATGGTCTTAAAGGATGCGTAGAATAAAAAAAATTGGTCAATTTAAAGACAAGAAACGGTATTATGTATTCGTTGAAAATTCCAATATGAAGAATTTTTATTTACCGCGATATTGAGGTTTTAATAGAAATCCGATGTGACAAAAACTTTAAACACGATTTTCTCAAAACCCCAAAAAAATTATACGCTATTGTTAGAGGGACGATATTATATTTTTTTTTTTTGTAAGTGCAATTATAGCAAAAACAAATAAGTAAGCCTATGTTTATACCTATTAACGGTCTAATTCATAAAAATTTCTTGTTTCAGCTTTAATGAATACAATAGTTATCAAACACTTTTTGTTTTATAAACCATTAATAAAAAGTCTAATTTAAAAACATTTAATAGGAGTGGATTAACAATTAAACGTTTATATTACTTATGTATTATTATGTTGGCAACAACATGTTAATTTAATTGTAATTTTTGTAATAGTGATGCATACAACTAAGGGATGAAACGATACGAGTAAATAAAAATATCATACAACGAACGAATTTTAAGTGAATTTCTGTTTTGTTTTCAATTTAAAATGAATTTCTGTTTTTAAAAACGTAATATTTTAATTAATTTTATGTTTTTTTGTTAATAAAATACATACTATTGAAATAGAAGCGAAATATGTAAATCATATTTCAATATCAAATTTTTACTGTTTAAACTCTGTACGTTCCAAAAGAGATTATAAGCTTTATGTTTAATGAATAATTTAACCAATTTTAACCAGATGTTTTGAAAATAAAACCTCCTCGGGTTTAACAAAACATTTTTAGCCACATGTAACTGCCAACATATTTTAAGTTCAAATGTTTTAATTTACCTGAACATTCGGGGTATAGTTACCCTTTCTGTTTATATAATATTAGGCAAAATTCCCGCCGGTTTTTTTTTTTTTTTTTGATACGTATGTGCGTACCAATAACGTCTGGGAAATTTTTAATTGTCTTAAATTCTCTCATTAGGATTGCTTCCTTTATAAGAAATGAATGCATTTTAATTTTTCTATTGCCCCAGCGAGCTAAAGCACGAGCCACTCTGGCTGAAATTCTACACACCGAGAGAACCCATGAAGATCGGCTGCATCATCCTAAATTTACGAATTGTTTTTTTAACTTCAATTTAATTTGTTATTATCGCTTTTTTGGTAACTGCTAAAATTAGTTTCTAAATTTCTGGCAGGCACATTTTTACAAAAATTTGGTTTTAAATCAATTCTATATAATAATAAAAACACCCTTTTTTAACATTTAACACCTTTTTTGATGTCTCGTATATATTAAGAGATATCTAGCTCTAGCATTGCCTGATATCCTTAATTTTACAGTTCTCATTGTTTTGCTTCAGTTGTCACTTTTTGTGCTATGAATCACATTTTTGATGCAAAAGTTAAAATATTCAAAGCATATAAAACAAAACATTTTTGTTCCGTGCGGCACACCAGTAACCAACAAACGATATATGTAGGTACTATGTGTTTTCTAGTTTTTGTTTGCTTTAACAAATACTATATATACCTATTTGAAAGACATTTTAAAATATAAGTGTACTGAATGGTTAAATAAGGCTTGCATTATTTGAAATAAATCTTAATAGCTTTTTATATTTTATGCGAAAAGTTATAACGACTTTAAGTTTCAACAGAGAACATACATAAGTATCTCGCGCGCGACCCACGTTATTTTTAACAAAAAAATCCATCGAGCAGCTTATATTTAAAATTAATTCAAACATTAGTTATCGTTTTTCTAGAAAAAAAATTTGTATGCGTATTAAACTTTTTTATTTAAATGAATAAGAAGACAAAAATTTTTAATTTTTCATGGAATTATTAAAATTTTATTTTAACAAACATTGAAATATCACTTTATTAAAAGCTTAAAGAAGGGTAAAGGCTACAATAAATATTTCAAATTTATGAAACGTTTATTAAACGTTTAATAAGCTATTAAACATTTATAAATACTTTTTTTTCGACTTTTGCTTATTAATGACTTATAAAGCTGCAATGATACGTTTATGAATTAGACTGTAAATATTTAACGTCCCACATGTAACCCCTAGTTTTATTAAAAGTTTATTTGCTGGTAACGATTTGCTATAATAAAATGTATATATACAAATTCATTTAATAACGCTTACAAACTAGAATAATTCATTGATCGTATGCAATAACACATAAAGATTAACTTAAGTTTGTACAATTTAAAAAAAAAGTATTAAACTTTATAAGACATAGGCTAAGCTCCAATACATCCTTATACCTTGCAGACAACGTAAAAAATTAATCAAAGAGTTTTACAATGCTTAGTTGGCTTATTGTATACGCGTTGATAACTTGCTCTGTTTTGGAACTCATCCATACTTTCTTCAAGTTCTGCGGCTCTTATACCATTGCCTTTATAAAACTATGTTTCAAAATACAGTATCAAAGCATCCCACTGTTCTACGATTCTTACAACATCTTCCTTTAAGAAGTCCATCTTGTATAAGAAACACCTACACACAGAACAGAATTCCTGAAATTCTTTTAGGACTATGTGAAAAAACTTTAAGTATTACCACAAAGAACCTTAATATTTTTTGCATTGCTAAGTAAGATTAACTGCCTGTTCATCTACAATATTGTTATTGTTTTACATATTTTACAATATTGTTTGTTGATGAAAAGTTTTTTATAAGAAGGAAAGTTTAAAAGACATCTGACTTGGTAAGCTCGAATAAGATGACAAAACTATCCTTATAAAACTAACACCGTCAAAGTAACTTGCTCCTAACGTAATATCAATGCCATATCCATAGTTTCATCAACAATCAAAAAAAAATGTTTGTGTTTGGTAAAAAAGCTATGAGATTTGTAATTGTCTGCTATCCGTCCAATTTTCTAAAACCGACCAAAATTAGGTTTGGCCTACCATCCGACCAAACCAAAAACATCCGACCAAATTTGGTCGGAAAAGACCATGTTCGGCAACCCTGGTCAAGATATAACTATATTCACCCCCGTCCGAAAGAGTACTAATAAAATAATACAAAACTCTCAGTGAATCACCTTTTAAGTTAATGACAATGTTAGACAATCGCTTCGAAAAATTAACTGAAGAAATACATAATATGATCGAAAATAAGATCAAAGAGCATAAAATGGAACTCTTAAATTAAATCGATAAGAGGCTTAACGTTTTGCAAGCCGACATAAATGCATTAAATGAAAGAGTATCTTTGATAGAAAATACAACAATATGCAGCGTTACCGTTCAAAATTTTCAAAAAGGGGCACAAAAAGGGGATTTTCAAAAAAAAAAGTGTCACAAAAAGGGGAATTCTGAGTTAAAAAGGGGCAACTTTAAAAACAGGAACATTTAAAAAAAAAAAAAAAAAAATAACTATACCCATCGTGAAAATCCATGTCTTGTTTGCAAGTAAACGTTTATGAACTGTTGCATAAAATTTTTATTTCAATTATTTATACAAAAACAGTTACTAATTACTTGTAAATAGAACGAGCAGCGTTGTCAGAAGATTAGGACGGAAAGTCTTCATTTAGCGAAAAAAAATCTTATTTTGAAGAGAGAAATCTTAAAAAAAGAAAAAATTTATTAATTTTGTATAAGAACATATGTACTACTTATTATGAAGACTATTAAAATTGAAATACATAATATTTATGCAAAACTAAATTAGTTTTTAGTTAAATTTTTTATAAAAATTTTTCTAAAACTACATTTTGAAAAACCAATAAACAACAAGCTGATACAAAACTTTATTATTTTATAATTGACTGTTTAAGAAACTGTTTAAATAGAACGAGCAGCGTTGTCAGAAGATTAATTTTGTATAAGAACATATGTACTACTTATTATGAAGACTATTAAAATTGAAATACATAATATTTATGCAAAACTAAATTAGTTTTTAGTTAAATTTTTTATAAAAATTTTTCTAAAAATACATTTTGAAAAACCAATAAACAACAAGCTGATACAAAACTTTATTATTTTATAATTGACTGTTTAAGAAACTGTGAAAAAATCATTTATTTTGTACAAACAAACTTAAAGTTAAAAATCTTAATATGTGAAAAAAAAAAATTTTTAAATCAGACATATTTTGGTCAATAATAAGTAGTAGTGTAATAACACTACTTACAAAAAATAGTTCATAATATGATTTGATACAAAAAAAAACTTTTCATTTAAGTCAGTGATAGCCACTCCATAGGCTCGCGAGTCAGTCAATAATCGTATTTTTCACACAGACACGCTCGGCAATTCACATGTATACAACAACTTTGTTCGTTTCAAAACATCAGACTATCATCAGTCTCTGCGACCGCACACAAGTACATTATATCTTTGTGTGCGTGCGTTCGGGGCTTGGTTATCACTGATTTAAATAGATAGACATATCGCACACTTAATTCTAAAGGGTCACAACTCAAAATTCTTAAATTTTCAGTAGAGCCAAAAAACTGCTTATGTAAAAATGGTGCTCATATTTAAAAATAAATTTGTTCCCTTATGAAAAAAATCCAAATTGAAGAAAGTTTTGCTATGCCTTTTTCAATTTTGTAAGTAGCTATAGATGTGAAATGAGAATTAATTTATGAAAAAAATCATTTTTGAAAAATTTCGAGTTGTGACCCTTTCGTGTTTAGGGTGCGATATGTATATATTTATGGGCAAATCCTGCGTGACGAACGCTACATTCGCACGCGTTTTCTGATTGAAATATAAAAATTTGTTGGTCTTTCAAAAGAGATAGCTTCAACTTATATATAGTATTTAGTGACATTAATATGTACCAGAGAACCTCAAAATCACAATTTTTCTTGATTTATTCATACGCTAAAATTTACATTCATTCTTTGCTTGCAAAACAAAGTTCAACGTTGGTAATTTTTACATCCTTTCGTACACATTTTATTTTTGCATTTATTCGTTTTTTATTGAAAGTGCTTTATTTGCATTTTTGTTGATTACGCAATATAACACAACTGAGTAAATTCAAAAGAACACATTCTTTTGGCCATTTTCTCATTAGGCGATTATCTTTTTTCCCAACGAAAAACTGCACATTAAAGAAATTTGGTTTTCTCAATGTCTCATTTGCTTCGATTTTATCGCAAAGCTAACCGGCACTCATCTGCCAATTATTTATTTTCCTTTTATTTGCCGTACAGATAAATTCAATCAGCTGACTCCCAACTTTTACATGTATTTTGAGTGGCATTGCCAGCTTCAAACTTTGTTTTTTGTCGGTATATTGAGAAACCCAAAATCGTTAACGGACAGTTTATCGGTCCAATAAATTTATGTTGACATTAGGTAACAGGCAGTTTGTCGATACATTGAGAAAATGGCCATTATACTTTTGTTTACATTAACAACAACAATAAACCACTCGATGAGACGCTTTTTCCAAATTAACAACAATAACAAGAATACATTGTACATACCTACTACTACTGTACTTTTTAAAATGAAAAAAAGCCTGTTTCTATGGAAATTGTGTGTATCTGCATATGTATGTGTGTTTAGTTTCATTTCATTTCAATTTTTTTTTCTTTTACTACATAGTTGCTGCTGAATGTCTTCATGAGTAATGATTGTTTCATTTCAGGCTTTTTTGTTTGTATTTTTTTTTTCTTTACCAAAACAATCATTGTCGTACCGAACACACAAACATCTTTATTAAAAAACGAAGCTAACGATTGTACAAATAACAAAGCACGATGTGCGTTATTTGAATGACTGCAAACCAGCAGCGAATATTTGCGGTTGCGCAAGTTTCATTGTATGACCGCAAGCGAGTGTATTTGTTGCTGTTGATTAAATGCGATTTTTTTCAATTGCATAAAGCTGTTCTCTGATATGTACTTACGAATGGCATATATCATAATTTCTTAGCAAGTATTTGTTGCGAAATAATTGATCACAAAGTTTTGTGACGCACCCTACAAAAAGTGGAAGTAACTTCAAAGGTTGAAGTGCGTTTTCCTAATTTTTAGCGAATTTGGCAAGATAAGGTATTCAAAATCTAATTCCTCGCAGCCAAAAAATTTATATTTTGATAAATCTGCTGTAAGTGCTATTTAAAGCTCAAAAAATCACCTAAAAACATACTAAATTCACGTATATCTTTAAGAAATCAGCAATGGGGTAGGATGTGGTAAAAATGATTGCATAAATGATCATTGAAATGCATATTTTTTAATATAAAAATGAAATTATACTTCTAGTCTTATATTCCATTAAAAAATAATTCATTTGAAACATTTTTGGTTGGTGGACTGTTTCTGGGATTTGCCCATATGTACATAAATATTTAGCACCTTTTTTACTTTGTTACCAAAAAACCTCGAGGAAAAACCATATACAAGTATTGATAGGTTAAGGTCCAAGTTATTTTGATACAAATTTAAAGCGGATAACATGGACTGACAGGAACCTACTTTCAGTCTATTTGAGAATTTATTTTTTAATAATGCTAACTTAGAAAAAATCCGCTCAGCGGATGCACTACTATGTGGTAAAGTAAAAACATAAGAAGCAAATTTAAACAAGTTTGAATATAAATTGTCACCCAGTTTTTTAAATTGCCAATTTCGTACCAAAATGTTTCATGCTAAGATATTTTAAAAATTGCTTCATAGCTTTTATCTTTTGGTCTGTTTTCTAAAAGTTTAAACTCTTTTGCAAAATCCTCTCTGAAATGTCTCGAAGAACTCCAGGAGATTTTTCGTAATTAAAATATATTTCGCCTCGTATTATAACCCTTTCTACCGTATTATCAGGCCTGTTCTGAAAATCACATTTTATGAAAGTGATTTGAAATCACAAGAAAGGTGTTCTGGGCATATTATTTTGTGATTTCAAAACGTTCAGCTACGTAAACAACTTTTTGAAATCACTTTGTTATTTTTGTGACTATTGTAAGATGGCCGTCATAATAAATTACTTAAATAAAATATTCATTGTGTTGTTTTTTAATTGTTTATGCAAAAAACTATTTTATTTGCAACAAATCCTTTAAAAATGACAAAATTCTACGACACTAAAAAAATTATATTTGCTTTTGAGACTTCTGTTGTGATTTCAGTTTATTTTTTTTAGTTGAATTAAAGATCGCTTATTTGCTAACAGCGGCATGAAAGCAAAGTGTAATATTTATTAAAAATCGTAAGAGCTGTAAAGAATCACAGGAAAAAATCGCTTCTATCGCGAAAATGGCTAAATTCGCGAAAAATTGCAAGCTTGTAAACAAGCCCTAAATTTTATTTGAAATCGCTAAATGGGTTAAAAAAAATAACAAAAAAAAATATTGCGAACATGGCTAAAATTCGCAAAAAATTGCAAAATTTTAAACACACCTTAAACTTAATTTGAGATCGCTTAATCGGTTAAAAAAACAAATTGTTGGAAAATAACATAAAAAGCGTTAAAAATAAGCTATAAGTTTGTAAAACAAACTTTTTGTATTTTCTTGTGCTTTCGACAATTGAAAATCACACCAAAAAACACAAAAACGGTGTGATTTACAGAACACCACAAAATCACACGTGTGATTTTAAAAGCACATGTGATTTGAAATCACGTGATTTTCAGAACAGACCTGTATACTAGTGTTTATTTTCATTCTAGTTCTGCTAATACTTTTATTTTAGCGACCATAAACTTTCTCTGTGAATTTTTGTCACTCCATTATCTTGTGATTATTGTAGTTACCATAAACGGTCTTTGTGAATTTTTGTCAATCCATTATATCATTTTGCAAGTAAATAACTATTTTGTGATGAGGATAAAAAATAAAAATTTGTCCCTTAATCTTAGCGCAGCTGCCAGCAATGTAAAATGTATGTCCTTTACACATGATCTCAATAGGTGATAGTAGGGCACGCTCCAGAGACGTTACTTCAATTATGGTAAAAGTTCTTTGCGCGCAAAGAAGGGAGCTAAAAATTTGCCACAAAAATGCGCAAAGCCTATTCGGAAAAATAGATGAATTCCGTTACGTCTCTGTAAACTCAGATTTGCATATTATTTGCGTCTCTGAGACGTGGTTCAGCGATTCCATATCGGATGACATGGTATCGATGAATGGGTATAGACTATATAGAAATGGCAGGGAGGATGGATATGGAGGTGTTGCAATTTAGGTTAAACGTGAGTTGCCTTGTAGGATTAAGGGCACGAATCATGGTAATACCGGTGACATGTTGCAATATCTAGCATTGGAGATATGTTGCGTGGGTAGAAAACTTTTAGTCTGTAGTGTTTACAGGGCAAATAGGAGAACTGATCTATCTCCACTTTACGAAATTATGGAAAGTCTCACCCCGCTCTATACAGACGTGATTATAGCTGGCGATTTTAATTGCAATCTTCTATTAGATTCAAGTCTAATCGAAAACATAAAATTTCTCGCCCTCAGCCCTATAAACACAAGAATGCCTATTCATTTTTCATCGACTACCTGCACACTGCTTGATTTGTTCTTTGTTTTCGTAATTTCAAACGAGACAGATAAAGTCTGATAGAGGATGAGATATTTAAAATCGATTGGAGTTGCATGTATAGCCTACCAACAGTTGATGAACAATTGGCTTTCCTAGAGTACCATATAGTGTCTCTGTACAACATGATCATTCCTTAGAGACAAAGAAATTTACAAGTTCTCAAAAACCTTGGTTTACCATGCGTATTAAACGTTTGATAGCAGAGCGCGATATAGCTTATGGGCGTTGGAAGAAATACAGAACTAACGACTTGTATAAAACGTATAGCATAGCTAGAAAAATCACAACTAAAGCAATCAGGCAGGCGAAGGCAACATACTACGCAAATAAATTCGCAAATACAGTAGATTCGAGAAAGACCTGGAAAGCCATAAATGAAATTGGCAAAGTTCCACAAAAATGCACTGCCGAGACTCAAATATTAGATTCAAACATGTTAAATGCCAATTTTCTCACAATACCCACACCATCCGCGGATCAATCGTATTATTGTGATTTACAACTTGACGAGTCACCCGTTAAATTGTTTAGTTTTGACTGTGTTTGCGATTTTGACGTCATGATGGGCTGCCTCAGCATTATATCTAAAGCCGTTGGAGTCGATGAAATCCACCCACTTTTTCTCAAAATGGTCCTTCCTTTTTTACTGCCGATTATAACATATTTTTTCAATTCCATCATTTACATCTAGCATCTATCCAACACGTTGGAAACAAGCAAAAGTATAACCTATCCCAAAATCAACGTCAGAATATCGGCCTATCGCTATTTTACCATACCTGTCGAAAGTTTTTGAAAAAATTCTTCATCAGCAGGTAACCAAACACCTCGAAGACAATAACTTATTGACGTCAAAACAATCTGGTTTTCGCGCTAATCAAAGTTGTGTCACTGCTCTTGCCGACATAGCCGAAGACCTAAGGGGAGAATTAGATAACGGGCATATGGCAATATTAGTTCTATTGGATCATTCCAAGGCATTCGATACTGTCGACTACACCATTCTTATTCAGAAACTGAAAAGAATGATGTATTTTTCAACAACATTCTGCAAAGTGATGCAGTCGTATCTCACTGGCAGAGAACAGTATGTAGAGGTTAACTCATCAACAGTGTCAACTTTCCTTCCTGTTACCAAAGGCGTACCACAAGGCTCAATTCTTGGACCCCTACTTTTTTCTATATACGTGAACGACTTGCCCAGTCAGCTAATGCACAGTCGTATTAGGATGTATGCGGATGACGTGCAACTATATATAAGTAGCAGAACAAACGGATTTGAAGATAAGCTTAATGCAGACTTAGAACGAGTTGCGGTATGGGCTGCCATAAATGGTCTTAGCCTAAACTCAAAAAAATCTAAATGTATGTTGCTTCATAAAAGGTCGTATCGCAATTTTGAAGCACCAAGTCTCTACATTGACAACCAACAAATTGAAGTCGTCCGAAAAGTGAAGAACTTGGGTATAACGTTCAATGACACGTTAACTTGGTCAGATTACATTTCAATAACATGTTGAAAAAGGTTCTCAATGCTCCGTAGCTGTGTTGGCCACAAATTTTGTACTCCATTTAGGATCCGACTGCTTCTGGCGAAAACTTACTTGATTCCTAAGTTAACATATGCCTGTGAAATATTTTCAAATTGTGATGCAAAAAGCAGATCGAGACTAAACGTGACATTTAACAATATAACAAGATACGTCTTTGGCCTCAAATCCTATGGGAATCGTCAGCACATCAGTTTCTACTCTAGGCAAATCTGCGGGGTTCCTCTCGATGACCTTATGAAAATAAAAACGTTGCAACTACTCCACAAAATAATCAACACACATCAACCCGAAGAAATGTACAATCATCTCAATTTCACCCGATCTGAAAGGAACAAAACAATAATACCCATGAGATACCAAACACTAGTATCAGAATGGCGGTTCTTTATACCCACTATACGTCTCTGGAATACTCTCCCATCAAACATAACGGCAGCAAGCAATGCGTTGGATTTTAAGAGGAAAATTTTTCAGTATTATTCTCGCACGTAACTCTTATTTTTTCGGAATATTACCAATATAAACAAATTTAGACTCCACATCCAATTAAAAATATTATTTTTATTATTTAAATTATTATTATATTTTTTTTTTTATACCTAATTGTATACTTCTGGCATTTCTCGATTATTATTCTTTTCTGTAATTATTTTTAATGAATTTTATACTTTTGCTATTTTTAAATTATTATTCTTTTTAGTAATCATTCTTAACTAATTGTATACTTCTGCTATTTTTAAAATTTAAGTTTTGTTGTAGAAGCTCACATAAATAAATAAATAAATTTTCCTGATTTTAAGATTAGCAAGGATAGGTGGTACCTAAAGCATGAAATTTATAAAAGCGCTTATTTTAGTGATCTTTTAAAATTAGATCTTTTTCAAAATTGTTAAATTTCAATACCACTCAGAATCGATTTCAGATTCTTTTTATTAAGGACGTAACGATACGCCTATTTGCTGATACGATACCGATACTCAAGAGGAAATATCAGCGTTACCGATACGAATAGGTATAAATAAATTAAAATTAATCGAATATTTTGCAATCTCAATGGATAGCTTCTTCAGTGATTTTTCGTTTTTAATTTTAAGCAAATCTAGGACCCTAATTCCAATGCAACTTTAAATAAATTTTAATGTTTTCTTTTTTAATTAACAGAGCATTTTTAATTTGGTTATAGTTTTCACATTTCTTAAATTTAAAAAAAAATTTAGTAGTAAGAATTTTTTTGTGATTGTATTTAGAACGTTTATTTTTAAAAAAGCCTTGCACTACATCTAAAAATACTGTGAGATCATTTTTTTTTATATTGGCTAATAACTTTTATAAATCTGAGGTACTCATACTCCCGGTGGAGGTTATCAAAGATTCGGCACAAATAAATATACTACTTTGACTTGTTCGTAATAAAATAGCAATGACCTCAAATCACATTAGCCTAGTTTAATTTAGAAATCCTTCTGCTATAATTCCTTTTACATATTCACAGTACAACGACAAATCATCTTTAATACAAGCACACACACTCATAAATTCATGCACTTAATCGGACATAAATACTTTCATAAAGCACTATTTTGATGAAATAATGAAATGACAATTACAATCAATTTATTCGCTGACTATTGTGAGCTGAATGCAAAGTACTGGGTTGTTGTTGACGTATAATTATAATTATTTAGCACTTTTAACTAAATTATATTAACAAATAGAAAATGGGAATTGCTTACACAAAACAAGCAATTAATTTTTAATAGATAAGTAAAAATTAATTTTTGGTATTTAAATTATATAAAATAACTGAATATTTAATTGTTTTAACTGAATATGGTGCTGAATTTTTGACAGTAAAATTTTATAAAATAACTGCATATTTATTTGTTTTTACGGAATATGTAGTTAATTTTTTGACAATTAATTTATATAAGATAACTGAAAATTCATTTGGTTTTACGGAATTCGTGGTTGAATTTTTGACAGTAAAAATTAAATGAACTTTTCGTTGCTTTAAATTACATTTTTATTTAATTTAACACAAAGAAATCCGTATTAATATGCACTTAGTTTTTTGAATAACTGTTAAAATCAGTTAAAAATAAATTTGCTTGGAATTTTAAACGTTTATTTATTTAAAAATGACGGAACGGAATATTTCTTAAATAAACTACAGTCCGTTACTGTAATAATATTGTGAGTGTGTTTACAGAAACAATAAATCGTCAGGTAATGAAGCATTTTATAGAATCTATGAAACAGTTTCATAAAAGTCAATATTTGCATTTGTTGCGGTTTTTGATTAAAATTTCTTTACCCTCACTTTAGAATCGATGAGATTTTCACCAATTTTAAGCGCTTGTTTACACTCATAAAAAATGTCAGTAGAAATAGCGAAAACCTCTGCAGAAATAATTGATAACAGTACCAGTATTTTCGGCTGTAGAAAAATCAATGAAGGTAAGAATCATTGTCTGCTATATTTAGATGAGCTAAAATTTTAGAAAAAAATTTGTTAATATTCAAAATTAATTAACCGGTCTTTGAATTTAGCTGAACTTTCAATTGAAATAGCTTAATTTGTAGCAAAATTTACAAACAATGTTTAATGATATTAGGAATATTTTCCATGGACGTAACAGTTATAAGATAAAAAAAATCAGATTTAACAATTATTGCTGATACATTTACGTAATGTTTATAATCAACCATTAACAAGTAATATATTTTATTTTGGTTATTTTAATCAATTGAAATGAAAAATATATTTTTTTTTGGTTATAAATAATCGTTATTAAAAAAAATAAAATTTGTTGGTCGAAAATAACCATTATTTCAACAAAGTTTCCTTAAGTTCAATATGGATTGCCACACATGATTTACATATGTATATTTGTACATTTGCTTAACCAATATCGTCCCAATGTTCGATTTTTCGAACAGTAAATTTTACGCTTTTTTGTAATTTTTTTACTCTTTTTATGTAAGACAAACAACTAATAATAATAATTATAGTATATTGTAAGTAGGGTTCCCAACTTTTTTTGTTGCAATTAAAGTAGATACATTGATTATTAAAGGTTAAGAAAAAAAGTACACAGTATAAATATAAAGTACAAATATTTCTTTTTATTGTTATACCAATTTAAAAACTTTTTTGTATTGCTTTTCGCAAGTTTTATCAAACAATTACACTGTGCTAGAAATTGACACTTTTTTTTTAGACAATATCTGTTCAAAATCGTTTCAGTTTATCGAAATTACTAAAAAAAAAACGAAAATCCGCAAAAAAAATTTCCTTTTTTGCTAACATGCGCAGTCGTTTTAGAAATATCTATTTTTTTTTTTTTTTGACAACAAAAATAATTTTTTAGCAACATTTCGAAATTTTTGTTTGTTAAAAATCTATAAAAAGTTACAGCTATGCTTCTAATTACATTATATAAAAAAACAAAACAAGCTTTAAATTAAATCTGTTAAAAACTTTTGATTTTATTCACAAAAGTCAAAAAAATTTAATAAATTTAAAACTTTCATAAAATGCAAGAAGTGGTGATAAGGGACAAGTACGTCTCGAGAGATTGTTAAGGCGAGTCCTCGGCTGTTATGGTACGTTTTCTACAATATATTTCTAGTCTGTATTAATTATTTTGTATGGGAGCCCCCTTAAGGAATGGAAATTTTTAAATTTTCTTTTAAATGTTAGTTAAACGAGTCACTTTAGTGCTCGCATTCTAAAAGCAGGCAGTAATTTGAAAGAGTTTTGCACTCGTGTTTTAAAAACAGGCAGTTTTTGTAATCAAACAAAACAGACAAGTTAGTGCTGTCAGATTTTTTTTTTTCGAAAAATCGTCCTGCCAATATAAAAAACGTCAACAAATGGCCCTGACTAATACTAATTAGTTGTTATTTAGTTTTTCTAAAAAAAAAACTTGTACAATAAGTATTATAATTTTATGACTAATAAAACCCTGACTAATATAACCTGACTCTATTTTGAATTCTAGATAAATCTAATCATGCGAAAAAAAGTATTTTCGCGTACTTTATTATTCTCATAAAGTCTAGAGTACAATTACTCGAAATAACGTACAATACTTTATTATAAAGTACGGTTGGCAACCCTAATTGTAAGTGGTTAGCTACATATATAAAAATAAAAGTTCTTACCCCCTTCACTCCTACCTTGTATAACAAGGGGGAAGAAAAACCCTTAATATTAGCATCATTTTAAAAACTGAAAACTTTGTACAAAATATAAAAAAATTAAAGAAGTGAAAATGTAGTTCCATTAAAAAACGATTGAACTTTCAACAACAGCAAAAAAATTTCCGCGTTATTCAATTGTGTTTTTGTTATTTGACTTGAAAAAGCAATGTTCGATTTTTCGAACACTGGGCACTATTGAGCACTTTTGTTTTTTCTCTGAAATGCTAACTGAATCATCGCATATTACCATAATATAAATTTTTCACGCATTTGAATAAACGGAAATATATTTATTTTTTTTTTTTTGCTGATCAATAACAAGTTAATGCACAATCAGCGCTCTGTGAAAAATGTTTTTCGTGAGATTCGAGGAACTTACGGTGCGCATAATCGGCCTACTGAAACCACAATTGCAAACATCATTCGCAGTATTGAGTCTCAGTTTACATTCGTGGATGATATTCGACCGGTTAGACCACATCCAGTACGTAGTGAAGTCAATATAACAGCTGTAGCTGAGAGTGTAATTTTAAAAAGGAAGAAAAACCAGAGCACTCCGGGGATGACCCCTACTATTGCATTGCAGCGGGTTGGAACTAGGAAAATAGGTTATGGGAAGGACAAAAGAGGTAGTAGTACCTGTGAACAGTCCACTTGAATTTATTCATGTTGACAGTGAGAGGGAAGACTTCAGCAGGAAGGTTATTCCACATACGAACAGTCCTGCCAAGAAATCAATTTTCCCTGTAACGCGTTGTACGATTTAACGGTCAATCGACCACAAAAGTATGGGCTTTTGAGGAAAAACGTTTATTACGAACAAACGTACGGGTTTCGGTCTCGGCCAAGTGTATCATTCATGTTGTGACTCATAGCACCAACATCGGACACGCTTGGTCTATAAACAAATGATTAGGAATGGCAAAGGTTCATTAGAAAAAGAGTAGATAGGGTTGGAAGTTTGACATAGGAGGTCCAATTTTGAACTCGTTTGATGAAACTCCATCTTTAACAACTCGTATAGTGCGATCTCTGAGAAAACTCAATATTAATCGAGAGAAATTATCACCGACACCAAATGCAACAAGTTTTGACAAGAGGCACCATGTCAGACTCTGTAAGACTCTGTCAGTCTTGGAAATATCTTTAGGAATTCCCTTACTTTCGCCAAAATGATAACAGGGACAGAAGGTATCCAGTAGAGCCATCTGAAAATCAAACGAATGATCTTGGTGAGATCTTGTTTCAACAGGACGGCACTTTGAGCCATACATTTTAATTTAATTTCATGATTTGCTTTAGTAAATTAGCCACCTATATCGTGCGATATCACACCTTAGACTACTTTCTCTGTGAATATGTAATGTATGGGGTCTTCCGGAATAAGTCAGCTACGATTGACGCTTTGAAAGCTAACACTACTGGTGTTATTCTCGAGATACCATTCGCTAAGCTCAAATGAGTCAGCCAAAATTGGACCTTCCCAATGGACCACCTTAGACTAAGTCATGTCCAACATTTCCATGATATCATTTACATACAGTTAATGCCATACATTTTTATTTTAACCGATAATAAATATATCAAGTTCACGATGAATAACCCGATATATATATAAACCAGTTTTTTTATTATCAATGCTCAGCCCGGTCCTGTGCGAGTCGGATAATCGAGTTTCAACTGTATATTTTTAATTTTAATAAATGCCTTGTTCTATTTTTCTTTAATTAAATAAAATGAATTACGTTCAGTTTATAAAAAACTTAGGTTTTCTATATTTACAATCTATAGGAGCAATTAAACAAAAATGCTGAATAGTGCCCAATGTTCGATTAATCGAACACCATTTTTTTCAAAAACAAAAAATCTAAAAAAAATTTGGACTTCAGATTCGTGTTTTCTAGTCCCGTATTATCTATCAGCCACCACGTTTTATAAAGTTACTCGAAAAAAAAATCGCTGGGACGAAATGGGTTAAGCCATCTTAAGCACATGATGGTTGGGCATCTTGTTGGGGAATTTTCTCTAACTTATTAAATCTGTACATAAGGGCACATTTTGAAAACTTTAATCGTATTTTGCCAAGTTCGATTTTCTTTGACATATGACTAGGTATATTGCAATAAAGAAGCGATATGTATTATGTATGTATAAAAAAATAAACTTTAAGATCATTTTATTAGTTATTTCAATAGTTCAAGGAGATCTTATAAAATAATCTTTTAGAAAAATAATTTGGTTCAAATATTTAGGATTTTAGCGATTATTTTCTTTTGTTTTAATAAAACTTGAGTTGGAAAAAATTCTTTCACTTATCGTAAATGTTGGAGAAATCGAAGGCAATCCATTATGTTGTATATCTAATTTCTCAGTCCTTTTCCTGGAATTCTCTAAACAAACATATAAAATCTTCCATTATGCCATTAGAGTTCTGGGGTCTAATTACCGCATTCGATACTATCGTATCAAATAAACTATCGAATGTTTTTGCATACGAAAGACACTGACGTATCGAATGAAAACTCGATAAATCTAATGTCGAGTTACTCGATAACGAATGCTATTATTTCAAATTCCATAATTTTCATTCGATATCGAGTTTCATGATACATACCAAAATAAATAATTTCGATCAATTTTGCTCGGTATCGTATGCGGTGATTAGACCCCTGTTTTATTTTTTAAAATTTTTAACACTTCTAATTGTTCCGGTTAGTTCTTTTAAAAGATTCATAAAAAAATATACCTATAAGCAGAAAATAAAGCTTGAACCAATAAAACTCTGCACCATTCTTGTCCAAGAAAAAATTTCTTATTATTAACATAAGTGTGGCTTGATTTAAGCAAAAAGCTATGACTCGAAGTGAACTCAAATTAACCTAAATACAGCTACAAAATATTGTTTTAATTCTAAAGTTACTTAAATCAAGTCATTTTCACAATTCTATTTAAATATCAATTCGTTTTAAAATACCCAGCAATCACAGAAATACACCTCATGTATTGCCAAACGTATTGCCAGGATGAAAATATTATTGCGGCAATAATCGATTTCGTATTGCGGAAGATACTTCCTTCGGGAAGAAACGTGTCTCGATGGCAATACTTCTCAGCAATACGAAAGCGATACTTCTAGATGATTATCTAGTATAATCATCTAGAAGTAGATAACCACTTAATAGAAAATAACCACTTAATAGAAAATAGGCAGATATCGCCAAAATACCATTGGGATGATAAAAAGAAGATTTTGCATTTTAAAATATTGTCATTTATTTACAAAGAAGCACATCATTTTATTTATTATTAAATAATTAAAACAAAATAAAATAATAATTAGTATTGTGGTTATTTTGTTGAACTATTTATGGTTTTTAATCCAAATTTTTAATATTTTTAATTAGGCTTAAGTTCATGAAATTTAATTTTCATTAAATTATTTTTTTATGAAGAAAGGAATTTTACAACATGAAAATTAATTAAAATTGTTATTGATAATCTTTCATTCTTGACGTGGCTCGGGCTCGAACCCTGGCCGGCAGGTTACCATGACATGTTTCGATCGCAACCACTCGATTTCATGAACATAACATGATAACATATTTTTTTTATATTTAAAACTTTTTTTTTTTTTTTTTTGCCAAGTTGTAAATTTAAAAAAAAAATTTTAAAAAATTCAAAAAAAAAACAAAAAAAAATTTTTTTTAAATGGCCCTGACTAATACTAATTAGTTGTTATTTAGTTTTTCTAAAAAAAAAACTTGTACAATAAGTATTATAATTTTATGACTAATAAAACCCTGACTAATATAACCTGACTCTATTTTGAATTCTAGATAAATCTAATCATGCGAAATAAAGTATTTTCGCGTACTTTATTATTCTCATAAAGTCTAGAGTACAATTACTCGAAATAACGTACAATACTTTATTATAAAGTACGGTTGGCAACCCTAATTGTAAGTGGTTAGCTACATATATAAAAATAAAAGTTCTTACCCCCTTCACTCCTACCTTGTATAACAAGGGGGAAGAAAAACCCTTAATATTATCATCATTTTAAAAACTGAAAACTTTGTACAAAATATAAAAAAATTAAAGAAGTGAAAATGTAGTTCCATTAAAAAACGATTGAACTTTCAACAACAGCAAAAAAATGTCCGCGTTTTTCAATTGTGTTTTTGTTATTTGACTTGAAAAAGCAATGTTCGATTTTTCGAACACTGGGCACTATTGAGCACTTTTGTTTTTTCTCTGAAATGCTAACTGAATCATCGCATATTACCATAATATAAATTTTTCACGCATTTGAATAAACGGAAATATATTTATTTTTTTTTTTTTGCTGATCAATAACAAGTTAATGCACAATCAGCGCTCTGTGAAAAATGTTTTTCGTGAGATTCGAGGAACTTACGGTGCGCATAATCGGCCTACTGAAACCACAATTGCAAACATCATTCGCAGTATTGAGTCTCAGTTTACATTCGTGGATGATATTCGACCGGTTAGACCACATCCAGTACGTAGTGAAGTCAATATAACAGCTGTAGCTGAGAGTGTAATTTTAAAAAGGAAGAAAAACCAGAGCACTCCGGGGATGACCCCTACTATTGCATTGCAGCGGGTTGGAACTAGGAAAATAGGTTATGGGAAGGACAAAAGAGGTAGTAGTACCTGTGAACAGTCCACTTGAATTTATTCATGTTGACAGTGAGAGGGAAGACTTCAGCAGGAAGGTTATTCCACATACGAACAGTCCTGCCAAGAAATCAATTTTCCCTGTAACGCGTTGTACGATTTAACGGTCAATCGACCACAAAAGTATGGGCTTTTGAGGAAAAACGTTTATTACGAACAAACGTACGGGTTTCGGTCTCGGCCAAGTGTATCATTCATGTTGTGACTCATAGCACCAACATCGGACACGCTTGGTCTATAAACAAATGATTAGGAATGGCAAAGGTTGCTGTCATTAGAAAAAGAGTAGATAGGGTTGGAAGTTTGACATAGGAGGTCCAATTTTGAACTCGTTTGATGAAACTCCATCTTTAACAACTCGTATAGTGCGATCTCTGAGAAAACTCAATATTAATCGAGAGAAATTATCACCGACACCAAATGCAACAAGTTTTGACAAGAGGCACCATGTCAGACTCTGTAAGACTCTGTCAGTCTTGGAAATATCTTTAGGAATTCCCTTACTTTCGCCAAAATGATAACAGGGACAGAAGGTATCCAGTAGAGCCATCTGAAAATCAAACGAATGATCTTGGTGAGATCTTGTTTCAACAGGACGGCACTTTGAGCCATACATTTTAATTTAATTTCATGATTTGCTTTAGTAAATTAGCCACCTATATCGTGCGATATCACACCTTAGACTACTTTCTCTGTGAATATGTAATGTATGGGGTCTTCCGGAATAAGTCAGCTACGATTGACGCTTTGAAAGCTAACACTACTGGTGTTATTCTCGAGATACCATTCGCTAAGCTCAAATGAGTCAGCCAAAATTGGACCTTCCCAATGGACCACCTTAGACTAAGTCATGTCCAACATTTCCATGATATCATTTACATACAGTTAATGCCATACATTTTTATTTTAACCGATAATAAATATATCAAGTTCACGATGAATAACCCGATATATCTATAAACCAGTTTTTTTATTATCAATGCTCAGCCCGGTCCTGTGCGAGTCGGATAATCGAGTTTCAACTGTATATTTTTAATTTTAATAAATGCCTTGTTCTATTTTTCTTTAATTAAATAAAATGAATTACGTTCAGTTTATAAAAAACTTAGGTTTTCTATATTTACAATCTATAGGAGCAATTAAACAAAAATGCTGAATAGTGCCCAATGTTCGATTAATCGAACACCATTTTTTTCAAAAACAAAAAATCTAAAAAAAATTTGGACTTCAGATTCGTGTTTTCTAGTCCCGTATTATCTATCAGCCACCACGTTTTATAAAGTTACTCGAAAAAAAAATCGCTGGGACGAAATGGGTTAAGCCATCTTAAGCACATGATGGTTGGGCATCTTGTTGGGGAATTTTCTCTAACTTATTAAATCTGTACATAAGGGCACATTTTGAAAACTTTAATCGTATTTTGCCAAGTTCGATTTTCTTTGACATATGACTAGGTATATTGCAATAAAGAAGCGATATGTATTATGTATGTATAAAAAAATAAACTTTAAGATCATTTTATTAGTTATTTCAATAGTTCAAGGAGATCTTATAAAATAATCTTTTAGAAAAATAATTTGGTTCAAATATTTAGGATTTTAGCGATTATTTTCTTTTGTTTTAATAAAACTTGAGTTGGAAAAAATTCTTTCACTTATCGTAAATGTTGGAGAAATCGAAGGCAATCCATTATGTTGTATATCTAATTTCTCAGTCCTTTTCCTGGAATTCTCTAAACAAACATATAAAATCTTCCATTATGCCATTAGAGTTCTGGGGTCTAATTACCGCATTCGATACTATCGTATCAAATAAACTATCGAATGTTTTTGCATACGAAAGACACTGACGTATCGAATGAAAACTCGATAAATCTAATGTCGAGTTACTCGATAACGAATGCTATTATTTCAAATTCCATAATTTTCATTCGATATCGAGTTTCATGATACATACCAAAATAAATAATTTCGATCAATTTTGCTCGGTATCGTATGCGGTGATTAGACCCCTGTTTTATTTTTTAAAATTTTTAACACTTCTAATTGTTCCGGTTAGTTCTTTTAAAAGATTCATAAAAAAATATACCTATAAGCAGAAAATAAAGCTTGAACCAATAAAACTCTGCACCATTCTTGTCCAAGAAAAAATTTCTTATTATTAACATAAGTGTGGCTTGATTTAAGCAAAAAGCTATGACTCGAAGTGAACTCAAATTAACCTAAATACAGCTACAAAATATTGTTTTAATTCTAAAGTTACTTAAATCAAGTCATTTTCACAATTCTATTTAAATATCAATTCGTTTTAAAATACCCAGCAATCACAGAAATACACCTCATGTATTGCCAAACGTATTGCCAGGATGAAAATATTATTGCGGCAATAATCGATTTCGTATTGCGGAAGATACTTCCTTCGGGAAGAAACGTGTCTCGATGGCAATACTTCTCAGCAATACGAAAGCGATACTTCTAGATGATTATCTAGTATAATCATCTAGAAGTAGATAACCACTTAATAGAAAATAACCACTTAATAGAAAATAGGCAGATATCGCCAAAATACCATTGGGATGATAAAAAGAAGATTTTGCATTTTAAAATATTGTCATTTATTTACAAAGAAGCACATCATTTTATTTATTATTAAATAATTAAAACAAAATAAAATAATAATTAGTATTGTGGTTATTTTGTTGAACTATTTATGGTTTTTAATCCAAATTTTTAATATTTTTAATTAGGCTTAAGTTCATGAAATTTAATTTTCATTAAATTATTTTTTTATGAAGAAAGGAATTTTACAACATGAAAATTAATTAAAATTGTTATTGATAATCTTTCATTCTTGACGTGGCTCGGGCTCGAACCCTGGCCGGCAGGTTACCATGACATGTTTCGATCGCAACCACTCGATCTCCTCAGATGGATTTGCCGTCTTACACTCGCAGCCATTGACAACTGCTGACGTCAATAGTCAAACATCAATCCTTAAACCAAATTGTATTTAAACATTTGGTAGATCGAAATTTGCTTTCCTGAATGATTATCCATTTTAATTGATTTTACATGTTTTTTCCTTACTTCTGTTTCTTCGTACTTTTGTCAAGAATTTTTCTTGAAGTCCAAGTACATTTTTTGTTTTTTCATTTTGTCTTTCTCTTTTCCGTTGACCTTTTTCAGCACAACTTGAAGGACAAATGTACACATAGAGCTCGTGCCTTAGCTTTAACAATAATTAGTATTGTGGTTATTTTGTTGAACTATTTATGGTTTTTAATCCAAATTTTTAATATTTTTAATTAGGCTTAAGTTCATGAAATCGAGTGGTTGCGATCGAAACATGTCATGGTAACCTGCCGGCCAGGGTTCGAGCCCGAGCCACGTCAAGAATGAAAGATTATCAATAACAATTTTAATTAATTTTCATGTTGTAAAATTCCTTTCTTCATAAAAAAATAATTTAATGAAAATTAAATTTCATGAACTTTAGCCTAATTAAAAATATTAAAAAATTTGGATCAAAATAAAATAATATACATAAATATTTAGTTTACACCTTTTTTTGAAGAAAAAACCTACCACTTCTTTAAAATAGCATCCAGGGTTGAGAAATATCTTGAATATATTAAAAAGGAAAAGGAAGATTAATATTTAACAGATTTATTTAATTTAAATATTTACCATTTGCAGAATATTTTGAGAACTAGTTTCTAAGATTTTATAATTTGATTAATTTGTATTTTTTAATTTATGACGTACATTATTATTTAATTTTTATTCGGTTTATTTTGCGTAATTTTCTCGAAAATTATAAAAGGAAGAAAATTTGATTATTTTTTTTTAGATGACAATTTGGGGATATTGCTAAACTATTGCCTTAGGCGATATCTTCTATTTGTTTGCAGGGTATAGTTTTTCTCATACAATACATACATATGTAGGTACATTAGCGTGGCCGTTAGTTGTATGGAGAACTTTTTTTTTTTGATTTCTTATATTCTCCCCCCCCAAATCGGTTCAGTTTTATGTAAAAAAAAATACAAAAAAATTTCGTAGCGATAAGTTGTGTTTTAGGGGGGGCGTCGGCCCCTCAAAGTTTGCCATCAAGCCATTTATTCAAATGTAATTTGTTTGCATATGACTATCTCTTAAAAACAACATTTTACAAGAACATGGTATATGGCAATATTTTAGCTCTTCTAGTCAACAACATTAGCCTCGAAGAAAGTTTTTTGCTAAAATTAATATTTAAGAAAATAATTAAGAAAATAACAACAAAATTCCAAACATTTTATATACGTTTTATATATATAAAAGAGGGATTTAATGTCAAGTGAACTAATTTTGAAATCGATGTCTTTCGACTTGGATGAAATTTGCACCAACGTTAGTCCTATTGAATAGTAGTTTAGACACAAATTTTCAACAAGATCGGTCAAAAAGTTTCTGAGTTTGGGGGGGTCAAAGTTTGAAATTTTGGCCATATAGGTACTCTTTCACATCCATGTAACTTATTACCAATTGGGGTTAGCAAAATTTGTCTCAAGCAGCTTAGATAGCTATTTAATCAATCTTTTTAAAAAAAATTTTTTGGTTTTTTTAAAAAATTTTTTAACATATTTTTTTTATATTTAAAACTTTTTTTTTTTTTTTTTTGCCAAGTTGTAAATTTAAAAAAAAAATTTTAAAAAATTCAAAAAAAAAACAAAAAAAAATTTTTTTTAAATGGCCCTGACTAATACTAATTAGTTGTTATTTAGTTTTTCTAAAAAAAAAACTTGTACAATAAGTATTATAATTTTATGACTAATAAAACCCTGACTAATATAACCTGACTCTATTTTGAATTCTAGATAAATCTAATCATGCGAAATAAAGTATTTTCGCGTACTTTATTATTCTCATAAAGTCTAGAGTACAATTACTCGAAATAACGTACAATACTTTATTATAAAGTACGGTTGGCAACCCTAATTGTAAGTGGTTAGCTACATATATAAAAATAAAAGTTCTTACCCCCTTCACTCCTACCTTGTATAACAAGGGGGAAGAAAAACCCTTAATATTAGCATCATTTTAAAAACTGAAAACTTTGTACAAAATATAAAAAAATTAAAGAAGTGAAAATGTAGTTCCATTAAAAAACGATTGAACTTTCAACAACAGCAAAAAAATTTCCGCGTTTTTCAATTGTGTTTTTGTTATTTGACTTGAAAAAGCAATGTTCGATTTTTCGAACACTGGGCACTATTGAGCACTTTTGTTTTTTCTCTGAAATGCTAACTGAATCATCGCATATTACCATAATATAAATTTTTCACGCATTTGAATAAACGGAAATATATTTATTTTTTTTTTTTGCTGATCAATAACAAGTTAATGCACAATCAGCGCTCTGTGAAAAATGTTTTTCGTGAGATTCGAGGAACTTACGGTGCGCATAATCGGCCTACTGAAACCACAATTGCAAACATCATTCGCAGTATTGAGTCTCAGTTTACATTCGTGGATGATATTCGACCGGTTAGACCACATCCAGTACGTAGTGAAGTCAATATAACAGCTGTAGCTGAGAGTGTAATTTTAAAAAGGAAGAAAAACCAGAGCACTCCGGGGATGACCCCTACTATTGCATTGCAGCGGGTTGGAACTAGGAAAATAGGTTATGAGAAGGACAAAAGAGGTAGTAGTACCTGTGAACAGTCCACTTGAATTTATTCATGTTGACAGTGAGAGGGAATAGTTTCTAAGATTTTATAATTTGATTAATTTGTATTTTTTAATTTATGACGTACATTATTATTTAATTTTTATTCGGTTTATTTTGCGTAATTTTCTCGAAAATTATAAAAGGAAGAAAATTTGATTATTTTCTTTTAGATGACAATTTGGGGATATTGCTAAACTATTGCCTTAGGCGATATCTTCTATTTGTTTGCAGGGTATAGTTTTTCTCATACAATACATACATATGTAGGTACATTAGCGTGGCCGTTAGTTGTATGGAGAACTTTTTTTTTTTGATTTCTTATATTCTCCCCCCCCCAAATCGGTTCAGTTTTATGTAAAAAAAAATACAAAAAAATTTCGTAGCGATAAGTTGTGTTTTAGGGGGGGCGTCGGCCCCTCAAAGTTTGCCATCAAGCCATTTATTCAAATGTAATTTGTTTGCATATGACTATCTCTTAAAAACAACATTTTACAAGAACATGGTATATGGCAATATTTTAGCTCTTCTAGTCAACAACATTAGCCTCGAAGAAAGTTTTTTGCTAAAATTAATATTTAAGAAAATAATTAAGAAAATAACAACAAAATTCCAAACATTTTATATACGTTTTATATATATAAAAGAGGGATTTAATGTCAAGTGAACTAATTTTGAAATCGATGTCTTTCGACTTGGATGAAATTTGCACCAACGTTAGTCCTATTGAATAGTAGTTTAGACACAAATTTTCAACAAGATCGGTCAAAAAGTTTCTGAGTTTGGGGGGGTCAAAGTTTGAAATTTTGGCCATATAGGTGTTCTTTCACATCCATGTAACTTATTACCAATTGGGGTTAGCAAAATTTGTCTCAAGCAGCTTAGATAGCTATTTAATCAATCTTTTTAAAAAAAATTTTTTGGTTTTTTTAAAAAATTTTTTAACATATTTTTTTTATATTTAAAACTTTTTTTTTTTTGCCAAGTTGTAAATTTAAAAAAAAAATTTTAAAAAATTCAAAAAAAAACAAAAAAAAATTTTTTTTAAAGATTGATCAAATAGCTATCTAAGCTGCTTGGGACAAATTTTGCTAACCCCAATTGGTAATAAGTTACATGGATGTGAAAGAACACCTATATGGCCAAAATTTCAAACTTTGACCCCCCCAAACTCAGAAACTTTTTGACCGATCTTGTTGAAAATTTGTGTCTAAACTACTATTCAATAGGACTAACGTTGGTGCAAATTTCATCCAAGTCGAAAGACATCGATTTCAAAATTAGTTCACTTGACATTAAATCCCTCTTTTATATATATAAAACGTATATAAAATGTTTGGAATTTTGTTGTTATTTTCTTAATTATTTTCTTAAATATTAATTTTAGCAAAAAACTTTCTTCGAGGCTAATGTTGTTGACTAGAAGAGCTAAAATATTGCCATATATCATGTTCTTGTAAAATGTTGTTTTTAAGAGATAGTCATATGCAAACAAATTACATTTGAATAAATGGCTTGATGGCAAACTTTGAGGGGCGGACGCCCCCCCCTAAAACACAACTTATCGCTACGAAATTTTTTTGTATTGTTTTTTACATAAAACTGAACCGATTTGGGGGGGGAGAATATAAGAAATCAAAAAAAAGAAAATAACGGCCACCCTAAGGTACATACATAATTAAATTTTTATGTGAACTCAGAAACATGATACAAACGAATTGTATCATGCTTAGGCTCAGAAATATGTTTTTTATTTTAAATAAAACTGGCAAATTTTGAATTTCTTGTTTTAAGAAATTTTTTATCATATACCAAAAACGTGAATTTTTTGGTCATGAGAAAATGTGTCTTTATTTAAGACAATTTAACTAAATAAGTTACGGCATCCCTGCCCTTTACTTACTTTTCTACTAAACTCGAACTAAACTAAGGCGAATTCATTAATCAGTAGTAAATTCGCCTTGAACTAAACAAATCTGATTTAAAACTCTCTTTTTTTAAATTTGCATTTTTTGTTTCCTTTTTAGTTTCTTTAAAATTCTTATGGTGCGCGTACGGTTGAGTGAGAGTTCTCGTTAAAATCATTAAAAATATTGGTTAAAAGCATTCAAAAGAAAATAATTTTATATAAATAAATAAAATCGAGTGAGTACCTATATAATATGTAAACAAAAAAATTTATGTAAATAGATTGTTTTTTCTTTGTAAAAAGCGCAATTAACGTAGTTTGTTTTGACTGCGCAGTCGCTGTTGGTTCTTCTATTTAATAAATTAAAGTAAGTGCAGTTTCGGCTGCTGCAGTGAGCCGAGACAGAGGCATCACTTGATTTCTGTTGTTGCTAATGTTGCATGAGTGTGTGTTTGTGTGCATTTATGGCAGAAAATGACATCAAAGAAATTAAACTTTAATTTAATTATTAAAGCCACAGCAAAGTGTTTAAGAGAAAATAATTATTGTTCTGTTTTTATTAGTCAATTAAAAGAGCAAATTTATTAAGAGTAAAATTAAAAAATATTGTTTTATTGTTTTAAAGCAGTGTTGCCAAGAAATTTTTTTATGCCCAGCAAAAAAAATTTTAAAACCCCTAAATTTAACGTATGTAAATTTTTAACATTTTACTAAAAATCCCCCAAAAATAGGTATATAGATATTTTCTTAAGTTTCTTGAATATTTTTATTTAATAAAATATCTGAAAAAACAACTTATATTTTGTCTGGTCAGTGGTGTTTATAGAACACGAGCGCCTTACGAATGAAAACGAGTAAGGCGCTCGTGTATTTAAAGAGTGTAATTTTTTATGTTTTAAATAATTTTTTGTGATCAATATTCCGACTATGGATATATTTTCCAAACGAATTTGGACTTTTATTTTATTAAGATGAGCCTGACTAAATATTTTCTCTGGGTTTTTCGATAAATTTGGCAAAATCAGTATGGGTACGCTACAAGAAATGAATCAGCGAGTAGTCACATTTTTCATTTTGGTGTTAAGAAAATGATAGAAAGAAATGACCGAATATGACCGAAAACTTTATTTCGGTCATTTCTTTCTATCATTTTCTTAACACCAAAATGAAAAATGTGTGTTAAGAAAATTATAGAAAGAAATGACCGAAATAAAGTTTTCGGTCATATTCGGTCATTTCTTTCTATCATTTTCTTAACACCAAAATGAAAAATGTGACTACTCGCTGATTCATTTCTTGTAGCGTACCCATACTGATTTTGCCAAATTTATCGAAAAACCCAGAGAAAATATTTAGTCAGGCTCATCTTAATAAAATAAAAGTCCAAATTCGTTTGGAAAATATATCCATAGTCGGAATATTGATCACAAAAAATTATTTAAAACATAAAAAATTACACTCTTTAATTACACACAGTATTGTGGTTATTTTGTTGAACTGTTTTATGGTTTTTAATCCAAATTTGAATATTTTAAACAGGCTAATGTTAATCAAATTTCATTTTCATTAAACTATTTTACGAAGAAAGGAACTTTTAAACTTAAAATTAATAAAAAATTAAATTTATTTATAATTTTTAATTCTTGACTGAGCTGGGTATCGAACCAAGGTTTTTACGGACAGGTTGCCCTAACGTTTCGATTCGATCTCTTCAGATGGGTTTGCCTTTTACACTCACCGCGATTAACGAGCGCTGGCAGTCAATAGTCAAACATTAATCTTTAAACCAAATGTTATTCCACTTGGAATAATGATTATCTATTTTAATTGATTTACATGTTCTTCCTTACTTCTGTTTTAATACTTTTTGTCAAGCATTCTTCTTGAAGTCGAAAGTGAATTTTTCTGTTTTTTCTTTTTCGGTCTTTTTTTTCCGTTGACCTTTTTAGCTCAACTTTAATCACAAATGTAAACATAGAGCTCGTGCCCTAATTATTAAATTTTAAATATTAATAATCAGTTACACTTAGGGTTTTTATAATATCGTTTAAAATTGCCATTTGTGCAAAAACCAAACTTGCGAGACTGGTTTTATGAAGACCCTTTTTAATGTTTGTGTAATTTTAAACGATTAATGTCAGTTTGTAAGAAACGTCAATACAAAATAATTAAGAAAAAAAAATAAAACAAAGAAATAAAAGTTGAAATATGTGATTGTTTTTAAAATGCATAAAGAAAGCCAAAAAACTAATTTGCTCAAATTATTGCAAGAATTTATTGTTTGTAATTTATTAACACTTCAGTTTTTTATTTAAAACGACGCACAGTGGGAAATTTTACGAGAAGGCGGTCAAAATTCCATAACTTTTGACTGGATCGGTATTTTTTTATGCGATTTTTTTTGCTTTCGATTTATAGGAGCAAAAGTTATGGGGAGTTCAAAATGCATTTTCATTTTTTTGTTGAGTTTCGGTGTAAAAGTTGAATATTTCAAATATGATTTTTTTATAATTTATCATTATTTCTCTTGTATTTTACAACTGATACTTATTTTTTATTGTCGAACTTAGATCCTGTCAGAAAATGCCAATATTTGGCCCCTGTGAATTTTTTAGTCCCAATATTCACAGGGGCCAAAGGTTGGCTTTTTTGGGACGAGACGAGTTGTTATAAGGATAAAATAGGAATATTTTGAAAAATGCCCAAATAGCATTCTTGGCTATCGATTACATTTTAGGTAATTCAACTTTTATTTTTGGTTTGAGATGTATGTGTATTTTATTTTTATATATTTATACAAATATATACTTAAATCAAAAACAAATTATAATCTATAAACAATTTTAAATTTAACAATATTAGTAAAAATTTCTTCTAAATAGCTTTGGGTTTCATTTTCCAGAAGTTTTTTAGCTTCTTCCTCTAATTCGATTGAGGTTGATTTCCATTTTTGTCGAATACTGGACATATATGGATCTGATGTGCACAACAAAATAGTAATAAGATCTTCATTAGTACAACATCTGGACATTTTTCTTGTGTTATGAGTTAAGTTCCTTGGTAATAATACCTTAAATAAAAAACTAGTATCGGTTTTTTTTTTATTACTTTTTATTGAATCAAAATTTAGACTAACTAAAATATTACAATTCACTTATATTTATAGTATTTTTATGGTAAAGGTAAAATAAACAAAAATATTAAACGTTGCTATTTCGCAGTCAATAAAATGAATTTAAATTAAAAAGTGCAATTATTAATTATTGAGAAATTTAACAAGTTAAAACAAAATGTATTAAATATGTCAATCAATAAATTAAATAAAAATCATTAAAAAGTGCAATCACTAATTATTGGGAAATTTAACTATGTCAAAATAAAATGTATTGTGAAATAATAATGTTAAATAAAATAAGTATTTAAATATGACAATCAATACGTTAAAAAATCATTGAAAAGTGCAATCACTAATTCTTGGGAAATTTAAGTATGTCAGAATAAAATGTATTGCGAAATAACAATAAATAAAAGTAAAATGTATAAAATTATATATATGGAATATATATTATATTATAATATAGAATTCATATTATGATTTTATTAGGTGTTATCGTAACTCCCCCACCGTTAGTATGAGGCTCCGACGAAATATGATATACATTAATTTTTCTCTTATATATTAATGATGTGAGTACAATAATGATAATGAATATAATGATGTTTATTCCATTACTTGTTATATTAAATATTTTATTATGTTTAAAATCAATTTTCTTAAAGTCGTTTTCGTAATTTATTTGCTTTAAATATAAATCTTCAAGTTTTAAGTCAACATGCAATGTTTTATTTTCTTTAATATCTGTGATTAAGTGGCTTAAAATAAAATTTTCTTTGAAGTTTATTTTATCATTGTAATATGTTATATTCTCTACTGTAATTTTACAATTTTCAAATTTTAGAATGAATGTGCCGGATAATTTTTCATTATTTTCGTGTGTACAGTCGTGTGTTATGTTTCCGAAATAGTTTTTAAATAATATGAAACCTTGCTTTATTTCTTTTACCTCATACAGTTCAAATTTTCTAAAAATGCATTCCGGTTTTTTGTTCTTTATAATGTTTTCGATACAATGATCGTTAAATTTTCTTAGAGTTTTAATGGAATTGGAACTTAAATTTGCGTGAAATATGTTGTTTTCTTTGTCAATTAGTATTTGATTTTCTTCTAAATATAAGGATTTATTTTCTTTATTTGGGATTGGTTCAAATGTTATTTTGGAAAGTGAATTAGGGGAATATTTTGGAATGGATAATATTATTACAATAGGTATGCAACTCCAACTTTAATATTAGTGTAGGTATTAAAATTGTCAATGAGTTGCAATTCCTGGTTGTCTAATATATCTGTAGGAATAATACCCATTTTACCTGTGAATATGACCTGACCAATATCATCCACGTGATTTCTAAGTAAGGTAATATCATTATCAATTTGATATATATGTCTCAGAAACATTACTTCATCTTCTAGGTTGGATATTTTGTTTTGAATTTCGTTCCGGAAATTGTTTATATATTTCCTAACTCTATTTTGTTGTGTGTTAATATGTGTTGTAATATTCTGGATCTGTGAAGATATTGTTTTGCTTATTTGAATGAAAGAACTTATTTCTATTGATCTATCCTTCATGTTTGTTGCGAGGGCATCGAGAGCATTCTTGATTTCTTTTTCATCATCGCTGTCCATATTTCCGGTTATGAATTTTAGACCTTTTCCAAGTGCATTAACAAGGCCGCGTTTGTTTCTAAAATGTGGTGATAAATTATTTACTTTGGCTTTTAGTAAGATGAAATTATTTTCGATGGTATCTACTAGTGGTCTCAAATTAGAAATAGTTCCGTTTAACAGATTTATGTTTTTCTCTATTATTTCGATGGAATGATGATAGTTGGTTAGGTTGATGAAATGGAATATTCTATTATAATGGTCGATGATTTTTGTGTCATCTTCTTTTATCGGGATGTAACCTTTGTTATCATTTAAATTCTGGATGTACATGCTTTGTGGTTTTATCATTTCGGGAAGTGTCATCAATGTTAGAATTATGTGAAGTGGATTCATCTGAAAAATAAAAATTTAAGTTTTACATTGATTCTGTTATATTTGGGGTTTCGGTGTTTTGGAATTTCTTCTTTCTTTTGATGTGTGATTTATAGTATTTGTATCCGTTATCTGTTATGACATGATCATTATCCAATTCAGAAACAACTATTTTCCTAAACTTAGAATGGGTTTTTCCGCCTCTTTCGTCTTTAATGTAAATGTTTCCTGTCTGAATATCTACATTTTCTCGGGTTTCGTTGAGTTTGTTAATAGTATTTTCCTTCATTTTGATAATAGAGTTCCTGATTGAGGGGTACTCCTCTTGGTTAATGGTACCGTTTCTAAAATCAACCGGTTTTCTTTTAGTTGTCGAATGAATAGTATTATTATAATACATTATTATCTTGTATCTGTTTCTGTTTCTCTGTTGGGATCATGTTTAAGTATTCTAATGTGTTCGTTTATCGTGTTATGAAGCCTTTCTACATCAGAGTTTGAAGAGTGATTATTGTTCGAAGTATAGTGTATTTCGATTTCCTGTTCTCTAAGAAATTCTAAAAGTGGTAAGGCCTTGAAGCCCAATTCGTTATCTATAACCAATTTTTTTATTTTTCCCGCAATTGATAAATATTGTGTTAAACCTATTTTAAATTCAATCCAGGATCTGTTTTTTATCCTTATAGCCTGGGCATATTTGGAGAATTTATCGATGAATGTTAAAAATAGAGTTTTTCCTAAACTATAAAATACATCTGCATGTATTACATCCCCAGGTTTTTCTGGAGTTTCCGTTATTTTGAATTCTTGTTTGATTGGTCTTCTCTCGTATTTTTCCTTGTTACAAATGTCGCAATTATTTATAAATTGAGTTATTCGTGTTTTTAATTGTGGGTGGTAGATTTCCGCTCTTAATTCTGCAAAATTTTCGTTTATACCTCTGTGGTTATTCTTTTTATGTTCTTTTTCTATTAGATCGGTAAGCACATTCTCGTCTAAGATATCTTCTAATATTTTCTTACATATCAGAACTTTGAATCCATTGCTGGCTTCAAAATATCTATTTATGACTTCTTTAAATTTTTCTGAAACGGATTCATCGCGAATCAGGATTGCATTGGTTTTATCTGAATCAAAATGATTTTTCAATATTGTTATAATAGTTGATTCGTCAAATTCTTTGGCCGATATTGTTATCCTCTTGTTTTTAAAGATTTTTTCGTTTTTTATTTTTAGTGAACCGGAGGTTGTCTTATTGACAACGATTTGTCTTCGATAAAAATTTAAGGGATTGGTTGTTTCTACAACTACGTTATTATTAGTCAGTGTTGTAGAGTTGTCTTCATCATTTAAATGTATCTCAACTCTAGAAAGAGCGTCAGCATTTCCATTTAGAACTCCTTTTTTATACTTTATCTCGTAATCGTATTCTTGTAACCGTAATCTCCATCTTACTAATTTTGAATTAGGTTCTTTTATGGAGAATAGCCAAGTGAGTGGCCTGTGGTCGGTTTCAATTAAGAAGCGTCTGCCAAATAGATATGGTCGTAGCTGTTGTGTGGCCCACACTATTGCTAATAATTCTTTTTCAATAGTGCTGTAATTTTGTTCATGATCGTTCAGCGTTCGACTCGCATAACAAATAGGATGTCCATTCTGGGAAAGTACTGCTCCTATTGCAAAATTACTTGCATCAGTTTGCAGAGTAAATTTTTCATTGAAATTAGGGTATGCTAGAACGGGAGAGTTGACTAATAATGTCTTCAACCTTTCGAAACTTTCCTTATATTCGGGATCATTCGTATCAATATTAGTATCCTTTTTCAGATATTTAGTCATGGGTCTTGCAATCTTGGAGTAATCCCTAATGAATTTCCTATAATAACCTGCTAAACCAAGAAATTGCTTGATTTCCTTTGGTGTAGTAGGCAACGGGAATTTTTGTACGCATATTATTTTATCCGGATTTGGCTTAATGCCGTTTTCAGTCACAATATGCCCGAGAAAATTTGTTTCTTTTTTCAAAAATTCGCTCTTATCGAGTTGAACTTTTAGATTTACATCTTTAAATCGTTGAAATACTTTGGTTAATGATTCCAGGTGTTCCTGTAATGAAGTAGAGAAGATAATAATATCATCTAAATATACCAGGCAGATCTTATTAATAAGGTCTCCTAAAACGTTGTTCATCAGCCGCTGGAATGTGGCAGGAGCCGTTTTTAGCCCAAACGGCATACGAAGGAATTCATAGTGTCCACCTTCTACGTTAAATGCTGTTTTTGGTATATCTTTCTCGTGTATTTCTATTTGATGAAAACCTTTCGCGAGATCAAGAGTCGTAAAATATTGACATCTTCCAAGTTTTTCTAAGATTTCGTCTATATTTGGAATTGGATATTTATCATCAATCGTAACTTCATTTAGTTTTCGATAGTCGACTACCAATCTCCATTTTTTTCTACCGCTGGCGTCCAATTTTTTTGGAACGATCCAAACGGGGGCTGAATATGGGGAATGACTATGTCTGATTATTTTACTATCTAGCATTTCCTTAATTTGTTTATTCACCTCGAGTTTATGGATGTATGGGTAACGATAGGTTTTCGCAGCGATTGGAATGTTATTTATCGTTCGTATTTCGTGTTTGATAGCATTAGTGAATGTTAAGTCGCTATTCTCTGCGTAGAATATTTTTCGGAATTTGTTTACAACTTGTGAAAGTTTTTCCTTTTCCTCATTGTTTAAGTGATTGGTTCGTAATTGTTCCAGGAGGGGAACTTTTGTATTCTCGTCATCTTCTTCAATTGTATAAACAAAAAAATTCTCTTTTGTAACTGCTGTAGTTTCCTGAGTATCGAATTTTATTTTCCTTGGTGTATTACCAGTTACGTTAACAAAAGCGTTGACTTTAAAGTTTTCGGCTTCGTATATTCCCTCCATTATTTCGATATTTTGATTATCCAAAATTGTTTTGGGTGTGTAGATTAATCCTTCCTTTTGATTAACATTTAATTCTATTTGGTATATACCGTCTGCTTCAAAAAAATATTCCAAGTTTCCTAGGGTATAATTTAAAGGAACTCTTTTGTCTCCAATTTGTAATATATCCTCTTCTAGGTTTACGATTGCTTTTAATTTTTTTAAAATATTATTGCCAATTAGTCCGTCGTATTTTGTATGAAATTTACAGACTAGAAATTCAATTTTGTTCTCAGTATTACCTAATTCTTCAAATAGCGGGATGGATACTTTTTCTTCTATTTTAACTATATGTTGTAGTGTTTTTACATTAATGGGCTTGAAATCTAATTTCCATTTTGAGTGACAGATTCCCGGGTTGATTATGGAGTGCGCTGCTCCGGTATCGATTATAAATTTCAGGAATCCTAATTTTGTTTTTATGACTATATATGGTAGTTCTCCGTGGAGGCTACTTGCTGAAAATTTTCATTACTGTTCACTTCCATTGCTTCCACTTCGGGCGCTTGTTGTTGTTGCTGATGGTTTTGTTTGTTCCTCCATTTTTCCTGTGTATTATTTTTGAAGAAATTTTGGTTTAATTGATGATGATCTTGTTCTTTGGGTTTCACTGAGTTTTGCAAATGGTTTCCATACTTCTGGTTATTTGTTTGTTTGGCTCGGCTGGGGTGTATACGACCATCTTTACCCATTCTATCGTAATTGTTTTCATAAAGGATATCCATTGCTTTTTCCAGCGACTCCGGATTCCTGCATGCCAAAATGGTTTTCATTGGCTCCGGCATTTTATTCTTAAAAACATGAAGAGCTGATCTTTGGTTATTTATTGCAACCTGATTGGCAGCTTCGCCCTCTCCCAATATTAATACTGTTTTATTATTTAAACGCCTCAATCTGTATTTAATATCATTGTAAAAATCTGTGGTATTCGTTTGGAAGGTTACTGCCCTCAGATCATCGTAAAGTTCATCACAACTTCTTCTCTCACCGAAATTATTATTGAGTGTTCGCTTTATATCCTCCCAAGATTGAACCTGTGTGTTTATCTCCAATACTTCCTTTGCTTTTCCAACAATTCGACTTTTGATTATGTCGGAAAAAAGTAATTGTGACAGTTCGTCATAAGACGCAAGTATCGGGTAAATTCTATCTATTAATTTTGTGAAGGTTGGTAAATCGTTAATATTCCCACTAAATTGGGGAAGGCTATTCAGATATTTAAGAGGGTCTAACTGAATTTGTGGGGGGTTTGCCATACTGAACTAAAAAATTTTTTTGTTAGAAGAAAATCGCAAATGAAAAGAAGAAAAGAAAGGAAGCGTTCGAATTTGTAAAAGAATATTCCCAATTTTCCGCAAAAACAGAAAATTATTCACAAAAATAAAAATAAAAATTATCCGCACTGTTTAAATTTTCTTTTTAAAGACTTAAAATAATAAAAAAAAAATATATAAAAAAATAACTTATATTATTGCTTACGATAATCTTGATGTATTTCTGCGTTTTCCAGGATGTTGTAGAATGTATTTTCTTCACTTGATGCTGTAGAATAAGTTCTAGGACACTTGTGGATGGCTTTTTACACTGTTCCTTAAAGCAATTAGTTCCAAAGGGTATTCTTTAAATTTCACTTCGTACTTCAAAAGTTCTACTTTTTTTTTCATATGTACTTTAGATTGTTTATTTTATTTCCGGTTAATGTTCTTTATTTTATAAGTACGTTTTTCAAAAGTTATATTTTTTTCGTTATATACACTTTTAGATTGTTTATTTTGTGATAACTAAGTATGTAACAGCGTTTTAAAATTAAAAAAAAAAAATCACTGTTGTGTTCACTTTTAATTGAAACAGAGTTTCTTGTTATACTAATATGTATTAAGAAGTTTTTTAAGTTCACTTGTTTGTAAAAAGGAAAGTAGTAAATTTGTTTCCTTAAAAAAAATTTATATTTTTTTTTTTTTTCAACCGATGTTGCCAAAGTATATGACAATATGTTAACGAGTTATATCCCGTTTATCCTCGTCGCCAGTTAAGTTCCTTGGTAATAATACCTTAAAAAAAAAACTAGTATCGGTTTTTTTTTTATTACTTTTTATTGAATCAAAATTTAGACTAACTAAAATATTACAATTCACTTATATTTATAGTATTTTTATGGTAAAGGTAAAATAAACAAAAATATTAAACGTTGCTGTTTCGCAGTCAATAAAATGAATTTAAATTAAAAAGTGCAATTATTAATTATTGAGAAATTTAACAAGTTAAAACAAAATGTATTAAATATGTCAATCAATAAATTAAATAAAAATCATTAAAAAGTGCAATCACTAATTATTGGGAAATTTAACTATGTCAAAATAAAATGTATTGTGAAATAATAATGTTAAATAAAATAAGTATTTAAATATGACAATCAATACGTTAAAAAATCATTGAAAAGTGCAATCACTAATTCTTGGGAAATTTAACTATGTCAGAATAAAATGTATTGCGAAATAACAATAAATAAAAGTAAAATGTATAAAATTATATATATGGAATATATATTATATTATAATATAGAATTCATATTATGATTTTATTAGGTGTTATCGTAACTGTTATGCTCGCGGAAGAATCTGTAGTCTTTGTTCCTTTTTTCTTGCGCTTCTTCAGATAGATCTCCAATTGGTAGCATATTGTGTTGAACTATTTGTTCCCCATGGTATAAAATTTTATGAACTGTGGTTGGCATATGTCTCCAAGAGTATTTTTTTTTAAAGAATTGCTGTTTCATTTGCATACTGGCCAAATTTTTTTGCATTTATCTTTCTGCTACATGATATAACTTGTAAAATGATCTGGAATCGTCTTATTAATTCAAAATGTACTCCTGTGATAGATGCTGCAGTTTCTGGATCGGAAAATAATCGAAGACTTTGTTTCGGTTAATGCTTGCGCAACTTTTCCATCGATCATTGTAAGGAACATTTGAAAATTAATTTCAATGCATTGGTCATCAAATTTAAATATTGCCGGTTGAAGTTCTTTAAATTGATCTTTTATTTTTCGAACTTCTTCAGTTATGAGATCTTTAGTTTCCTTTTTGTAAACAAACTTTATTGGTCTGCAATACTTTGTTGAAGAGGGAATTTCATTTTTCCATACATCCATTTCTGTAACTCTACTGGTTGACGGCTCTAAGCCAATATAAGTTTTTCTTAAACGTAATGGAACTAAAGATACCATGAATAAGTTAGCATCAGATGAGTTTTCTGAATTACATTGCTTGTATTGTTTCTGACCAGAGCTTCCATCACATCCCCATTTAGAAAATAAAGTGATGCTGGAATTATTAAGTTTTTTTAAACAGTCAGCATCGAGTGTATTTAATAATAGTTCTGCAATGTGTTCGAGAAGAGCCTGCAATTTTACTTCTGCTGAACTTGAAGTTACACTAATAGCCGTTTGTGAAGGTAAGCACTCTTTTTTGACAGAAACTAAATCTCGATATGCTGGAAAGATTCCACAATTTTTTTCATTGGTTCGCTTTCGCAGTTCTGTATACTGATTTTGTGTCAGTTTTAAATCCAAAAATAGTGCAAATGCTTCTTTTGGAGTAAATTTCATTTCTGCAGTTGGTGTAGGCATACTTTTTAAAATCTTTGTGCGTTTAGGGCTCGCTTCCACTATTTTTTCAATTATTGCAATTTTTGTGTTCTTATTTTGCGTTGGTTGAATTTGATGCAGAAATTAATCCCTTATCATACTATGAGAAATTTCTTCATTGATATTTGCAAGCTTGCGTCTTCGTGATCTTTCACTGCAATTTGTTTTGCGGGCCGACCCACTTTTCCAGTTTCCTTAGCGGTTATTGACAGCTTCTTAAAAATCAGATCATTTGTTAGTCATTTTTCGTTGCGTAAGTAAAACTTTTTCTTGTTTCTAGAACATTTACGGTACCGTTTTCTTAATGTAAATGAAACATTTTTAATTTTTATCTTATGTATTTTGATTTCTTGTTCGTTGCATAATTTAAAGAATGGATTATTCATTATGTGTAACACAAAATCTTTTTTATCTTTCTGTTGAAAATATATATTTGCGAGAACTTTATAACTGAACTTAGCCATTGTTTTAACAATAATGAAGGTAAAATTATGAATGCATGCATTTTTATACTCTTGATAGAAGTTTTTTTAAATGATCTTTTGGTACCACTTCTTTGAAACATAAAAACCCTCTTTTAAATACAAATTTAATCTTTTATTAGCATTTCTTTGAAACATAAAAAACCCCTGTTTTCACACTTTTTAAAAGGATAACATACCTGCAATAAATTAACAGGTAACATGTAGGTAATTTTCACGTAAAATATAACTGCGTGCTGGTTTTTTTACCATTTACCTGCTCTTCCATTTTTTTAAATTAAGTTGCAATTTTCAGGTAATTAAACTATGTAGTTTTTGTTGCGGCTATTAACTAATGTTTAACCTTTTACTTACTCAGAAATCTAACGTGTTAGTCTATTTATGTCGCCTATTCGTTTTGCAGCATCCGTTCACCCACAATAAGTTCATAACAATGGCAAATTAATTGATAACATGACGTGCTAGATAATTTATGTGGCCTGAACTGCTTTATTTGTCGAAAATTCTTTAAGATTCACCTTCTTTAATTTCAGTAATGTTTCCTTGCAGGACTTATTTTTTGAACCGAATATCTTACCTTGGGTCACAGAAATTGCTGTAGTTCGCAAGGCCGTATCCAGATGTGTGTACAATGGGGTATAGAAATGTAGGCTAGATTCTGAACTACAAGAGAGTATGGATTTTGACGCGTTTTGACGGGCAGGACTTATGCTCTATAAAGTAGGAAATTTCCGGGAAATTTTGACATTAAAAAAAAAAAAAAATTAAATAGTTCTAGAGGTCGCAGAGTTTAATGCTTTAAACCACGTGTAGCTAATAAAATAAACTAATTCACAAAACTTATTCTGTCAAAAAATCTTAAAAAACAAAAAAGTTATGAGCATTTCAACTTCAAAAATTGACTCAGAAATTCAAAACTATAACCAAATATTGAGAAAGTCCATTTCGGACCACCCTGTTCTCAATGAAATAGTTGAAATAGGGTTGAAATTAGGTATTTACTTTCACATGAATAAAAAAATTTTAAAATCGGAGAACATAAAAAAAAATAATTTTGGCCGCCTTCTCAAAATTTGAACCAGTGTGCGACGGTTTATATAAATGCACAATTGAACAGTTATAGTTTACGTGTAAAATTTGTTGGGGAAATTTACGAAATTTGTGTTAATAAAAATCTCATAAAATTTTTGAGAGCTCATTTTCAAAATGCACAGATTTCCAGACTTTTAAGCGACATTATGAAATCCCCTACTGTCATTTTGTAGAATAAAACAAATAATTTTACTTGAGGGCTGTTAATTTTAACTTGAATTCAAATTCAATATGCGTATCGTCAAAAAGGCGCATGTTGAACTTGCAATCGAAAAAGCTGCAATGAATCATACTATCACTTAGGTTTAAAAAATTAAATTTTGTATGCGCGTGGTTATTGGTTTTTTGCGATGACATGAATAAGCAAATCATATAAAACAAAATAAAAATTTAAAGATAATTCTTATATGTAAAAATAATAAATGTAATTGTTTCTTATTTAAGCAATTTTTTTTAAAGTTTATCGTTTGTATATTAAATTTTCCTTTTTCTGGTAAAAATTTGTTTTTGATTTTAAGGCCTTGTTATTATCATGACTCTTTTCATATTTCTAATAATTTTGATTATTTTTAGTTTTTAATGTTACCAACATAATTATAGCTTACTAGCTTAACCCGTTGCGCTTCGCTACAATGCTTTAGCCAACTTTGAAGACTCTTCCTTTAATAGTTCTTCAGAAGAGAGATATTTATTTTTATTTTCAAAAGTGTGGTAAACCATAAGAGTGACTTCTACAAAGTTTGAACATTCTTACTATAACAGTTCTTAAGATATTCGATGTTAAACACTGGCGTCCTATGGGGGATTCCACTTCCCCCGCTGCTATTTTATTTCAATTTTGGGGCTCAGAAGATCCTACTACCAAAAGTTCAACAAATTGCTTGCAGCGGCTCTTATTAATATGTCTTCTATGAGGGGTACTGCTCCTCCTCTGTCTACCCCGCACATTTTTATATTGAAATTTTTAGTTTACTATAATAGTAGCTTTAACCACGTTTTAAGACTCTCCCTTTAAAAGTTCTTCAGTTGAGCGATATTTAATGTATGCACCCTCTGGGAGGTATTTCCCCCCTGCGCCTACCCGCTTTATTTTTATTTTCAAAAGTGTAGTATACCATAAGAGTGACTTCTAGAAAGTTTGAACATTCTCACTATTACAGTTTTTAAGATATGCGATGTTAAACATTGGCGTCCTATGGGGAAAACCACTTCCTCCGCTGCTACTTTATTTAAATTTCGGGGCTCAGAAAATCGTACTACCAAAAGTTCAACAAAATGCGTTCAGTGGCTCTTATTAATATTTCTATCTATGAGGGGCACTGTTCCTCCCCTGTCTCTCCCGCCCATTTTTATATTGAAATTTATAGTTTACTATAATAGTAGCTTTAACCACGTTTTAGGACTCTCCCTTTAAAAGTTCTTCAGCTGAGCGATATTTAATGAATGCATCCTCTGGGAGGTATTACCCCCCTGCGCCTACCCGCTTTATTTTTATTTTCAAAAGTGTAGTATACCATAAGAGTGACTTCTAGAAAGTTTGAACATTCTCACTATTACAGTTTTTAAGATATGCGATGTTAAACATTGGCGTCCTATGGGGAAAACCACTTCCTCCGCTGCTACTTTATTTAAATTTCGGGGCTCAGAAAATCGTACTAACAAAAGTTCAACAAAATGCGTTCAGTGGCTCTTATTAATATTTCTATCTATGAGGGGCACTGTTCCTCCCCTGTCTCTCCCGCCCATTTTTATATTGAAATTTATAGTTTACTATAATAGTAGCTTTAACCACGTTTTAAGACTCTCCCTTTAAAAGTTCTTCAGTTGAGCGATATTTAATGTATGCACCCTCTGGGAGGTATTTCCCCCCTGCGCCTACCCGCTTTATTTTTATTTTCAAAAGTGTAGTATACCATAAGAGTGACTTCTAGAAAGTTTGAACATTCTCACTATTACAGTTCTTAAGATATGCGATGTTAAACATTAGCGTCCTATGGGGGATTCCAATACCCCCGCTGCTATTTTATTTCAATTTCGGGGCTCAGAAGATATTACTACAAAAAGTTCAGCAACATGCGTCCAGCGGCTCTTAAGATATGCGATAATTAATATTGGCATCCTATGGGGATACCAATTCCCCTGCCCCTATCGAAAAAATAAGTAGCCTATTTTATTTTTAGGGCTCACGTGATGTTACTGTAAAAATTTCAGGAAAATCTGTTCTGTAGTTTCGGAGTCTATAAGGCGACAAACAAACAAACCAACAAACAAACAAACAAACAAACATACAAACATTTTTCATTTTTATATATATAGATGGCACACTTTTTCTCCCGTTTTTTTTTCTAGATAAGCTGCTGCTATATTTTAGTGTGTTTTTAATCTTTTTTTAAATTTCGACTTTTGTAGGGTAATTTAATTATTATAGTAATCGAATTATTTAAAAGAAAAACTAATCCAAATGTTTATCGACTTTTTGTAAAATTTAAAATAAATAAATCCAAAAGAAATAAACAGATTTTTTGAGAGTTATGCAAGCTGCCGCCAGCGTTACCGTTGGTGCCACTAAAGTGGCAATTTGCCACTTTTTCGGCTGCTTGGATACTATTTGGCCACTTTTACAAAATGCACCCAAATGTGGTACTTTTTGTTATTCTTGCCACTTTTGTGGTACTTTTTACGTTAGGAAAATATACTTTTTTTCTTTCTGTTTTATTAAACCTCCAGCTTTAATATATGCTAAGAAATAAGCGCCCTTGTCGGGTTCAAGCCTTCTCTAACCTCTACAAAATGCTTTAGAAAATAAACTTTATATGAAATTTTTTTCTTCATGCGCGGATAGCTGAAAATCGGTTGAATAAACTTTCTATTAACCTGTTTTCGTGAAGCAGAAACCGAACTGTTGTGTACCGAAAACTTTCCAAAAATTTGTGTAATTGACATTAAAAGTAAAATCTAAGTTTTTACCAAAAATTGTGTAAAGAATTGATAACAAGAATTGATATAAAAAACAAAAAGCTCAATATATTGAAGTATTTATACCCATTATTTATAGTGATATAAACTATTCCGAATTAGTTTCAGAGTTTAAAGATATAATAACTGACCCAGATGCATTTATACATGAATTTAAGCTGCAAGAGAGTAAAGTAAATGACACGAATTATGAACACATACTTAAAATTTCGAATGCTGAAGATTTTTGGCGTGAAATTGGAACATGTATTCAGCAAGAAAAGTACGAGAAATATATTAATAAATGTATATGTGACAATTTCAGTTAAAAGGGACCTATGGGGAAAAAATTAGTTTTGGAGAAAAACGATTTTGAAGTTAACAAGTTAATTTCGAAACGCGTGAACGCTTTTATGGCTTAAACTCAAACTTAAACTCGAACACTTTTATGGCTTAAACTCAAACTTATCATCCGGGGGTTTTTGAGGATCCACCTTTTCGAATTTTTAAACCCCGACTTTGAGTTCATTATCTGCGATCGCAAAAACCTGAAAGTAATGATTTTAAAACAAATGTGATCAATTAAAAAATCCTATAATGTTACAGAAAATAGTCAGCCATATTGGATTCGCCATTATGAATTTTTAAAATCTGAGAACAGATTCGTAATCTACATTCCGAATAACTAGTTTCAAACCATAAAAGCGATCAGATGTACCAAAATCAACTTGTTAACTTTCCAAAAAAAAAAAATCCGCCATATTGGATTTTGAATTTTCAAAAAAAAAGATTCATGTAAATTAGATCAGTTACAACCAATTTTGTTACATCGGGTTCTTTTCTTTTTCTTTTCTTATCAAAGGTATAATTAATTAAGCTTAATTATGACAAAAGTAGTGAAGTAAGAAAGCGGTTTGCTGCATTAGAAAGAGCGTATTGTCTATTTTAAGAATCACCAAAAAAGTAAAAATCGATTTTTTCATCCATAGGTCCCTTTTAACTGAAATTGTTACATATATAAAACACATTACATAAATATCTTCTTTTTGCTGCAACAATGTCATAATCCAAAAACATGTTCGGCAGAAAACAAGTTTAACATTTTTGAATTACCAAAACATCAAAGTAAATATTTTATAAAAATTACTTCTCGAGAGAAATATTTACAAAATATTTATATTGGCCCATTTTTTTTTAAAAATCCTCTTTTTGGTGTCACTTTTTTTGTAGATATCCCCTTTTTTTTTGGTACTTTTTTAAAATATCCGACGGTAACACTGGCTGCCGCCATTAGAATTATAACATGACGTCATACCTTCAATCATAAATGATAAAATGCGATACAATTTTATGAAACTTTACATTGTTGAAAATTAAGTAAAAAAATAAAATCTTCTTTAAACAGTTGATTTTTAATGTATTCATTTGCTATTCTACTTAATCTTCTAATTGCTCCTAAAGGCAAATGTTTTAAACCGAATCACGCACATCACGTTTGTCAATAAAACAAACAACAACAGGAAGAACCATAATCACAACCACATTATCAGGATCAGAAGCCGAAGTAGAAACAGCAGCAGTAACAACATAAACGACCATAAGGAAACAAAATGCAGCATTAAAGAAGGCAAAATTAAAAAAATAAAAAACGCCACAACGAAACAAACGATGAGCAGCAAAAGCTCTTAAGCAAATTAACTTGCAGTTGCGTGTGTTTTGAGAGTCCAAATTTCTGCATGGGCCAGTGTGTATGTACCATAATTAAAGATTTGTAGTTGAGAATATAAACGGCAAGTTAGAATAAGTGGCATGCAGTAGTGACCCGCTATTATTAGATCATGACAAGCCACAAAACGTGTGACCCATTTTTTCCACTTCACCTTCCATTTTATTGTGAGTGTTATATGGATTTTCTTAAGAAAATTTTATGAATTTTAATTTAAAAGCCAAATAAATTGGAATTTTTCTTGCCATTTAAGTGCGTAGTTTTAGTTTCTTTTGGTTAAAAAGTAATGGACATTTAAGAATTTCTGTTTGATGTTAGTTGAATTTTAAATATTTAAATATTTTTTTTAAAGGGAAAATCTTTATAATTGAAATTTTTAATTATTTCCTTTAGAACCATTGAACATGCACCAAAAATAATATTCGTATACAAGATATCTTTTAAAAAATCACAATTCGTTCGAATTTTTTTAAGTTCAGTGAAAAAAACTAGAAGTTACCAGCGGGAAAATTACTGCATTCGATATCGATCACAATTTCCATTTTGTTTGCATTGTAATTTCGATCGATATCGATTGCCGTAATTTTCCCCCTAATCTTCTTTGCACATTAAAAAACCATTTATTCTCATAAAAATTCTGTATTTGGTCTTATCGAATAATAAATATCCTTCTGCTCAGTCTTGATGTTTCACTAGAACCGCTAAAAATAATTGCAGTATGATTAATATTATAAACAACTCTAGTGATTTATTAACAAGCTTTCGATTGAATATGTTAAATTCCTAATTCATAATATTGATAAACTGAAATTTATTGTTGATGTGATAAGTTATTCCTATGCGCAATTCATTGGTTGCTTGGGCCAGATCATCAGAAAACTTCATCCACAGATTTTAGAAAAACTAAAGATTAGTCAGGAAGATTATATTTTCTTACAGTTTTCCTTACTTTTTTCTTGTTGTCTTACTTAGTCTGCTTTTCAACTGTGTATTTTTGTCTTTTTTTAAAAAATGTTTTTTTAAGGCTTACCGAATTCACTCTACTTATTTTATATCATTAGTGCATACATAGCTAGAACGCTGAAAGATTTATTTTGCTGTGATATTTGTAGAAGAGCTTAGCAAAATTGTGATCTTTTATTATTAATATTTAATAGACTTCAATATAAGAATATTTATCAAATTTCATCAAATCTACCTGTACTTTATTCACAGGAATTAAATAGTCCCTTTCAGTTCTCTTATGGACCAAAAATCTATGGTATTTTAAAAATATACATATGTATATCGTCGCAAGAATTAAAGAACGCTGTAACTGACAAAAAATCGAAAATACGTTTTTTTGCATCATTTTTATGGCGGTGCGCAAAATGACCCCAGGAAATATGGCCCCAAAAGGAAAATGAAAAACGGCCCCAAAATTTTACATGAGACACAACAACACGCAATTTTGGCACAATTTTTTTGTTTTTTTGGGGTTATTTTTCATTTTTTCGTTAGGGTGTTTTTGCATTTTAAGTAGAATGAAAAATGACCCCAATATCAAGGAATGAAAAATGTCCCCAATTAAAATCACAATTTTTACTTTGGGGCTATTTTTCATCTACTAATAAAAAAATGCAAGTTTAAAGAAATGAAAAATCACCCCAAACATTTTTACACAAATTTTATAAAATTCTATGTAAAAGTTTCTAGGGATAACATAAAAAACCCGAATTCTTATACCAAAGTAGAGAAAATCCTTGCCGGTTATGCAGAGATGCTTTAGTTAGCGAAGCCGGTGTTTGTTATACCATAGAGGAAAAAATCCTAGAGCCCGGCCGAAGGCCGGCTATTACGAGAAGAGTTCGTTATACCATAGAAAAGAAAATCCTTGCGCCCGGCCAAAGGCCGGCTAAGTAGTGAAGCCTTAGTGAGCGAAGCGAGTGTTCGTTATACCAAAGAGAAGAAAATCCTTTCACCCAGCCGAAGGCAGGCTATAACGTAGAGCTTTAGTAAGCAAAGCCAGTGTTCGTTATACCATAAAAAAATCCTTATGCATGGCCGAAAGCCCAACCGTGCCATCAATCGTACGATTTTTAAAACCAAAACTGTAAAATTATCCGGATTTTGAAATCGGGATTCTAAATTTGGGATTTTTAGTTTTGGGCATATGAACTCCACCGAAAATGTTTAATGTCACTTTCTTTGTGTTCTTTTTTGGGGTTAAAATTCATTATAAATTTTGAGGTGATTTTTCATATTGAAGAATAACCCCAAATTTAGGGTCATATTTCATTTGATTTTTAGGGTTATTTTTCATTTTTTTGGGGTAATTTTTCATTAAAAAAATGGGGCCATATTGCATTATGAAAAATAGCCCCAAATTTGGGGTCAATTTTCATTTATTTTTTGGGGCCATATTTCGCAGCGCCCATTTTTATCAGAAAAAATACTGCGTCGATTGGTCGTGGTCCTATATTTGTATGATAAAAAAAATTCACTTACGTAAAAAATAAATCGTTTGCTTTAAGCCGCAGAATCACAGAATATATAAAGCGAGAAAAAGTAAAAATACGTTTTTAAAATCATGTTACTAAGTTGTATAGTTTTTGTGGTATTAATTTTTTTCTACTTTCTTTCATACAGGTTTTTTGGCTCTGGTGAACATTTTATGTTTTGTCAGTTACAGCGTTCTTTAATTCCTGCGAAGATATGATTTTTCTATAAATTTAGGCCCTAAATTTGTAAAACGCAAACGCAACGCCAAAAATTATATTGAAAGCAAAAACAAAATCGAAAATATTTCATAACTTTGTTGTTGTTTTCTTTAGAAATGTATATTGAATTTTTAAATTTTAAACGCTGCATATCTTGTGGCGTTGATAATTTTAAAACGCAATATGTATTTTTGTACAAAGCGACAACAAAATTAAGACAAATTTTTGCGTTTGCGTTTTACAAATTTAGGGCCTTAAATAGAATGTGGGTATTTTCTTAAAAACTAAAAAATTTTTAAAATATGTGTTTTATTTGCAAAAATAGTCAAAAATTTGCGTTTTCTTTCCTCAAGATATGTTATTTCTTTGTTACCCACTTTAAAAGAGTTTTATTGCAATTTTTGCAAATTCGCTAGGGGCAAAAATTAAAATAAGTAAAAGTGTCAATACCTATATAAAAAATTATTTTTTTTTAGCATTTATGGTGATCGTTTGGGAATTATGAAGAGTTGTGAAATTAGTAAAAAAAATTTGTTTACAATTTGTTGTAGCGAATCTTGGAATGCTGCAACAGAAGACATCAACAGCATTCAAGTCTTCGTAAAATCCTACATGCGTGGATCTCTAGCACACCACCCATCAAATTGCGATTAATAGACAGATTTTTAGGAGGAAAAGCCACTGAGTTAGGCACATACTCAAGAAATAGCTAGAAGACCTAACCAGAATGGCCATAGATTGGAACACCCAATGCTTCCACCACACGAGTTTGAAATCACACCTGGAGTGGAATAAAGCCTATGGAAAATGAAAGAAACGACTGAAACAATTTTACTGTAGCTCTATACTCCTTTAGTAAATACAATATATTGGAAAGATTCAATAATTGCTTAAAAAATATATACAGGTAGAGAAATCTAAAATGTATTCCTATGCAAGTATATAAAGAGCAATCCAAATCAAATCGGACAGTTTGGAGAAAAACATTTTTTGATTTCCTTTATTTTTTACTATGTTGATGTTCTTCTTAATAGCACATTTTAGCAAAATTTCATGTTTGTTTTGCTTATGGTTAAAGAGCTATCGAATAATAAAAAAATCGCGTTATAAGAAAACTATGTTCAAATAAACACGCATAACGTTTTCAATATTAGTCCAAATATAATATTTTTTTCTGTATTTATTCTTTTTGTGTTTTCTATCCAATAAAAAGTAAAAAAAAAATTTGCACAGTGGAATTGGCTGCGGTCTACGAGATTTAATATTTTAAATTAATTTTTTTTCAATGTTTGTACTCTATGATTTTCTTCAATTTTTTTTTTGTATTAAGCTATGCTTTTTTCCACAAATTTTAAGACCCAGTTGGTTGTGGGATTTAAATAAATACAATTTTTTCTTATTTTTTGAAATTTGTAAAAAAAAATTTCCGATTAAACCACTGTGCAAATTTTTTTTAAGGATTCCGCAGGATATATTTTTAAAACTTTTGCATTTATTTTGTTATTTTCATTGGCTATGTCTAAATAGTTATAAAATAACTAAGAATTATTTCAATACGTTTTTTTAACTTTTATCTAAGCAAAATATATTACTGATCATAGCGCCCTTTGACAATTTCTTGCACATATAATTTTATTTTATGATAGGCGCTTACTTAGTGACTGCTTTAAACGGATTTTGTGTCCTTTTCCATCATCAGATTGCTTAAAAATATATTAGACGAAGTATTTGACAACAATGCTATTTAAAATATTACATATAAATTGGATATCTAACCCTCGTTGCAGCCTCGTGACACTTGTGAAAAACTCTTCGGAATTCGTTGATATATTTTGATATCATCTTGCAAGACTTTAAACACACGATTTTATATCAAAAAAAAAAAAAACAATCTGCTTTTTTAAGACAAAACAAAGAATCCTTAATATAAAATTAAGTTGTGGTGATTTGCGATTTTGCTGAAAATTACGCATTTGTTATACAGAACGCAGCACCCTGTTTTGGTTGGAGTAATAATAAGGCAACCATATTTTCGAAAGTTATTTATTTAAATCATAATGAAGAGCTTACTCATTAGGGTATTCATTTAATCGGGCTTTTGCTTTAATCGGTTAATCGCTCGATTAATTAACCGAGGTTTTGGTTTAATCGGTTTCTAATCGGTTAATTTTGTAATTGATCGGTTAACCGATTAATAAAGTTTTGTTATAAATAAAGTAATATCAATATATAAAAATGCAAAAATGATTTATAATATGGTATTTATTAGTAAAAAAAACAATGACATAACAAAAAAACAATTCTTGAACAAAATTTGTATGTAAAAAGTAGACAACTCCATTCATTTTTTGACAAAACTAGGTAACTCCATAGTGTCTTTAAAAAAAACAGAAGCATTAGAAGTTTAAAACGACGTTGTTTCGAAAACTAAGACAGAAAGAGCGAAATAGAAAAAAGTCCGGTCACAAGCTCTTTGGGTCAAAATGTTAATCCTAAACATTGCAACTCCCGAGAATTCAGAGAATATTATATGCGTTCTTTTCATGAAATTTCGGCCATTTTAGGGAGTAAACGGGTGAAACCTGTAATTTGGGAAATTTTTTGTCACCCCATATATCTTTTAAATAAATAATTAAATAAAAAAATAAACATATAAATAAAGTTAATATCACATTCGAAACTAATCTAAAAAATCCAAATACGAATTCGGTACTTTTTCGAAATTCGAACGTTAATTGCCTGGCTCCCAAAGCAATGTTGCAATTTCTAATACTTTAATGGGGAGAAAAAAGTACCAAAAAGGGGGAATACGGGAAACTTAATTCCTTTCCTTAGATTTTTGTTTTACAATGGTACGTTCTTTAATTAAAGTTAATATTTTACAATAATTAGTATTGTGGTTATTTTGTTGAACTATTTATGGTTTTAAATCCAAATTTTTAATATTTTTAATTAGGCTTAAGTTCATGAAATTTAATTTTTATTAAATTATTTTTATGAAGAAAGGAATTTTACAACATGAAAATTAATTAAAATTGTTATTGATAATCTTTCATTCTTGACGTGGCTCGGGCTCGAACCCTGGCCGGCAGGTTACCATGACATGCCTCGATCGCAACCACTCGATCTCCTCAGATGGATTTGCCGTCTTACACTCGCAGCCATCGACGACTGCTGACGTCACTAGTCAAACATCAATCCTTAAACCAAATTGTATTTTAACATTTGGTAGATCGAAATTTGCTTTCCTGAATGATTATCCATTTTAATTGATTTTACATGTTTTTTCCTTTACTTCTGTTTTTTCGTACTTTCGTCAAGAATTTTTCTTGAAGTCCAAGTACATTTTTTGTTTTTTCACTTTGTCTTTCTCTTTTCTCTTGACCTTTTTCAGCACAACTTGAAGGACAAATGTACACATAGAGCTCGTGCCTTAGCTTTAACAATAATTAGTATTGTGGTTATTTTGTTGAACTATTTATGGTTTTTAATCCAAATTTTTAATATTTTTAATTAGGCTTAAGTTCATGAAATTTAATTTTTATTAAATTATTTTTATGAAGAAAGGAATTTTACAACATGAAAATTAATTAAAATTGTTATTGATAATCTTTCATTCTTGACGTGGCTCGGGCTCGAACCCTGGCCGGCAGGTTACCATGACATGCCTCGATCGCAACCACTCGATCTCCTCAGATGGATTTGCCGTCTTACACTCGCAGCCATCGACGACTGCTGACGTCACTAGTCAAACATCAATCCTTAAACCAAATTGTATTTTAACATTTGGTAGATCGAAATTTGCTTTCCTGAATGATTATCCATTTTAATTGATTTTACATGTTTTTTCCTTTACTTCTGTTTTTTCGTACTTTCGTCAAGAATTTTTCTTGAAGTCCAAGTACATTTTTTGTTTTTTCACTTTGTCTTTCTCTTTTCTCTTGACCTTTTTCAGCACAACTTGAAGGACAAATGTACACATAGATCTCGTGCCTTAGCTTTAACAATAATTAGTATTGTGGTTATTTTGTTGAACTATTTATGGTTTTTAATCCAAATTTTTAATATTTTTAATTAGGCTTAAGTTCATGAAATTTAATTTTTATTAAATTATTTTTATGAAGAAAGGAATTTTACAACATGAAAATTAATTAAAATTGTTATTGATAATCTTTCATTCTTGACGTGGCTCGGGCTCGAACCCTGGCCGGCAGGTTACCATGACATGCCTCGATCGCAACCACTCGATCTCCTCAGATGGATTTGCCGTCTTACACTCGCAGCCATCGACGACTGCTGACGTCACTAGTCAAACATCAATCCTTAAACCAAATTGTATTTTAACATTTGGTAGATCGAAATTTGCTTTCCTGAATGATTATCCATTTTAATTGATTTTACATGTTTTTTCCTTTACTTCTGTTTTTTTTCGTACTTTCGTCAAGAATTTTTCTTGAAGTCCAAGTACATTTTTTGTTTTTTCACTTTGTCTTTCTCTTTTCTCTTGACCTTTTTCAGCACAACTTGAAGGACAAATGTACACATAGAGCTCGTGCCTTAGCTTTAACAATAATTAGTATTGTGGTTATTTTGTTGAACTATTTATGGTTTTTAATCCAAATTTTTAATATTTTTAATTAGGCTTAAGTTCATGAAATTTAATTTTTATTAAATTATTTTTATGAAGAAAGGAATTTTACAACATGAAAATTAATTAAAATTGTTATTGATAATCTTTCATTCTTGACGTGGCTCGGGCTCGAACCCTGGCCGGCAGGTTACCATGACATGCCTCGATCGCAACCACTCGATCTCCTCAGATGGATTTGCCGTCTTACACTCGCAGCCATCGACGACTGCTGACGTCACTAGTCAAACATCAATCCTTAAACCAAATTGTATTTTAACATTTGGTAGATCGAAATTTGCTTTCCTGAATGATTATCCATTTTAATTGATTTTACATGTTTTTTCCTTTACTTCTGTTTTTTCGTACTTTCGTCAAGAATTTTTCTTGAAGTCCAAGTACATTTTTTGTTTTTTCACTTTGTCTTTCTCTTTTCTCTTGACCTTTTTCAGCACAACTTGAAGGACAAATGTACACATAGAGCTCGTGCCTTAGCTTTAACAATAATGAGTATTGTGTTAATATTTTACCTATAAACATAAGCGTCCTGAGTGGATAAGAATTTTTTGGTACAATTATGGTATTTAGCTTGTAATTTTTTTTTTGAATTTCGGTTAGTATTGGACCTAAGGTCCTCAGTGAAGTCTGTATGAGGTGTCTTTTTGGTACTTTTTGTCCGTTACTGGTAATTTTTTCAATTGTCATTAATATTGCTCCTTTTGGCGTACTTTGGCATAGAAGTACATATGTTCACGAATGAAAGGGAGATCTCGAAAGCAATCCTTAATGCAGCTTATCTTCTAATTGCTTCGCTTAATTAATCAACCGAATTTTGATAAAAGATTGTTTGTGTTACAATCGAGAGTTTATTTTATTGTCAGTTCATCAGCCGACTCATCCTGGCAAAGCTCAGCACCGAACATAATCTTATCTTGTACTGTATTTAAATAATGTATTGCAAGAAGGAAACAATTTTACTATACATTTGTATAGTTTTTGTAAAACACAAAAATATATGTTAAAATACTACAAAAAAATTTATAATTTTGTTACTTCGGTTAATCGGTTAATCGACCGAAATTAATCGGTTTAATCGTGAATCGAAAAAAGCCAATTTTAAATTAACCGATCAGTTAATCTGGTAGTAATTAATCGGTTAACCGATTAACGGTTAACCGAATGAATACCCTATTACTCATTGAAGTCTGGTCATAATTCCTGATGGCAATAATCACGATGCCAGTGTTGTATACATATCGTCGTTCCGGAGTTATCTTGTCGTATATCACAAATTCGAAAAAAACGAGATAAGACCGTTTCCTTTGGTAAATTTAACATATCTACCGATCTGCGCAATCCTCACGTCTCTATCTCTTATGGTTAATGAGATATTACGAAGCCATTTTGTTGTATATCCACTTTTGCGAAAAATTTAATGCGTTATATTATCGTATGTAGCATAATTGTGGATATACGACAAAAAACGTATGAAAATTTTCAATGAAAAAAATCTTGCGTTATCTTGTTGTATGTGAACAAAGTATATTAGGCATGTTACAAAAAAGAGACTATCTTGTTAATATTACTGTTATTTTAACATTTTTGTTTTTATATGTAAAGATATTTTACGGACGAAGTACACAACGGCTATTTATATTGATGAATTATTGCCTAAATTCACTTTATTGTTAAGCAGTTAAAGGTTAAATATTCAGGATGGTCCAACCATAGTGCACAATGTTAATTGTGAATAAAGCAAAAAGTTTTTAGAGAATTATCTAATTTTTTTTTATTATAGAAGGATCTATGATAACAAGGTGTGAGACAAAATATCGGCCAAATGCTCGTCGCGGCTTCGGTAGCATACCTTTGTTTTATGGTCCATATTTGCAATGCCTCTGAGACCTTATTGAGGTTCAATGTTCTTAATGTGTCAAATTATCTAATCCTTTAGCTCTTGAATTGTTCTTGTCTTATTGACGTACACTTTTTATTTTAAATATTACCAAAGAAAGTAGGCCAACGGTGTCAAATCATATGATCGTGACGGCGAGTTAACATGGCCATTGAATTTCTCGTGCAGAGGAGCCATTGTTTCGTTGGCCGTGTGAGACATTCTTTTGGAACTAGGTACTTATCCGTTATCAGCTCGCGATAGCGAACACCATTCACAGTAAATGCTTGGCATAACTCATTTTCGAAGTAAGGCCCGATGATGCCGCCTGGCCATTAACCGCACTAAGCATGCATGCACAGGCGTTTTCACATTTTCTACAGAGCCGGTTTGCAAAAATTTGCCCACAATTATCCCAATTGTGGACTCATTTGATCGATTATGTTGACCAAAAAAATCAAGATGTGCACAAAATGTATTTTTGATCTGAACGCCCATTTTCGTAAAAGGCTTCAGCAATCTTAACGCGCTGCTCAATGGTGCACCTCTCCATGATTGAATTTGGCACTGATACCAAGAAATGTCAAATTAAGTTGGACAACAATTTGACGTTACGGTGTGACACACAGTTTTCATCGTGCAATATGGTTAGACCACCCTTAAGTAGTAATAAACATTAAAATTATTCATACATAAGGAAATTCCATAATATAAAAACTATAACTATACGTAAATATATTTGTCACTTGCATAAATTTTCGTTTCGAAAATTATTATAACTTAATTTTCAATGTAGGTTTTTAATACCTTATTTTGACTTATATCCCACAAACTAAAAAATATATCGCAAAAAGTGGCGTATACGACAAAATTGAAAAAATTTTTCAAACGTGATAATGGCTATAACTTAAAAATTTTTTTCCATGATTTAAGATATTTTTACATAAATCGATAAAGAACTTCAAACACAATAGCTGACAAAAATATTGGACGACTTTTTTCAAGTAAATTTTTGTGTATAATAATTTGAACCTTAAGATTCGATTTCCCAAAAAAAGATTTTTGTGATATACGGCAAGATAACTTCGGCACGACGATATATCTAAGAGTGAGCTTTTGTAGGCAGATGGTTTTTTGCTATAAAATCATGTGTTAAAAGACTGGCAATATGATTGCAAAATATAGTTTTTCACAAATGTCTTGAGGCTGCAACGAGGGCGAAGAAAAAAATAAGTACTGCGCGAGGTTTCTTTAGAGCAAGCTAAGAAGTTGTAAAGTTAACACTTGAAACTTATAAAAAAAGTCAAGTACTTATTGAACTGAAATAAATTCTAGAAAAAACAAGAAAAAAATAAATAAAAAACCTTATAAAAAACGATGGAAAAAGTCAAAGCCATTCAATTAATAATATGAAAAAAAAAACTCAAGTAAATATGAAATTAAATACTTTAATTTATAGCCTCTGCAGTGACTTACAACTCCAAGAAATTGTTGTTGTATTCCTGCAGTAGTATCCTTCTTGTTTTTTTTTGGAACTAATCTTATTTCCGTTATTACATTTAGAGTTGTTGTGAACATCCTTTTATATGTTCTGTTGTAAATATTTTTCCTTTTTCTTTTTTTCCTTCTTTTTCGGTTAATTTCCTTTTTAGTTTTAAAACACCAGCAGTGACTGACCACCAACCACAATTTATACTTCTCAAGCAGGTAAATTTGTTTTCGGGCCGTTAGAAGAGAGAAAAAGGCAAAAGTTATTACTTCCAATGATAATTGCTAAAATAGTTGGCAAATTTTTACAACAAATTTGATGAAAAAAAAAAAAAACAATAGACTATACAAAATATTTCCGCTCTTTCAGGTGTTTGTTTTTATATAAACACCACCAATTTGGCGGAACGACTCAAACGTTTAGTGGAAGAAAAAAAAAAATTTGCATTAATGCTTTTTTTAAGGACTATTAAGCACCTGTTTCACTGTAATATAAAAAATAGCGATATTAGTGAAGAAAAAGTGAAGAAGATTATGAACGGCACAATATTCTTCTTCACTTTTTCTTATATACTTTGTTCTTGTAAATAAATAAGTTTGTTATTTACAAACTAATTTAAAAAAGTCTTTCTTTATTTAAAACATACGAGGGAAGTTACATAAGCAAGTAACTTTCCAGAGCAGCAAGTTTAAATCCAACAACACTGGTCCCGCTTACCATGGTTTTTTAATAGACTTCTGCCGAATATTATGAAAGCTCCGTGTTTTCGTCTGCTTTAAGAAACGATTTAAAGTATACAATATTGTAAGCTTTAACGAAAAGAGAACGAATTTTGTGTGCTGATTATTTTACGTAAGTTGTGATTTTCTTAATGGCGCCAAACGTTCAGGTCGCCCAAAAATTTCGCCATGCTAGAAATAGTCGCTTAAATCCATGGAATGATATTGAACGATCGGGACTAAAAGTGCGTGATATGGCTGAAACTGAAAACGATGTTTGACGGTCGGAAAATGCAAATGCGTAAGATAACTGTAGCTGTAGGCATCTTAACCAAGAAAGGACATCACATTTTGCATAAATATTTGAATAAAAAAAACTATCTGCGTTGCCGTGTGATCAATTGAAAGAAGTGTTTGGCAATAATCAGGACCAGTCCAAACGAATTTTTACATCGTTTGGAAACTGAGGACAAAACATGGTACAACCACAACATATCAAAGACTAATAGTACTAAAATTTTTTTAACAGCTTGTTGAAATATACAACGCTTTTTGAAGATATCTTTCGTTGTTACAAAATTAAGATAATTTATTTATATGAGACTGGAGAAAAATAAACCCTTAAGTCATACAAAGACCAAACAAAGTAAGGATGGAGCGAAACCCTTAAATGCACTTAGTGTCTGAATGACCCAAAACTTTTTAAACCTTGAACAAATCTGTCAATTTGAATGTTGTTAATCCGTTAAACTTTATTTAATTTAAAAAAATTTTACGAATACAGGCGAATAATAATGGTAAACTTAACGATTTGTATTGGGTATACAAAATTGAAAGTTCCTTTTTTTTTGGAGCAAAAAAATGTTTGAACTACAAAATTGGAGATTAATCAGATGCTGATATTTTTTTAGGAAAATAAATTATTGAGGACATGATCCAGGATTGTATTATTATCAAATCATATTTTTATTTAAAATATTTCCGAATGCAAATTGATAAATATTTTGGGCCAATAATTTTTCAGTATTTTTGTTTAGATAGGTTTTTGAACGTTCTGACGTTTTTTTTAGGATTATGAGCATTGCAAAGGAGCTGAAAGAGAAAAGTTTAATTGCATATTTTTTGAAAATTTATCTATTGACTAAAAAGGAATTTCTGAAATAAAAGAAAAAGAATATTAAACCTGTTTTATTAAAAAGCTCTATATGAGGCTAGATTATTGATACTTTCTGTTTTAAAAGCGTATTCAATTGTTCGAACAAAGAAACGCCATTTTAAGTTTTTAACTTCAGTTTAGGAATCCATTTTAAAAAGCTAAATATAAAATGTATTCACATTAAACAAACTATTCATACGTTTTTTTTTTTTTTAACAAATTCTAATAACAACTACTGACGTGTCAGGACAATAAGTATTCAGTTAACAGATAATAAGAGCATATAAAAACGTTAAAGGCTTTAAAATAAGTTTATCTTGTTTGCAAGATTAATAATATTAAACATTCTAAAAATGTTTTATATTTGTTTATTGTGGTTGCTGCTGCTGCCTGCAATTGCTGAATTAGCAAGAAACATTTCAGAACATAATAAGATTATCAAATTTTTTATGTCTGGAGTTTTAAATATTTTTTATTATAAAAGTTTGAAGGACTAGTAAGTTAAATTCCCAACAATTTCCGCCAATCGAGGGTAAACGTTCTTACCATTGGCACATTACAAGACATCAAATATAAAGTCTGGTGCAAGGTCGTTCATGCTGTCGATGACGATAATGTTTAGTACAATAAACATCTAAAAAATTAACATTTTCAAACAAATTTTGTTTGTAAAAAATTTAAAAGGCAACGAGATAGAAAGACGTTTGTCTCTCAGCAATTTGACAAGACGACCATTTACCTCTTAAACTTCAGTTAGCTGTTTCTTAACACTCTCTCCAACTTCAATTTGTATGCATTAAAGAAAAAAACAAATATTGGAGTTTCTTTTTGTTTAGTAACAACTGTCTTAACAAAATGACATTTTGCTGAAAGCTCCAAGGAAAACATGAAATCTTAAACACAAATACACCACATTTATACATACATTATCCAAAATAAATTTTATGCAAAATAAAAAAAAAGTTTTGCACATTTTCTTGTTTCTTTTTACCTCAAAAGTATTTCATGTTACACAATTTTAAAATTTTTACCGGAGACATATCAATTTGTTTGAGTTTCATTACTTTTTCTGACGAAAGTTTTTTATAATCGTGGATAAATAGTAAAAGGCAGACAAGGAAAGGAGTGGTCGCTTTCTAGTTTAAAATGTTCATTTGAAAAAAATAAAGCTTTGTTATTTTTTAATGTTAACAAAATTAGTTCCAGACTTTTAAACATTTTTTCTGAAAGGCTTCGGCCAAAAAAGGTTTTTGGTAATGGACAATTTTTTATTTTGTTTTTGTTTAAAGCAGAAAGACTGAAAAGTTTTAAAAAAGTCTTATAACAAATTTGTTAAAAAATATTTTATAACATAAATTTTTGTTTTAAAAGTTTCAAACTGTACGGTTTTTGGTTTGATTTTATATAGTCCAAATAAATTATTATATGAAAATTAACCAAAAAGCCCCAAAAGTTGCTTGTATAAAATTCAAACTTATAGTCCACAAACAGCGTGCACTTAAATCTGTGGATCAGTAGCGAATTATACTGTATATATAGAAAATAGTTTTTACTTCTGGATGCATATTAAACTTTTTACATATTCACTTTTACATATTTGTTGTGCTAAATTAAAAATAAACTTAAAAAAAAATATATTGGAAAAGTAATAGACGTTTCTAGATATATTTTTTTAAAGCTTTTCAGACTTTGCGGTTTGTTATTGGAATTAATAAAGCCAAACTCAACCTTCTTTAAAAAAAAAATTATTAGGGGAGCCTGAACGCTTTAAGAAAAACATTAAGTTAGAGAGACTTATTAGGCAAGCTTTTCAATACCCAACATGTAATTCTTTTTTGTAATTCAGTTTGAATTAATTAAAAATCAATTCAATTCAAATGAATCTGTAAAATGAATTGCAATTCACTTTAAGAAATTAGTTCGAAATGGAAACGAATTGCAATTCACTTTACAAATTCATTTGAATTGGAAAACGAATTGTAATTCATTTCTGTCTAATTCATTTGAATTGACTCAAAATTCATTCAATTCATTTAATTGTGTGAAAAGAATTAATTTAAAATTTGCTAATTCAATGCATGAATGATTCACGAATTAATTCAAAAATGAATGATTCATTTACAGCTCTGCTAGAAATATATATCCAAGGTTGTTTGTGGTTTCATAAGTTGGCGGCAGTGATATGTATGTATATGTTCAAGATTTAATTGAATTTAGTTAGAAGTACATACATACATTTTCTAAGTTTTTTGACAGTTTTCCGCTGTTTTGAGTAAGATTTTGTTGTTTTTTTGATTTTCTCTTAAGGCAAAATTTTTAGATCTGATGTAGAGCTTAAAATATGCCGAAAAGAGCCAAGCGATATCTGGAACAGTTCAAGAGATATAGACTTAAGAATCAGTACATGTTTTTTGAAAATTGTACTTAAATCCACCCCCAGTCGAAAATTTCATGCATAAATTAAACAAAAACCTTAGCTAATAATTCAAAACGCAGCTAGGGTATTTCTTCTACCATCATATGCTTTCAGATTTTGAGAGTCTCAATTGGTTCAAGATGAAAAATGTGCTACTGTGTTATAAATCTGCAGTTGCTACAATATTTTAAATTGAAACTTTTGATTCTTTCCTAGTTTTGACTTTAATTCCACTATAATTGCAAAGAAATACATATTCATTTATAAAAAGGAGAGGAAATTGTATAGGTAGTTTAAAAAGTTATTTAAAAGATAAGTATGTAATAGAAACTACTTTAATAGAATACTTCTTAATATATCTCATTTTAAGCGATGTTTTCTTTAACCCCAGCTTGCAAAATGTATGTATTTCCTAACCAGTGATGATTTTTTCCATGTATAAAAGTGTATTTATGTATGTGGAGTAAATGTTTGGTAAATGTGTGTTAGTGTGTGTCTGGGTATACATATGTATGTAAACGAGTTTTTGCCTTTAGCTGTTTTCAATTTTTCAATAGTAAATAAGTTTTCTTGCAAATGGTTTTTTCCTGTTTGTATTTTTAACAAAAACCACTTTATATGTTAATGGAACATTCAGTGCGTATGTGGGTATTTGATAGCTACAGATACGTCTACAAATTTTGGTAGTCAAAGTCAAGATCCAGATGAATACACACACACATTCTAACTTACAAATGCAATGTGTGCATCCACACTGTTACTTCAGTCTGAAGTAAGAGATATTTGCTTCACTGTATTTCGTATCGATATTATTCAATCAACCATCTAGTCAATCACACAAAGATGATTAGATTTCCTTCCGTTTATGTTAGTGATGTCAGTTGTGTATGTTTTAGGTTTTGATTATGTTCCGTTCTGGTAATTAAACTGAATTTTGATTATGATTTAATTTGTACTTACTACTTTCACTGGAACTTAAAAAAGCAAAAAAATTTTTGACTCTAGTTTCAAAGTTAGGCAGTAAAATATCTTTTCCTGTTTTAAATCTTATATTGTGGCAAAATAAAATATTGTTAAATTTAAATAATTAATAATAAAAACCAGGACCTCGAGCTCAAAGGAAAAAAAGTTCTTTTATTTCCTGTTTTATTTAAACAAAATACTGTTCAAATGATTTGAGTTAAAATACGCTTTGCGATAACTTGTACAAAAAAGCTCCCATGATTTTTTAAGACTTTGGTTTTCTAAGATTACTTGGTAATCTCCTGCAAGCGACGGTTTGTGTATGCCTGCGCTTGCCTTCAAAAATAATTAAGCGGTAGCACTAAGGACTATTTAAATACCTGCGATTGTAATTGGAGCTGTATAAAGAACTATAAAAGAAAATGGAACTCTCTAAACACCGCCAATTGTCTTCTGTTGTAAGACTTAACGAAGGTTTAAAATTACAATTTTTTAAAGCTCTATGATTGAAATTGGAGAATTATAAAAAGTTAAGCTTTGTTCACAACCAGAGCAACAATTTCGTTTTTTCTTCTATCATATTTCTTCCCAAAGTATTTCATATATTTTCCTTTCTTTTTTCAAACAAAATTGTAACTAAAGTTTTTTTTAAAGTTGAGTCAATTAGTACTGTTTAAATTGAATAAAAATATAGTTATTTTACGAGTAATTTTATTTTTTAACATTTATGTTTGTTATTCAAAAACAAACTACAAAAAAATAATGTTGTTTCGTATTTACTTTGTTATGCAGTTTTATTTTTGTCGGTTAAAATATATTTTTTAAAAGTAAAAATAAATAATAAAAAATTTAAAAATTAATGTAAAATTCATTTGTTTTAAATGAAATGTTAATGATCCGTTTTTAAATAAACTTCAAGTTGTTTAAAATGAATTTTCGTTTGCATGTAACTACATAATATTTTGAGTGTATGTTTAAAATTAAATCATTAAATCAAAATTTTTGATGATATAAATGATTAAGGCAAACGTTAAATTTACATTTGCAATTAAAACATGATTATGATGACGTATGTAGGACCAATTTAAGCATATTGTGGATGCACTGACAATAGAATGGTGGAAGTAACCATAAAATGTATGAAAAAAATCTTGCAAAATAGTTTAGTCATCCGTGATCATTTGTAGTGCGAAAAACGCAAAGACTCCTTTAGGATCTACCATTAAAACTGATAAGCCATATCGTTCTTCTATTACAACTAGCTTTGAAGATCTTGGAATGAAACTAAAACTCAGTTTTAATCTACAAATGATTCTTGGGTAATGCAGCGATCTCAAAATTCAATTTTAAATCCTGTATTTGATTAAATGTAAACTAGAAACCAATAAAGATTTTAAGTGAAACTCTATAGAGTCTCATAGCTAAAATTGGATTACGATAAGGATCAACAACGAAAGAAAAAATTCTCCAAAGACATAGGATTAAATCATAACACTATTAAGACACTTATGTGCTCAACTTTGGTTTTAGAAAGCCGAGAAATTAAGACTCTCACTCTTAATACCAGGTTACATAAAATGAAACTCTGTAAAGACAAACAATATATTTGGGAAATCTACATAGAGTTACAATTAAAAATGAGAATAAAAACAGTTACAAGAAAACTTATGTATAACATGTTAATAATATGAAATAACGCTTCTTTATAGTTAAAACAATAAAGTCTACCGGTTATAAGATATTGCAGCGTTTTTATTTGAAGATCCATCTATGTCTTAACCTGTTTTGTAATTGTTCTTAATCATTACAAATAATATTTTAAACAAACAATTAAAATATTCTTTACATTTCATGGAACCAATTAAATAAATATCACTTTGTCATACACCGCAAAATAACAAGCAAATGACAGAGTATGAATAAAACGTAGAATTAGAAATTTTATTAAAATGCACTTAAAATGCTTTAAAAAACTAAATGAAAAACAGAATAAACAAAAAAAAAGAGACTTCTTGCGACAAACATTTAAAATACATAACAAATAGATACCCTTCACCACTAGTGGTCAATGAGGGTATACTAAGTTTGTCATTCCGTGTATAACTTTTTTAATATTCATCTAAGAGCCCATAAGTATATACATTCTGGCTCCTTGTGTAATTTTAAGTCGATTAAGCCATATCAGTTTGTCTGTTGAAAACACACTCACTTTCGAAAAATTCAAAAGAAAAGAACAATATTTGTGCCAAATTGTTTCTGTTATCTATCTTCAGCAGCTTGGGATTGAAATTCAGCAAAATGGGTTCAGTAGGATAATAGTTTTGGATCAATATGTGAAGCAACTGGTGGGGTGTCACAAAGCCATAGGACATAAAGCCATAATGGCTTTATGTCTCAATCCAAACGGACATAAAGCCATAATTTTGATATGGCCTTAAGTCTCATATCAACTTTAGTGGAATGGGACATAAAGCCATTATGGTGTTATGTCCCATTTGATGTGTTGCGTTACAAATGCTTATATGGTATAACAAAGACCTGCTTCGCTAACTAAAGCTTCGCTGTATAGCCGGCCTTCGGCCGGGCGCAAGGATTTTCTCCTCCATGGTATAACAAACACCGGCTTCGCTTACTAAAGCTTCTCTGTATAGCCGGCCTTTTGGCGGGCGCAAGAATTTTCTCCTTTATGGTATAACAAGTACCGATTTCGCTAAGTAAAGCTTCTAAAATCTGTCTTGTTTCCGAACGAAGGCCGTTTACGCAGAGAAGCTTTAGTTAGCGAAGCCGGTGTTTGTAATACCATAGAGGAGAAAATCATTGCGTCCGGCCGAAGGCCGGCTATGCAGAGAAGCACTTGTTAGCGTAGCTTTTTCGGGTTTTTTCCATATATGAACGACGTCCCCAAATTTAGGGGCTTAGTTTATTTTGGGTTTGGGGAGTTAATTCATTGGGGACTTAGTTCATACCGCCATTTTTGACATAAAACAGGGCGACATGAAACAACAAAGCATTTTCTACATGAAATAGGGTGAAATACAATCATTATCAAAAATATGGCTTTATGTCTCATTTTACGGGAAAAATTTATGGCGTTAAGTCCCATTATATTGAGACTTAATGGCATATGCCCTTATGTCTCAATGGAATGGGACTTGACGCCATATGGCTTTATGTCCTATGGCTTTGTGAAACCCCACCGAAGCAACCACCCTAAAAAATTTATAATTTTATTGCAGAAACTGATGAAAATATAGGATTTGGCACAAATTCGTTTTATATGACTAGAATTCATTCCATAAAATGTTCGTAAGGATCGGTACACAATTTACCATAGGTCCCATATAAAGGCCACTCCTGAACTATTCTTACTATCGATGGAGGGTATCAAAGATTCGGTACAGCCGAATAAAGCACTTTTACTTGTTAAATCTTATTTTCATTCCTATTGCTTAACTACAGTTGTCTCAATTTCATTATTCGTTTTTATGAACGTCACAGTTTTGTTTCAAATACGTAAACATACACGAAAACATATTGAACATTCCTAGATGTTTCATACAAGAATCATATAAATAGTAGCACAAAAGTAGAACAGTTGACTGCTACCATTCTGCCATAAAGTTGTTGAACATTTTTCTTTTTCATCTACTACAACTGCCAACTACGTTTCTATCTCTTTTAACATTTTGTGATACCATAGATTAAGTTTGACAATTAATACGTTTTCATCTTTTATTTCTAACTTTTGCAGATACATCAAAGATTGGCTCTACGATGTCAAAAAAGAAAAAAAAGACTGAAAAATCGAAAAGTTTTGGAATCTTGGAATTCGTAGAAAAAAGCCCAAAGTAAGTATTCGTTAATAACTTTGAAAAATTTATTTTTTTAAACTCTTTCTATCAGACACCGTACATTTTTAATGAACACACTATTTTATATATTTGGTTGTATAACAATTAAATGCATAGTTAACAATAGTTGGTCTTATTCGTGGAAGCGAACTATTGTTACAATTGAAATTTATCATATGTGAGGGTCTGCAATGTATACAGCGAACAGTGGGACCTATGTAATTGTGCTTTTATTAAAAAGTAATAATGATTTACTTGGAAGTAAAAAAAAATAATTTTTTTTTGATATTTTAAATTCATATTTATTTTTGCATTTGAGAATAAATAAATAATTGCTGCGATCTGTCCCACTGTAAACATGTTAAATTATAATAGTTTATTAGGGTTTAAGCTCCTTTCGAATTTATTTTGTTCTGGCTTAAAATTAATAAACGAAATACAGTTTGTTTTTTAATATATTTCTAAATGATAAAAGTTTGAATGCAACAAGGGGTAGTAAAATTTAGAAAATTTAACGATTTTGCTTGTTTTCTATAGAAAAACTTACGATAATTAAAGATTTTGGTAGAAAATTTTATTATATTTTAAGTTTTTGAATAAAACTTAACGACATAGCAAGATTAAGATGAAGATTGCAGGGACCGTAAATAGCAGTTATGCAGACAATTTAAACTTAAAAACTCTGCATGATAGGGCCAGTGGATGAATATACTGCCATACCAATAGCTTTGTATTGACGAGCTCTTTCAGAATCTATGGTCCAGTTCAAGCTCCACAGTTAAGAGCTATTTTACAACGTTAACATGAAATATCGAATAAAACTCTTATGTGCTGTTTTCACAACACAACTAGTTGAACGGAAAGTAAAATCTATATGAAAAACGGTTTAAATATAAATTTTACTACACGTTTAATCACTTGTGTTGTTTGCAAGATTTTACAAAATTGAAAGTTTTCGAAAAATAATGTGGATACAACAAGTTATTGATATAACATTTTACGATATTAAACTAGTTCTAATGAAATTTAGTACTACCCTAATATTAATCTGTTACCATCAGTTTAAGTTAAAATTCTAAAATAATTGCTCAGGATACAGACAAAAAGGAAGTTTCATTGTGGTGAAACACATATGAATATCAGCCCTTACATACGTACACATACAAACGTATATATTCATGAATGTGTGTGCATTTATTACGACAGTTGTAAATTGTCATACGTTTTAATTCATTCGTTTCTTTTAGCATTTTTTTTTGTGTATGTGTTTTGTAACATATACGTGTAACTCTTTCCCGGATTCTCTCTGATGTTTAATTTAATTTCTTTTTCCCGTTTTCTGGTTCTCTTGTCGGCTTTTCAAATGACAATATGATTTAGTACACTTTCAATTTACGACCACTATCCAGCTACAGGACTTTTACTTATTGAAACATCCAATACTCATACACTAGCAGGACAATCCTGTTCGAATTCTAATCCATTTTTAGTTTGTGGTGGTTTTAAAACACACACACATAAAAATTTTTCATTTTGTTTGTTTCATATCATAAACTATTTTTAATGATTGAAAGAATTCAAAGAGCCCTGATACGACATTAAATCTTTATTTACTTGAAACCAAGTGGAAGGATTTTGATTGATTTTGATGATTAGGAAGTAATGAAGCATGCTTTAAGATGTGTGCTTGTAGAAAATTTTTGTTCGCAATAAGTATTTGTGTGCTAAAAATGTTTTAAAGGTCTAGAAATTTACTTTTATGATGTTTAAAATGTTTAAAAATTTAGGGATGAATACCAAACTGTTTAATGTGCATACTCAAAATTAATAAAGATTTTAATGGCAGGTTTTTAAAAGTCAAATATATTGGATTCTGTGTGGCCTAACAACATTATGACATATGAAGATAAAGGTTTAGTAAAGCATTAATTATTTTGTATTACAAATTTATTCTTATTAAACTACTGGCTTATTAAATATTTAAAAGCAATATCAAATATTTAAGTCAGTTAAGACAAACATTTGCCAATTTAATTTTAAATAATGCTTTATCTTGTTTTAAAATAAAATTAAATTTATTAACATTTACCGAGAAGTTTTAATGTTGTAATCTTTTTATTCAAACATATTTACATAATGAATAATCTTTTATAAATTGTGTGTGTGTTAATTCCCAGTTTTTATTCTTGATAAAAACACTTGAAATTTATTGTTGATGGGATGTTTGTATTAAAAAAAAAACACATTTTGTAACAGATTTTTAATTAAGTGTTTTATACATAATCAATTAGGATCATTTAGTGCTTAATACTAAATTTATAATTTACACAAATAATTTCTGCGAGACTTCTTTAATTAGCATTAAGTAGTTTTAGATACAATAATGACAACAAATTTACTAAAACAAAATTCTTCATAGTAAAATAATGGACAAAACAAAATGTCAGAAACATTTTCTATACAAAAAACCTGATAAAAGTAAACAAAAAAAAATGATCGAAAGTAAATTCTTTCTGTCTAGAAGAATTATCGATAGCAAATTGTTTCTGTCTAGTAAAATTATCGATACCAAATTTGTTTATACTTGAAAAATGATCACGTTCTATACAGAATAATTATCGATAGTAAAATTTTTTGAATAAAAAAATTATCGATAGTAAAATTTTTGGTAGTAAGATTTTTACATATAGAAAATTTTTGATACTAAAATTTGTATATCTAGAACAATTAATTATGTACATATTTATAAGGAAAAACAAGTAAGAAAGTATAGTCGGTCAAGCCCGACCATATGATACCCTACACCACAGAATTTAATAACACATCATGCTTATGTGTCCATATTAATATGGATTTATCTATGTTTTAAATTTTATTAAAATCGGTTTGATGGTTTCGGAGAGGAAGAAATTTTCCCCTCTCTTCTCTCGTGGTCCTACGATTCGGCCCATTTTCAATAGGCTTGGTCCTTGTGCCAATAAGAACCTATGAGCTAAATTTTATCAAATTATCTTCAAAATTGCGACCTGTACTTTGCGCACTATTGTGGTGTGGGTATAATTACGTTTTTTACAAAAAATCTTATGATATTAAGGCCCGTTTTCACGACTTAACGATAGCTAAATGTAGGAAGTTATCGAACAGATATTGAGGTTTTAATTATCACAAGTTCCCTTTAATCTAAAAGTGAAGGATAAGGTAAAGAGAGGAACGTTCAAGCTTTAACTTTTGTCGTAAGGTTTAGATTTGAGATTGCCATATTATATTCACATATTTTTATATATGGCAACTCCAAGTATATAATATTTTGTATTTTGACAAATAAAATTTACAAAATGTTAAATTCACGTGTACGCAGTATTTCATAATTATTTGCCATTATTAAAAAATATTTGTGCACACAAAAATTTAAAATGAGAAAAGTAAAAGAAAGTACTTAGGTGCCAGTTCGTATTCTTATTTTGGCAAAAATAATCGGTATTTACTTAAGTGTTGCCACATTTTTAAAGTTGCCACATTTTTAAGTTTATTTTACACAGAAGTTGTGAAAACGAAAAATAGTTGAAGGTAACTTTATTCCTCACTAGTGCGATGAATAAAAATAGCAATTATTTATACAACCACCACAAATAATTGTGAAGAGGGTATTCTATATTTGTCATTCCGTGTGAAACTTCTCTAATATTTACCTAAGATGCCATAAAGTATCTTAAGTCGAATAAGCCAATAAAACCTATTGGAGTCAAATTGTTTTAAGTTATCCTAAGCAGCTTACGATTGAAATCCTGCAAATCGATTCATGTGGAACTACTACCCTTTAAAAATTGATAGTTTTGTTACAAAAACTAACATAAATAGTGGTGGGATGTACATATTGACATACGATTTTGTACAAATTCGTTTTACATTACTAGAAGTCATACCACAAATTTCGTGAAGATCGGTACATAATTTACCATAGATCCCATATGAAGCCCACTCCTAAAATATTTTAACTGTCGCGACATGTCGGTGAAAGACATCAAAGACTTATCATAGCCGAATATAGCACTCCAACTTGCTTGGTTTTTATTTTTCGAGCAAAAATAAAAGTTATTTTCATAAGAAATGTAAGTGTTTTAATAATTAAGTTGACTTTAATGTGCTGTTTACAGGTGACAAAAAAAAATGTATATGCAAATCACTCATTTTTTTTTTGAGAGGATATATTTCAGTTATGCGTGAAGCAAAATATCGGCCAAATGCTCGCTACGGCTTCGGTGGCATACCTCTATCTGATGGTCCATATTTTCAATGACTCTGACACATAATTGAAGTTCATGTCTTTTTTTTTTTTTTTAATAATAATTTTTTATTTTGAAAATAGTATTTATACATATTAATGGCCTGTTCGTCGATAGCGAATGAAGTCTTCGTTCGCTTAAATTACATTTAAAACAAAAACAAATTATAAAATGTTGTTTTTGTTTTGCATGTTAGTTAAGCGAACGAAGTCTTCATTCGCTATCGACGAACAGGCCATAAGTAAGCACCTCAGCACCAAAATTGGCATTAAAGAGGCTTTATAAGGCAACTAGTTATAATTACATTGATTTTACATTACATATTTACATATTGAAAATTAATTATTTAACAATGCAAGAAAAAAAAAAAAAAAAAAGAGAATTTGACTTTTTATTTATAAAAACTTTTAATTTTACGTAAGAAGTGTTTCTAGATTGTTTAATAAAAATAACTTAAGTTCTTTCTTAAACGTTGAAAAAAGTAAAATATTTTTTAAAGAAACAGGCAAATTATTGAATTCATTGGAACCAGCAAAGCGTATTCGTTGTTTCGTCAGTTCAAGACGACACCTTGTTACAGAGAGGTTTTGACCTTGTCTTGTATTTCTATTTGTGACCAGGGCATTTTGTAAAAACCGAATTGAATTATTTCCAAGACCTTTTATAGATTTAAATACGAATTTTAAAAACTACATTTTGTACAAGCCATTTATGGGTAGAATATTGTTTGCATAACATCTAAACAGGTCCAGTGTGCGAAATCTTATGGGTAGGTTAAAAACAAGTTTTAAAGCTTTGTTTTGTGTAGATTGAATACCTTTTAAAGAAGCACTTTTGCTACTTCCATATATTATTGGAAGGTAAGACAAATGACTATGAATCAAACTTTCATAAATTAGCATTTTTGTTTTAGTATGAAATTTTCGCTTGAATTTGTATAGGATGCCAACAGCAGAAGCTATTTTACTTTTAACTGCTTCGATGTGATTATCCCAATGTAAGTTTCTGCAAAAATGCATTCCTAGATAGGTTACCGACTCCGATTCTTCTATTGGAACACCATCAATGTGTACCGTCATAGATTGATCTCGTCCTAAATTATACGGTCTAAATCTGATGAATTTAGTTTTATCAGTATTCAAAATAAGCTTATGCAATCTTAAATATTCAGCTAATATTGATGAATCGTACTCCACTTGAGTTTGTAACACACGCTGATGTTTATAACGGTAAAGTAGGCAAATATCATCAGCAAACATGAAAAGTTTACCATTAAATGTTATGTTCATCAGATCGTTTGTAAAAATCTTGAACAAAAGGGGCCCGAGTACACTACCCTGCGGAACTCCGCATGTTACAGGTAACAAGTTGCTCTTAGCTTCACCAATCTGCACAAATTTTGAACGACCGGACAAGAAATCCTTAAAAAAGGCATTAGAACTGTTTGATACTCCCACTATTTCCAGTTTTTTAATCAAAATGTCATGGTCCACTAAATCAAACGCTTTAGATAGATCAAAAAATACCGCAGCTACACCATTAAAACCCACATCAAGACCGTCACAAATATACTCAACAACATTAACAATTGCCTCCTCCGTTCCAGAACCTTTACAAAAACCAAACTGTCTTTCGAATAATATTTTGTTTCTGACTAAATAGTCAGATAATTGATGGAACACAGTTTTTCAATTACTTTATCAATTACTGATAAAACCGATACTGGACGATACAACTCAACCTTGTTAGAATCCTTACATTTAGGAATGGGGACAATCTTGTGAATTTTTAGTTCATTGGGGTATTCTTCGTATTCTTTAATGTGCCGAATCATCTCATCATTTAGCTCTTGAATTGTTCTTTGCTTATTTACGTACACTTTTTCTTGAAAATATCTTCAAAGAAAGAGGTCAAACGATGTCAAACCACATGATCGTGACGTCCAATTCACATCGCCACCACGTGAGATAACACAGCAATTGACTATCTTGCGCAGAAGATCCATTGTTTTCTTGGCTTTGAGGCAAGTGAAACCATCCTGTTTGAACCACATATCGTCCAGCTCCATATCCTCAGTTTCTGGTCACAAAATGTCCGTTATAATCTCATTTTCGATGAAGAACGACCTGATGAGGCCGCCAGCCTATAAACCGAACCAAACAGTAACTCTTTGGGGATGCATGGGATTCTTAGCAATCACTCGTGGATTCTAATTTGCGCAATTGCGGCAATTCTGCTTTTTAACGAATCCACTGAGGTGAAAGTGTGCCTCGTCGCCGAAGATGATTTTTTTCCGTCTGTTCAACCAAACATTCGGTGTATGCTTAATTGTGTACCACAACATGTTTGAATTTATCAAACACTGAAACTAAGAAATGTCAAATTAAGTTGGGCAAAAAACTTGACGTTAAGGTGTGACACACAATTAACATCGTGCATTATGGTTGGACCACCCTTCATAAAATGATATAAAGAAAAAATAAAATAATTTTATCCAAAAGATAGCAATAATTATTTTCAGTGTAGCAAACGAACTTTGCATATACAAATATCCTTTCTGTTTGCCCTCTTCTATCTTCTAGTTCTGGATCCTTGTTGTATTTTTTCCCCTTAAAAATAAAACTGATCATACACTCATAAAATTATTACAGTAACTGATTGTGGGTTATTAAATTCGTTTTCCGTGGTGTTAAAATTGAATAAAAATATAGTTATTTTACGAATAATTTTATTTTTTAACATTTATGTTTGTTGTTCAAAAAACAAACTGCAAAAAAATAATGTTTTTTCGTATTTATTTTGTTATGTAGTTAGATTTTTGTCAGTTAAATTTTATTTTGTAAAAGTAAAAGCTATTCAATTTTAAGGAATATGCTGCTTAATAAATAAAAAGTTTAAAAATGAATGAAAAAATAATTTCTTTTAAATATGCTGCTTAATAAATAAAAAGTTTAAAAATGAATGCAAAAATCATTTGTTTTAAATGAAATGTAAATGATCCGTTTTTTAAATAAACTTCGAGTTGTTTAAAATTAATTTTCGTTTGAATTTAACTACATAATATTTTGAGTGTAGTTATGTGCAAAAACAAAAATTTTAATAAAGAGAATACAAAAAAATTCTTTTGAATACTATTCAATGTAGTAGCAAAGATACATAAATTTTACTAATGCAGTCTCTAGTGCACAGAAAGTGGCAAACATTTTTGAATTTTTATTGAAATCTATAATATGACACATCAGGCATGATGTCAAAAGTCAAGTAGAATCAGTTAAAAAAGCAGTAGAAAGTTCACATGTGGCAAAAGTGTCTGCTGCTGGTGCAACATCTTGAATTAAAAAAAAAGGAATAATTTTATTTGTATAGGCTGTAACAAAGGTTTCTCAACATCATCATCATCATATGGAATCTCATATAGAAGGATATATAAAGAATGTGTGTATTTCTTCGTGTGTGTATGCCTGTGAGAATTTGTATGTACATTTGAATGTGTGTGTGTGTGCTAAATTTTATTTGTTTAATATGGAAATAGTTCTTTGTTTGTCAAACAATAAAAGTAGTTCTGGTAAAATGTTACTTATTCTAACAATCTTCGAGAAAATTATAATTCCTGTTACTCGTTTGTTGCATTTGAATTTCTGCGTCATTATGAAGTTTTTCTTACCGAAAAATCTGTTTCTTATCTGTTCTTTTTTCACATTTTTGTAATCCAAAGAAAAATTCTTTTATTTGGACAAGGTTTTAAGTAGATAATAAAACTTGGTGGCCCGTAATAGAGCTTTAATTAAAAAATTTGTGCTTTGAAATAAAATTTACTTTTTTAAAATTGAATTTTTTTTTAGATATTTTTATATAAACAAATTACACAGGTCGACAATAAAAAAGTTATTTTTAAACATTTCAACTGAAGATTATATTTTTTTTGTCGGATATGTTAAAGCCAAGGCGGCATGAAATAACCCCCCAAAATATAACCCCCAAAAAAATAATGAAATAATCCCCCAAAGCGTGGGGCCTTATTTCGTATGCAATAAAGCCCCATTTTTGAAAATGAAATTAGCCCCCAACGAAATGAAATAACGTCCCAAACATAAATGAAATAATTCCCTAATTTTTGGGGGCTTATTTCATATGAAATAAAACCCCAATTTCTGAAATGAAATAAAGGCCCAATATATGTAATACAATTAATTATACAGTTTTGTTTTAAAGAATCACGCGATATATATAATGGTATGATATAACAAACACAAGCTTCGCCAACTTAGGCTTTTCCGCATAGCCGGCCTTCGGCCGGGTGCAATGACTTTTTCCTCTATGGTATAACAAACACCGGCTTCGCTAGCTAAAGCTTCTCTGCAAAGCGCCAGGATTTTCTCCTCTATAGTATACAAATACCGACTCGACCCGGCTACGCAGAGAAGCTTTAGTTAGCGAAGCCGGTGTTTGGTATACCATATAGAAGAAAACCATTGCGCCCGGCCGAAGGCCGTCTATACAGGGCAGCTTTTTTTTATCGAAACCGGTGTTCTGTATACCAAAGTGGATAAATCCTTGCTCCCAAAAACGCTTTCATTATAAATTTGAAAATGTAATAATCCCCCAAAAAATATATTGGGGCTTTATTTCAAAATGAATTTTTGGGGTATAATTTCATATGAAATAATACCCCAATTAAAAAAAATGAAATAACACCCCAAACAAAATGAAATAACCCCCCAAAAATCGTTTTTGTTGTTTTTTTTTTGGGGGTTATATTTTGGGGGGTTATTTCATGCCGCCTTAAGCCAAATATGAGCCCATCACATTAATCAGATAACAATACATTTGTGTTTTTCGCAGTCTACTTCTCTTTCAGCCGCCTGCCAGAGTTACCGTCTGACTCAATTAAAATTAATTATATCTTATCGGAAAGGCTACACGTCAAAAACTGGCTTCTTGACTTTGATAGGATAAATGGCTGAGTTATAGTGGATTAAAGCTAAGATTTAATGAAAATTTTAACGTTTTCACCCGTTATTATCATTTCATTAGATATTTTGTACAACAATTAATAACAAAATCCGTAGTTTTAACCCTTATTGTATAGTCTATTTGATAACAAAAGTTTTAAGCCATAATAACCCTTAATCGGAGAAAAACTAAAAATCTTATAATTAAAAAAAAAACGAACATATAAATGTTTCAAAGTCTTCATATTCGCACTTTAACAGAAATATATGAACGGCATATTTGCTAGCAAAATGAAATGCTTGCATTTTCGTTTTTTTTTTATTATAGGACTTTCCTTTTCCGATTTCGGTCCGTTAGGCATTCAAATTTTTTAAAACTATGAATTTGCCACTTTAATTTAGTAGACTTTCAAATTTGACATAATTTGCTTTAATTGAACCACCCTTTGACTCTGGAAGGAGGCTGAAAGAGAAGTGCACTGCGAAAAACAGAAATAAACCGTAATCTGGTAAGGGATGAAAAAACGTGGGCTTATAAACGGCTTTAGCATGCCAATAAAAACACTGGAATCGGTTGGAATGGTAATAAAAACTTTAAAAATACATACAAATATTTGTACAAATTAAAAAGATTTTTGAAAATGAAAGTCACTTTTAATGTGAGTATTATTCGTATGAGCAATCAAAAATATTTTGCTTGTACTCATACGCCATGGTGTTCACTTGAAATATTTCGTATGAACATTTTGAACAAGAAATACTAATATGTACACATTTTGGAAATTTTATCTAAATTTTTGTAGTTTTCAAAATATGGTATTATATCGTCCCCTTAATATAACAATAGCGTATGTGATCATTCGCTATTATTTTTTTATTGCATATTTAGAATCACCATCATTGATTTTATGTCTGGTCAAAATTTCGTCAAATTCTACTTCCAAAAAGTTGGTCAAAATGTCGTTTGAAAAAATAGTGTATTATTTCTTGTTCAAAATTTTCCTTCAATAAGTGTGTAAGGTCATATGCGCTATTTTACTTCAAATTGCCACTCCAAAGTTGTTAAAAGAATAATAGTGTAAACGCATTATACTCCATTTTAGCCTGTAGAAAAAATACAATTTATGAAAACTTTAACTCATAAAATAGCTTATAATAATATACACTATTGTTTGAGAAATAGATTCATTCCGACCATCGAAAGCTGCATGATCTCCAAAATTTGTGTAAAAAGAATGTAATTCCTCGTGGCTTGCAGTCATTTTTTTATAACTTACAATGTGGAAAGAAGCGAAATTGTTTAGATGAGCCAGATGAAGCAGAGGAAGAGAAAGAAGACGAATTAATTTCTAGTTATTTTTGATTTACGCAATGTATACCTTAATTTGTCATAGTTTTTTGTTTATTATAACCCAAATTGGAAAGTAATGACTATGTGCCACTGAATTAACAAAACTATGAATTAATCACTGTTTTATAATGTTACAAATTTATATTTTTGAGATCAAATATTTTATTAAAAATACCGTAAAAGTATTGAATAAAACAGCGTATACCATACAAAATAAAATAGTGCATAATATACATCATAAGAATTCCTTAAAAAATAAAATAGCCTATTTGGAGATCTTGCACTTTGAAGGACATAATTATGGTCTTAAAGGATGCGTAGAATAAAAAAAATTGGTAAATTTAAAGACAAGAAACGGTATTATGTATTCGTCGAAAAATCTAATATGAAGAATTTTTATATACCGTGATGTTGAGGTTTTAAGAGACATCCGATTTGACAAAAACTTTAAACACGATTTTCTCAAAACCCCAAAAAAATTTTACGCTATTGTTATATTGAGAGGACGATATATTTTTTTTTTTATTAAAAATTTGGTATAAATTAGGAATTTTTCGCGGTTTTCTGATTAATTTTTTTTTAATTTTTAAACATTGGATTTTTTTATGTTTTCGATTCGATTTTAAAAGAAATTTTATTGAGGATTACAACGGAAATAAATTTTTTCAATATTGCGAGTGTTTTTCCCATTTCGCGATTGTTTGTTGTTGATATTTTAAATTTTTTGTAATTTTTTATGTCACTTTGATGAGGTTTTCAAATATTTCATAAATTTTTTCAAGACATGATTTTGAAAATTAATGTGGTGTTTATAGAACACGAGCGCCTTACTCGTCCGTTCAACTTATATTTAAAACAAAAACAAAATTTCGAAATTTGTTTTTGTTTTAAATGTAAGTTGAACGGACGAGTAAGGCGCTCGTGTTCTATAAACTACACATAAAACTTTTCGTCTCAAAAATGTTCACTCTAGAACAAGAATCTGTTCTTACAATAGATTTTTAGCTATTCACTATTTTTTAAAAAAATATTTTTTAGCGATTCCATATTTTTTAAAAACTTGGTTTTGTTAAAATTTGCCTATAAGACACCACTATTTTTACTATCTTCAAAAGCCCTAAGTTGACATGTATTTTGCGCACACGGTTTTCATTGACATCCATACAGCGGGACGGACAGACAAATATCGTAAGATCGATTTTAAAGGTGTTACACACCTCACTACGACGTATAATACCCTCTCCAGTATTGTAAATAAATAATTTACCTCCAATGTCATAACCCGCTATCAATTCACATTTACATTAAATCGCTTACTACTTTAGAAGGCAATTTAGTATTTTTTTTAGCTACTATATAAAAAATTAATTTTTAAAGGAATTTCTGCATCTGTATTGTACTTTTACAATCTTAAGAATAGATTTTTATGGTAGTCAAAGTATGTGTATGGTAAACATCTGGTTAGGTTTGCATATTGTATGTGTGTATTACGTTTAGATATATACACAAAATTACTTACGTAACTCATGGGATATCTTTAGCTAGCACGTACTTAAAAAAATTTTTTTAATATGCTCCCTTATATGCAAACATATATTTATGTATAAGTTAAAATGTTGTTATATGCACAATTGTGTTATTTAAATACGCACATGGTACGCAATTTGTTGTGAGCACATGCATTTTAGTGCATCTTCTTGCAAAATGTTTTTACTTAATACTTTAAGTTTTCTTTTGTAATTACAATAGGGACATTATACTGTTAATAGAGTGTTTGAAGTGCAAAAATTTGTTATTGCGGACTTTAATAAAACCCCTCTTCATGGTTTTTTTAAATTTCTTGTTTTCAATGCTTGTATTTCTATATCTATGGCTATGAACATTTCCTTAAAACTCTTTATAGTGTTGATAACTAAGTTTCCCTTTCTCTCTGTTTTCATTTGAGGTAAAGAACTTTCACATTCTTTTAAACGTTGACATGCTAAACATAGATTTAAACACACACACAAATTTTTGCACAAAGTCATCTGTTATGTTTAACATGCATATCTATGCATATTGTAATCTCATTGGTTAGTTTATATTCTCCTTGTCTTAAAACTCGCACACGAACATTCTCAATAACACACTTCCTTAAAAACTTTTGTGTGTGTGTGACTTTCCTTATATCACTTCATGTGAGTGTTTAGTTTTCCTCTTACTTCAGTCAAGGTGTCTTGTGTCCTTATTAATTTATTCACTACAATTGTAGTGCTGACTTCATAAGATGTTTGAATAAAATGAATTGACATCACATTTTAGTTGGAGAGTGAAATGCTATTAAAAAACCGCCTTTACATTTGAAAATTTAGTGTTCATGAACTTCAACTTAAGTGAATATTATACATATTTATATTATATTGTCTATTTTTAACACATATAAATTGTGTATTAAATGAATCTTGTATATTAAATACACGTCTTAAATGTATTTTGTATTTCAAATACATCATAGCATGAATTTTACCGAACACTGACTCTAATTCTGGAGTATATATTTTTAGCCTTTTTTAAGTAAAAAACTAATCACTTTTTAACAAATATTTCCAAAAAGTAACCTCAAGTGTTTTTATAAAATCAGTGTAATACTAACTATCAATTAAGATACAATTCAACTATTTCAATTGGGATTGTTTTTTTCGCTTTTCGTTATAGAAATTTCTCTATTTTTTGCTGTTGTGTAACCGAAAAGACTGAAACTTTCAAATTTAAAAACAAAATATGGTACGAAACTATAAAGTTAACGAGCTCATTTGTTTTTTCTGTTGGCTTCAATTTTGTTTCGTTGATTTCCGTTTGCGTTGTAGAAAAATAAGATTTCAATAAAATTGTTGGTGTTGGAAAAATATTATGCAGACATGTGTATATGGAAACAGTAATAACTAAAACTGGGTTATAAAGTTTAGTAGATTTCGTTCAAAAAAAAAGATAAAATTTTCGAGAATGAATAAACGAAAAATAGCAAAAAGTATCAAAACAAATCATGTATTTCATTTTCACAGATGAATAACAGGCATACATGGTAAAGTTTGGATATTTGTTGTGCTATTAGCTGGTTCTAATGTGAATGTATGTGAATATGTCGGTGCATATTTGGATTGATTCAAGTGGCTGTTAAAAAATTTTTGTTGTACATGACCAAATAAAAATGTCGAGTTCGCATTGGGTTTTTTTTTTTAATGAAGTTTGAGATGAAAGAATGAAAGAATTTAAGGATAATTTAATAAAATGTTCGGTATTTCTTAAGTTCAAAAAATACAAGCACTAACAATCAGCATCTAATTTAACAAATTTTGATTAGAAAAACTTTAAACGTTAAATCAGTGATGCTAACTCTTGCGACAGTAACGTGTGAAGTTATTTCAACCGGCTAAATGGAAGAAATTCCGTTTTTGTTTATTATAGTGCAATAATCCACTTATCCAATTATCACATATACATATGTCCACATACATTTAACAACGAAGTCGGAGTTACAATCAGGGCTCAAGTTCTGTGAATTTTTAAAATTTTAAATTATTATGTATATTTTCAATATTTTTAGCTTTTAAACAAGAAATCGATTAAAGTGTTCTGAAATTTTAAATTTGCACAGGAAAACTACTTAATTATTGCTAAAATTGAATTTTTTTTAAATATATTGAACTAGAGTATCATCCCAATAAAAAATTTTATCATTTTGCGAAGCACTAATGGTACATTTAAAAAAATAAGCGCACAATTATGCGCTACGCAATAAGACATACAGAAATGCAGTAAAGTAAGTGAAAGAACTCTCAACAACTTTAATAAAAAAAAATAACGTTTAAAGTGCTACGGCATTCTCTTACTACGAAGCAGGTTTGTAAGGGAGAGCATCAAAAATAACTGTAAAAAACAGTCAGTGTATTAAGCTGATCGTTACATCCAACAATTTTTATATGCGCTGACTAATGCGCATTATGTGTCAAAAATGTATTGCTTCAAAGTGGGAACTCGCCATATAAAATTCATGTCTTCCGTAAGCGCTATGGTAAGCGAAACTTTTATGTTTCTCACTTACAAACCTGCTTCGTTGGAAGCTCCATTTTTTATTGGGATATTATTTCTGTGACCGTATGGAAAAAAACTAGGTAACTCCACTTTTTGCGAAGTTTGCGAGATAACACCAAAAAACAGAAAGTGTGTCACTCTGTCAAATCGATATTTTTTATTTAGTTTCTTATTTTAAAGTTATTTGAAAAACTTAAATCAGAAAATGGCAAATTTTATGTTTCTTAAACAACAGTTTAAAACGACGTTATTTCGAAAACTAAGAGGGAAAGAGCGAAATAGAACAAATTCGGGTCAAAACTTTTTACTTTTGAACGCTTTATTATTTGTCTACAACTTGTTAGCAGTGACTTGAAAATTTCGTTTTAGCGAAATGAGATGAAACTAATTCTTGAATATTTAAGTGCGATGAATTTCTACGACTTTTAACAGGCATTATAAAGCCCGGGAGCATTCATAAACTTACTCCGACTTTGGGCAGTTAAGAAAGATTTTAAAACCGTTAAGGTCTTGCAAAATCAGGGGCCAAATCATTGAGGCATTTGATTTTGAACAAAATTACAATAAAACTTAAATGGGAATTTTGATCAATATCGAATGCCGTAATTTGGTCCCAGTTTTTGTGCTGGAAAACATCGATGCTGTGCCAAAAATGATTTGTATGGCAATCATAAATAAAACACTGCACTAACCTTTTATTGTCAAATAGATTTGTTCACGTGGGATCCCGCTTAACCGTACACACAGCTGGGATACGTTTGTATCTACTGGCTTATTTTGGCTTTTTCTTATGTTTAAAGGGTCCAATTTAATTTTTATTTTTTTTTTAAGTGTAAATAAATATTTTAAAAATGTTTTAGTTTTTTTTCATGCAAATATTCTACATGGTTAAAGAGTGCATGCAGGCAACTATTATTCAAGTGATTAACAAGTGTTTGTAGTATTTGGATATTCTAACGGTTGCTTTTTGATGTTGTTGTGCATTCGCCATTATTTAGCTGATCACCAATACCGAGTGCACAATATGTAACAATAATTCATAATTTTCAGTTTTCAAATAAAATAATATAATTTAAACACACTAAAAAATGGTTTGTTGCCTTTTATTTTGATATAAACTGGTGTGGCACAAACGTATTTATCTAGGGTGTGTGTTTACGAAGGTGTCGACTTTGGAAGCTCGTAGCTCCTGAACCACTGCATCAAATAACGTTTAAACAATTAGAAATTACTTATGTTTCCTAGATCCGAAATCTCTATTCCGTCAGCTTACCCGTTTCTGCGTTACAGCACTGCAAAGTTGCAAGCGGATACATTTGTACCCGGGTGTGTGTTCTTGGGTTAAGTTGACAAAAAAATGCTCAATAAATTCATATACACGGGTGACGAATTTCAATCTATGCTTATAAGCCTGAAACAGAACAGCAGTGCCCTGTAATGGTCTTACAAGGCGAGAAAAAGCCGATAAAAGTATTTCATTCGCAAAACATTTCGAAGTCAATGATCGCTTGTTTCTTCGGAACAACTGGACATTATGACAATGCAAGCTCCCACACATCGGCGGAAACCAGCATTTATTTGACAGATACAAATATTGAGTTAATTGGTTATCTTCTGAACAGTCCTGATTTAGCAACCAAAAAGTTCTTTTAATTTTCACAAATTAAGAATAATATGCGTGGCCAACGAATTATTATTACCCTGTTCATTAAAAATATTTAAGATATATTTAAGGGTTAGTAAACAAAATTTGTTTTATTAAGTTTTTACAAATCTGAAATATGGAAATTCTATGAAAAAGGACTTTAAAATGTAACTCTTTTAAATAACTTTGAAAAATAGAATTGAAAATGTCAAATAATTTACGAAAATTGAATGATTTGACAAAAAACATAGCAAATAAATGATCCAGTTAAAACTAAGCTTATTTGGAAATGATTTTCTATTAGTTAACCATTTAATTATCTATCTATTCTTTCTTGTTCCTTTAAAAAAAATGTTTAATCTGTCCAAATATTGATTCGACCCAATCAATTCTATAACAAATCAAACTCATTACAATTTGATAGTTGTGGGTTGACTTTTTTAATTTTTCTTTTGCCTTTGTAAATGTCAAAGAACTCTAAACGCAAACACCGTTAAAAATATAAATTGCAAATTCAGTTGGTTTCACACAATCAAAGTACGCGAACTTGTAGAATTCTAATTAATTGGGTTTTTCTATAATATTTTTCTTCATATTTTTATTTTTGTTTGCACTTATTTCTCAAGTTTTGTATAAAAGAAAATAAATCGTTGTAGAAGTTCAGAGCGAAATGACGAAATGATTGAAAATGTAGAGTGTAAGTTGCACTAATAAAACGCTGCACTGTGTGTTTAGTCAGAACTCTATAATTAAGTCCAGAAATATTAAATAACGTAATCGATTTAAAAAAATTTTCTTAAGTATAACAATGAAGGTAAAAAGTAATTTTTATTAAAAATTTTAGTTGAATTTCCTATTTTTGATACTTTTTTCCCCGCATTGAAGTATCAAAAATTACAAATTTGCAATCGGAGCCCCTATTTAATACGTATACGTCAATGATCGGAAGAATGTATTTTAAAAGATAGATGGGGTGACAAAGAAGTTCCAGCTAATACCACTTTACTTCCTAGAATGGCTTTATTTTGAAAAAGTAACAGACACCTGCCCGCTAATGTTTCTAATGAACAACGATAAGTTTTAATTTTTTTGTATCTCTTTTAGTTTTGGAGATATGAGGTTACCGAATTTACCAATGTTCAGCTAAGGCTCATCGATTGCGTTCCAACGGTTATCCTTAAAAAGTTAAAAGAAAGAGTGAGATGGTGATTTTGGCACGAAAGCCAAACAATTTGAAGAATTTGAAGAAAGTAAGACTAGAGACTAGGTGAACAATAATTTTGTATGCCCGATATGCTGCTTAAATGTTATTGACGATGATGAATGAAATAACGACCACCCAAAGCGAAAAAGATCATATGTTAACCAGCCAAATCAACCCCAAAGTCAAATATCCATGGCGCCAAGGTAGGATCTGTATGTTGAAAAATTAGAATGGTCGTATCTATTATGAGCTACTGAAATCGGACTAGGTGATCATATGCGACAGGTAGCACATGTAGTACAATCGCTTGAGTAGGTCCAATCCACCTAATTTTAAACCGTTATTCTCCCTGAAAAATAAAAAAAAATGAACCTTCTGTGGGGTAAATTACCTTAATCAAAACAAGTAATAGTGCTATGCTCGGCTGTGTCAAATCTTTAATACCCTTCACGGACAGCTAGAATATTGCAGGAGTGGGCTTAATATGGTACCCATGGTCAATTACACTGGCCTACAGCCAAAAAATAAAAAGAACGCCACATGCCTAGATAAGTTAATTGGGACTTTCTGAACACGAAAAACGCTGTAATTTTTTTTCTAAGTACCGTTTTTTAGATAACGGTACTTTTGTGTTTTTTGGTGTATGGTCCCACTCAAACCCTTGTGGAGCCCGAAATAAATGGCATATCGTTGGAAAGGTAATTGAATGCCTTTTCCGTCTATCTGATAAGAAATGGCTGAGTAATGGAACCTTAAATTTCATAATTTGCCTATTTTTTACGCTTTTTTCAAAATTTTTCATTTTTATTTCGTTTTTTTTTCTACGTTATAGTAAAGATCTGGAATGTTTTATGTTTTAACCAAATAGTTTATTTAATTACCAACATTTTAGGCGCAATTTGAAAAAATCGAATGTAAAATAAAGTTTTTATTAACAATTTTGTTGAACGACAATATTTTTATCTTCATTGCTCACACACTATATTCGGCGTCCAGAAGTTTAAACGTATTTAAAAAAAAACGGAATTTTATATGAGATGAAAATATTGTCATTCCACAAAAAATTACAGCGTTTTTCGTGTTCAGGAGGTCCTTATTAACTTATCTAGGCATGTGGAGTTCTTGGTATTTTTCAAATTAAAAATTTGTAAAGCAGTGTTATGGATTCATAGTCATGAAAATCGACAGTGTTATATATAGTCATATAAAAATGTGACAGACCAAAATTTATTATAATACTAAGCATTATCCCATTCGGTTTTACGCGTACCAAAGTGTTTTCCGAGATTGGGCTTTTTATGGCCATATATGGGCATATGTTAAATAATGGACCTGTCTATACAAAAGTTGACAGTGGGATTTCTAGTCGTTTGGGACAAATTTGTGTAAAATCTTATATAAATACGTGCATTTCGCCACTATTTATGTTGGCGTTACTTGCAAAATTATCAATTTGTTTGGCTATGTTGGTTCCACATTTGAATTTATAAGTCTTATCCTACTGCACCGATTTTTCTGGATTTTAATCCCAAATTGCTTAGGATAACTAGAAACAATTTGACGCCAATATTGTTATTTTCTTTTGAGCTTTTTAAAATTGAGCGTGTTTTCAATAGACGGACATGGATAAATCGACTTAAAATTAAACTAGGACCCAGAATATATATATATATATATATATTTTATAGGGTCTTAGATGAATATGGAATAAGTTGCACACGGAATGACAAACTTTGTATGCCCTCTTCACAAATAGCTATGGAACATGAATTGTTATTAGTTCTGCGCTGTTCCTTATATTCATTTTCTCTATTTATTTACTTTTCGCCATTCATTAAAGACCTCAAAGGATCCATATCTAATTGACTTTTTGTCAATTGCAAATGGCAAAAAAAAACAAGTTAGAGTGCTATATTCATTCGGCTGTGCCGAATCTTTGATACCCTCCACCGACAGTTCGAATGTTTAATGGGGCTTAGTGTATATTATGGACGGATCATCACGAAATTTTACAGCGTGATTTCCAGTTAAATAAAATAAATTCTTGCAAAATGTTATCTCATTCCGTGCCTTCTTCCAGCATTTATGTTATTTTCAAGTCAATTAATCCCAAAAATTTTTCAAGTCAATTAATCCCAAAAGTATGAAAATTAAAATTAGAAATTTGATTATAGAGATTTTTTATTTGGTATGTACTACACTAATAGAAATTGTTTCGTTTATATTGTTCGAAAGCGATTTAATGTACATTAGATGGGCCTATAAAATAAATAACGAATCATTGCAATACTTTAACAAGAAATTCAGTTAAATTTACATTAAATTTAACATTTGCAAGTGAAAGTGCGTAGAGTGTGAACCGGTGCCTGATCATTATAGTGCGCCTTATTTTTTAACTTGCGCAATTGTACCGTAGTTCCTACTAGAAATGTTCTTCCCATCAAAAAACCATATTTCCAAAAAAATTAGTCTGATCACATATCGGTTTACAAGGGAAAAAATAAATTTTTTTCAGTTTTGATAAAGTTTTGAAATAAATAATTATCAAAGTAATTTTTTTGGAAATACAAAATTTTTAATTAATTCCCTATTTTTATTCTTGATAAAAACAGTGAAGTGTATTGTTGAATGGATAAGCTATTTATATGCGCCAGGCGCGGATCCAGCTTGAGCCTAAGGGGGGGGGGGGGGGAATTTTGTATGATACAAAAAAGTAAAATTTTGTTTTTAAAAGATTTTTAAAAAAAATATGTGTATTAGGGTAAGTACTTTTGCAATTTTTGCGAATATCAAATTCTTCATCGGATAGCCGTATAGACCTTAAAAAAATATTAAGAAATTATGTATTACTTTTTCGCGACCGTGAAGAAAGTTTCCGCATCAATCGCGATAAAGTTTTGAATTTAAATTTTTCTCCTTTTTATATAGTTTTCAAGAAAAACGCATTTAAACTTTTTCATGCAAAAGTCCTAAGAAAATCAATTTTTAAATGGCAATAATAGTGATCACAGAATTTCTTTATTTTTGCTCTAGCTCTTCTAGTTTTCAAGAAAAACTCATTTAAAGGTTTTCATGCAAAAGTCCTAAGAAAATCCATTTTCAGATGGCAGTAATAGTGATCACAGAATTTCTTTATTTTTGCTCTAGCTCTTCTAGTTTTCAAGAAAAACGAATTTAAAGTTTTTCATGCAAAAGTCCTTAGAAAATCAATTTTTAGATGGCAATAATAGTGATCACAGAATTTCTTTATTTTTGCTCTAGCTCTTCTAGTTTTCAAGAAAAACTCATTTAAAGGTTCTCATGCAAAAGTCCTAAGAAAATCCATTTTCAGATGGCAGTAATAGTGATCACAGAATTTCTTTATTTTTGCTCTAGCTCTTCTAGTTTTCAAGAAAAACGCATTTAAAGTTTTTCATGCAAAAGTCCTAAGAAAATCAATTTTTAGATGGCAATAATAGTGATCACAGAATTTATTTATTTTTAAAGGTTCTCATGCAAAAGTCCTAAGAAAATCCATTTTCAGATGGCAGTAATAGTGATCACAGAATTTCTTTATTTTTGCTCTAGCTCTTCTAGTTTTCAAGAAAAACTCATTTAAAGTTTTTCATGCAAAAGTCCTAAGAAAATCAATTTTTAGATGGCAATAATAGTGATCACAGAATTTCTTTATTTTTGCTCTAGCTCTTCTAGTTTTCAAGAAAAACGCATTTAAAGTTTTTCATGCAAAAGTCCTAAGAAAATCAATTTTCAGATGGCAGTAATAGTGATCACAGAATTTCTTTATTTTTGCTCTAGCTCTTCTAGATTTCAAGAAAAACGCATTTAAAGTTTTTCATGCAAAAGTCCTAAGAAAATCAATTTTTAGATGGCAATAATAGTGATCACAGAATTTCTTTATTTTTGCTCTAGCTCTCCTAGTTTTCAAGAAAAACGCATTTAAAGTTTTTCATGCAAAAGTCCTAAGAAAATCAATTTTTAGATGGCAATAATAGTGATCACAGAATTTCTTTATATTTGCTCTAGCTCTTCTAGTTTTCAAGGAAAACTCATTTAAAGGTTTTCATGCAAAAGTCCTAAGAAAATCAATTTTTAGATGGCAATTATAGTGATCACAGAATTTCTTTATATTTGCTCTAGCTCTTCTAGTTTTCAAGAAAAACTCATTTAAAGTTTTTCATGCAAAAGTCCTAAGAAAATCAATTTTTAGATGGCAATAATAGTGATCACAGAATTTCTTTATTTTTGCTCTAGCTCTTCTAGTTTTCAAGAAAAACGCATTTAAAGTTTTTCATATAAAAGTCCTAAGAAAATCAATTTTTAGATGGCAATATTAGTGATCACAGAATTTCTTTATTTTTGCTCTAGCTCTTCTAGTTTTCAAGAAAAACGCATTTAAAGTTTTTCATGCAAAAGTCCTAAGAAAATCAATTTTCAGATGGCAGTAATAGTGATCACAGAATTTCTTTATTTTTGCCCTAGCTCTTCTAGTTTTCAAGAAAAACGCATTTAAAGTTTTTCATGCAAAAGTCCTAAGAAAATCAATTTTTAGATGGCAATAATAGTGATCACAGAATTTCTTTATATTTGCTCTAGCTCTTCTAGTTTTCAAGAAAAACTCATTTAAAGGTTTTCATGCAAAAGTCCTAAGAAAATCAATTTTTAGATGGCAATAATAGTGATCACAGAATTTCTTTATATTTGCTCTAGCTCTTCTAGTTTTCAAGAAAAACTCATTTAAAAGTTTTCATGCAAAAGTCCTAAGAAAATCAATTTTTAGATGGCAATAATAGTGATCACAGAATTTCTTTATTTTTGCTCTAGCTCTTCTAGTTTTCAAGAAAAACGCATTTAAAGTTTTTCATGCAAAAGTCCTAAGAAAATCAATTTTCAGATGGCAGAAATAGTGATCACAGAATTTCTTTATTTTTGCTCTAGCTCTTCTAGTTTTCAAGAGAAACGCATTTAAAGTTTTTCATGCAAAAGTCCTAAGAAAATCAATTTTCAGATGGCAATAATAGTGATCACAGAATTTCTTTATTTTTGCTCTAGCTCTTCTAGTTTTCAAGAAAAACGCATTTAAAGTTTTTCATATAAAAGTCCTAAGAAAATCAATTTTTAGATGGCAATAATAGTGATCACAGAATTTCTTTATTTTTGCTCTAGCTCTTCTAGTTTTCAAGAAAAACGCATTTAAAGTTTTTCATGCAAAAGTCCTAAGAAAATCAATTTTCAGATGGCAGTAATAGTGATCACAGAATTTCTTTATTTTTGCCCTAGCTCTTCTAGTTTTCAAGAAAAACGCATTTAAAGTTTTTCATGCAAAAGTCCTAAGAAAATCAATTTTTAGATGGCAATAATAGTGATCACAGAATTTCTTTATATTTGCTCTAGCTCTTCTAGTTTTCAAGAAAAACTCATTTAAAGGTTTTCATGCAAAAGTCCTAAGAAAATCAATTTTTAGATGGCAATAATAGTGATCACAGAATTTCTTTATTTTTGCTCTAGCTCTTCTAGTTTTCAAGAAAAACGCATTTAAAGTTTTTCATGCAAAAGTCCTAAGAAAATCAATTTTTAGATGGCAATAATAGTGATCACAGAATTTCTTTATTTTTGCTCTAGCTCTTCTAGTTTTCAAGAAAAACGCATTTAAAGGTTTTCATGCAAAAGTCATAAGAAAATCAATTTTTAGATGGCAATAATAGTGATCACAGAATTTCTTTATATTTGCTCTAGCTCTTCTAGTTTTCAAGAAAAACTCATTTAAAGGTTTTCATGCAAAAGTCCTAAGAAAATAAATTTTTAGATGGCAATAATAGTGATCACAGAATTTCTTTATTTTTGCTCTAGCTCTTCTAGTTTTCAAGAAAAACGCATTTAAAGTTTTTCATGCAAAAGTCCGAAGAAAATCAATTTTCAGATGGCAGAAATAGTGATCACAGAATTTCTTTATTTTTGCTCTAGCTCTTCTAGTTTTCAAGAAAAACTCATTTAAAGTTTTTCATACAAAAGTCCTAAGAAAATCAATTTTTATATGGAAATACTAGTGATCACAGAATTTCATTATTTTTGCTCTAGCTCTTCTAGTTTTCAAGAAAAACGCATTTAAAGTTTTTCATACAAAGGTTCTAAGAAAATCCATTTTTATATGGAAATACTAGTTATCACAGAATTTCGTTATTTTTGCTCTAGCTCTTCTAGTTTTCAAGAAAAACGCATTTAAAGTTTTTCATGCAAAAGTCCTAAGAAAATCAATTTTCAGATGGCAATAATAGTGATCACAGAATTTCTTTATTTTTGCTCTAGCTCTTCTAGTTTTCAAGAAAAACGCATTTAAAGTTTTTCATACAAAAGTCCTAAGAAAATCAATTTTTAGATGGCAATAATAGTGATCACAGAATTTCTTTATTTTTGCTCTAGCTCTTCTAGTTTTCAAGAAAAACTCATTTAAAGTTTTTCATACAAAAGTCCTAAGAAAATCAATTTTTATATGGAAATACTAGTGATCACAGAATTTCATTATTTTTGCTCTAGCTCTTCTAGTTTTCAAGAAAAACGCATTTAAAGTTTTTCAAGCAAAAGTCCTAAGAAAATCAATTTTCAGATGGCAGTAATAGTGATCACAGAATTTCTTTATTTTTGCTCTAGTTCTTCTAGTTTTCAAGAAAAACGCATTTAAAGTTTTTCATGCAAAAGTCCTAAGAAAATCAATTTTATATGGAAATACTAGTGATCACAGAATTTCTTTATTTTTGCTCTAGCTCTTCTAGTTTTCAAGAAAAACTCATTTAAAGGTTTTCATGCAAAAGTCCTAAGAAAATCAATTTTCAGATGGCAATAATAGTGATCACAGAATTTCTTTATTTTTGCTCTAGCTCTTCTAGTTTTCAAGAAAAACGCATTTAAAGTTTTTCATGCAAAAGTCCTAAGATAATCAATTTTCAGATGGCAGTAATAGTGATCACAGAATTTCTTTATTTTTGCTCTAGCTCTTCTAGTTTTCAAGAAAAACGCATTTAAAGTTTTTCATACAAAAGTCCTAAGAAAATCAATTTTATATGGAAATACTAGTGATCACAGAATTTCTTTATTTTTGCTCTAGCTCTTCTAGATTTCAAGAAAAACGCATTTTAAGTTTTTCATACAAAAGTCCTAAGAAAATCAATTTTTAGATGACAATAATAGTGATCACAGAATTTCTTTATTTTTGCTCTAGCTCTTCTAGTTTTCAAGAAAAACGCATTTAAAGTTTTTCATACAAAGGTTCTAAGAAAATCCATTTTTATATGGAAATACTAGTTATCACAGAATTTCGTTATTTTTGCTCTAGCTCTTTTAGTTTTCAAGAAAAACGCATTTAAAGTTTTTCATGCAAAAGTCCTAAGAAAATCAATTTTCAGATGGCAGTAATAGTGATCACAGAATTTCTTTATTTTTGCTCTAGCTCTTCTAGTTTTCAAGAAAAACGCATTTAAAGTTTTTCATACAAAAGTCCTAAGAAAATCAATTTTTAGATGGCAATAATAGTGATCACAGAATTTCTTTATTTTTGCTCTAGCTCTTCTAGTTTTCAAGAAAAACTCATTTAAAGTTTTTCATACAAAAGTCCTAAGAAAATCCATTTTTATATGGAAATACTAGTGATCACAGAATTTCATTATTTTTGCTCTAGCTCTTCTAGTTTTCAAGAAAAACGCATTTAAAGTTTTTCATACAAAAGTCCTAAGAAAATCCATTTTTATATGGAAATACTAGTGATCACAGAATTTCGTTATTTTTGCTCTAGCTCTTCTAGTTTTCAAGAAAAACGCATTTTAAGTTTTTCATACAAAAGTCCTAAGAAAATCAATTTTTATATGGAAATACTAGTGATCACAGAATTTCGTTATTTTTGCTCTAGCTCTTCTAGTTTTCAAGAAAAACGCATTTAAAGGTTTTCATACAAAAGTCCTAAGAAAATCAATTTTTAGATGGCAATAATAGTGATCACAGAATTTCTTTATATTTGCTCTAGCTCTTCTAGTTTTCAAGAAAAACTCATTTAAAAGTTTTCATGCAAAAGTCCTAAGAAAATCAATTTTTAGATGGCAATAATAGTGATCACAGAATTTCTTTATTTTTGCTCTAGCTCTTCTAGTTTTCAAGAAAAACGCATTTAAAGTTTTTCATGCAAAAGTCCTAAGAAAATCAATTTTCAGATGGCAGAAATAGTGATCACAGAATTTCTTTATTTTTGCTCTAGCTCTAAAGGTTCTCATGCAAAAGTCCTAAGAAAATCCATTTTCAGATGGCAGTAATAGTGATCACAGAATTTCTTTATTTTTGCTCTAGCTCTTCTAGTTTTCAAGAAAAACGCATTTAAAGTTTTTCATGCAAAAGTCCTAAGAAAATCAATTTTTAGATGGCAATAATAGTGATCACAGAATTTATTTATTTTTAAAGGTTCTCATGCAAAAGTCCTAAGAAAATCCATTTTCAGATGGCAGTAATAGTGATCACAGAATTTCTTTATTTTTGCTCTAGCTCTTCTAGTTTTCAAGAAAAACTCATTTAAAGTTTTTCATGCAAAAGTCCTAAGAAAATCAATTTTTAGATGGCAATAATAGTGATCACAGAATTTCTTTATTTTTGCTCTAGCTCTTCTAGTTTTCAAGAAAAACGCATTTAAAGTTTTTCATGCAAAAGTCCTAAGAAAATCAATTTTCAGATGGCAGTAATAGTGATCACAGAATTTCTTTATTTTTGCTCTAGCTCTTCTAGATTTCAAGAAAAACGCATTTAAAGTTTTTCATGCAAAAGTCCTAAGAAAATCAATTTTTAGATGGCAATAATAGTGATCACAGAATTTCTTTATTTTTGCTCTAGCTCTCCTAGTTTTCAAGAAAAACGCATTTAAAGTTTTTCATGCAAAAGTCCTAAGAAAATCAATTTTTAGATGGCAATAATAGTGATCACAGAATTTCTTTATATTTGCTCTAGCTCTTCTAGTTTTCAAGGAAAACTCATTTAAAGGTTTTCATGCAAAAGTCCTAAGAAAATCAATTTTTAGATGGCAATTATAGTGATCACAGAATTTCTTTATATTTGCTCTAGCTCTTCTAGTTTTCAAGAAAAACTCATTTAAAGTTTTTCATGCAAAAGTCCTAAGAAAATCAATTTTTAGATGGCAATAATAGTGATCACAGAATTTCTTAATTTTTGCTCTAGCTCTTCTAGTTTTCAAGAAAAACGCATTTAAAGTTTTTCATATAAAAGTCCTAAGAAAATCAATTTTTAGATGGCAATAATAGTGATCACAGAATTTCTTTATTTTTGCTCTAGCTCTTCTAGTTTTCAAGAAAAACGCATTTAAAGTTTTTCATGCAAAAGTCCTAAGAAAATCAATTTTCAGATGGCAGTAATAGTGATCACAGAATTTCTTTATTTTTGCCCTAGCTCTTCTAGTTTTCAAGAAAAACGCATTTAAAGTTTTTCATGCAAAAGTCCTAAGAAAATCAATTTTTAGATGGCAATAATAGTGATCACAGAATTTCTTTATATTTGCTCTAGCTCTTCTAGTTTTCAAGAAAAACTCATTTAAAGGTTTTCATGCAAAAGTCCTAAGAAAATCAATTTTTAGATGGCAATAATAGTGATCACAGAATTTCTTTATATTTGCTCTAGCTCTTCTAGTTTTCAAGAAAAACTCATTTAAAAGTTTTCATGCAAAAGTCCTAAGAAAATCAATTTTTAGATGGCAATAATAGTGATCACAGAATTTCTTTATTTTTGCTCTAGCTCTTCTAGTTTTCAAGAAAAACGCATTTAAAGTTTTTCATGCAAAAGTCCTAAGAAAATCAATTTTCAGATGGCAGAAATAGTGATCACAGAATTTCTTTATTTTTGCTCTAGCTCTTCTAGTTTTCAAGAGAAACGCATTTAAAGTTTTTCATGCAAAAGTCCTAAGAAAATCAATTTTCAGATGGCAATAATAGTGATCACAGAATTTCTTTATTTTTGCTCTAGCTCTTCTAGTTTTCAAGAAAAACGCATTTAAAGTTTTTCATATAAAAGTCCTAAGAAAATCAATTTTTAGATGGCAATAATAGTGATCACAGAATTTCTTTATTTTTGCTCTAGCTCTTCTAGTTTTCAAGAAAAACGCATTTAAAGTTTTTCATGCAAAAGTCCTAAGAAAATCAATTTTCAGATGGCAGTAATAGTGATCACAGAATTTCTTTATTTTTGCCCTAGCTCTTCTAGTTTTCAAGAAAAACGCATTTAAAGTTTTTCATGCAAAAGTCCTAAGAAAATCAATTTTTAGATGGCAATAATAGTGATCACAGAATTTCTTTATATTTGCTCTAGCTCTTCTAGTTTTCAAGAAAAACTCATTTAAAGGTTTTCATGCAAAAGTCCTAAGAAAATCAATTTTTAGATGGCAATAATAGTGATCACAGAATTTCTTTATTTTTGCTCTAGCTCTTCTAGTTTTCAAGAAAAACGCATTTAAAGTTTTTCATGCAAAAGTCCTAAGAAAATCAATTTTTAGATGGCAATAATAGTGATCACAGAATTTCTTTATTTTTGCTCTAGCTCTTCTAGTTTTCAAGAAAAACGCATTTAAAGGTTTTCATGCAAAAGTCATAAGAAAATCAATTTTTAGATGGCAATAATAGTGATCACAGAATTTCTTTATATTTGCTCTAGCTCTTCTAGTTTTCAAGAAAAACTCATTTAAAGGTTTTCATGCAAAAGTCCTAAGAAAATAAATTTTTAGATGGCAATAATAGTGATCACAGAATTTCTTTATTTTTGCTCTAGCTCTTCTAGTTTTCAAGAAAAACGCATTTAAAGTTTTTCATGCAAAAGTCCGAAGAAAATCAATTTTCAGATGGCAGAAATAGTGATCACAGAATTTCTTTATTTTTGCTCTAGCTCTTCTAGTTTTCAAGAAAAACTCATTTAAAGTTTTTCATACAAAAGTCCTAAGAAAATCAATTTTTATATGGAAATACTAGTGATCACAGAATTTCATTATTTTTGCTCTAGCTCTTCTAGTTTTCAAGAAAAACGCATTTAAAGTTTTTCATACAAAGGTTCTAAGAAAATCCATTTTTATATGGAAATACTAGTTATCACAGAATTTCGTTATTTTTGCTCTAGCTCTTCTAGTTTTCAAGAAAAACGCATTTAAAGTATTTCATGCAAAAGTCCTAAGAAAATCAATTTTCAGATGGCAATAATAGTGATCACAGAATTTCTTTATTTTTGCTCTAGCTCTTCTAGTTTTCAAGAAAAACGCATTTAAAGTTTTTCATACAAAAGTCCTAAGAAAATCAATTTTTAGATGGCAATAATAGTGATCACAGAATTTCTTTATTTTTGCTCTAGCTCTTCTAGTTTTCAAGAAAAACTCATTTAAAGTTTTTCATACAAAAGTCCTAAGAAAATCAATTTTTATATGGAAATACTAGTGATCACAGAATTTCATTATTTTTGCTCTAGCTCTTCTAGTTTTCAAGAAAAACGCATTTAAAGTTTTTCAAGCAAAAGTCCTAAGAAAATCAATTTTCAGATGGCAGTAATAGTGATCACAGAATTTCTTTATTTTTGCTCTAGTTCTTCTAGTTTTCAAGAAAAACGCATTTAAAGTTTTTCATGCAAAAGTCCTAAGAAAATCAATTTAATATGGAAATACTAGTGATCACAGAATTTCTTTATTTTTGCTCTAGCTCTTCTAGTTTTCAAGAAAAACTCATTTAAAGGTTTTCATGCAAAAGTCCTAAGAAAATCAATTTTCAGATGGCAATAATAGTGATCACAGAATTTCTTTATTTTTGCTCTAGCTCTTCTAGTTTTCAAGAAAAACGCATTTAAAGTTTTTCATGCAAAAGTCCTAAGATAATCAATTTTCAGATGGCAGTAATAGTGATCACAGAATTTCTTTATTTTTGCTCTAGCTCTTCTAGTTTTCAAGAAAAACGCATTTAAAGTTTTTCATACAAAAGTCCTAAGAAAATCAATTTTATATGGAAATACTAGTGATCACAGAATTTCTTTATTTTTGCTCTAGCTCTTCTAGATTTCAAGAAAAACGCATTTTAAGTTTTTCATACAAAAGTCCTAAGAAAATCAATTTTTAGATGACAATAATAGTGATCACAGAATTTCTTTATTTTTGCTCTAGCTCTTCTAGTTTTCAAGAAAAACGCATTTAAAGTTTTTCATACAAAGGTTCTAAGAAAATCCATTTTTATATGGAAATACTAGTTATCACAGAATTTCGTTATTTTTGCTCTAGCTCTTTTAGTTTTCAAGAAAAACGCATTTAAAGTTTTTCATGCAAAAGTCCTAAGAAAATCAATTTTCAGATGGCAGTAATAGTGATCACAGAATTTCTTTATTTTTGCTCTAGCTCTTCTAGTTTTCAAGAAAAACGCATTTAAAGTTTTTCATACAAAAGTCCTAAGAAAATCAATTTTTAGATGGCAATAATAGTGATCACAGAATTTCTTTATTTTTGCTCTAGCTCTTCTAGTTTTCAAGAAAAACTCATTTAAAGTTTTTCATACAAAAGTCCTAAGAAAATCAATTTTTATATGGAAATACTAGTGATCACAGAATTTCATTATTTTTGCTCTAGCTCTTCTAGTTTTCAAGAAAAACGCATTTAAAGTTTTTCATACAAAAGTCCTAAGAAAATCAATTTTTATATGGAAATACTAGTGATCACAGAATTTCGTTATTTTTGCTCTAGCTATTCTAGTTTTCAAGAAAAACGCATTTTAAGTTTTTCATACAAAAGTCCTAAGAAAATCAATTTTTATATGGAAATACTAGTGATCACAGAATTTCGTTATTTTTGCTCTAGCTCTTCTAGTTTTCAAGAAAAACGCATTTAAAGGTTTTCATACAAAAGTCCTAAGAAAATCAATTTTATATGGAAATACTAGTGATCACAGAATTTCGTTATTTTTGCTCTAGCTCTTCTAGTTTTCAAGAAAAACGCATTTAAAGTTTTTCATCATCATCAATTTTTATATGGAAATACTAGTGATCACAGAATTTCGTTATTTTTGCTCTAGCTCTTCTAGTTTTCAAGAAAAACGCATTTAAAGGTTTTCATACAAAAGTCCTAAGAAAATCAATTTTATATGGAAATACTAGTGATCACAGAATTTCGTTATTTTTGCTCTAGCTCTTCTAGTTTTCAAGAAAAACGCATTTAAAGTTTTTCATACAAAAGTCCTAAGAAAATCAATTTTTATATGGAAATACTAGTGATCACAGAATTTCGTTATTTTTGCTCTGACTCTTCTAGTTTTCAAGAAAAGCGCATTTAAAGTTTTTCATACAAAAGTCTTAAGAAAATTAATTTTTATATGGAAATACTAGTCATCACAGAACTTCGTTATTTTTGCTCTAGCTCTTCTAGTTTTCAAGAAAAACGCATTTAAAGTTTTTCATACAAATGTCTTAAGAAAATCAATTTTTATATGGAAATACTAGTGATCACAGAATTTTGTTATTTTTGCTCTAGCTCTTCTAGTTTTCAAGAAAAGCGCATTTAAAGTTTTTCATACAAAAGTCTTAAGAAAATTAATTATTATATGGAAATACTAGTCATCACAGAACTTCGTTATTTTTGCTCTAGCTCTTCTAGTTTTCAAGAAAAACGCATTTAAAGTTTTTCATACAAAAGTCCTAAGAAAATCAATTTTTATATGGAAATACTAGTGATCACAGAATTTCGTTATTTTTGCTCTAGCTCTTCTAGTTTTCAAGAAAAACGAATTTAAAGTTTTTCATACAAAAGTCCTAAGAAAATCAATTTTTATATGGAAATACTAGTGATCACAGAATTTCGTTATTTTTGCTCTAGCTCTTCTAATTTTCAAGAAAAACGTATTTAAAGTTTTTCATACAACAGTCCTAAGAAAATCAATTTTTAGATGGCAATAATAGTGATCACAGAATTTCTTTATTTTTGCTCTAGCTCTTCTAGTTTTCATGAAAAACGCATTTAAAGTTTTTCATACAAAAGTCCTAAGAAAATCAATTTTTAGATGGCAATAATAGTGATCACAGAATTTCGTTATTTTTGCTCTAGCTCTTCTAGTTTTCAAGAAAAACGCATTTTAAGTTTTTCATACAAAAGTCCTAAGAAAATTAATTTTTATATGGAAGTACTAGTGATCACAGAATTTCGTTATTTTTGCTCTAGCTCTTCTAGTTTTCAAGAAAAACGCATTTAAAGTTTTTCATACAAAAGTCCTTAGAAAATCAATTTTATATGGAAATACTAGTGATCACCGAATTTCGTTATTTTTGCCTTAGTTCTTCTAGTGTTCAAGAAAAACGCATTGAAAGTTTTTCATACAAAAGTGTTAAGAAAATCATTTTTTATATGGATATACTAGTGATCACAGAATTTCGTTATTTTTGCTCTAGCTCTTCTAGTTTTCAAGAAAAACGCATTTTAAGTTTTTCATACAAAAGTCCTAAGAAAATCAATTTTATAAGGAAATACTAGTGATCACAGAATTTCCTTATTTCTGCTCAAGCTCTTCTAGTTTTCAAGAAAAACGCATTTTAAGTTTTTCATACAAAAGTCCTAAGAAAGTCAATTTTTAGATGGCAATAATAGTGATCACAGAATTTCTTTATTTCTGCTCTAGCTCTTCTAGTTTTCAAGAAAAACGCATTTTAAGTTTTTCGTGCAAAGTCCTAAGAAAATCAATTTTTAGATGGAAATACTAGTGATCACAGAATTTCGTTATTTTTGCTCTAGCTCTTCTAGTTTTCAAGAAAAACGCATTTAAAGTTTTTCATACAAAAGTCCTAAGAAAATCAATTTTTATATGGAAATACTAGTGATCACAGAATTTCGTTATTTTTGCTCTAGCTCTTCTAGTTTTCAAGAAAAACGCATTTAAAGTTTTTCATACAAAAGTCCTAAGAAAATCAATTTTATATGGAAATACTAGTGATCACAGAATTTCGTTATTTTTGCCTTAGCTCTTCTAGTTTTCAAGAAAAACGCATTTAAAGTTTTTCATACAAAAGTCCTAAGAAAATTTATTTTTATATGGAAATACTAGTGATCACAGAATTTCGTTATTTTTGCTCTAGCTCTTCTAGTTTTCAAGAAGAACGCATTTTAAGTTTTTTATACAAAAGTCCTAAGAAAATCAATTTTATATGGAAATACTAGTGATCACCGAATTCCGTTATTTTTGCCTTAGTTCTTCTAGTTTTCAAGAAAAACGCATTTTAAGTTTTTCATACAAAAGTCCTAAGAAAATTAATTTTTATATGGAAATACTAGTGATCACAGAATTTCGTTATTTTTGCTCTAGCTCTTCTAGTTTTCAAGAAAAACGCATTTAAAGTTTTTCATACAAAAGTCCTAAGAAAATTAATTTTTATATGGAAATACTAGTGATCACAGAATTTCGTTATTTTTGCTCTAGCTCTTCTAGTTTTCAAGAAAAACGAATTTTAAGTTTTTCATACAAAAGTCCTAAGAAAATCAATTTTATATGGAAATACCAGTGATCACAGAATTTCGTTATTTTTGCCTTAGCTCTTCTAGTTTTCAAGAAAAACGCATTTAAAGTTTTTCATACAAAAGTCCTAAGAAAATTAATTTTTATATGGAAATACTAGTGATCACAGAATTTCGTTATTTTTGCTCTAGCTCTTCTAGTTTTCAAGAAAAACGCATTTTAAGTTTTTCATACAAAAGTCCTAAGAAAGTCAATTTTTAGATGGCAATAATAGTGATCACAGAATTTCGTTATTTTTGCTCTAGCTCTTCTAGTTTTCAAGAAAAACTCATTTAAAGTTTTTCATGCAAAAGTCCTAAGAAAATCAATTTTCAGATTGCAGTAATAGTGATCACAGAATTTCTTTATTTCTGCTCTAGCTCTTCTAGTTTTCAAGAAAAACGCATTTTAAGTTTTTCGTGCAAAGTCCTAAGAAAATCAATTTTTAGATGGAAGTACTAGTGATCACAGAATTTCGTTATTTTTGCCTTAGCTCTTCTAGTTTTCAAGAAAAACGCATTTAAAGTTTTTCATACAAAAGTCCTAAGAAAATTAATTTTTATATGGAAATACTAGTGATCACAGAATTTCGTTATTTTTGCTCTAGCTCTTCTAGTTTTCAAGAAAAACGCATTTAAAGTTTTTCATACAAAAGTCCTAAGAAAATCAATTTTTATATGGAAATACTAGTGATCACAGAATTTCGTTATTTTTGCTCTAGCTCTTCTAGTTTTCAAGAAAAACGCATTTAAAGTTTTTCATACAAAAGTCCTAAGAAAATTAATTTTTATATGGAAATACTAGTGATCACAGAATTTCGTTATTTTTGCTCTAGCTCTTCTAGTTTTCAAGAAAAACGAATTTAAAGTTTTTCATACAAAAGTCCTAAGAAAATCAATTTTTATATGGAAATACTAGTGATCACAGAATTTCGTTATTTTTGCTCTAGCTCTTCTAATTTTCAAGAAAAACGTATTTAAAGTTTTTCATACAACAGTCCTAAGAAAATCAATTTTTAGATGGCAATAATAGTGATCACAGAATTTCTTTATTTTTGCTCTAGCTCTTCTAGTTTTCATGAAAAACGCATTTAAAGTTTTTCATACAAAAGTCCTAAGAAAATCAATTTTTATATGGAAGTACTAGTGATCACAGAATTTCGTTATTTTTGCTCTAGCTCTTCTAGTTTTCAAGAAAAACGCATTTAAAGTTTTTCATACAAAAGTCCTAAGAAAATCAATTTTATATGGAAATACTAGTGATCACAGAATTTCTTTATTTTTGCTCTAGCTCTTCTAGATTTCAAGAAAAACGCATTTTAAGTTTTTCATACAAAAGTCCTAAGAAAATCAATTTTTAGATGACAATAATAGTGATCACAGAATTTCGTTATTTTTGCTCTAGCTCTTCTAATTTTCAAGAAAAACGTATTTAAAGTTTTTCATACAACAGTCCTAAGAAAATCAATTTTTGGATGGCAATAATAGTGATTACAGAATTTCTTTATTTTTGCTCTAGCTCTTCTAGTTTTCAAGAAAAACGCATTTTAAGTTTTTCATACAAAAGTCCTAAGAAAATTAATTTTTATATGGAAGTACTAGTGATCACAGAATTTCGTTATTTTTGCTCTAGCTCTTCTAGTTTTCAAGAAAAACGCATTTAAAGTTTTTCATACAAAAGTCCTTAGAAAATCAATTTTATATGGAAATACTAGTGATCACCGAATTTCGTTATTTTTGCCTTAGTTCTTCTAGTGTTCAAGAAAAACGCATTGAAAGTTTTTCATACAAAAGTGTTAAGAAAATCATTTTTTATATGGATATACTAGTGATCACAGAATTTCGTTATTTTTGCTCAAGCTCTTCTAGTTTTCAAGAAAAACGCATTTTAAGTTTTTCATACAAAAGTTCTAAGAAAATCAATTTTATAAGGAAATACTAGTGATCACAGAATTTCCTTATTTCTGCTCAAGCTCTTCTAGTTTTCAAGAAAAACGCATTTTAAGTTTTTCATACAAAAGTCCTAAGAAAGTCAATTTTTAGATGGCAATAATAGTGATCACAGAATTTCTTTATTTCTGCTCTAGCTCTTCTAGTTTTCAAGAAAAACGCATTTTAAGTTTTTCGTGCAAAGTCCTAAGAAAATCAATTTTTAGATGGAAGTACTAGTGATCACAGAATTTCGTTATTTTTGCTCTAGCTCTTCTAGTTTTCAAGAAAAACGCATTTAAAGTTTTTCATAGAAAAGTCCTAAGAAAATCAATTTTTATATGGAAATACTAGTGATCACAGAATTTCGTTATTTTTGCTCTAGCTCTTCTAGTTTTCAAGAAAAACGCATTTAAAGTTTTTCATACAAAAGTCCTAAGAAAATCAATTTTATATGGAAATACTAGTGATCACAGAATTTCGTTATTTTTGCCTTAGCTCTTCTAGTTTTCAAGAAAAACGCATTTAAAGTTTTGCATACAAAAGTCCTAAGAAAATTTATTTTTATATGGAAATACTAGTGATCACAGAATTTCGTTATTTTTGCTCTAGCTCTTCTAGTTTTCAAGAAGAACGCATTTTAAGTTTTTTATACAAAAGTCCTAAGAAAATCAATTTTATATGGAAATACTAGTGATCACCGAATTCCGTTATTTTTGCCTTAGTTCTTCTAGTTTTCAAGAAAAACGCATTTTAAGTTTTTCATACAAAAGTCCTAAGAAAATTAATTTTTATATGGAAATATCACAGAATTTCGTTATTTTTGCTCTAGCTCTTCTAGTTTTCAAGAAAAACGCATTTAAAGTTTTTCATACAAAAGTCCTAAGAAAATTAATTTTTATATGGAAATACTAGTGATCACAGAATTTCGTTATTTTTGCTCTAGCTCTTCTAGTTTTCAAGAAAAACGAATTTTAAGTTTTTCATACAAAAGTCCTAAGAAAATCAATTTTATATGGAAATACCAGTGATCACAGAATTTCGTTATTTTTGCCTTAGCTCTTCTAGTTTTCAAGAAAAACGCATTTAAAGTTTTTCATACAAAAGTCCTAAGAAAATCAATTTTTATATGGAAATACTAGTGATCACAGAATTTCGTTATTTTTGCTCTAGCTCTTCTAGTTTTCAAGAAAAACGCATTTAAAGTTTTTCATACAAAAGTCCTAAGAAAATCAATTTTATATGGAAATACTAGTGATCACAGAATTTCGTTATTTTTGCCTTAGCTCTTCTAGTTTTCAAGAAAAACGCATTTTAAGTTTTTCGTGCAAAGTCCTAAGAAAATCAAGTTTTAGATGGAAGTACTAGTGATCACAGAATTTCGTTATTTTTGCCTTAGCTCTTCTAGTTTTCAAGAAAAACGCATTTAAAGTTTTTCATACAAAAGTCCTAAGAAAATTAATTTTTATATGGAAATACTAGTGATCACAGAATTTTGTTATTTTTGCTCTAGCTCTTCTAGTTTTCAAGAAGAACGCATTTTAAGTTTTTCATACAAAAGTCCTAAGAAAATCAATTTTATATGGAAATACTAGTGATCACCGAATTCCGTTATTTTTGCCTTAGTTCTTCTAGTTTTCAAGAAAAACGCATTTTAAGTTTTTCATACAAAAGTCCTAAGAAAATCAATTTTATATGGAAATACTAGTGATCACAGAATTTCGTTGTTTTTGCCTTAGCTCTTCTAGTTTTCAAGAAAAACGCATTTAAAGTTTTTCATACAAAAGTCCTAAGAAAATTAATTTTTATATGGAAATACTAGTGATCACAGAATTTCGTTATTTTTGCCTTAGCTCTTCTAGTTTTCAAGAAAAACGCATTTAAAGTTTTTCATACAAAAGTCCTAAGAAAATCAATTTTTATATGGAAATACTAGTGATCACAGAATTTCGTTATTTTTGCCTTAGCTCTTCTAGTTTTCAAGAAAAACGCATTTAAAGTTTTTCATACAAAAGTCCTAAGAAAGTTAATTTTTATATGGAAATACTAGTGATCACAGAATTTCGTTATTTTTGCTCTAGCTCTTCTAGTTTTCAAGAAAAACGAATTTAAAGTTTTTCATACAAAAGTCCTAAGAAAATCAATTTTAATATGGAAATACTAGTGATCACAGAATATCGTTATTTTTTGCTCTAGCTCTTCTAGTTTTCAAGAAAAACGCATTTAAAGTTTTTCATACAAAAGTCCTAAGAAAATTAATTTTTAAATGGAAATACTAGTGATCACAGAATTTCGTTATTTTTGCCTTAGATCTTCTAGTTTTCAAGAAAAACGCATTTAAAGTTTTTCATACAAAAGTCCTAAGAAAATCAATTTTTATATGGAAATACTAGTGATCACAGAATTTCGTTATTTTTGCCTTAGATCTTCTAGTTTTCAAGAAAAACGCATTTAAAGTTTTTCATACAAAAGTCCTAAGAAAATCAATTTTTATATGGAAATACTAGTGATCACAGAATTTCGTTATTTTTGCTCTAGCTCTTCTAGTTTTAAAGAAGAACGCATTTTAAGTTTTTCATACAAAAGTCCTAAGAAAATCAATTTTATATGGAAATACTAGTGCTCACCGAATTTCGTTATTTTTGCCTTAGTTCTTCTAGTTTTCAAGAAAAACGCATTTTAAGTTTTTCATACAAAAGTCCTAAGAAAATCAATTTTATATGGAAATACTAGTGATCACAGAATTACGTTATTTTTGCCTTAGCTCTTCTAGTTTTCAAGAAAAACGCATTTAAAGTTTTTCATACAAAAGTCCTAAGAAAATCAATTTTTATATGGAAATACTAGTGATCACAGAATTTCGTTATTTTTGCTCTAGCTCTTCTAGTTTTAAAGAAGAACGCATTTTAAGTTTTTCATACAAAAGTCCTAAGAAAATCAATTTTATATGGAAATACTAGTGATCACCGAATTTCGTTATTTTTGCCTTAGTTCTTCTAGTTTTCAAGAAAAACGCATTTTAAGTTTTTCATACAAAAGTCCTAAGAAAATCAATTTTATATGGAAATACTAGTGATCACAGAATTTCGTTATTTTTGCCTTAGCTCTTCTAGTTTTCAAGAAAAACGCATTTAAAGTTTTTCATACAAAAGTCCTAAGAAAATTAATTTTTATATAAAAATACTGGTGATCACAGAATTTCGTTATTTTTGGCTTAGCTCTTCTAGTTTTCAAGAAAAACGCATTTAAAGTTTTTCATACAAAAGTCCTAAGAAAATCAATTTTTATATGGAAATACTAGTGATCACAGAATTTCGTTATTTTTGCCTTAGCTCTTCTAGTTTTCAAGAAAAACGCATTTAAAGTTTTTCATACAAAAGTCCTAAGAAAGTTAATTTTTATATGGAAATACTAGTGATCACAGAATTTCGTTATTTTTGCTCTAGCTCTTCTAGTTTTCAAGAAAAACGCATTTAAAGTTTTTCATACAAAAGTCCTAAGAAAATCAATTTTATATGGATATACTAGTGATCACAGAATTTCGTTGTTTTTGCCTTAGCTCTTCTAGTTTTCAAGAAAAACGCATTTAAAGTTTTTCATACAAAAGTCCTAAGAAAATTAATTTTTATATGGAAATACTAGTGATCACAGAATTTCGTTATTTTTGCTCAAGCTCTTCTAGTTTTCAAGAAAAACGCATTTAAAGTTTTTCATACAAAAGTCCTAAGAAAATTAATTTTTATATGGAAATACTAGTGATCACAGAATTTCGTTATTTTTGCTCTAGCTCTTCTAGTTTTCAAGAAAAACGAATTTTAAGTTTTTCATACAAAAGTCCTAAGAAAATCAATTTTATATGGAAATACCAGTGATCACAGAATTTCGTTATTTTTGCCTTAGCTCTTCTAGTTTTCAAGAAAAACGCATTTAAAGTTTTTCATACAAAAGTCCTAAGAAAATTAATTTTTATATGGAAATACTAGTGATCACAGAATTTCTTTATATTTGCTCTAGCTCTTCTAGTTTTCAAGAAAAACTCATTTAAAGGTTTTCATGCAAAAGTCCTAAGAAAATCAATTTTTAGATGGCAATAATAGTGATCACAGAATTTCGTTATTTTTGCTCAAGCTCTTCTAGTTTTCAAGAAAAACGCATTTTAAGTTTTTCATACAAAAGTCCTATGAAAGTCAATTTTTAGATGGCAATAATAGTGATCACAGAATTTCGTTATTTTTGCTCTAGCTCTTCTAGTTTTCAAGAAAAACTCATTTAAAGTTTTTCATGCAAAAGTCCTAAGAAAATCAATTTTCAGATGGCAATAATAGTGATCACAGAATTTCGTTATTTTTGCTCTAGCTCTTCTAGTTTTCAAGAAAAACGCGTTTAAAGTTTTTCATACAAAAGTCCTAAGAAAATTAATTTTTATATGGAAATACTAGTGATCACAGAATTTCGTTATTTTTGCTCTAGCTCTTCTAGTTTTCAAGAAGAACGCATTTTAAGTTTTTCATACAAAAGTCCTAAGAAAATCAATTTTATATGGAAATACTAGTGATCACCGAATTCCGTTATTTTTGCCTTAGTTCTTCTAGTTTTCAAGAAAAACGCATTTTAAGTTTTTCATACAAAAGTCCTAAGAAAATCAATTTTATATGGAAATACTAGTGATCACAGAATTTCGTTGTTTTTGCCTTAGCTCTTCTAGTTTTCAAGAAAAACGCATTTAAAGTTTTTCATACAAAAGTCCTAAGAAAATTAATTTTTATATGGAAATACTAGTGATCACAGAATTTCGTTATTTTTGCTCTAGCTCTTCTAGTTTTCAAGAAAAACGCATTTAAAGTTTTTCATACAAAAGTCCTAAGAAAATTAATTTTTATATGGAAATACTAGGGATCACAGAATTTCGTTATTTTTGCTCTAGCTCTTCTAGTTTTCAAGAAAAACGCATTTAAAGTTTTTCATACAAAAGTCCTAAGAAAATCAATTTTTATATGGAAATACTAGTGATCACAGAATTTCGTTATTTTTGCCTTAGCTCTTCTAGTTTTCAAAAAAAACGCATTTAAAGTTTTTCATACAAAAGTCCTAAGAAAATTAATTTTTAAATGGAAATACTTGTGATCACAGAATTTCGTTATTTTTGCTCTAGCTCTTCTAGTTTTCAAGAAAAACGCATTTAAACTTTTTATTACAAAAGTCCTAAGAAAATTAATTTTTAAATGGAAATACTAGTGATCACAGAATTTCGTTATTTTTGCCTTAGATCTTCTAGTTTTCAAGAAAAACGCATTTAAAGTTTTTCATACAAAAGTCCTAAGAAAATCAATTTTTATATGGAAATACTAGTGATCACAGAATTTCGTTATTTTTGCTTAGATCTTCTAGTTTTCAAGAAAAACGCATTTAAAGTTTTTCATACAAAAGTCCTAAGAAAATCCATTTTTATATGGAAATACTAGTGATCACAGAATTTCGTTATTTTTGCTCTAGCTCTTCTAGTTTTAAAGAAGAACGCATTTTAAGTTTTTCATACAAAAGTCCTAAGAAAATCAATTTTTATATGGAAATACTAGTGATCACAGAATTTCGTTATTTTTGCCTTAGCTCTTCTAGTTTTCAAGAAAAACGCATTTAAAGTTTTTCATACAAAAGTCCTAAGAAAATTAATTTTTATATGGAAATACTAGTGATCACAGAATTTCGTTATTTTTGCTCTAGCTCTTCTAGTTTTCAAGAAAAACGCATTTAAAGTTTTTCATACAAAAGTCCTAAGAAAATTAATTTTTATATGGAAATATCACAGAATTTCGTTATTTTTGCTCTAGCTCTTCTAGTTTTCAAGAAAAACGCATTTAAAGTTTTTCATACAAAAGTCCTAAGAAAATTAATTTTTATATGGAAATACTAGTGATCACAGAATTTCGTTATTTTTGCTCTAGCTCTTCTAGTTTTCAAGAAAAACGCATTTAAAGTTTTTATTACAAAAGTCCTAAGAAAATTAATTTTTAAATGGAAATACTAGTGATCACAGAATTTCGTTATTTTTGCCTTAGATCTTCTAGTTTTCAAGAAAAACGCATTTAAAGTTTTTCATACAAAAGTCCTAAGAAAATTAATTTTTATATGGAAATACTAGTGATCACAGAATTTCGTTATTTTTGCCTTAGCTCTTCTAGTTTTCAAGAAAAACGCATTTTAAGTTTTTCGTGCAAAGTCCTAAGAAAATCAAGTTTTAGATGGAAGTACTAGTGATCACAGAATTTCGTTATTTTTGCCTTAGCTCTTCTAGTTTTCAAGAAAAACGCATTTAAAGTTTTTCATACAAAAGTCCTAAGAAAATTAATTTTTATATGGAAATACTAGTGATCACAGAATTTTGTTATTTTTGCTCTAGCTCTTCTAGTTTTCAAGAAGAACGCATTTTAAGTTTTTCATACAAAAGTCCTAAGAAAATCAATTTTATATGGAAATACTAGTGATCACCGAATTCCGTTATTTTTGCCTTAGTTCTTCTAGTTTTCAAGAAAAACGCATTTTAAGTTTTTCATACAAAAGTCCTAAGAAAATCAATTTTATATGGAAATACTAGTGATCACAGAATTTCGTTGTTTTTGCCTTAGCTCTTCTAGTTTTCAAGAAAAACGCATTTAAAGTTTTTCATACAAAAGTCCTAAGAAAATTAATTTTTATATGGAAATACTAGTGATCACAGAATTTCGTTATTTTTGCCTTAGCTCTTCTAGTTTTCAAGAAAAACGCATTTAAAGTTTTTCATACAAAAGTCCTAAGAAAATCAATTTTTATATGGAAATACTAGTGATCACAGAATTTCGTTATTTTTGCCTTAGCTCTTCTAGTTTTCAAGAAAAACGCATTTAAAGTTTTTCATACAAAAGTCCTAAGAAAGTTAATTTTTATATGGAAATACTAGTGATCACAGAATTTCGTTATTTTTGCTCTAGCTCTTCTAGTTTTCAAGAAAAACGAATTTAAAGTTTTTCATACAAAAGTCCTAAGAAAATCAATTTTAATATGGAAATACTAGTGATCACAGAATTTCGTTATTTTTGCTCTAGCTCTTCTAGTTTTCAAGAAAAACGCATTTAAAGTTTTTCATACAAAAGTCCTAAGAAAATTAATTTTTAAATGGAAATACTAGTGATCACAGAATTTCGTTATTTTTGCCTTAGATCTTCTAGTTTTCAAGAAAAACGCATTTAAAGTTTTTCATACAAAAGTCCTAAGAAAATCAATTTTTATATGGAAATACTAGTGATCACAGAATTTCGTTATTTTTGCCTTAGATCTTCTAGTTTTCAAGAAAAACGCATTTAAAGTTTTTCATACAAAAGTCCTAAGAAAATCAATTTTTATATGGAAATACTAGTGATCACAGAATTTCGTTATTTTTGCTCTAGCTCTTCTAGTTTTAAAGAAGAACGCATTTTAAGTTTTTCATACAAAAGTCCTAAGAAAATCAATTTTATATGGAAATACTAGTGCTCACCGAATTTCGTTATTTTTGCCTTAGTTCTTCTAGTTTTCAAGAAAAACGCATTTTAAGTTTTTCATACAAAAGTCCTAAGAAAATCAATTTTATATGGAAATACTAGTGATCACAGAATTACGTTATTTTTGCCTTAGCTCTTCTAGTTTTCAAGAAAAACGCATTTAAAGTTTTTCATACAAAAGTCCTAAGAAAATCAATTTTTATATGGAAATACTAGTGATCACAGAATTTCGTTATTTTTGCTCTAGCTCTTCTAGTTTTAAAGAAGAACGCATTTTAAGTTTTTCATACAAAAGTCCTAAGAAAATCAATTTTATATGGAAATACTAGTGATCACCGAATTTCGTTATTTTTGCCTTAGTTCTTCTAGTTTTCAAGAAAAACGCATTTTAAGTTTTTCATACAAAAGTCCTAAGAAAATCAATTTTATATGGAAATACTAGTGATCACAGAATTTCGTTATTTTTGCCTTAGCTCTTCTAGTTTTCAAGAAAAACGCATTTAAAGTTTTTCATACAAAAGTCCTAAGAAAATTAATTTTTATATAAAAATACTGGTGATCACAGAATTTCGTTATTTTTGGCTTAGCTCTTCTAGTTTTCAAGAAAAACGCATTTAAAGTTTTTCATACAAAAGTCCTAAGAAAATCAATTTTTATATGGAAATACTAGTGATCACAGAATTTCGTTATTTTTGCCTTAGCTCTTCTAGTTTTCAAGAAAAACGCATTTAAAGTTTTTCATACAAAAGTCCTAAGAAAGTTAATTTTTATATGGAAATACTAGTGATCACAGAATTTCGTTATTTTTGCTCTAGCTCTTCTAGTTTTCAAGAAAAACGAATTTAAAGTTTTTCATACAAAAGTCCTAAGAAAATCAATTTTTATATGGAAATACTAGTAATCACAGAATTTCATTATTTTTGCCTTAGCTCTTCTAGTTTTCAAGAAAAACGCATTTAAAGTTTTTCATACAAAAGTCCTAAGAAAATTAATTTTTAAATGGAAATACTAGTGATCACAGAATTTCGTTATTTTTGCTCTAGCTCTTCTAGTTTTCAAGAAAAACGCATTTAAGGTTTTTCATACAAAAGTCCTAAGAAAATTAATTTTTAAATGGAAATACTAGTGATCACAGAATTTCGTTATTTTTGCCTTAGATCTTCTAGTTTTCAAGAAAAACGCATTTAAAGTTTTTCATACAAAAGTCCTAAGAAAATCAATTTTTATATGGAAATACTAGTGATCACAGAATTTCGTTATTTTTGCCGTAGCTCTTCTAGTTTTCAAGAAAAACGCATTTAAAGTTTTTCATACAAAAGTCCTAAGAAAATCAATTTTTATATGGAAATACTAGTGATCACAGAATTTCGTTATTTTTGCCTTAGTTCTTCTAGTTTTCAAGAAAAACGCATTTAAAGTTTTTCATACAAAAGTCCTAAGAAAATTAATTTTTATATGGAAATACTAGTGATCACAGAATTTCGTTATTTTTGCTCAAGCTCTTCTAGTTTTCAAGAAAAACGCATTTAAAGTTTTTCATACAAAAGTCCTAAGAAAATTAATTTTTATATGGAAATACTAGTGATCACAGAATTTCGTTATTTTTGCTCTAGCTCTTCTAGTTTTCAAGAAAAACGAATTTTAAGTTTTTCATACAAAAGTCCTAAGAAAATCAATTTTATATGGAAATACCAGTGATCACAGAATTTCGTTATTTTTGCCTTAGCTCTTCTAGTTTTCAAGAAAAACGCATTTAAAGTTTTTCATACAAAAGTCCTAAGAAAATTAATTTTTATATGGAAATACTAGTGATCACAGAATTTCTTTATATTTGCTCTAGCTCTTCTAGTTTTCAAGAAAAACTCATTTAAAGGTTTTCATGCAAAAGTCCTAAGAAAATCAATTTTTAGATGGCAATAATAGTGATCACAGAATTTCGTTATTTTTGCTCAAGCTCTTCTAGTTTTCAAGAAAAACGCATTTTAAGTTTTTCATACAAAAGTCCTATGAAAGTCAATTTTTAGATGGCAATAATAGTGATCACAGAATTTCGTTATTTTTGCTCTAGCTCTTCTAGTTTTCAAGAAAAACTCATTTAAAGTTTTTCATGCAAAAGTCCTAAGAAAATCAATTTTCAGATGGCAATAATAGTGATCACAGAATTTCGTTATTTTTGCTCTAGCTCTTCTAGTTTTCAAGAAAAACGCGTTTAAAGTTTTTCATACAAAAGTCCTAAGAAAATTAATTTTTATATGGAAATACTAGTGATCACAGAATTTCGTTATTTTTGCTCTAGCTCTTCTAGTTTTCAAGAAAAACGCATTTAAGGTTTTTCATACAAAAGTCCTAAGAAAATTAATTTTTAAATGGAAATACTAGTGATCACAGAATTTCGTTATTTTTGCCTTAGATCTTCTAGTTTTCAAGAAAAACGCATTTAAAGTTTTTCATACAAAAGTCCTAAGAAAATCAATTTTTATATGGAAATACTAGTGATCACAGAATTTCGTTATTTTTGCCGTAGCTCTTCTAGTTTTCAAGAAAAACGCATTTAAAGTTTTTCATACAAAAGTCCTAAGAAAATCAATTTTTATATGGAAATACTAGTGATCACAGAATTTCGTTATTTTTGCCTTAGTTCTTCTAGTTTTCAAGAAAAACGCATTTAAAGTTTTTCATACAAAAGTCCTAAGAAAATTAATTTTTATATGGAAATACTAGTGATCACAGAATTTCGTTATTTTTGCTCAAGCTCTTCTAGTTTTCAAGAAAAACGCATTTAAAGTTTTTCATACAAAAGTCCTAAGAAAATTAATTTTTATATGGAAATACTAGTGATCACAGAATTTCGTTATTTTTGCTCTAGCTCTTCTAGTTTTCAAGAAAAACGAATTTTAAGTTTTTCATACAAAAGTCCTAAGAAAATCAATTTTATATGGAAATACCAGTGATCACAGAATTTCGTTATTTTTGCCTTAGCTCTTCTAGTTTTCAAGAAAAACGCATTTAAAGTTTTTCATACAAAAGTCCTAAGAAAATTAATTTTTATATGGAAATACTAGTGATCACAGAATTTCTTTATATTTGCTCTAGCTCTTCTAGTTTTCAAGAAAAACTCATTTAAAGGTTTTCATGCAAAAGTCCTAAGAAAATCAATTTTTAGATGGCAATAATAGTGATCACAGAATTTCGTTATTTTTGCTCAAGCTCTTCTAGTTTTCAAGAAAAACGCATTTTAAGTTTTTCATACAAAAGTCCTATGAAAGTCAATTTTTAGATGGCAATAATAGTGATCACAGAATTTCGTTATTTTTGCTCTAGCTCTTCTAGTTTTCAAGAAAAACTCATTTAAAGTTTTTCATGCAAAAGTCCTAAGAAAATCAATTTTCAGATGGCAATAATAGTGATCACAGAATTTCGTTATTTTTGCTCTAGCTCTTCTAGTTTTCAAGAAAAACGCGTTTAAAGTTTTTCATACAAAAGTCCTAAGAAAATTAATTTTTATATGGAAATACTAGTGATCACAGAATTTCGTTATTTTTGCTCTAGCTCTTCTAGTTTTCAAGAAGAACGCATTTTAAGTTTTTCATACAAAAGTCCTAAGAAAATCAATTTTATATGGAAATACTAGTGATCACCGAATTCCGTTATTTTTGCCTTAGTTCTTCTAGTTTTCAAGAAAAACGCATTTTAAGTTTTTCATACAAAAGTCCTAAGAAAATCAATTTTATATGGAAATACTAGTGATCACAGAATTTCGTTGTTTTTGCCTTAGCTCTTCTAGTTTTCAAGAAAAACGCATTTAAAGTTTTTCATACAAAAGTCCTAAGAAAATTAATTTTTATATGGAAATACTAGTGATCACAGAATTTCGTTATTTTTGCTCTAGCTCTTCTAGTTTTCAAGAAAAACGCATTTAAAGTTTTTCATACAAAAGTCCTAAGAAAATTAATTTTTATATGGAAATACTAGGGATCACAGAATTTCGTTATTTTTGCTCTAGCTCTTCTAGTTTTCAAGAAAAACGCATTTAAAGTTTTTCATACAAAAGTCCTAAGAAAATCAATTTTTATATGGAAATACTAGTGATCACAGAATTTCGTTATTTCTGCCTTAGCTCTTCTAGTTTTCAAAAAAAACGCATTTAAAGTTTTTCATACAAAAGTCCTAAGAAAATTAATTTTTAAATGGAAATACTTGTGATCACAGAATTTCGTTATTTTTGCCTTAGCTCTTCTAGTTTTCAGGAAAAACGCATTTAAAGTTTTTCATACAAAAGTCAATTTTTATATAAAAATACTGGTGATCACAGAATTTCGTTATTTTTGCCTTAGCTCTTCTAGTTTTCAAGAAAAACGCATTTAAAGTTTTTCATACAAAAGTCCTAAGAAAATCAATTTTTATATGGAAATACTAGTGATCACAGAATTTCGTTATTTTTGCCTTAGCTCTTCTAGTTTTCAAGAAAAACGCATTTAAAGTTTTTCATACAAAAGTCCTAAGAAAATTAATTTTTAAATGGAAATACTAGTGATCACAGAATTTCGTTATTTTTGCTCTAGCTCTTCTAGTTTTCAAGAAAAACGCATTTAAAGTTTTTATTACAAAAGTCCTAAGAAAATTAATTTTTAAATGGAAATACTAGTGATCACAGAATTTCGTTATTTTTGCCTTAGATCTTCTAGTTTTCAAGAAAAACGCATTTAAAGTTTTTCATACAAAAGTCCTAAGAAAATCAATTTTTATATGGAAATACTAGTGATCACAGAATTTCGTTATTTTTGCTTAGATCTTCTAGTTTTCAAGAAAAACGCATTTAAAGTTTTTCATACAAAAGTCCTAAGAAAATCCATTTTTATATGGAAATACTAGTGATCACAGAATTTCGTTATTTTTGCTCTAGCTCTTCTAGTTTTAAAGAAGAACGCATTTTAAGTTTTTCATACAAAAGTCCTAAGAAAATCAATTTTTATATGGAAATACTAGTGATCACAGAATTTCGTTATTTTTGCCTTAGCTCTTCTAGTTTTCAAGAAAAACGCATTTAAAGTTTTTCATACAAAAGTCCTAAGAAAATTAATTTTTAAATGGAAATACTAGTGATCACAGAATTTCGTTATTTTTGCTCTAGCTCTTCTAGTTTTCAAGAAAAACGCATTTAAAGTTTTTCATACAAAAGTCCTAAGAAAATTAATTTTTAAATGGAAATACTAGTGATCACAGAATTTCGTTATTTTTGCCTTAGATCTTCTAGTTTTCAAGAAAAACGCATTTAAAGTTTTTCATACAAAAGTCCTAAGAAAATCAATTTTTATATGGAAATACTAGTGATCACAGAATTTCGTTATTTTTGCCTTAGATCTTCTAGTTTTCAAGAAAAACGCATTTAAAGTTTTTCATACAAAAGTCCTAAGAAAATCCATTTTTATATGGAAATACTAGTGATCACAGAATTTCGTTATTTTTGCTCTAGCTCTTCTAGTTTTAAAGAAAAACGCATTTAAAGTTTTTCATACAAAAGTCCTAAGAAAATCAATTTTTATATGAAAATACTAGTGATCACAGAATTTCCTTATTTTTGCTCTAGCTCTTCTAGTTTTCAAGAAAAACGCATTTAAAATTTTTCATACAAAAGTCCTAAGAAAATCAATTTTTATATGAAAATACTAGTGATCACATAATTTCCTTATTTTTGCTCTAGATCTTCTAGTTTTCAAGAAAAACGCATTTAAAGTTTTTCATACAAAAGTCCTTAGAAAATCCATTTTTATATGGAAATACTAGTGATCACAGAATTTCGTTATTTTTGCTCTAGCTCTTCTAGTTTTCAAGAAAAACGCATTTAAAGTTTTTCATACAAAAGTCCTTAGAAAATCAATTTTTATATGGAAGTACTAGTGATCACAGAATTTTGTTATTTTTGCTCTAGCTCTTCTAGTTTTCAAGAAAAACGCATTTAAAGTTTTTCATACAAAAGTCCCAAGAAAATCAATTTTTATATGGAAATACTAGTGATCACAGAATTTCGTTATTTTTGCTCTAGCTCTTCTTGTTTTCAAGAAAAACGCATTTAAAGTTTTTCATACAAAAGTCCTAAGACAATCAATTTTTATATGGAAATACTAGTGATCACAGAATTTCGTTATTTTTGCTCTAGCTCTTCTAGTTTTCAAGAAAAACGCATTTAAAGTTTTTCATACAAAAGTCCTAAGAAAACCAATTTTTATATGGAAATACTAGTGATCACAGAATTTAGTTATTTTTGCTCTAGCTCTTTTAGTTTTCAAGAAAAACGCATTTAAAGTTTTTCATACAAAAGTCCTTAGAAAATCAATTTTTATATGGAAATACTAGTGATCACAGAATTTCGTTATTTTTGCTCTAGCTCTTCTAGTTTTCAAGAAAAACGCATTTAAAGTTTTTCATACAAAAGTCCTAAGAAAATCAATTTTTATATGGAAATACTAGTGATCACAGAATTTCGTTATTTTTGCTCTAGCTCTTCTAGTTTTCAAGAAAAACGCATTTAAAGTTTTTCATACAAAAGTCCTAAGAAAATCAATTTTTATATGGAAATACTAGTGATCACAGAATTGCGTTATTTTTGCTCTAGCTCTTCTAGTTTTCAAGAAAACCGCATTTAAAGTTTTTCATACAAAACCCCTAAGAAAATAAATTTTTATATGGAAATACTAGTGATCACAGAATTTCGTTATTTTTGCTCTAGCTCTTTTAGTTTTCAAGAAAAACGCATTTAAAGTTTTTCATACAAAAGTCCTAAGAAAATCAATTTTTATATGAAAATACTAGTGATGACAGAATTTCGTTATTTTTGCTCTAGCTCTTCTAGTGTTCATACAAAAGTCCTAAGAAAATCAATTTTTATATGGAAATACTAGTGACCACAGAATTTCGTTATTTTTGCTCTAGCTCTTCTAGTTTTCAAGAAAAACGCATTTAGAGTTTTTCATACAAAAGTCCTAAGAAAATCAATTTTTATATGAAAATACTAGTGATCACAGAATTTCCTTATTTTTGCTCTAGCTCTTCTAGTTTTCAAGAAAAACGCATTTAAAGTTGTTCATACAAAAGTCCTTAGAAAATCAATTTTTATATGAAAATACTAGTGATCACAGAATTTCCTTATTTTTGCTCTAGCTCTTCTAGTTTTCAAGAAAAACGCATTTAAAGTTTTTCATACAAAAGTCCTAAGAAAATCAATTTTTATATGAAAATACTAGTGATCACAGAATTTCCTTATTTTTGCTCTAGCTCTTCTAGTTTTCAAGAAAAACGCATTTAAAGTTTTTCATACAAAAGTCCTTAGAAAATCAATTTTTATATGGAAATACTAGTGATCACAGAATTTCGTTATTTTTGCTCTAGCTCTTCTAGTTTTCAAGAAAAACGCATTTAAAGTTTTTCATACAAAAGTCCTAAGAAAATCAATTTTTATATGAAAATACTAGTGATCACAGAATTTTGTTATTTTTGCTCTAGCTCTTCTAGTTTTCAAGAAAAACGCATTTAAAGTTTTTCATACAAAAGTCCTAAGAAAATCAATTTTTATATGAAAATACTAGTGATCACAGAATTTCCTTATTTTTGCTCTAGCTCTTTTAGTTTTCAAGAAAAACGCATTTAAAGTTTTTCATACAAAAGTCCTTAGAAAATCAATTTTTATATGGAAATACTAGTGATCACAGAATTTCGTTATTTTTGCTCTAGCTCTTCTAGTTTTCAAGAAAAACGCATTTAAAGTTTTTCATACAAAAGTCCTAAGAAAATCAATTTCGTTATTTTTGCTCTAGCTCTTCTAGTTTTCAAGAAAAACGCATTTAAAGTTTTTCATACAAAAGTCCTAAGAAAATAAATTTTTATATGGAAATACTAGTGATCACAGAATTTCGTTATTTTTGCTCTAGAAATTCTAGTTTTCAAGAAAAACGCATTTAAAGTTTTTCATACAAAATTCCGAAGAAAATCAATTTTTATATGGAAATATTAGTGATCACAGAATTTCGTTATTTTTGCTCTAGCTCTTCTAGTTTTCAAGAAAAACGCATTTAAAGTTTTTCATACAAAAGTCCTAAGAAAATAAATTTTTATATGGAAATACTAGTGATCACAGAATTTCGTTATTTTTGCTCTAGCTCTTCTAGTTTTCAAGAAAAACGCATTTAAAGTTTTTCATACAAAAGTCCTAAGAAAATAAATTTTTATATTGAAATACTAGTGATCACAGAATTTCGTTATTTTTGCTCTAGCTCTTCTAGTTTTCAAGAAAAACGCATTTAAAGTTTTTCATACAAAAGTCCTAAGAAAATCAATTTTTATATTGAAATACTAGTGATCACAGAATTTCGTTATTTTTGCTCTAGCTCTTCTAGTTTTCAAGAAACACGCATTTAAAGTTTTTCATAAAAAAGTCCTAAGAAAATCAATTTTTATATGTAAATACTAGTGATCACAGAATTTCGTTATTTTTGCTCTAGCTCTTCTAGTTTTCAAGAAAAACGCATTTAAAGTTTTTCATACAAAAGTCCTAAGAAAATAAATTTTTATATGGAAATACTAGTGATCACAGAACTTCGTTATTTTTGCTCTAGCTCTTCTAGTTTTCAAGAAAAACGCATTTAAAGTTTTTCATACAAAAGTCCTAAGAAAATAAATTTTTATATTGAAATACTAGTGATCACAGAATTTCGTTATTTTTGCTCTAGCTCTTCTAGTTTTCAAGAAAAACGCATTTAAAGTTTTTCATACAAAAGTCCTAAGAAAATCAATTTTTATATTGAAATACTAGTGATCACAGAATTTCGTTATTTTTGCTCTAGCTCTTCTAGTTTTCAAGAAACACGCATTTAAAGTTTTTCATAAAAAAGTCCTAAGAAAATCAATTTTTATATGTAAATACTAGTGATCACAGAATTTCGTTATTTTTGCTCTAGCTCTTCTAGTTTTCAAGAAAAACGCATTTAAAGTTTTTCATACAAAAGTCCTAAGAAAATCAATTTTTATATGGAAATACTAGTGATCACAGAGTTTCGTTATTTTTGCTTTAGCTCTTCTAGTTTTCAAGAAACACGCATTTGAAGTTTTTCATAGAAAAGTCCTAAGAAAATCAATTTTTATATGGAAATACTAGTGATCACAGAGTTTCGTTATTTTTGCTTTAGCTCTTCTAGTTTTCAAGAAACACGCATTTGAAGTTTTTCATAAAAAAGTCCTAAGAAAATCAATTTTTATATGTAAATACTAGTGATCACAGAATTTCGTTATTTTTGCTCTAGCTCTTCTAGTTTTCAAGAAAAACGCATTTAAAGTTTTTCATACAAAAGTCCTAAGAAAATAAATTTTTATATTGAAATACTAGTGATCACAGAATTTCGTTATTTTTGCTCTAGCTCTTCTAGTTTTCAAGAAAAACGCATTTAAAGTTTTTCATACAAAAGTCCTAAGAAAATCAATTTTTATATTGAAATACTAGTGATCACAGAATTTCGTTATTTTTGCTCTAGCTCTTCTAGTTTTCAAGAAACACGCATTTAAAGTTTTTAATAAAAAAGTCCTAAGAAAATAAATTTTTATATGTAAATACTAGTGATCACAGAATTTCGTTATTTTTGCTCTAGCTCTTCTAGTTTTCAAGAAAAACGCATTTAAAGTTTTTCATACAAAAGTCCTAAGAAAATAAATTTTTATATGGAAATACTAGTGATCACAGAATTTCGTTATTTTTGCTCTAGCTCTTCTAGTTTTCAAGAAAAACGCATTTAAAGTTTTTAATAAAAAAGTCCTAAGAAAATAAATTTTTATATTGAAATACTAGTGATCACAGAATTTCGTTATTTTTGCTCTAGCTCTTCTAGTTTTCAAGAAAAACGCATTTAAAGTTTTTCATACAAAAGTCCTAAGAAAATCAATTTTTATATTGAAATACTAGTGATCACAGAATTTCGTTATTTTTGCTCTAGCTCTTCTAGTTTTCAAGAAACACGCATTTAAAGTTTTTCATAAAAAAGTCCTAAGAAAATCAATTTTTATATGTAAATACTAGTGATCACAGAATTTCGTTATTTTTGCTCTAGCTCTTCTAGTTTTCAAGAAAAACGCATTTAAAGTTTTTCATACAAAAGTCCTAAGAAAATCAATTATTATATGGAAATACTAGTGATCACAGAGTTTCGTTATTTTTGCTTTAGCTCTTCTAGTTTTCAAGAAACACGCATTTGAAGTTTTTCATAGAAAAGTCCTAAGAAAATCAATTTTTATATGGAAATACTAGTGATCACAGAGTTTCGTTATTTTTGCTCCAGCTCTTCTAGTTTTCAAGAAAAACGCTCTTAATTGAGTAAAAAACATTGTTTTTTTTATCCAAAAACTACACTGCCCCGGTAGACTAGCTGGTAGTGAGCACCGAGGGCTCGCGATCGAATCCCGCCAGAGACAGAAAAAAAATAAAAAATAAAATAAAACAAAATAAGAAAAAGTAAAAAAAAAAAATAATTAAAAAAAATAAAAAAAATTTTTATTTATTGAAAGTAATCATCCAATGTATAATATTCATAGATCTAATGTAATGTTTCATTAAATCCTTTAAATGAAACAGGTTTCATTGATCCAACGAAGCGCTGCATAGGTTCCTTTTTAATGCAATTTTTCATGGGATTAATGTCAAAATTCATTGGTATTGCGAAGAAAATTCTTTCAGTGTACCAGCTAGTCTACCGGGGCAGTGTAGTTTTTGGATAAAAAAAAACTATGTTTTTTAACTCAATTAAGAGCTTAAATATGAGATTTAATTGTCTATAATAACAATAACAACGTTGATTGAAAGTTTTTGTTTCATTACTATAATTAGCAATATGCCAAAATCGACTTTTTGCGAAAAATATATTTTTTATGGTTGAAAATGGTTCTTTAGGGTATCAGAAGCAACTTTTGTTCCGCGACTTTTATATAATTCCGTTATTTACAAAATTACCGTTATTTTTAGGTGCTTGAAGAAAATCAAAATTTTGACGGTTAAATTTCCAGAATTCGACCAAATGTTGTTTGGCAACTTTGTACAAAATCGTATGGCGAATAGTTTTGTGGAACATATAATTTCAAAATATTTGCAAATACAGGGTGTTTTGATGCATTTTTCCAAAAAATGAATTTTACGCCATCTAGCGGCAATAGTTTTTACTAACTATATTCTAAATTTAGAAAGGTAATTTGAATACCTTTCCAACAAAAAAAAAAACTTGAAAATCGGATGAAAATAACCGAATGAGAAAGAAAAGATCTATAAGAAAATGAAATAGTATCAAATTTATATTAAAATATGTATGTATGCAACTTTTATTAAATCGATCATTAAAGTTTACATTATTAGTTTTGCGAAAAAAATTTCAGTTATTTTACTAGAAATGTATTTAACAGAAATCTTCATTATTTATACTTTTAAAAACATTAAGTTATTTTATTTTTTAAATTTTTAGAGATCTACATAATAGTGCAAATTCTTTAGCTTTTCTTTGAGTTGGGACTCTAAATCCAAATTTGTTGTTTGCCAAACTTTTTCACCGTGATATTTATAATTTAAACCTCTCAACAAGTTTATTTGCTTTTTAAGAATTTTTATCCGATTACTCTGTACATCGACATCAGATAGTTTATTTCATAAATTAAATAATTCCATAGGCTCATTCACATAAAGCAAATTTAGAAATAGGACTTTACTCTCCGTACGTCGTTTTTTACTTGTTGTTTGCTCCATCTCTTCCAATCTCTTTATTCGTTCCTTAGCATTCCATTTTTTATTTTCCTGAAAAACCTTTTTCATTATTTTCACACTATTTTCCATATCTTGCTTCGTTGGATAGATATTACTGTGGAATGAGTATACATCATCCACAGGTCTATCGATATATCTTTTTAACATTGAATCTTTCGCATCCGCTAAAGCCGTTTGGAAAATGTTAACATCTTTTTCAAATTAGCAGTAAGCAAATTAAGCTTGCCTGTGCTAAAAGCAAATTGAAATTTGTGGGGAATTGAATTCAAGAACGATCTTTTATTTATTTCTTCGAGCTCTAAATATTCAAATATTTGATACAGCACGTCCTTGAAAGTAAGATGATCACAAGCAACAATTGATTTGCAAGTGCTAATATGTTTTAGTGGTTCAATGCAAGCTGCTACAGAAAATTGTATACAGAAAATTTGTGTCCGTAATATAATCTTGAATCATTTTCGCATCCATGTACGCTTCAGGATATTTTTGCACAAACTGAAATAGCAAATCGGTTTCTTTGTAAATTTGACTTATTGTTAGTTAAAATTTTCTAAAATTGTATTTCTTTATGTAAGATCAAATCTGTCAAAAATTTTAAAAGTTACATGCATTTAAACAAACACTTTTTAACATGGTCAAATTTACAAATTAGGTAAGGTCACTTTGCGGACTTTCCTTGTAAATTACATGAAAACCCAACGAATTCAATTCTTATGGCGGCATCGCATTCAGGAGGTCAAAATACATAAGGATTGGTGGGTCTGGTTTCTGGTTCAGAACTTTTTTATATTTTTGTGAGGCTGTGTAATTACTAAGCCCGCAAAGGAGACGGCTTAAATATCTACTGCCGCTTTATCACAATAATAAATGAAATATAAGTATATTTACTTATCACATGGAAAGAAATTTTGTTTCCCAAAGTGAAAACAGTGTCTATGTTCTTAATAACTAATGTAAAACTAATTTCAGTAGCATAAATTTAAATTTATCAATTAATAAAATTTGTCGAAAATAGGCTGTACTATTTGTACTACGGCACAAATTCGGCTGAATATTATGCCTTGGGAGACAACAGAGTTGTAAATGACTAAAATATCTTAAATTCTGCGGTGGTGCATGAAGATAACACTCCTACTTCAAAAGTTAATGAAGGTTGGTTGGTTGGTTATCGTGGTAGCACGCAAAGGTCCAGGCGTGCAGCAAGTAGAGCCGACAGTGGCCCCGTTTTGACACCACACAACTCGTCAAGAAATTGGAACCCCCCGATCAGACTTGAACCAGGGGGGCAATGCCGAGGTGGCTAGAGCCAGCCCGTTGCGTTGAGATATTTCAGCAGGCTGTTGAGTCCCACCCGCGATATCTCCGAGAGTCCCCGTAGAAGGTAATCCCCAAATAATCTATGTCGCGTTGAGTTAAACGCCGGGCAATCACATAGGAGATGAAATACTGTCTCCTCAGTTCCAGGTTCCCTGCAGCTGCGGCAGCATTCATTGAAAGGGAGGCCGAGTCTCATAGCGTGCTTACCAATCGTCCAGTGACCAGTAAGCACGTATGTAAGTCTCGACACGTCCTTCCGACTGAAGTTGAGAAGTCGCTCAGAGCGACCTATGTCATATGTGGGCCACGTTTCCCTGGTAGCCCTGCAGCCATCTAGTTTCCTCCATTTATTGTCAGCCATATCCAAATAGTGCCTGAAGATTTCGCTCCTGATAGTTCCCAGGGGTGTTGCGACTGACACCACCTGTGAAATATCAAGAGCTGCTCCAGTTTTGGCCAGCCCATCCGCCTGTTCATTGCCGTAATGGTCCCTATGCGCAGGGATCCAGATTAAGGTAATGTCAGATAGGCTGCCCAATCTGGACAGTTCTTCCTTGCACTGGTTGACAAGGATGGATGTTGTCTTATGCGAGCTCAGTGACATCAGAGCCGCCTGGCTATCAACGAAGATGCCAATTTTGCCGCTGATGTTCCTGCTGTATAGTGTTCTGCATGCCTCTCTGATCGCCAGTATTTCAGCCTGAAATACGCTGGCCCAATCTGGCAGACGAAAAGAGAGGTTCACATGTAGTTCCTCCGAGAAGACCCCGGAGCCGACACCACAAGTCATCTTTGACCCATCTGTGTAGACCCTTGTGCGGTATTCATCAGCCAGGATTCCCCCACTCCATTCCCGTCTTGACGGAAATATGACCCTGAATTTCCTATCAAAGTCCATGCGGGGTATCATATAGTCCGTCGGTCGTTTCAGAGATGTTGGTTGCCTATGTAAGATCCCTGCATGACCGTACGTCCTCGCCTTCCAACATCCCGATGCAGAGAGCCTAACCGCGCTATTTACGGATATGGCCATAAGGTGTATTTCAATTGGAACAAGGTGCAGCATAGTGTTCAGAGCCTCTGAAGGACTAGTGCGTAGAGCGCCTGTTACTCCAATGCAGGCTGATCTTTGTACTCTGCCCAGCTGAACCACGATGTACTTCTTGCCCGTCGCGGTCCACCATACCAGAGATCCATATGTAAGAATGGGCCGTACTATTGCCGTGTATAGCCATTTGACCAGTCTAGGATTAAGGCCCCACCTGGTGCCAAACATTCTACGGCAGGCGTAATAAGCCACCGTAGCCTTCCTGACCCTGTGCTGAGTATTCAATTTCCATGATAGTTTCGAGTCCAGGATAATTCCCAGATATTTCGCGTGATTCGACAGGGGAAGTTCGCAACCCCCCAGCCGTGGCAGTCTGAAAGCCGGAATCTTCGTCCTTCTGGTGAACAGTACTAGTTCCGTTTTGCTTGGGTTCACTCCCAGTCCGCACTCAGCGGCCCAGTTGCTGAGCGCCCCCAACGCACCGGACATAATGTCACTCATCACATCCAGAAACGCACCAGATACTAGTAACACCACGTCATCCGCATAGGCCACCGTCTTGATGCCCCTGTTATCCAGACCAGTAAGAATCGAGTTAACAACGATGAGCCAGAGCAGAGGAGAGATCACCCCACCTTGGGGTGTACCCCTACTAACCTTCTTTGACCGCACGCTGTTGCCAAGACATGATGTGACGATCCTTGACCTCAACATGTTCACTAACCATCTGATGATGTACTCCTGGACATCCAGATCAGTTAGAGCCCGTTCGATCGCAATGATCGTGACGTTGTTAAAAGCGCCCTCAATATCCAGGAAGGCGGCCATGGTAAATTGCTTATATTCCAGTGATCGTTCTATGGCCCCTACTACCTCGTGAAGCGCCGTCTCCGTAGACCGACCCTTAAGGTAGGCATGTTGGCTACATGAGAGTCGTGATGTACCCTCCAGTCCATGCCTTATATGTGAGTCCAGAAGTCTTTCCAGAGTTTTGAGCAGAAAAGATGATAGACTGATTGGACGAAAGTCCCCCGCAGTCTCATGATTACTCTTCCAATTTTGGGTATAAAAACCACCTTTACTCTCCTCCAATTAGCCGGAACATAATTGAGGGATAGGCAGAGTCTATACATTAGCCTCAGCCAGGGAGTGACATATCTCCGTGCGCTCTGCAGCATCCTAGGAAAAATGCCATCAGGTCCTGGGGATTTATATGGGGCAAAACTACCGATCGCCCATTGGATTCTTTCCTCCGAAATTATATTTTCGTCAATTTCGGAGAACGAATCATCGTATACTGGTTCCCCATCAGTAGCGTCCGCGCAACCAGGGAAATGAGTATTAAGTAGAATGTCAAGTGTTTCCTCCGACGATTCCGACCAGGTATCATCCGTTCTCTTGACATAAGTAGGGTTCGAGTGGCCCTTGGCCAAAACTCTGCTAAGTCTGGCAGATTCTTTGGTATTATCTATTGATTCGCAGAAGTTCCTCCATGATCTTCTTTTTGCGACCGATATTGCCTTTTTATATGCCCTCTGTTTTTCGCGGTATTCCTGCCACGAATTACTGGCATAGCACGTATTGAAAGCCCTACGGGCCTCTCTTCTTAGAGCCGAGAGTTCCGAGTTCCACCAGGGAGGGAAGCTCCTTCCGGTCCTTGTGATGGGGCAGGAGATTTCAAACGCCCTAGTAAGGGCGCCACTGAAGGTCTCCTCCACCCCCTCGAGTGCAGAGATTGAATCCCGAATCACCGGCATTCTCCTGAGTCTACGTTCAAGAATTCCGTTAAACTTAGCCCAGTCCGTTCGTCTCGGATTTCTAAAGCTCAGTTTCTCGGTATTACCTATGTGTCCAATGTCGAAGAGTATCCAGTTGTGGTCCGAGAAGGACCTGCTACTCGATACCCCCCACCTATCAACTGATAAATTAGACCTGTCGTTCATAAGCGTTAAATCTAGAACCTCTTCCCAACCATTGAAATTACCTGAACTAGGAAATCTAAATGTTGGCCTAGAGCCAGAGTTACAAATGGTAATTTTGTTATTATTTATGAAATCTAATAGACACTCACCTCTATTGTTGATTTCACTGCTGCCCCAGATGGTGTGCCTGGCGTTGGCATCACATCCAAGAATGAAGTCCTCCTTGGCGCCTGAAGAGGATAGGAGCGCCCGTACCTCTTCTGGAGGGGCGTCTTTGTCATGTGCCATATAGCATGAGGCAATCAAAAAACTTCTTTTGTCCGCCATCTCGACCCTTGCAACTGAAAGGTCCGCTGAGCTAAGCTGTGAACAGAAGAAGATATTAATGTGTTTTTTCGCAACAAGACATGCTCTTGGCCTACCCTTGTCCTTTGCGTACAGTATATTATATGTTTTGGCCGGGAACCCTTTCACCATTCCGTTTACCGTCCAGGGTTCCTGAACCAGCGCTATGTCGAGGTCCTTCTCGGCTAGGAGGACCCCGAGGTTGTCGGAAGCACATCTCGAGTGCTGCAGATTAATCTGCACGACTCTCAATGCCATCGGGTGGCTTCTCCTCCGACTCGGAGAGCTGCATATCGGTGAGCAAGTTGTGGGCGACCTCGACCTCATCCTTTTCACCACTCGCCGAGCTTGTTGGGCGGAACACCTTTACCCTAGCGTCCCGCACACCAAAGAAGAGCTTCAGGCCTGCCTTCTCGAGCTCCGTTGAGCCTTCCTCCGTGATGGCAAGCGTAAGGCACGTACTGTTATCCCCGTGATCTTCGGCCCAGATAATAGTCCACTCTTTCATCGGGATACTGGGGTTCTGTCTCCTCAGACATCCCAGTATTTTCTGACCGTCAGAACCTACCTTCGGTAACCAAATCTTTGCCCGTGGTCTCATTGGAATTTCCTCGGCGGGGATCAGCTTAAGACTTAAGCCATCCCATGCATCGCTTATCTTAGCGATACACTTGCCTAAGAAGTCCTTTGAGAAGACGTCCAGACATTTGATTACCCTGTAGCCCCGGTGAATCTCACCGGAGTCAAAACGAGGTGCAGGACTATCCACATTGGTGAGGACGTGCTCCATGACGAGCTCAGCCAATTTGGATTCGATTGCACCCCATTCTGTTACCACAGGGGTAAGATGACCACTCTTGTCGTTCGCCAAGGCCATCAATAGGTGATCCTTTACAACCTCATTAAAGGGTCTCCTGGTGGTTGCAGAGCTCGATGGTCCCGGAGTGATCGTGTTATCACGGATCTTCCTCCGTTTTGGCGGCTTTTCACTCTCTGCCTGAGAGCGATTCCGCTTGGACCCTTCTTGAGCAGCATTAGATGAGCTGGGCATGTTGTCCTTCAACTTAAGGTACTCTTCTACCACAGCCTGATATTTAACACGATCTTCCTCATCGCGTTCGTGTGGGGTACCATTCGCAGCGTTCTTAGCAATCTTGCCAAGAATGAATTGCGCCTTGTTATATTTTTGCCTGAGGATATCACCAGGACTTCTCCTCTTTTTTATATTTGTTTTTGTTTTCTCACCCGGTTGTCCATCAGACTTGACGGTCGGTTGGGTGAGCTTTGATTCGCTTTTCGTGGGCAGTGGCGTGCTCTGGCTGTCACCCACACTGCCGGAGAGTCCGATCAAGGTCTCTTGACTAGAGGCCAGAAGATCGTCCTCAGATGAGAGATTTGTCTCATCTTGTTTTTTTAAAAATTTTTCTTTGGTAAATAAGGTTTTCTTCATTTTGTTCCCACGAGTAGGCACGTAAGGGGATGGACCATCCATGCAGTGACGGCGTACTAGACTACAACTTACAACCGGCCCGTGTCCTAGCACCGGAGGGGAGCTGTTAGCGACTAGTCCTCTTTAACCACTAACTAGTCATTCAGGTTCTCGGCACTGCTACCAACCACCTTAACCTTACAAGTGGGGGAGAAGGGATGGGGATCAGAGGGGATATGAAGGGAAAGAGGATAGGAGAGAGGATGGATAACCATTAGTTGCGAAGGCCTTTGGGTTTTCTAGTTTATGACCAGATGCAGTGTTGACCAGTCACCCACTGTATCAGGGCACAAACCAGTAACCATAGCCTACGCTTAAGCCACCACATCACGACAAGATTGTTATCCAGGTGGGGTAATGAAGGTCAAAAAACCCAATTTTTTTCATTTTGTTCGCGTTTTTTTTTACATTTTCCTAATTTCCTTGTAAACGAAAAATGCTATCGCCACGCACCACCGCAGAAAGTATTTTCTTACTTTCAAGTTTTGTTTTTGCCACTTTGTTTTTTTCAGTGTATTATTCCAACAAGACCCAAAAATGAAAGATTGCTACCCAAGCTAACTATTCAATACATAAAAACATTGAATTTGTAGCTAACAACATAAATAATGTGTTAAATTCATAAAAAGTCAAAAAATCCAAGTTTTAAGGGCCACCCTAAATATCCGTTTTAGGACAAGTGCGGGGCACTCTAATATGCAGGTAGGGTACTTGACTCTACCCCCGAAGTATCAAAAATCATTCGGCATTAATAGCTTGAAAACGAAAAAGTTAATTTTTTTTGGCATATTGCTAACTATAATAACATTTTTATTGTCATAATGAAAATTTTAATTTATAAAGGCAATTATTGAAATATGTTGCTTTTATAAAAAAAATTTTTGATTTCATAAATTTAATGGCATACATATAACATTAGATGTATGAAATTATTAAATCTCACATTTTTTAATTAACAATTAAAAATTTTTTTAAGGAACATGTAATTTTGTATTAATTTATGAATATAGTTATGCTTGTATATTGTTTTTTTATGTTCCCAATTAAAATTTTTTGTTTAACTTGGACAAACTTAAGTTTTCATATATCCAATGAAAATTTTTAACGTAATTACGAAATCTAATGAAATTCCATTTAAACAATGAAAATTTTCATTTACCCAAGGAAAATTTTTTTATGAAAATGATTCATTAAATATATGAAGCATTTTTCTTTCAGTGTAGTGAGCTAGTCTATCAGCACCAAGGTTGCGCGATCGAATTCCGCCAGAGACAGAAAAAAAAAATAAAATAAAGTAAAACAAAATAAGAAAAAGTAAAAAAAAAAAATAATTAAAAAAAATAAAAAAATAAAAAAAAATTTTATTTATTGAATAATATTTATAGATCTAATGTAATGTTTCATTAAATCCTTTTAATGAAACAGGTTTCATTGATCCAACGAAGCGCTGCATAGGTTCCTTTTTAATGCATGAAATTTTGTAATGGTACTGAACTTCAACTAAAAGAGTATTTTTCTCACCAAATGGTACTTTTTGTTTAAAAAAACCAATAATTTATGAAAATAAAAGGAATAAAAATATTTTATTGAAATTCATTTATCTAAGTATTTAATAGCAAACAATATTTATATTTAAGGTACACATGTAAATAATATTTCTGTTATACATAAGCGTCTAGTGCCCCATCCATTTACAATATTATTGTAATTCAATTGATGCTCAGAAATTTGGTACTGATAAAACACCAAAAGCAATATGTGAAATGTCAGCAAACATTAAATTCGTTCTTAATATTGGCTATATTTTTCAAAGAATTTTACATATTGTTACGAAAGTAACTTTAGTTAGTTTTAATTATTGTTTAAGAATTAGTTGTAATTATTATTTATCTTGTATGGACAAGTTATTAAGTATTTGTTAGTTATTTTATTAGTTTACATTGTTATTTAAAATTGTTATAATTTAGTACACTTTAATCCCAATGTGCAGAAAGAACTAGAAATGACCGGTAAAAAAGCTTTAGTATAAGTGGTGAAATTATGTAAACATAAGTGCCGCCATAAATCATAATAGATGATTGAGTGGTGAATAAGTAAAGCCTAGAACCTTCAAGAAACATTTCGAATGTTCTAGATGGCTGAATGACAGTATAAATACTTGCGGCGGCTAGCATCAAAAAACAGTAGTAGTTCAGACTTTGTCAAGTTAAGAGCGCATCACGCGGAGAAAACTATAAACGTTTGTAGTGTGTTGATTACAATAGTAAGTTGTAAATAAGAGCTGTAAATTTCGGTTGTTAAGGTGACTAAGTTCTTAATAAATAAGTGTAATACATTAAAGTGTTGTGTTTATTTGTTTTTTTTGAATTGCAATAAAAGAACTCGAAACGGTTTATTATAAAGGAAATAAACCAAAACGTTATTGAAAGGCAGTAACGTAACAATATATTCAGTTCTGAAAGATCCCCTTGAACACGGATTGGAGAATTAATATTATTATAGTTTTCTTCATCGTTAGTAAATAGCATTAATAACATCAGTATTATGCTTTTGGGTTTTCCGGAAACAATATTTACTGGAGTGAAGCTGATTATCACTTTTAAGGTTTTATGTTCAAAACAAAAATATGTTCTTAATGTTTGCAAATTTTCGAATAAAACGATTTCCTTAACATTGCATGTTTCTATAAATATGGTTTCATTTAACATAGTATCCAATGCATCCCTTTTTCTAAATTTTCTTGCCACTTGTAAGAGCAAATATCCCACTCTGGAAAGGAAAATATGAATCCTGGCGTTCACGCTTTGTATTTCAATATTAACGTTATTTTTAAAATACAACAATATAAATTTTGCAACAAACACATGAAAACCTATGCCTGCTTTCGATATGATCACATCACAATTAAAAAGTTAAGAGTTAAAAAGCTCAAAGGATAAAAAGTACTAAAAACAACGCGGGGGTACTGCGGTATTTTTAATATGAAAAAGTACTGAAAAAAGTACCAAAGTACTGAATTTTTCAACACTGATTCACACACATTCTTCACACGCACTCTTAAGACCCAACCATAATGTGCTTAAGTTGGCTTAATCAAATGTGCAAATACATGCAAATGATATGAGGCAAACCATATTGAACTTAAGGAAACTTTTTGCTAAGTTTAATGAAACTGTCATTTGCTTAAGCAAGGTGCGAATCTAATCGCACATTCCGTACGGAATCAAATGTTTTTTTATTTGGTTTTTGTTTTGTTAAGTACATTTGAGAGAGTTTTTGATAATTTTTGACAGTAGGTTAAGCAAGACTATGCATATTATGGTTGAGCCTTTACGCTCTTTCATTCAGTCCACGAGAGTACACAATTCAGTCGACGATTATCAAGCGGCGAGTGCACATGCGGCAGATGCTTACATATTTTTATTTTTTATTTTTATTAAGAATATTTGTCTCTTTAGTCACTTCAAGGTCTATCCAATAGGTCTGCTTAAGAAGCCAGATGTTTATTTGGTTTATTCCTCAACGATATAAAAAGTTGTTTACATTTTCCTTATACGTGTACTTTTTTGGTTTTTTGCCACACATACATGCACACAAAACACATTTTTCCTTTTGTTTTGCCTATGTGGTTGTAAGATTGTTGTAGTAGTAAGCAGACCTATTGGATAGGCCTTGATTCACTTAAATACTAATAAAAAGCAATACAACCACAATTTACATTTTGGGCATGCAAAATTTTAGCATCAAAGTTAGAATAGGAGTTGGGGTTTAAGTTAAAGCAGGAGTCGGCGCAAGTGCTATTTTTTGAGGACTCCACAGCCCTGCTTTTTTCCTTTTTTTAATGCATTTTATAACATTTACCTTGCAAAATATATTCAAAATTAATTTCCAAATATTTTTTTTTATTAAAATTTTTCAATCATCCATATTTGTGTGTGTACAGTCTCTATATTATTAAATTTAAATTTTTAGATTTTTGCCACAAAAAAATCTTTTCATAAGCTTTCATGTGTGTGTTTTGGAAAACAAATACTTTAATGAAATTTTGTAGTGAAAGTACATTGAACAAAAAACAGATGTTACTTTTAGATATTTTTTTGCTAAACAATGTTGTCGTTTTCGTTTTATTTTAGCAGTTTACAAACTTTTTTGTTGGCATTTTGCCAATAGGTGAGTTTTTTTTCATAGATATACAATTTTGTTTGCTTGTTATTAGTTTTTGGTAGATAACATGATTGGTATGCAGTGTTTGAAATTACAAAATTTTTAAATGAATTGCATATTAGTTTAAAAGGGAAGTTTTTATTAAAAATAATTAGAACATATTTCGTAGGAACACATTTTTTTGGTCATTTAACTAACAAGAGCTTATGAATATTATTTTTATTTTTAGAAAATTTGGTTATACCATCTACTTATTTAAATATTTTCTTTTTTGCAATTATTTTGTATGCTGTCATTTAAAACTAAATAATTGTATGGTTCCATTTGTAAGTCTCATGTCTAGACGGAAGATATTAAAATTTTGGTAGTTGACTTAAATGACTCTACGAAATTTAACGGCCAAAAAACAGATGCGATGTCTGTGAAAATAAAAAGCAAATATTCATGCGATTTTATATCAGATTGAAATCGAATACATAGTAATAATTTAGCGCTGAAGTTTAAGTATTTGTTTAAGTTGCAAATGAAATGCCTTAACGACTTTGATAAAGGGTGAAAGTGTCTGATTAAAGAAAAAGAAGGAACATTTTATTGTTTTTGTTAAAGAAAAGGCTCAAAGAGAGAATTTTTAACAAAAGTCGAAGTCGTGTTAATTTTACAGTCTTGAATTAATTAGCTTAAAATTTTAAATTCTTAGAATAAATTATTTTTTGCAAATTTTGAGCATATATTGTCAAATTTTATTCAAATATTTAACGTAAGCTACAAATTATTTCAGTCCCTGTGGCCCCTCTATGGAGTTTGCGCCTTCTTGAAGGCCATAAAAGAATCAAACTATTTTTGGATACATAGTTATAAAGTGATACCCAAATCAGTTTTTAGTTTCTGCATTGATCCAAACCAGCAACAAGCGGATGGGAAAACTTGATTGATCTTGCAACCTGTGACAAAGCGTTATGATGATGTAATAATACGGCTTTTTGCCTGGTCATATACTGAAAAGACAAATCAATATAGCCGTACTTAAAACAAGCCGAAGCGGTGTTAATAGTACAGTAAGAACGGATTTCCTTAAATCAAGTACAGAATGCTTGATTCAAGTACTGATTTTTCAAGTGCCCCGTTTTTTAACTGTGCTTAATTCAAGAATTTCTAATTTGGTTTTATCCCGACTCGAACTTGATTCTAACCTAAATACTTACCCCAGAGAACCAGAGAAAGAGACGATTTTATTTTTTACTTACCCGATACTAGGGAAATCGATTATTCGACTTTTTTCAAAAACAGGTTTTCGAATATTCCGAATAGCTGCTATTTATAAACCGGTTAACTGGTTTTAATTCGAATACATACAACTACGTAAATTAAATTAGTTTTTAAAATAAAAAGTTAATTTGAATAAAAACAAAACAATTCACTAAGGTAAGAAACCAAAAAATACATAAATTTGAGTTAAGGTATGTTCAGACCTAAAAAATAGTTGACTATAAAATCCAAAAAAAGCTTGACCACTAAATTAAACAAACTTAAGCTTTATATTTAATAATTTCTATTTATTTACTAAACTTTATTCGTAAGATGATAATTGTATAATGTGATTTAGAAACTGTTAAATAATATTTGCTCTAGTCAAACGTTTTGCAAAGGCAAACAATTCTGTAAGAAAACTAGTGGTTATGTGTAGGATGTCAAATATATAATAGATGTGAAATATTTGACATAGCTTTAGAATTTAATAAATTTATTATTTGAGATATTCTCAAAATTTTATTTTAAATGAGTTTTAATTTGGTGGCTAAGCATGTCTATATGAATCATATTTTAGGCAGGATTTTCTATTTCAAATTATATTGTTTCAGCATAATAAAAACCGAATTGTAATATTAACATGCTTTTTGTATGAAATATCTGTCAATTCGTCGATCACAATTAAAAACCTTCCATGAAGTTATTCGATTTCTTCAATTTTGTTTTAAGTTCTTGGTGTTTTAGTAAATAAAACTTATGAATTTTTCCATATCGTTGATTCTGCCGGTATGTTGTAGTTCGAATTATTTTTGGTTTTTGTTACAAAAACACATGCTTATATAAGCGATTTGTATTAATATTGCTCATAAAGTTTTTGACTTTTGTTACATTAAGTTTTGGCATTCTTCATAAAAAGTTTAAGTTTTCCTAATATTCAATTAGAAAATACTTAAATTAAGGGTACTTTTATAACAAAAGTATAGAAAACATATATAAATCACACATAACTAAAACAACCGGTTTATTTAACCGAAATAACCGGTTTATTTGATATTCGAAAAATGGACATTTTTAGATATGGGCATTTCCATTTTGACGTGTAGTGATATTTGTACCACAAAACGTAAAAAAATTAAATGAAGAAGTAAAATTTGTAAAAAGATTTTTTATATATACAAAGTTATGAAGTAGCACTATATTCAGAAAAAAAAAATAAAACAGCAAGCGACGCTAAGGATTTGCAGCTATAAGCAAAAACGGAAGTGGGTTTTGACTTGCATTACAAAACTAAATAAGACTGCGAATTGAGCAAGACCAGGGTATATTTACACAAGGTAGACTCATTTGGGAGTGTATACATGCTGCTCTATAAAAGGAACCGAATTGTCAAAATTGTCTTTATATAAAACAAAAACAATTTAACGCACACATGTACAAATTTTTTCTCATATACACGCAATTTGACGTTAAGGTTCCGACTAGGCGTAATCAGCTGACAAACATATGGGCCAACGAGTTTACCTTGTGTAAATATACCTTGAGCAAAACGTTTTGAATAAAACCTTTTTTAGTAAGATTTGGACTTATATAGATTTATTTTTCAAGCTTTCAAATTTAAAAATCTTTGCTCGTTTTAAGGTACATATGGGCATTTTCAGCAAAAAGTCTACGTTTTTTAATGTAACGCCAGAATGCAAATAAGGTTGTATTTTAGGACCATGTTGTTCAACCGTTATCCCTTTTGTTACTTAATGTAGAGCTAGTTGCGCCTTATACCAAAATATAAAAAAGTAAACTATACATATAAAATTTTTTGAGAAAAAATTTAAATTGATTCTGGCGTTACGTTACAAAAAGGAGACTTTTCGCTGGAACTGCCCATATTCGATTTGGGCAAAACTAAAATAACCGGCTTAAACCAGTCGAATACACATGTTTATTTCACTTTAGTTGTAAGCATGGTAGAATAAGTACAAGGTAAATTAATTGACATAACATTGGTAAATAATGACAACTCCGCCTAATGAACATAACTTGTACTTATTATACTATAGTTTTAAGTAGAAATAGTTTAAATTTAGTACGAGATTTTTCTTTGGGCAAAGTCTCGCTTAAAAACAATTCACTGTCTTCGGTGTATCTCCCTCGTTATTATTTGGGCGATTCTTAGCAGTTTATAACAGATGGAACACCTCTGGTATTGCATTGCCACCATTTATGTTCGGCTTTGGCGTTGATTTGGATAGTTGGCCGGGATACGATTTCTTGCGATTAAGGTTTACATAACGAATAAGTTTCATATCGACAGTAATGATTAAATGCACAATTTACTTCATCTTATGATTTCAGAAACGAAAATCATATTTCAATGTCCCTTGGCTTCAACTAGTGAAGTAACCAAATTTTTTATTTTAAAAATTTTCTTGAATATTTTTATTTTAAAAATTTTCTTGAATATTTTTATTTTAAAAATTTTCTTGAATATTTTTTTAGTATCTTCCAATGATCTTGCAAGTCCTTTTTGCGGTTGACAGCAATCTTCGAAACTTGTCGGCTAACCGTGGTCCACTTTTTCCTTCGATGCAAAATCACAACTTTTGAAAAGCAAAAGCCATCTTCTAACGTTAACACTAATAAAATATATTCAGGATAAGCTTCTTTGAGCAACCACATTGCTTCAGCTACAATTGTGCGAAAAAGCAAATCGAAACTTTCGAAAATTATTAATTCTTGATAAAAGCACTAAAAGTTATTATGTATTTTTACAATGTTGCCAGATTTTAATAAAAGCTCAATCCCTGAAGAAGTTGGAAACTATACCAACGAAACGTCAGATTTGATTGAAAATGAAATAAATAATCTTTTGTTTACATTAAATTAATTACCTTGAAAGCCGGCATATAGAAAACTATATAAACTCTTAGAGTAATCAAAAAAGGTCGATCAACACTTATCATTACTGAAATTTGTTGTTGATGGGATAAGCTACATATTTCTATACGCATTTCGCTGGTTGCTTAGGCAAGATCATCAGGTAACTTCATCCAAAGATTTTAAGAAAAACTAAATTTATTAAAAAAATTAAAGATGTTTCCCCTTAAATGTAATATAAGCTTTAAGTTTTGGACTCAATTGTCGAAGAGTTTACAAATTCTATTCTATCCCTCTGGCCTTTCTACACCCTTTGCTTACAAAAATTCAAAGTCATTTGACCACTTCATTTCGTTTTCTTGCAAGACCATAAAATTGCATAATTTCGAGTTAACCGCGTTTAGAGGAACAGGTGCGATATGTAAATTTCAAAATAAAACTTTCCATTTCCATGATAAATATTTTCTTGTATTTTATTTTGTAAAAGGCAATATCAATTCAAGTCAATAAAATTCGATTTCGAACCAGAAGGTATTCATTTTGTGTCTTTTTGTTTGTTTTTTTTTTTTATCTTTAACAAATTAAATTAATTGGTTTCTTAGACACAAACGCTGCCAATCAGAATCGACTGAACCGCAAACAAGCGATGATAAAGATGGTGCACATGTGTGTGTGTGTGTGTTTAGAAATGTTCGCATACAGTGCATAAGTAAAAGTGTGAGTGAAAGATGTAAAAAGTAAAGGAACCCAACAAACACGGAGTTTTGATTTCAAATTGAAAATGATTTGAAATCAAACGTTTTCTCAAACGACAAACGTTTGATAATGATTTGAAAATCATAGCGTTCTCAACAAAAAAGGGAAATTATTTTCAAATTGAAAAATGCCTTTATTTTCAACTTGCTTTCAAACGTAATTCTCTAATGTTTTTCAAATGTGGATTATAATACAATAATATAATAATAATATAAATTTATTATCACAGCTTAGAGGTATGCATTCGGCACCATAGCTTATTGATGAAATAATGTTGTTACCGTCCTCTTATTCTTGGAAAGACAAACTACTTGGCTCCCTTTTATTTTGAGAATTGTAGCACCGCGATTGTTCAACATACTTTCTTCACTTTCCCGTTTTATTTTCTTTTTTTTCGTATTTTTAATCATTGTTATTACTCACAAATAATTTTTATTTTTCACAAGAAATAAGCTGTTCACTTTATATTAAAATCCACAACCACAAAGTAAAAAATGTAACTTTAATCGCCATTTTTAATGATTACATTTATTTTTCGTTTTAGTATTGCCAAGTTAATTTTTGATTTGAATTTACCATTTGACAAACATTTGACATCAAATTGATAAAACATTTGATATCAAAAAATGTTCTTATTTTGTTTTTTAAATAGGAGAATTTTTTAATTTGGACAATTTACTTTAATTTAAGTTTGTTTTTTGGAAAATGTCTACAAACAATGCAAAATACCATTTTGTAGTTTTAAAAATATTTATTTTTATTCAATATACCTATTTTAATTGGCATGGAAAGGATGGTCCAACCATAATCCACGATTTTAATTGTGAGTCACACCTTGACTTCAGGTTTTTGCTTACTTAATTCAGTATAAAGTATTTGTGCCAGGAGGTTTCGAAAAAAAAACTTTTATTGCCGAGCGTAGGGGTCACTTTTTATATTTTTCGTTACAACAGGATGGTCCCACTTGCCAACTAGCCAACGAAACATGCGGGATAAATTCAATGGTCGTGTTATCTTACGTCGTGGCGGTGTTAATTGGCCGTCACGATCATGTGATTTCACACCGTTGAACTTCTTTATTGGGGATCTTTAAAAGAAAAAGTGTACGCCAATAAGCCAAGAATACTTCTAGACCACTCTTTATAATGAACAAACATAATTAATAGATTTCACAATTTGAATTATAAATTTTAGCAATGCTTTTTCTGATTTATTTTTAATGCATTTTTCTGATGTGCGTTTTTTTTTCTAGTTTATCTGCCTGTTTAACGATTTCGAACGTCAATGTTCGCATAGAAAATTACATTTAATTTAATTTTAGAATTTTGTTTTTGTTTTAAATGTGATTTTCTTTGCAAACGTTAACGTTCGAAATCGATTAACAGGCTGTAAGCATTTTTGGTTTAGCAAATTTTTTGAGAAAAACAAAGTTTTCTAAAATTTTTAATGTTTTTTAAGTTTTAAAAGGTTTTTGTTTTTTTGATTTGCCGATATTTTGTGACAATGACTTTGTAAATTTGATAATTTAAAATTTTCTTGATTTTTAAAATTCTTCTTGTCTTGGTGACATTCTCGTTTTTCTTAAATTTTTCTATTTGTAGCTGATTGTCAACAAATATTTGGATTGCTTTTTAGTGTTCGTCTTTTTCAAGAATTACCTATAACATTTTATTTTTACAATGTCGAATTGGTAAATATGAACCTCCTTCTTTATTTTAGTAATTCTTTTTTATTTAAGCGTTTTTTTAATTGCGGATTCGTACAGTTTTTTTTTTGATTCTTTCGTTATTATTGATGTTCATTAAAACAATTAAGCGGACATGCGTTTGGAGCTTTTAGGAAATTCGGCCCTCTTTTTGGGAGTAAACGGCTTAAACCTATATTTTGGAACGTTTTAGTCATCCCATTTATTTTTTCAACCAACAAACCTAGAAATTAAAATTATATCACATTCGTAGCATATCTATATACATAGGTACCTAAATACACATATAAATTTGAAAATCGTACCTATTCTTGGTACTTTTTTACAAAAAAATTTACTACATTCGTTATGGGCTCCCAATACAACATTGGAATTTGCGGTTTTTCAATGGATAGAACAAAAGTATCAAAAAGGAGAAATACGGGACTTTCTTTTTCTTTTTCTTTTTGAATTTTCTATAATATTGAACTTTATTGTTAAAACCTAGAAACCTAATAAAGTAACGTTTAAAATGCTAGTAATATATACAATTATTATGTTCAAATAACTTTTTTTTCTTATGTATTTAATATAATTCTTTGTTTTGGAATGAAATATTAGTTTTTTATTAAAGCTGCCATAAATCTTTCTTCTTGACCCTTTTTCGCATTAAAATAAACTCTGTTACAATTATTTAAAAAAAACACCCTTTTTGTTTCTCTTTTTAAAAATTGAAACGGTAACCCTGCCCTTAATAAATTTTTTTTCCACACTCAAACTAAGTTAAGGCGAATTCATTACTGATTAATAAATTCGCCTTGAACTAAACAAATCGGGTTTCTTACTCCGTTTTGTAATATTTTGCATTTTTGTTTCATTTTAGTTTCATTAAAACTTTTGTGGTGCGCGAACGGTTGAGTGTGAATTATGGTTAAAATTATTATATATAATGATTAAAAGCATTAAAATGTAAATAATTTTTATATATACATAAATAAAATATAATGTGTAGGTATTTAATATCGTTACAAAAAATTTGTGCAAGCAAATTGTTTTACCTTTGTATAAATTTACCGTTTTTTTTTTACAGCGCACTCTCTTTTGGGTCTCCTGCTTGGTTTGTGCTGCTGTAGTGAGCCGAGGCAGAGGCATCACGTAATTTCTGTTGCTAATGTAGTATCTGTGTGTGTGTACATTTAAGGCTGAAAATAACATCAAAGTAACTGAAGCCAAAGCAAAGTGGCAGACCAAAAAAGGTAAATAAAAGAAATTATTGTTTGGTTTTTATTAGTGAATTAAAAGAGCAAATATGTTTTTTAAGAGTAAATTTAGAAATTATAATTGCTTCGAAGCTGGGTTGTCAGGATATTTTTTCACCTTCATCTCCGAATATTATATCGAAAATCGCCAAATGGAAGTTTAATATATAAAAATGTAAACAAAATTAATATTACCCTTATCAAATTTTTTTATATGTGTTTAAATTGTAGCATTTTAAACGTTTTAAAATAATTATCTTTAAGCTTAGGATTTGTGATAACAGTAAATTGTTTTTTATAAGAGTGATTATGGAAAATTAAATATGAAAAAATCAATATTTTTATGGAAATAGTAGTGATCACAGAATTTCGTTATTTTTGCTCTAGATCTTCTAATTTTCAAGAAAAACGCATTTAAAGTTTTTCATACATAAGTTCTAAGAAAATCCATTTTTATATGGAAATACTAGTGATCACAGAATGTCGTTATTTTTGCTCTAGCTCTTCTAGTTTTCAAGAAAAACGCATTTAAAGTTTTTCATACAAAAGTCCTAAGAAAATAAATTTTTATATGGAAATACTAGTGATCACAGAATTTCGTTATTTTTGCTCTAGCTCTTCTAGTTTTCAAGAAAATCGCATTTAAAGTTTTTCATACAAAAGTCCTAAGAAAATCCATATTTATATGGAAATACTAGTGATCACAGAATTTCGTTATTTTTGCTCTAGCTCTTCTAGTTTTCAAGAAAAACGCATTTAAAGTTTTTCACACAAAAGTCCTAAGAAAATCCATTGTTATATGGAAATAGGTACTAGTGATCACAGAATTTCGTTATTTTTGCTCTAGCTCTTCTAGTTTTCAAGAAAAACACATTTAAAGTTTTTCATACAAAAGTCCTAAGAAAATCAATTTTTTATGGAAATACAATGATCACAGAATTTCGTTATTTTTGCTCTAGCTCTTCTAGTTTTCAAGAAAAACGCATTTAAAGTTTTTCATACAAAAGTCCTAAGAAAATCAATTTTTATATGGAAATACTAGTGATCACAGAATTTCGTTATTTTTGCTCTAGCTCTTCTAGTTTTCAAGAAAATCGCATTTAAAGTTTATCATACAAAAGTCCTAAGAAAATCCATTTTTATATGGAAATACTAGTGAACACAGAATTTCGTTATTTTTGCTCTAGCTCTTCTAGTTTTCAAGAAAAACGCATTTAAAGTTTATCATACAAAAGTCCTAAGAAAATCCATTTTTATATGGAAATACTAGTGATCACAGAATTTCGTTATTTTTGCTCTAGCTCTTCTAGTTTTCAAGAAAAACGCATTTAAAGTTTTTCATACAAAAGTCCTAAGAAAAACAATTTGTATATGGAAATAGCAGTGATCACAGAATTTCGTTATTTTTGCTCTAGCTCTTCTAGTTTTCAAGAAAATCGCATTTAAAGTTTTTCATACAAAAGTCCTAAAAAAATCCATTTTTATATGGAAATACTAGTGATCACAGAATTTCGTTATTTTTGCTCTTCTAGTTTTCAAGAAAAACGCATTTAAAGTTTATCATACAAAAGTCCTAAGAAAATCAATTTTTATATGGAAATACTAGTGATCACAGAATTTCGTTATTTTTGCTCTAGCTCTTCTAGTTTTCAAGAAAAACGCATTTAAAGTTTTTCATACAAAAGTCCTAAGAAAATCAATTTTTTAATGGAAATACTAGTGATCACAGAATTTCTTTATTTTTGCTCTAGCTCTTCTAGTTTTCAAGTAAAACGCATTTAAAGTTTTTCATAGAAAAGTCCTAAGAAAATCCATTTTTATATGGAAATACTAGTGATCACAGAATTTCGTTATTTTTGCTCTAGCTCTTCTAGTTTTCAAGAAAAACGCATTTAAAGTTTTTCATACAAAAGTCCTAAGAAAAACAATTTGTATTTGGAAATAGCAGTGATCACAGAATTTCGTTATTTTTGCTCTAGCTCTTCTAGTTTTCAAGAAAATCGCATTTAAAGTTTTTCATACAAAAGTCCTAAGAAAATCCATTTTTATATGGAAATACTAGTGAACACAGAATTTCGTTATTTTTGCTCTAGCTCTTCTAGTTTTCAAGAAAAACGCATTTAAAGTTTATCATACAAAAGTCCTAAGAAAATCCATTTTTATATGGAAATACTAGTGAACACAGAATTTCGTTATTTTTGCTCTAGCTCTTCTAGTTTTCAAGAAAAACGCATTTAAAGTTTATCATACAAAAGTCCTAAGAAAATCCATTTTTATATGGAAATACTAGTGATCACAGAATTTCGTTATTTTTGCTCTAGCTCTTCTAGTTTTCAAGAAAAACGCATTTAAAGTTTATCATACAAAAGTCCTAAGAAAATCCATTTTTATATGGAAATACTAGTGAACACAGAATTTCGTTATTTTTGCTCTAGCTCTTCTAGTTTTCAAGAAAAACGCATTTAAAGTTTATCATACAAAAGTCCTAAGAAAATCCATTTTTATATGGAAATACTAGTGATCACAGAATTTCGTTATTTTTGCTCTAGCTCTTCTAGTTTTCAAGAAAAACGCATTTAAAGTTTTTCATAGAAAAGTCCTAAGAAAATCCATTTTTATATGGAAATACTAGTGATCACAGAATTTCGTTATTTTTGCTCTAGCTCTTCTAGTTTTCAAGAAAATCGCATTTAAAGTTTTTCATAGAAAAGTCCTAAGAAAATCCATTTTTATATGGAAATACTAGTGATCACAGAATTTCGTTATTTTTGCTCTAGCTCTTCTAGTTTTCAAGAAAAACGCATTTAAAGTTTTTCATAGAAAAGTCCTAAGAAAATCCATTTTTATATGGAAATACTAGTGATCACAGAATTTCGTTATTTTTGCTCTAGCTCTTCTAGTTTTCAAGAAAAACGCATTTAAAGTTTTTCATAGAAAAGTCCTAAGAAAATCCATTTTTATATGGAAATACTAGTGATCACAGAATTTCGTTATTTTTGCTCTAGCTCTTCTAGTTTTCAAGAAAATCGCATTTAAAGTTTTTCATAGAAAAGTCCTAAGAAAATCCATTTTTATATGGAAATACTAGTGATCACAGAATTTCGTTATTTTTGCTCTAGCTCTTCTAGTTTTCAAGAAAAACGCATTTAAAGTTTTTCATAGAAAAGTCCTAAGAAAATCCATTTTTATATGGAAATACTAGTGATCACAGAATTTCGTTATTTTTGCTCTAGCTCTTCTAGTTTTCAAGAAAAACGCATTTAAAGTTTTTCATAGAAAAGTCCTAAGAAAATCCATTTTTATATGGAAATACTAGTGATCACAGAATTTCGTTATTTTTGCTCTAGCTCTTCTAGTTTTCAAGAAAAACGCATTTAAAGTTTTTCATACAAAAGTCCTAAGAAAATCAATTTTTATATGGAAATACTAGTGATCACAGAATTTCGTTATTTTTGCTCTAGCTCTTCTAGTTTTCAAGAAAATCGCATTTAAAGTTTATCATACAAAAGTCCTAAGAAAATCCATTTTTATATGGAAATACTAGTGAACACAAAATTTCGTTATTTTTGCTCTAGCTCTTCTAGTTTTCAAGAAAAACGCATTTAAAGTTTATCATACAAAAGTCCTAAGAAAATCCATTTTTATATGGAAATACTAGTGATCACAGAATTTCGTTATTTTTGCTCTAGCTCTTCTAGTTTTCAAGAAAAACGCATTTAAAGTTTTTCATACAAAAGTCCTAAGAAAAACAATTTGTATATGGAAATAGCAGTGATCACAGAATTTCGTTATTTTTGCTCTAGCTCTTCTAGTTTTCAAGAAAATCGCATTTAAAGTTTTTCATACAAAAGTCCTAAAAAAATCCATTTTTATATGGAAATACTAGTGATCACAGAATTTCGTTATTTTTGCTCTTCTAGTTTTCAAGAAAAACGCATTTAAAGTTTATCATACAAAAGTCCTAAGAAAATCAATTTTTATATGGAAATACTAGTGATCACAGAATTTCGTTATTTTTGCTCTAGCTCTTCTAGTTTTCAAGAAAAACGCATTTAAAGTTTTTCATAGAAAAGTCCTAAGAAAATCAATTTTTATATGGAAATACTAGTGATCACAGAATTTCGTTATTTTTGCTCTAGCTCTTCTAGTTTTCAAGAAAAACGCATTTAAAGTTTTTCATACAAAAGTCCTAAGAAAATCAATTTTTTATGGAAATACAGTGATCACAGAATTTCCTTATTTTTGCTCTAGCTCTTCTAGTTTTCAAGAAAAACGCATTTAAAGTTTTTCATAGAAAAGTCCTAAGAAAATCCATTTTTATATGGAAATACTAGTGATCACAGAATTTCGTTATTTTTGCTCTTGCTCTTCTAGTTTTCAAGAAAAACGCATTTAAAGTTTTTCATAGAAAAGTCCTAAGAAAATCCATTTTTATATGGAAATACTAGTGATCACAGAATTTCGTTATTTTTGCTCTAGCTCTTCTAGTTTTCAAGAAAAACGCATTTAAAGTTTATCATACAAAAGTCCTAAGAAAATCCATTTTTATATGGAAATACTAGTGATCACAGAATTTCGTTATTTTTGCTCTAGCTCTTCTAGTTTTCAAGAAAAACGCATTTAAAGTTTTTCATACAAAAGTCCTAAGAAAAACAATTTGTATATGGAAATAGCAGTGATCACAGAATTTCGTTATTTTTGCTCTAGCTCTTCTAGTTTTCAAGAAAATCGCATTTAAAGTTTTTCATACAAAAGTTCTAAGAAAATCAATTTTTTAATGGAAATACTAGTGATCACAGAATTTCGTTATTTTTGCTCTAGCTCTTCTAGTTTTCAAGAAAAACGCATTTAAAGTTTTTCATACAAAAGTCCTAAGAAAATCAATTTTTATATTGAAATACTAGTGATCACAGAATTTCGTTATTTTTGCTCTAGCTCTTCTAGTTTTCAAGAAAAACGCATTTAAAGTTTTTCATACCAAAGTCCTAAGAAAATAAATTTTTATATGGAAATACTAGTGATCACAGAATTTCGTTATTTTTGCTCTAGCTCTTCTAGTTTTCAAGAAAAACGCATTTAAAGTTTTTCATAAAAAAGTCCTAAGAAAATAAATTTTTATATGGAAATACTAGTGATCACAGAATTTCGTTATTTTTGCTCTAGCTCTTCTAGTTTTCAAGAAAAACGCATTTAAAGTTTTTCATAGAAAAGTCCTAAGAAAATCAATTTTTATATGGAAATACTAGTGATCACAGAATTTCGTTATTTTTGCTCTAGCTCTTCTAGTTTTCAAGAAAAACGCATTTAAAGTTTTTCATACAAAAGTCCTAAGAAGTGATCACAATCAATTTTTATATGGAAATACTAGTGATCACAGAATTTCGTTATTTTTGCTCTAGCTCTTCTAGTTTTCAAGAAAAACGCATTTAAAGTTTTTCATACAAAAGTCCTAAGAAAATCCATTTTTATATTGAAATACTAGTGATAACAGAATTTCGTTATTTTTGCTCTAGCTCTTCTAGATTTCAAGAAAAACGCATTTAAAGTTTTTCATACAAAAGTCCTAAGAAAATCAATTTTTATATGGAAATACTAGTGGTCACAGAATTTCGTTATTTTTGCTCTAGCTCTTCTAGTTTTCAAGAAAAACGCATTTAAAGTTTTTCATACAAAAGTCCTAAGAAAATCCATTTTTATATGGAAATACTAGTGATCACAGAATTTCGGTATTTTTGCTTTAGCTCTTCTAGTTTTCAAGAAAAACGCATTTAAAGTTTTTCATACAAAAGTCCTAAGAATATCCATTTTTATATGGATATACTAGTGATCACAGAATTTCGTTATTTTTGCTCTAGCTCTTCTAGTTTTCAAGAAAAACGCATTTAAAGTTTTTCATACAAAAGTCCTAAGAAAATCCATTTTTATATGGAAATACTAGTGATCACAGAATTTTGTTATTTTTGCTCTAGCTCTTCTAGTTTTCAAGAAAAACGCATTTAAAGTTTTTCATACAAAAGTCCTAAGAAGTGATCACAATCAATTTTTATAAGGAAATACTAGTGATCACAGAATTTCGTTATTTTTGCTCTAGCTCTTCTAGTTTTCAAGAAAAACGCATTTAAAGTTTTTCATACAAAAGTCCTAAGAAAATCCATTTTTATATTGAAATACTAGTGATAACAGAATTTCGTTATTTTTGCTCTAGCTCTTCTAGATTTCAAGAAAAACGCATTTAAAGTTTTTCATACAAAAGTCCTAAGAAAATCAATTTTTATATGGAAATACTAGTGGTCACAGAATTTCGTTATTTTGGTCTAGCTCTTCTAGTTTTCAAGAAAAACGCATTTAAAGTTTTTCATACAAAAGTCCTAAGAAAATCCATTTTTATATGGAAATACTAGTGATCACAGAATTTCGTTATTTTTGCTTTAGCTCTTCTAGTTTTCAAGAAAAACGCATTTAAAGTTTTTCATACAAAAGTCCTAAGAATATCCATTTTTATATGGATATACTAGTGATCACAGAATTTCGTTATTTTTGCTCTAGCTCTTCTAGTTTTCAAGAAAAACGCATTTAAAGTTTTTCATACAAAAGTCCTAAGAAAATCCATTTTTATATGGAAATACTAGTGATCACAGAATTTTGTTATTTTTGCTCTAGCTCTTCTAGTTTTCAAGAAAAACGCATTTAAAGTTTTTCATACAAAAGTCCTAAGAAAATCCATTTTTATATGGAAATACTAGTGATCACAGAATTTCGTTATTTTTGCTCTAGCTCTTCTAGTTTTCAAGAAAAACGCATTTAAAGTTTTTCATACAAAAGTCCTAAGAAAATCCATTTTTATATGGAAATACTAGTGATCACAGAATTTCGTTATTTTTGCTCTAGCTCTTCTAGTTTTCAAGAAAAACGCATTTAAAGTTTTTCATACAAAAGTCCTAAGAAAATCCATTTTTATATGGATATACTAGTGATCACAGAATTTCGTTATTTTTGCTTTAGCTCTTCTAGTTTTCAAGAAAAACGCATTTAAAGTTTTTCATACAAAAGTCCTAAGAAAATCCATTTTTATATGGAAATACTAGTGATCACAGAATTTCGTTATTTTTGCTCTAGCTCTTCTAGTTTTCAAGAAAAACGCATTTAAAGTTTTTCATACAAAAGTCCTAAGAAAATCCATTTTTATATGGAAATACTAGTGATCACAGAATTTCGTTATTTTTGCTTTAGCTCTTCTAGTTTTCAAGAAAAACGCATTTAAAGTTTTTCATACAAAAGTCCTAAGAAAATCCATTTTTATATGGAAATACTAGTGATCACAGAATTTCGTTATTTTTGCTCTAGCTCTTCTAGTTTTCAAGAAAAACGCATTTAAAGTTTTTCATACAAAAGTCCTAAGAAAATCCATTTTTATATGGATATACTAGTGATCACAGAATTTCGTTATTTTTGCTTTAGCTCTTCTAGTTTTCAAGAAAAACGCTTTTAAAGATTTTCATACAAAAGTCCTAAGAAAATCCATTTTTATATGGATATACTAGTGATCACAGAATTTCGTTATTTTTGCTCTAGCTCTTCTAGTTTTCAAGAAAAACGCATTTAAAGTTTTTCATACAAAAGTCCTAAGAAAATTCATTTTTATATGGAAATACTAGTGATCACAGAATTTCGTTATTTTTGCTCTAGCTCTTCTAGTTTTCAAGAAAAGCGCATTTAAAGTTTTTCATACAAAAGTCCTAAGAAAATCCATTTTTATATGGAAATACTAGTGATCACAGAATTTCGTTATTTTTGCTCTAGCTCTTCTAGTTTTCAAGAAAAACGCATTTAAAGTTTTTCATACAAAAGTCCTAAGAAAATCAATTTTTATATTGAAATACTAGTGATCACAGAATTTCGTTATTTTTGCTCTAGCTCTTCTAGTTTTTAAGAAAAACGCATTTAAAGTTTTTCGTACAAAAGTCCTAAGAAAATCAATTTTTATATGGAAATACTAGTGATCACAGAATTTCGTTATTTTTGCTCTAGCTCTTCTAGTTTTCAAGAAAAACGCATTTAAATTTTTCATACAAAAGTCCTAAGAAAATCAATTTTTATATGGAATTACTAGTGATCACAGAATTTCTTTATTTTTGCTCTAGCTCTTCTAGTTTTCAAGAAAAACGCATTTAAAGTTTTTCATACAAAAGTCCTAAGAAAATCAATTTTTATATGGAAATACTAGTGATCACAGAATTTCGTTATTTTTGCTCTAGCTCTTCTAGTTTTCAAGAAAAACGCATTTAAAGTTTTCATACAAAAGTCCTAAGAAAATCAATTTTGATATTGAAATACTAGTGATCACAGAATTTCGTTATTTTTGCTCTAGCTCTTCTAGTTTTCAAGAAAAACGCATTTAAAGTTTTTCATACAAAAGTCCTAAGAAAATCCATTTTTATATGGAAATACTAGTGGTCACAGAATTTCGTTATTTTTGCTCTAGCTCTTCTAGTTTTCAAGAAAACCGCATTTAAAGTTTTTCATACAAAAGTCCTAAGAAAATCCATTTTAATATGGAAATACTAGTGATCACAGAATTTCGTTATTTTTGCTTTAGCTCTTCTAGTTTTCAAGAAAAACGCATTTAAAGTTTTTCATACAAAAGTCCTAAGAAAATCCATTTTTATATGGATATACTAGTGATCACAGAATTTCGTTATTTTTGCTTTAGCTCTTCTAGTTTTCAAGAAAAACGCATTTAAAGTTTTTCATACAAAAGTCCTAAGAAAATCAATTTTTATATTGAAATACTAGTGATCACAGAATTTCGTTATTTTTGCTCTAGCTCTTCTAGTTTTTAAGAAAAACGCATTTAAAGTTTTTCATACCAAAGTCCTAAGAAAATCAATTTTTATATGGAAATACTAGTGATCACAGAATTTCGTTATTTTTGCTCTAGCTCTTCTAGTTTTCAAGAAAAACGCATTTAAATTTTTCATACAAAAGTCCTAAGAAAATCAATTTTTATATGGAATTACTAGTGATCACAGAATTTCTTTATTTTTGCTCTAGCTCTTCTAGTTTTCAAGAAAAACGCATTTAAAGTTTTTCATACAAAAGTCCTAAGAAAATCAATTTTTATATGGAAATACTAGTGATCACAGAATTTCGTTATTTTTGCTCTAGCTCTTCTAGTTTTCAAGAAAAACGCATTTAAAGTTTTCATACAAAAGTCCTAAGAAAATCAATTTTGATATTGAAATACTAGTGATCACAGAATTTCGTTATTTTTGCTCTAGCTCTTCTAGTTTTCAAGAAAAACGCATTTAAAGTTTTTCATACAAAAGTCCTAAGAAAATCCATTTTTATATGGAAATACTAGTGGTCACAGAATTTCGTTATTTTTGCTCTAGCTCTTCTAGTTTTCAAGAAAACCGCATTTAAAGTTTTTCATACAAAAGTCCTAAGAAAATCCATTTTAATATGGAAATACTAGTGATCACAGAATTTCGTTATTTTTGCTTTAGCTCTTCTAGTTTTCAAGAAAAACGCATTTAAAGTTTTTCATACAAAAGTCCTAAGAAAATCCATTTTTATATGGATATACTAGTGATCACAGAATTTCGTTATTTTTGCTTTAGCTCTTCTAGTTTTCAAGAAAAACGCATTTAAAGCTTTTCATACAAAAGTCCTAAGAAAATCCATTTTTATATGGAAATACTAGTATTCACAGAATTTCGTTATTTTTGCTTTAGCTCTTCTAGTTTTCAAGAAAAACGCATTTAAAGCTTTTCATACAAAAGTCCTAAGAAAATCCATTTTTATATGGAAATACTAGTATTCACAGAATTTCGTTATTTTTGCTCTAGCTCTTCTAGTTTTCAAGAAAAACGCATTTAAAGTTTTTCATACAAAAGTCCTAAGAAAATTCATTTTTATATGGAAATACTAGTGATCACAGAATTTCGTTATTTTTGCTCTAGTTCTTCTAGTTTTCAAGAAAAACGCATTTAAAGTTTTTCATACAAAAGTCCTAAGAAAATCCATTTTTATATGGAAATACTAGTGATCACAGAATTTCGTTATTTTTGCTCTAGCTCTTCTAGTTTTCAAGAAAAACGCATTTAAAGTTTTTCATACAAAAGTCCTAAGAAAATTCATTTTTATATGGAAATAGTAGTGATCACAGAATTTCGTTATTTTTGCTCTAGTTCTTCTAGTTTTCAAGAAAAACGCATTTAAAGTTTTTCATACAAAAGTCCTAAGAAAATCCATTTTTATATGGAAATACTAGTGATCACAGAATTTCGTTATTTTTGCTCTAGCTCTTCTAGTTTTCAAGAAAAACGAATTTAAAGTTTTTCATACAAAAGTCCTAAGAAAATTCATTTTTATATGGAAATTCTAGTGATCACAGAATTTCGTTATTTTTGCTCTAGTTCTTCTAGTTTTCAAGAAAAGCGCATTTAAAGTTTTTCATACAAAAGTCCTAAGAAAATCCATTTTTATATGGAACTACTAGTGATCACAGAATTTCGTTATTTTTGCTCTAGCTCTTCTAGTTTTCAAGAAAAACGCATTTAAAGTTTTTTATACAAAAGTCCTAAGAAAATCCATTTTTATATGGAAATACTAGTGGTCACAGAATTTCGTTATTTTTGCTCTAGCTCTTCTAGTTTTCAGGAAAACCGCATTTAAAGTTTTTCATACAAAAGTCCTAAGAAAATCCATTTTAATATGGAAATACTAGTGATCACAGAATTTCGTTATTTTTGCTTTAGCTCTTCTAGTTTTCAAGATAAACGCATTTAAAGTTTTTCATACAAAAGTCCTAAGAAAATCCATTTTTATATGGAACTACTAGTGATCACAGAATTTCGTTATTTTTGCTCTAGTTCTTCTAGTTTTCAAGAAAAGCGCATTTAAAGTTTTTCATACAAAAGTCCTAAGAAAATCCATTTTTATATGGAACTACTAGTGATCACAGAATTTCGTTATTTTTGCTCTAGCTCTTCTAGTTTTCAAGAAAAACGAAATTAAAGTTTTTCATACAAAAGTCCTAAGAAAATTCATTTTTATATGAAAATACTAGTGATCACAGCATTTCGCTATTTTTGCTCTAGCTCTTCTAGTTTTCAAGAAAAACGCATTTAAAGTTTTTCATACAAAAGTCCTAAGAAAATCAATTTTGATATTGAAATACTAGTGATCACAGAATTTCGTTATTTTTGCTTTAGCTCTTCCAGTTTTCAAGAAAAACGCATTTAAAGTTTTTCATACAAAAGTCCTAAGAAAATCCATTTTTATATGGAAATACTAGTGATCACAGAATTTCGTTATTTTTGCTCTAGCTCTTCTAGTTTTCAAGAAAAACGCATTTAAAGTTTTTCATACAAAAGTCCTAAGAAAATTCATTTTTATATGGAAATACTAGTGATCAGAGAATTTCGTTATTTTTGCTTTAGCTCTTCTAGTTTTCAAGAAAAACGCATTTAAAGTTTTTCATACAAAAGTCCTAAGAAAATCCATTTTTATATGGAAATACTAGTGATCACAGAATTTCGTTATTTTTGCTCTAGCTCTTCTAGTTTTCAAGAAAAACGCATTTAAAGTTTTTCATACAAAAGTCCTAAGAAAATTCATTTTTATATGGAAATACTAGTGATCACAGAATTTCGTTATTTTTGCTTTAGCTCTTTTAGTTTTAAAGAAAACGCATTTAAATTTTTTCATACAAAAGTCCTAAGAAAATCCATTTTTATATGGAAATACTAGTGATCAGAGAATTTCGTTGTTTTTGCTCTAGCTCTTCTAGTTTTCAAGAAAAACGCATTTAAAGTTTTTCATACTAAAGTCCTAAGAAAATCCATTTTTATATGGATATACTAGTGATCACAGAATTTCGTTATTTTTCTTTAGCTCTTCTAGTTTTCAAGAAAAACGCATATAAAGCTTTTCATACAAAAGTCCTAAGAAAATCCATTTTTATATGGAAATACTAGTGATCACAGAATTTCGTTATTTTTGCTCTAGCTCTTATAGTTTTCAAGAAAAATGCATTAAAAGTTTTTCATACAAAAGTCCTAAGAAAATTCATTTTTATATGGAAATACTAGTGATCACAGAATTTCGTTATTTTTGCTCTAGCTCTTCTAGTTTTCAAGAAAAACGCATTTAAAGTTTTTCATACAAAAGTCCTAAGAAAATCAATTTTTATATGGAAATACTAGTGATCACAGAATTTCGTTATTTTTGCTCTAGCTCTTCTAGTTTTCAAGAAAAACGCATTTAAAGTTTTTCATACAAAAGTCCTAAGAAAATCCATTTTTATATGGAAATACTAGTGATCACAGAATTTCTTTATTTTTGCTCTAGCTCTTCTAGTTTTCAAGAAAAACGCATTTAAAGTTTTTCATACAAAAGTCCTAAGAAAATCCATTTTTATATGGAAATACTAGTGGTCACAGAATTTCGTTATTTTTGCTCTAGCTCTTCTAGTTTTCAAGAAAACCGCATTTAAAGTTTTTCATACAAAAGTCCTAAGAAAATCCATTTTAATATGGAAATACTAGTGATCACAGAATTTCGTTATTTTTGCTTTAGCTCTTCTAGTTTTCAAGAAAAACGCATTTAAAGTTTTTCATACAAAAGTCCTAAGAAAATCAATGTTTATATGGAAATGCTAGTGATCACAGAATTTCGTTATTTTTGCTTTAGCTCTTCCAGTTTTCAAGAAAAACGCATTTAAAGTTTTTCATACAAAAGTCCCAAGAAAATCCGTTTTTATATGGAAATACTAGTGATCACAGAATTTCGTTATATTTGCTTTAGCTCTTCTAGTTTTCAAGAAAAACGCATTTAAAGTTTTTCATACAAAAGTCCTAAGAAAATCCATTTTTATATGGAAATACTAGTGATCACAGAATTTCGTTATTTTTGCTGTAGCTCTTCTAGTTTTCAAGAAAAACGCATTTAAAGTTTTTCATACAAAAGTCCTAAGAAAATCCATTTTTATATGGAAATACTAGTGATCACAGAATTTCGTTATTTTTGCTTTAGCTCTTCTAGTTTTCAAGAAAAACGCATTTAAAGCTTTTCATACAAAAGTCCTAAGAAAATCCATTTTTATATGGAAATACTAGTGATCACAGAATTTCGTTATTTTTGCTCTAGCTCTTCTAGTTTTCAAGAAAAACGCATTTAAAGTGTTTCATGCAAAAGTCCTAAGAAAATCAATTTTTATATGGAAATACTAAAATTCACAGAATTTCGTTATTTTTGCTCTAGCTCTTCCAGTTTTCAAGAAAAACGCATTTAAAGTTTTTCATACAAAAGTCCTAAGAAAATCCATTTTTATATGGAAATACTAGTGATCACAGAATTTCGTTATTTTTGCTCTAGCTCTTCTAGTTTTCAAGAAAAACGCATTTAAAGTTTTTCATACAAAAGTCCTAAGAAAATCCATTTTTATATGGAAATACTAGTGATCACAGAATTTCGTTATTTTTGCTTTAGCTCTTCTAGTTTTCAAGAAAAACGCATTTAAAGCTTTTCATACAAAAGTCCCAAGAAAATCCGTTTTTATATGGAAATACTAGTGATCACAGAATTTCGTTATATTTGCTTTAGCTCTTCTAGTTTTCAAGAAAAACGCATTTAAAGTTTTTCATACAAAAGTCCTAAGAAAATCCATTTTTATATGGAAATACTAGTGATCACAGAATTTCGTTATTTTTGCTGTAGCTCTTCTAGTTTTCAAGAAAAACGCATTTAAAGTTTTTCATACAAAAGTCCTAAGAAAATCCATTTTTATATGGAAATACTAGTGATCACAGAATTTCGTTATTTTTGCTCTAGCTCTTCTAGTTTTCAAGAAAAACGCATTTAAAGCTTTTCATACAAAAGTCCTAAGAAAATCCATTTTTATATGGAAATACTAGTGATCACAGAATTTCGTTATTTTTGCTCTAGCTCTTCTAGTTTTCAAGAAAAACGCATTTAAAGTGTTTCATGCAAAAGTCCTAAGAAAATCAATTTTTATATGGAAATACTAAAATTCACAGAATTTCGTTATTTTTGCTCTAGCTCTTCTAGTTTTCAAGAAAAACGCATTTAAAGTTTTTCATACAAAAGTCCTAAGAAAATTCATTTTTATATGGAAATACTAGTGATCACAGAATTTCGTTATTTTTGCTCTAGTTCTTCTAGTTTTCAAGAAAAACGCATTTAAAGTTTTTCATACAAAAGTCCTAAGAAAATCAATTTTTATATGGAAATACTAGTGATCACAGAATTTCGTTATTTTTGCTCTAGCTCTTCTAGTTTTCAAGAAAAACGCATTTAAATTTTTCATACAAAAGTCCTAAGAAAATCAATTTTTATATGGAAATACTAGTGATCACAGAATTTCGTTATTTTTGCTCTAGCTCTTCTAGTTTTCAAGAAAAACGCATTAAAATTTTTCATACAAAAGTCCTAAGAAAATCAATTTTTATATGGAAATACTAGTGATCACAGAATTTCGTTATTTTTGCTCTAGTTCTTCTAGTTTTCAAGAAAAGCGCATTTAAAGTTTTTCATACAAAAGTCCTAAGAAAATCCATTTTTATATGGAAATACTAGTGATCACAGAATTTCGTTATTTTTGCTCTAGCTCTTCTAGTTTTCAAGAAAAACGCATTTAAAGTTTTTCATACAAAAGTCCTAAGAAAATTCATTTTTATATGGAAATACTAGTGATCACAGAATTTCGTTATTTTTGCTCTAGCTCTTCTAGTTTTCAAGAAAAACGCATTTAAAGTTTTTCATACAAAAGTTTTAAGAAAATCAATTTTTATATTGAAATACTAGTGATCACAGAATTTCGTTATTTTTGCTCTAGCTCTTCTAGTTTTTAAGAAACACGCATTTAAAGTTTTTCATACCAAAGTCCTAAGAAAATCAATTTTTATATGGAAATACTAGTGATCACAGAATTTCGTTATTTTTGCTCTAGCTCTTCTAGTTTTCAAGAAAAACGCATTTAAATTTTTCATACAAAAGTCCTAAGAAAATCAATTTTTATATGGAAATACTAGTGATCACAGAATTTCGTTATTTTTGCTCTAGCTCTTCTAGTTTTCAAGAAAAACGCATTTAAATTTTTCATACAAAAGTCCTAAGAAAATCAATTTTTATATGGAAATACTAGTGATCACAGAATTTCGTTATTTTTGCTCTAGCTCTTCTAGTTTTCAAGAAAAACGCATTTAAAGTTTTTCATACAAAAGTCCTAAGAAAATCAATTTTTATATGGAAATACTAGTGATCACAGAATTTCGTTATTTTTGCTCTAGCTCTTCTAGTTTTCAAGAAAAACGCATTTAAAGTTTTTCATACAAAAGTCCTAAGAAAATCAATTTTTATATGGAAATACTAGTGATCACAGAATTTCGTTATTTTTGATCTAGCTCTTCTAGTTTTCAAGAAAAACGCATTTAAATTTTTCATACAAAAGTCCTAAGAAAATCAATTTTTATATGGAAATACTAGTGATCACAGAATTTCCTTATTTTTGCTCTAGCTCTTCTAGTTTTCAAGAAAAACGCATTTAAAGTTTTTCATACAAAAGTCCTAAGAAAATCAATTTTTATATGGAAATACTAGTGATCACAGAATTTCGTTATTTTTGCTCTAGCTCTTCTAGTTTTCAAGAAAAACGCATTTAAAGTTTTTCATACAAAAGTCCTAAGAAAATCAATTTTTATATCGAAATACTAGTGATCACAGAATTTCGTTATTTTTGCTCTAGCTCTTCTAGTTTTCAAGAAAAACGCATTTAAAGTTTTTCATACAAAAGTCCTAAGAAAATCAATTTTTATATGGAAATACTAGTGATCACAGAATTTCGTTATTTTTGCTCTAGCTCTTCTAGTTTTCAAGAAAAACGCATTTAAATTTTTCATACAAAAGTCCTAAGAAAATCAATTTTTATATGGAAAAACTAGTGATCACAGAATTTCGTTATTTTTGCTCTAGCTCTTCTAGTTTTCAAGAAAAACGCATTTAAATTTTTCATACAAAAGTCCTAAGAAAATCAATTTTTATATGGAAATACTAGTGATCACAGAATTTCGTTATTTTTGCTCTAGCTCTTCTAGTTTTCAAGAAAAACGCATTTAAAGTTTTTCATACAAAAGTCCTAAGAAAATCCATTTTTATATGGAAATACTAGTGGTTATTTTTGCTCTAGCTCTTCTAGTTTTCAGGAAAACCGCATTTAAAGTTTTTCATACAAAAGTCCTAAGAAAATCCATTTTAATATGGAAATACTAGTGATCACAGAATTTCGTTATTTTTGCTTTAGCTCTTCTAGTTTTCAAGAAAAACGCATTTAAAGTTTTTCATACAAAAGTCCTAAGAAAATCAATGTTTATATGGAAATGCTAGTGATCACAGAATTTCGTTATTTTTGCTTTAGCTCTTCCAGTTTTCAAGAAAAACGCATTTAAAGTTTTTCATACAAAAGTCCTAAGAAAATCCATTTTTATATGGAAATACTAGTGATCACAGAATTTCGTTATTTTTGCTCTAGCTCTTCTAGTTTTCAAGAAAAACGCATTTAAAGTTTTTCATACAAAAGTCCTAAGAAAATTCATTTTTATATGGATATACTAGTGATCACAGAATTTCGTTATTTTTGCTTTAGCTCTTCTAGTTTTCAAGAAAAACGCATTTAAATTTTTTCATACAAAAGTCCTAAGAAAATCCATTTTTATATGGAAATACTAGTGATCAGAGAATTTCGTTATTTTTGCTCTAGCTCTTCTAGTTTTCAAGAAAAACGCATTTAAAGTTTTTCACACAAAAGTCCTAAGAAAATCCATTTTTATATGGATATACTAGTGATCACAGAATTTCGTTATTTTTGCTTTAGCTCTTCTAGTTTTCAAGAAAAACGCATATAAAGCTTTTCATACAAAAGTCCTAAGAAAATCCATTTTTATATGGAAATACTAGTGATCACAGAATTTCGTTATTTTTGCTCTAGCTCTTATAGTTTTCAAGAAAAATGCATTAAAAGTTTTTCATACAAAAGTCCTAAGAAAATCCATTTTTATATGGAAATACTAGTGATCAGAGAATTTCGTTATTTTTGCTCTAGCTCTTCTAGTTTTCAAGAAAAACGCATTTAAAGTTTTTCACACAAAAGTCCTAAGAAAATCCATTTTTATATGGATATACTAGTGATCACAGAATTTCGTTATTTTTGCTTTAGCTCTTCTAGTTTTCAAGAAAAACGCATATAAAGCTTTTCATACAAAAGTCCTAAGAAAATCCATTTTTATATGGATATACTAGTGATCACAGAATTTCGTTATTTTTGCTTTAGCTCTTCTAGTTTTCAAGAAAAACGCATATAAAGCTTTTCATACAAAAGTCCTAAGAAAATCAATTTTAATATGGAAATACTAGTGATCACAGAATTTCGTTATTTTTGCTCTAGCTCTTCTAGTTTTCAAGAAAAACGCATTTAAATTTTTCATACAAAAGTCCTTAGAAAATCAATTTTTATATGGAAAAACTAGTGATCACAGAATTTCGTTATTTTTGCTCTAGCTCTTCTAGTTTTCAAGAAAAACGCATTTAAATTTTTCATACAAAAGTCCTAAGAAAATCAATTTTTATATGGAAATACTAGTGATCACAGAATTTCGTTATTTTTGCTCTAGCTCTTCTAGTTTTCAAGAAAAACGCATTTAAAGTTTTTCATACAAAAGTCCTAAGAAAATCCATTTTTATATGGAAATACTAGTGGTTATTTTTGCTCTAGCTCTTCTAGTTTTCAGGAAAACCGCATTTAAAGTTTTTCATACAAAAGTCCTAAGAAAATCCATTTTAATATGGAAATACTAGTGATCACAGAATTTCGTTATTTTTGCTTTAGCTCTTCTAGTTTTCAAGAAAAACGCATTTAAAGTTTTTCATACAAAAGTCCTAAGAAAATCAATGTTTATATGGAAATGCTAGTGATCACAGAATTTCGTTATTTTTGCTTTAGCTCTTCCAGTTTTCAAGAAAAACGCATTTAAAGTTTTTCATACAAAAGTCCTAAGAAAATCCATTTTTATATGGAAATACTAGTGATCACAGAATTTCGTTATTTTTGCTCTAGCTCTTCTAGTTTTCAAGAAAAACGCATTTAAAGTTTTTCATACAAAAGTCCTAAGAAAATTCATTTTTATATGGATATACTAGTGATCACAGAATTTCGTTATTTTTGCTTTAGCTCTTCTAGTTTTCAAGAAAAACGCATTTAAATTTTTTCATACAAAAGTCCTAAGAAAATCCATTTTTATATGGAAATACTAGTGATCAGAGAATTTCGTTATTTTTGCTCTAGCTCTTATAGTTTTCAAGAAAAATGCATTAAAAGTTTTTCATACAAAAGTCCTAAGAAAATTCATTTTTATATGGAAATACTAGTGATCACAGAATTTCGTTATTTTTGCTCTAGCTCTTCTAGTTTTCAAGAAAAACGCATTTAAAGTTTTTCATACAAAAGTCCTAAGAAAATCAATTTTTATATGGAAATACTAGTGATCACAGAATTTCGTTATTTTTGCTCTAGCTCTTCTAGTTTTCAAGAAAAACGCATTTAAAGTTTTTCATACAAAAGTCCTAAGAAAATCCATTTTTATATGGAAATACTAGTGATCACAGAATTTCGTTATTTTTGCTCTAGCTCTTCTAGTTTTCAAGAAAAACGCATTTAAAGTTTTTCATACAAAAGTCCTAAGAAAATCCATTTTTATATGGAAATACTAGTGATCACAGAATTTCGTTATTTTTGCTCTAGCTCTTCTAGTTTTCAAGAAAAACGCATTTAAAGTTTTTCATACAAAAGTCCTAAGAAAATTCATTTTTATATGGATATACTAGTGATCACAGAATTTCGTTATTTTTGCTTTAGCTCTTCTAGTTTTCAAGAAAAACGCATTTAAATTTTTTCATACAAAAGTCCTAAGAAAATCCATTTTTATATGGAAATACTAGTGATCAGAGAATTTCGTTATTTTTGCTCTAGCTCTTATAGTTTTCAAGAAAAATGCATTAAAAGTTTTTCATACAAAAGTCCTAAGAAAATTCATTTTTATATGGAAATACTAGTGATCACAGAATTTCGTTATTTTTGCTCTAGCTCTTCTAGTTTTCAAGAAAAACGCATTTAAAGTTTTTCATACAAAAGTCCTAAGAAAATCAATTTTTATATGGAAATACTAGTGATCACAGAATTTCGTTATTTTTGCTCTAGCTCTTCTAGTTTTCAAGAAAAACGCATTTAAAGTTTTTCATACAAAAGTCCTAAGAAAATCCATTTTTATATGGAAATACTAGTGATCACAGAATTTCGTTATTTTTGCTCTAGCTCTTCTAGTTTTCAAGAAAAACGCATTTAAAGTTTTTCATACAAAAGTCCTAAGAAAATCCATTTTTATATGGAAATACTAGTGATCACAGAATTTCGTTATTTTTGCTCTAGCTCTTCTAGTTTTTAAGAAAAACGCATTTAAAGTTTTTCATACAAAAGTCCTAAGAAAATCAATTTTTATATGGAAATACTAGTGATCACAGAATTTCGTTTTTTTTGCTCTAGCTCTTCTAGTTTTCAAGAAAAACGCACTTAAAGTTTTTCATACAAAAGTCCTAAGAAAATCAATTTTGATATTGAAATACTAGTGATCACAGAATTTCGTTATTTTTGCTCTAGCTCTTCTAGTTTTCAAGAATAACGCATTTAAAGTTTTTCATACAAAAGTCCTAAGAAAATCCATTTTTATATGGAAATACTAGTGGTCACAGTCCTAAGAAAATCCATTTTTATATGGAAATACTAGTATTCACAGAATTTCGTTATTTTTGCTCTAGCTCTTCTAGTTTTCAAGAAAAACGCATTTTAAGTTTTTCATACAAAAGTCCTAAGAAAATTCATTTTTATATGGAAATACTAGTGATCACAGAATTTCGTTATTTTTGCTCTAGCTCTTCTAGTTTTCAAGAAAAACGCACTTAAAGTTTTTCATACAAAAGTCCTAAGAAAATCAATTTTGATATTGCAATACTAGTGATCACAGAATTTCGTTATTTTTGCTCTAGCTCTTCTAGTTTTCAAGAAAAACGCATTTAAAGTTTTTCATACAAAAGTCCTAAGAAAATCAATTTTTATATGGAAATACTAGTGATCACAGAATTTCGTTTTTTTTTTGCTCTAGCTCTTCTAGTTTTCAAGAAAAACGCACTTAAAGTTTTTCATACAAAAGTCCTAAGAAAATCAATTTTGATATTGAAATACTAGTGATCACAGAATTTCGTTATTTTTGCTCTAGCTCTTCTAGTTTTCAAGAAAAACGCATTTAAAGTTTTTCATACAAAAGTCCTAAGAAAATTCATTTTTATATGGATATACTAGTGATCACAGAATTTCGTTATTTTTGCTTTAGCTCTTCTAGTTTTCAAGAAAAACGCATTTAAATTTTTTCATACAAAAGTCCTAAGAAAATCCATTTTTATATGGAAATACTAGTGATCAGAGAATTTCGTTATTTTTGCTCTAGCTCTTATAGTTTTCAAGAAAAATGCATTAAAAGTTTTTCATACAAAAGTCCTAAGAAAATTCATTTTTATATGGAAATACTAGTGATCACAGAATTTCGTTATTTTTGCTCTAGCTCTTCTAGTTTTCAAGAAAAACGCATTTAAAGTTTTTCATACAAAAGTCCTAAGAAAATCAATTTTTATATGGAAATACTAGTGATCACAGAATTTCGTTTTTTTTTTGCTCTAGCTCTTCTAGTTTTCAAGAAAAACGCATTTAAAGTTTTTCATACAAAAGTCCTAAGAAAATCCATTTTTATATGGAAATACTAGTGATCACAGAATTTCGTTATTTTTGCTCTAGCTCTTCTAGTTTTCAAGAAAAACGCATTTAAAGTTTTTCATACAAAAGTCCTAAGAAAATCCATTTTTATATGGAAATACTAGTGATCACAGAATTTCGTTATTTTTGCTCTAGCTCTTCTAGTTTTCAAGAAAAACGCATTTAAAGTTTTTCATACAAAAGTCCTAAGAAAATTCATTTTTATATGGATATACTAGTGATCACAGAATTTCGTTATTTTTGCTTTAGCTCTTCTAGTTTTCAAGAAAAACGCATTTAAATTTTTTCATACAAAAGTCCTAAGAAAATCCATTTTTATATGGAAATACTAGTGATCAGAGAATTTCGTTATTTTTGCTCTAGCTCTTATAGTTTTCAAGAAAAATGCATTAAAAGTTTTTCATACAAAAGTCCTAAGAAAATTCATTTTTATATGGAAATACTAGTGATCACAGAATTTCGTTATTTTTGCTCTAGCTCTTCTAGTTTTCAAGAAAAACGCATTTAAAGTTTTTCATACAAAAGTCCTAAGAAAATCAATTTTTATATGGAAATACTAGTGATCACAGAATTTGGTTATTTTTGCTCTAGCTCTTCTAGTTTTCAAGAAAAACGCATTTAAAGTTTTTCATACAAAAGTCCTAAGAAAATCCATTTTTATATGGAAATACTAGTGATCACAGAATTTCGTTATTTTTGCTCTAGCTCTTCTAGTTTTCAAGAAAAACGCATTTAAAGTTTTTCATACAAAAGTCCTAAGAAAATCCATTTTTATATGGAAATACTAGTGATCACAGAATTTCGTTATTTTTGCTCTAGCTCTTCTAGTTTTTAAGAAAAACGCATTTAAAGTTTTTCATACAAAAGTCCTAAGAAAATCAATTTTTATATGGAAATACTAGTGATCACAGAATTTCGTTTTTTTTGCTCTAGCTCTTCTAGTTTTCAAGAAAAACGCACTTAAAGTTTTTCATACAAAAGTCCTAAGAAAATCAATTTTGATATTGCAATACTAGTGATCACAGAATTTCGTTATTTTTGCTCTAGCTCTTCTAGTTTTCAAGAAAAACGCATTTAAAGTTTTTCATACAAAAGTCCTAAGAAAATCAATTTTTATATGGAAATACTAGTGATCACAGAATTTCGTTTTTTTTTTGCTCTAGCTCTTCTAGTTTTCAAGAAAAACGCACTTAAAGTTTTTCATACAAAAGTCCTAAGAAAATCAATTTTGATATTGAAATACTAGTGATCACAGAATTTCGTTATTTTTGCTCTAGCTCTTCTAGTTTTCAAGAAAAACGCATTTAAAGTTTTTCATACAAAAGTCCTAAGAAAATCAATTTTGATATTGAAATACTAGTGATCACAGAATTTCGTTATTTTTGCTCTAGCTCTTATAGTTTTCAAGAAAAATGCATTAAAAGTTTTTCATACAAAAGTCCTAAGAAAATTCATTTTTATATGGAAATACTAGTGATCACAGAATTTCGTTATTTTTGCTCTAGCTCTTCTAGTTTTCAAGAAAAACGCATTTAAAGTTTTTCATACAAAAGTCCTAAGAAAATCCATTTTTATATGGAAATACTAGTGATCACAGAATTTCGTTATTTTTGCTCTAGCTCTTCTAGTTTTCAAGAAAAACGCATTTAAAGTTTTTCATACAAAAGTCCTAAGAAAATCCATTTTTATATGGAAATACTAGTGATCACAGAATTTCGTTATTTTTGCTCTAGCTCTTCTAGTTTTCAAGAAAAACGCATTTAAAGTTTTTCATACAAAAGTCCTAAGAAAATCAATTTTTATATTGAAATACTAGTGATCACAGAATTTCGTTATTTTTGCTCTAGCTCTTCTAGTTTTTAAGAAAAACGCATTTAAAGTTTTTCATACCAAAGTCCTAAGAAAATCAATTTTTATATGGAAATTCTAGTGATCACAGAATTTCGTTATTTTTGCTCTAGCTCTTCTAGTTTTCAAGAAAAACGCATTTAAATTTTTCATACAAAAGTCCTAAGAAAATCAATGTTTATATGGAAATGCTAGTGATCACAGAATTTCGTTATTTTTGCTTTAGCTCTTCCAGTTTTCAAGAAAAACGCATTTAAAGTTTTTCATACAAAAGTCCTAAGAAAATCCATTTTTATATGGAAATACTAGTGATCACAGAATTTCGTTATTTTTGCTCTAGCTCTTCTAGTTTTCAAGAAAAACGCATTTAAAGTTTTTCTTACAAAAGTCCTAAGAAAATCCATTTTTATATGGATATACTAGTGATCACAGAATTTCGTTATTTTTGCTTTAGCTCTTCTAGTTTTCAAGAAAAACGCATTTAAATTTTTTCATACAAAAGTCCTAAGAAAATCCATTTTTATATGGAAATACTAGTGATCAGAGAATTTCGTTATTTTTGCTCTAGCTCTTCTAGTTTTCAAGAAAAACGCATTTAAAGTTTTTCACACAAAAGTCCTAAGAAAATCCATTTTTATATGGATATACTAGTGATCACAGAATTTCGTTATTTTTGCTCTAGCTCTTCTAGTTTTCAAGAAAAACGCATTTAAAGTTTTTCACACAAAAGTCCTAAGAAAATCCATTTTTATATGGAAATACTAGTGATCAGAGAATTTCGTTATTTTTGCTCTAGCTCTTCTAGTTTTCAAGAAAAACGCATTTAAAGTTTTTCACACAAAAGTCCTAAGAAAATCCATTTTTATATGGAAATACTAGTGATCACAGAATTTCGTTATTTTTGCTCTAGCTCTTATAGTTTTCAAGAAAAATGCATTAAAAGTTTTTCATACAAAAATCCTAAGAAAATTCATTTTTGTATGGAAATACTAGTGATCACAGAATTTCGTTATTTTTGCTCTAGCTCTTCTAGTTTTCAAGAAAAACGCATTTAAAGTTTTTCATACAAAAGTCCTAAGAAAATCAATTTTTATATGGAAATACTAGTGATCACAGAATTTCGTTATTTTTGCTCTAGCTCTTCTAGTTTTCAAGAAAAACGCATTTAAAGTTTTTCATACAAAAGTCCTAAGAAAATCCATTTTTATATGGAAATACTAGTGATCACAGAATTTCGTTATTTTTGCTCTAGCTCTTCTAGTTTTCAAGAAAAACGCATTTAAAGTTTTTCATACAAAAGTCCTAAGAAAATCAATGTTTATATGGAAATGCTAGTGATCACAGAATTTCGTTATTTTTGCTTTAGCTCTTCCAGTTTTCAAGAAAAACGCATTTAAAGTTTTTCATACAAAAGTCCTAAGAAAATCCATTTTTATATGGAAATACTAGTGATCACAGAATTTCGTTATTTTTGCTCTAGCTCTTCTAGTTTTCAAGAAAAACGCATTTAAAGTTTTTCTTACAAAAGTCCTAAGAAAATCCATTTTTATATGGATATACTAGTGATCACAGAATTTCGTTATTTTTGCTTTAGCTCTTCTAGTTTTCAAGAAAAACGCATTTAAAGTTTTTCATACAAAAGTCCTAAGAAAATCAATGTTTATATGGAAATGCTAGTGATCACAGAATTTCGTTATTTTTGCTTTAGCTCTTCCAGTTTTCAAGAAAAACGCATTTAAAGTTTTTCATACAAAAGTCCTAAGAAAATCCATTTTTATATGGAAATACTAGTGATCACAGAATTTCGTTATTTTTGCTCTAGCTCTTCTAGTTTTCAAGAAAAACGCATTTAAATTTTTCATACAAAAGTCCTAAGAAAATCAATTTTTATATGGAAATACTAGTGATCACAGAATTTCGTTATTTTTGCTCTAGCTCTTCTAGTTTTCAAGAAAAACGCATTTAAAGTTTTTCATACAAAAGTCCTAAGAAAATCCATTTTTATATGGAAATACTAGTGGTTATTTTTGCTCTAGCTCTTCTAGTTTTCAGGAAAACCGCATTTAAAGTTTTTCATACAAAAGTCCTAAGAAAATCCATTTTAATATGGAAATACTAGTGATCACAGAATTTCGTTATTTTTGCTTTAGCTCTTCTAGTTTTCAAGAAAAACGCATTTAAAGTTTTTCATACAAAAGTCCTAAGAAAATCAATGTTTATATGGAAATGCTAGTGATCACAGAATTTCGTTATTTTTGCTTTAGCTCTTCCAGTTTTCAAGAAAAACGCATTTAAAGTTTTTCATACAAAAGTCCTAAGAAAATCCATTTTTATATGGAAATACTAGTGATCACAGAATTTCGTTATTTTTGCTCTAGCTCTTCTAGTTTTCAAGAAAAACGCATTTAAAGTTTTTCATACAAAAGTCCTAAGAAAATTCATTTTTATATGGATATACTAGTGATCACAGAATTTCGTTATTTTTGCTTTAGCTCTTCTAGTTTTCAAGAAAAACGCATTTAAAGTTTTTCATACAAAAGTCCTAAGAAAATCAATGTTTATATGGAAATGCTAGTGATCACAGAATTTCGTTATTTTTGCTTTAGCTCTTCCAGTTTTCAAGAAAAACGCATTTAAAGTTTTTCATACAAAAGTCCTAAGAAAATCCATTTTTATATGGAAATACTAGTGATCACAGAATTTCGTTATTTTTGCTCTAGCTCTTATAGTTTTCAAGAAAAATGCATTAAAAGTTTTTCATACAAAAATCCTAAGAAAATTCATTTTTGTATGGAAATACTAGTGATCACAGAATTTCGTTATTTTTGCTCTAGCTCTTCTAGTTTTCAAGAAAAACGCATTTAAAGTTTTTCATACAAAAGTCCTAAGAAAATCAATTTTTATATGGAAATACTAGTGATCACAGAATTTCGTTATTTTTGCTCTAGCTCTTCTAGTTTTCAAGAAAAACGCATTTAAAGTTTTTCATACAAAAGTCCTAAGAAAATCCATTTTTATATGGAAATACTAGTGATCACAGAATTTCGTTATTTTTGCTCTAGCTCTTCTAGTTTTCAAGAAAAACGCATTTAAAGTTTTTCATACAAAAGTCCTAAGAAAATCAATGTTTATATGGAAATGCTAGTGATCACAGAATTTCGTTATTTTTGCTTTAGCTCTTCCAGTTTTCAAGAAAAACGCATTTAAAGTTTTTCATACAAAAGTCCTAAGAAAATCCATTTTTATATGGAAATACTAGTGATCACAGAATTTCGTTATTTTTGCTCTAGCTCTTCTAGTTTTCAAGAAAAACGCATTTAAAGTTTTTCTTACAAAAGTCCTAAGAAAATCCATTTTTATATGGATATACTAGTGATCACAGAATTTCGTTATTTTTGCTTTAGCTCTTCTAGTTTTCAAGAAAAACGCATTTAAAGTTTTTCATACAAAAGTCCTAAGAAAATCAATGTTTATATGGAAATGCTAGTGATCACAGAATTTCGTTATTTTTGCTTTAGCTCTTCCAGTTTTCAAGAAAAACGCATTTAAAGTTTTTCATACAAAAGTCCTAAGAAAATCCATTTTTATATGGAAATACTAGTGATCACAGAATTTCGTTATTTTTGCTCTAGCTCTTCTAGTTTTCAAGAAAAACGCATTTAAATTTTTCATACAAAAGTCCTAAGAAAATCAATTTTTATATGGAAATACTAGTGATCACAGAATTTCGTTATTTTTGCTCTAGCTCTTCTAGTTTTCAAGAAAAACGCATTTAAAGTTTTTCATACAAAAGTCCTAAGAAAATCCATTTTTATATGGAAATACTAGTGGTTATTTTTGCTCTAGCTCTTCTAGTTTTCAGGAAAACCGCATTTAAAGTTTTTCATACAAAAGTCCTAAGAAAATCCATTTTAATATGGAAATACTAGTGATCACAGAATTTCGTTATTTTTGCTTTAGCTCTTCTAGTTTTCAAGAAAAACGCATTTAAAGTTTTTCATACAAAAGTCCTAAGAAAATCAATGTTTATATGGAAATGCTAGTGATCACAGAATTTCGTTATTTTTGCTTTAGCTCTTCCAGTTTTCAAGAAAAACGCATTTAAAGTTTTTCATACAAAAGTCCTAAGAAAATCCATTTTTATATGGAAATACTAGTGATCACAGAATTTCGTTATTTTTGCTCTAGCTCTTCTAGTTTTCAAGAAAAACGCATTTAAAGTTTTTCATACAAAAGTCCTAAGAAAATTCATTTTTATATGGATATACTAGTGATCACAGAATTTCGTTATTTTTGCTTTAGCTCTTCTAGTTTTCAAGAAAAACGCATTTAAATTTTTTCATACAAAAGTCCTAAGAAAATCCATTTTTATATGGAAATACTAGTGATCAGAGAATTTCGTTATTTTTGCTCTAGCTCTTCTAGTTTTCAAGAAAAACGCATTTAAAGTTTTTCACACAAAAGTCCTAAGAAAATTCATTTTTATATGGATATACTAGTGATCACAGAATTTCGTTATTTTTGCTCTAGCTCTTCTAGTTTTCAAGAAAAACGCATTTAAAGTTTTTCATACAAAAGTCCTAAGAAAATTCATTTTTATATGGATATACTAGTGATCACAGAATTTCGTTATTTTTGCTCTAGCTCTTCTAGTTTTCAAGAAAAACGCATATAAAGCTTTTCATACAAAAGTCCTAAGAAAATCCATTTTTATATGGAAATACTAGTGATCACAGAATTTCGTTATTTTTGCTCTAGCTCTTATAGTTTTCAAGAAAAATGCATTAAAAGTTTTTCATACAAAAGTCCTAAGAAAATTCATTTTTATATGGAAATACTAGTGATCACAGAATTTCGTTATTTTTGCTCTAGCTCTTCTAGTTTTCAAGAAAAACGCATTTAAAGTTTTTCATACAAAAGTCCTAAGAAAATCAATTTTTATATGGAAATACTAGTGATCACAGAATTTCGTTATTTTTGCTCGAGCTCTTCTAGTTTTCAAGAAAAACGCATTTAAAGTTTTTCATACAAAAGTCCTAAGAAAATCCATTTTTATATGGAAATACTAGTGATCACAGAATTTCGTTATTTTTGCTCTAGCTCTTCTAGTTTTCAAGAAAAACGCATTTAAAGTTTTTCATACAAAAGTCCTAAGAAAATCCATTTTAATATGGAAATACTAGTGATCACAGAATTTCGTTATTTTTGCTTTAGCTCTTCTAGTTTTCAAGAAAAACGCATTTAAAGTTTTTCATACAAAAGTCCTAAGAAAATCAATGTTTATATGGAAATGCTAGTGATCACAGAATTTCGTTATTTTTGCTTTAGCTCTTCCAGTTTTCAAGAAAAACGCATTTAAAGTTTTTCATACAAAAGTCCTAAGAAAATCCATTTTTATATGGAAATACTAGTGATCACAGAATTTCGTTATTTTTGCTCTAGCTCTTCTAGTTTTCAAGAAAAACGCATTTAAAGTTTTTCTTACAAAAGTCCTAAGAAAATCCATTTTTATATGGATATACTAGTGATCACAGAATTTCGTTATTTTTGCTTTAGCTCTTCTAGTTTTCAAGAAAAACGCATTTAAAGCTTTTCATACAAAAGTCCTACGAAAATCCATTTTTATATGGAAATACTAGTATTCACAGAATTTCGTTATTTTTGCTCTAGCTCTTCTAGTTTTCAAGAAAAACGCATTTAAAGTTTTTCATACAAAAGTCCTAAGAAAATTCATTTTTATATGGAAATACTAGTGATCACAGAATTTCGTTATTTTTGCTCTAGTTCTTCTAGTTTTCAAGAAAAACGCATTTAAAGTTTTTCATACAAAAGTCCTAAGAAAATCCATTTTTATATGGAAATACTAGTGATCACAGAATTTCGTTATTTTTGCTCTAGCTCTACTAGTTTTCAAGAAAAACGCATTTAAAGTTTTTCATACAAAAGTCCTAAGAAAATTCATTTTTATATGGAAATACTAGTGATCACAGAATTTCGTTATTTTTGCTCTAGTTCTTCTAGTTTTCAAGAAAAGCGCATTTAAAGTTTTTCATACAAAAGTCCTAAGAAAATCCATTTTTATATGGAAATACTAGTGATCACAGAATTTCGTTATTTTTGCTCTAGCTCTTCTAGTTTTCAAGAAAAACGCATTTAAAGTTTTTCATACAAAAGTCCTAAGAAAATCCATTTTTATATGGAAATACTAGTGAACACAGAATTTCGTTATTTTTGCTTTAGCTCTTCCAGTTTTCAAGAAAAACGCATTTAAAGTTTTTCATACAAAAGTCCTAAGAAAATCCATTTTTATATGGAAATACTAGTGATCACAGAATTTCGTTATTTTTGCTCTAGCTCTTCTAGTTTTCAAGAAAAACGCATTTAAAGTTTTTCATACAAAAGTCCTAAGAAAATTCATTTTTATATGGATATACTAGTGATCACAGAATTTCGTTATTTTTGCTTTAGCTCTTCTAGTTTTCAAGAAAAACGCATTTAAATTTTTTCATACAAAAGTCCTAAGAAAATCCATTTTTATATGGAAATACTAGTGATCAGAGAATTTCGTTATTTTTGCTCTAGCTCTTCTAGTTTTCAAGAAAAACGCATTTAAAGTTTTTCATACTAAAGTCCTAAGAAAATCCATTTTTATATGGATATACTAGTGATCACAGAATTTCGTTATTTTTGCTTTAGCTCTTCTAGTTTTCAAGAAAAACGCATATAAAGCTTTTCATACAAAAGTCCTAAGAAAATCCATTTTTATATGGAAATACTAGTGATCACAGAATTTCGTTATTTTTGCTCTAGCTCTTATAGTTTTCAAGAAAAATGCATTAAAAGTTTTTCATACAAAAGTCCTAAGAAAATTCATTTTTATATGAAAATACAAGTGATCACAGAATTTCGTTATTTTTGCTCTAGCTCTTCTAGTTTTCAAGAAAAACGCATTTAAAGTTTTTCATACAAAAGTCCTAAGAAAATCAATTTTTATATGGAAATACTAGTGATCACAGAATTTCGTTATTTTTGCTCTAGCTCTTCTAGTTTTCAAGAAAAACGCATTTAAAGTTTTTCATACAAAAGTCCTAAGAAAATCAATTTTTCTAGTTTTCAAGAAAAACGCACTTAAAGTTTTTCATACAAAAGTCCTAAGAAAATCAATTTTGATATTGAAATACTAGTGATCACAGAATTTCGTTATTTTTGCTCTAGCTCTTCTAGTTTTCAAGAAAAACGCATTTAAAGTTTTTCATACAAAAGTCCTAAGAAAATCCATTTTTATATGGAAAGACTAGTGGTCACAGTCCTAAGAAAATCCATTTTTATATGGAAATACTAGTGGTCACAGAATTTCGTTATTTTTGCTCTAGCTCTTCTAGTTTTCAAGAAAAACGCATTTAAAGTTTTTCATACAAAAGTCCTAAGAAAATCCATTTTAATATGGAAATACTAGTGATCACAGAATTTCGTTATTTTTGTTTTAGCTCTTCTAGTTTTCAAGAAAAACGCATTTAAAGTTTTTCATACAAAAGTCCTAAGAAAATCAATGTTTATATGGAAATGCTAGTGATCACAGAATTTCGTTATTTTTGCTTTAGCTCTTCCAGTTTTCAAGAAAAACGCATTTAAAGTTTTTCATACAAAAGTCCTAAGAAAATCCATTTTTATATGGAAATACTAGTGATCACAGAATTTCGTTATTTTTGCTCTAGCTCTTCTAGTTTTCAAGAAAAACGCATTTAAAGTTTTTCATACAAAAGTCCTAAGAAAATCAATGTTTATATGGAAATACTAGTGATCACAGAATTTCGTTATTTTTGCTTTAGCTCTTCTAGTTTTCAAGAAAAACGCATTTAAATTTTTTCATACAAAAGTCCTAAGAAAATCCATTTTTATATGGAAATACTACTGATCAGAGAATTTCGTTATTTTTGCTCTAGCTCTTCTAGTTTTCAAGAAAAACGCATTTAAAGTTTTTCATACTAAAGTCCTAAGAAAATCCATTTTTATATGGATATACTAGTGATCACAGAATTTCGTTATTTTTGCTTTAGCTCTTCTAGTTTTCAAGAAAAACGCATATAAAGCTTTTCATACAAAAGTCCTAAGAAAATCCATTTTTATATTGAAATACTAGTGATCACAGAATTTCGTTATTTTTGCTGTAGCTCTTATAGTTTTCAAGAAAAATGCATTAAAAGTTTTTCATACAAAAGTCCTAAGAAAATTCATTTTTATATGGAAATACTAGTGATCACAGAATTTCGTTATTTTTGCTCTAGCTCTTCTAGTTTTCAAGAAAAACGCATTTAAAGTTTTTCATACAAAAGTCCTAAGAAAATCAATTTTTATATGGAAATACTAGTGATCACAGAATTTCGTTATTTTTGCTCTAGCTCTTCTAGTTTTCAAGAAAAACGCATTTAAAGTTTTTCATAGAAAAGTCCTAAGAAAATCCATTTTTATATGGAAATAGTAGTGATCACAGAATTTCGTTATTTTTGCTCTAGCTCTTCTAGTTTTCAAGAAAAACGCATTTAAAGTTTTTCATACAAAAGTCCTAAGAAAATCAATTTTTATATGGAAATACTAGTGATCACAGAATTTCGTTATTTTTGCTCTAGCTCTTCTAGTTTTCAAGAAAAACGCATATAAAGCTTTTCATACAAAAGTCCTAAGAAAATCCATTTTTATATTGAAATACTAGTGATCACAGAATTTCGTTATTTTTGCTGTAGCTCTTATAGTTTTCAAGAAAAATGCATTAAAAGTTTTTCATACAAAAGTCCTAAGAAAATTCATTTTTATATGGAAATACTAGTGATCACAGAATTTCGTTATTTTTGCTCTAGCTCTTCTAGTTTTCAAGAAAAACGCATTTAAAGTTTTTCATACAAAAGTCCTAAGAAAATCAATTTTTATATGGAAATACTAGTGATCACAGAATTTCGTTATTTTTGCTCTAGCTCTTCTAGTTTTCAAGAAAAACGCATTTAAAGTTTTTCATAGAAAAGTCCTTAGAAAATCCATTTTTATATGGAAATAGTAGTGATCACAGAATTTCGTTATTTTTGCTCTAGCTCTTCTAGTTTTCAAGAAAAACGCATTTAAAGTTTTTCATACAAAAGTCCTAAGAAAATTCATTTTTATATGGAAATACTAGTGATCACAGAATTTCGTTATTTTTGCTCTAGCTCTTCTTGTTTTCAAGAAAAACGCATTTAAAGTTTTTCATACAAAAGTCCTAAGAAAATCAATTTTTATATTGAAATACTAGTGATCACAGAATTTCGTTATTTTTGCTCTAGCTCTTCTAGTTTTTAAGAAAAATGCATTTAAAGTTTTTCATACCAAAGTCCTAAGAAAATCAATTTTTATATGGAAATACTAGTGATCACAGAATTTCGTTATTTTTGCTCTAGCTCTTCTAGTTTTCAAGAAAAACGCATTTAAAGTTTTTCATACAAAAGTCCTAAGAAAATCAATTTTTATATGGAAATACTAGTGATCACAGAATTTCGTTATTTTTGCTCTAGCTCTTCCAGTTTTCAAGAAAAACGCATTTAAAGTTTTTCATACAAAAGTCCTAAGAAAATTCATTTTTTTATGGAAATACTAGTGATCACAGAATTTCGTTATTTTTGCTCTAGTTCTTCTAGTTTTGAAGAAAAACGCATTTAAAGTTTTTCATACAAAAGTCCTAAGAAAATCCATTTTTATATGGAAATACTAGTGATCACAGAATTTCGTTATTTTTGCTTTAGCTCTTCTAGTTTTCAAGAAAAACGCATTTAAAGTTTTTCATACAAAAGTCCTAAGAAAATTCATTTTTTTATGGAAATACTAGTGATCACAGAATTTCGTTATTTTTGCTCTAGTTCTTCTAGTTTTGAAGAAAAACGCATTTAAAGTTTTTCATACAAAAGTCCTAAGAAAATTCATTTTTTTATGAAAATACTAGTGATCACAGAATTTCGTTACTTTTGCTTTAGCTCTTCTAGTTTTCAAGAAAAACGCATTTAAAGCTTTTCATACAAAAGTCCTAAGAAAATCCATTTTTATATGGAAATACTAGTATTCACAGAATTTCGTTATTTTTGCTTTAGCTCTTCTAGTTTTCAAGAAAAACGCATTTAAAGCTTTTCATACAAAAGTCCTAAGAAAATCCATTTTTATATGGAAATACTAGTGATCACAGAATTTCGTTATTTTTGCTCTAGCTCTTCTAGTTTTCAAGAAAAACGCATTTAAAGTTTTTCATACAAAAGTCCTAAGAAAATCCATTTTTATATGGATATACTAGTGATCACAGAATTTCGTTATTTTTGCTTTAGCTCTTCTAGTTTTCAAGAAAAACGCATTTAAAGCTTTTCATACAAAAGTCCTAAGAAAATCCATTTTTATATGGAAATACTAGTATTCACAGAATTTCGTTATTTTTGCTCTAGCTCTTCTAGTTTTCAAGAAAAACGCATTTAAAGTTTTTCATACAAAAGTCCTAAGAAAATTCATTTTTATATGGAAATACTAGTGATCACAGAATTTCGTTATTTTTGCTCTAGCTCTTCTAGTTTTCAAGAAAAACGCATTTAAAGTTTTTCATACAAAAGTCCTAAGAAAATCAATTTTTATATGGAAATACTAGTGATCACAGAATTTCGTTTTTTTTGCTCTAGCTCTTCTAGTTTTCAAGAAAAACGCACTTAAAGTTTTTCATACAAAAGTCCTAAGAAAATCAATTTTGATATTGAAATACTAGTGATCACAGAATTTCGTTATTTTTGCTCTAGCTCTTCTAGTTTTCAAGAATAACGCATTTAAAGTTTTTCATACAAAAGTCCTAAGAAAATCCATTTTTATATGGAAATACTAGTGATCACAGTCCTAAGAAAATCAATTTTTATATGGTAATACTAGTGATCACAGAATTTCGTTATTTTTGCTCTAGCTCTTCTAGTTTTCAAGAAAAACGCATTTAAAGTTTTTCATAGAAAAGTCCTAAGAAAATCCATTTTTATATGGAAATACTAGTGATCACAGAATTTCGTTATTTTTGCTCTAGCTCTTCTAGTTTTCAAGAAAAACGCATTTAAAGTTTTTCATACAAAAGTCCTAAGAAAATTCATTTTTATATGGAAATACTAGTGATCACAGAATTTCGTTATTTTTGCTCTAGCTCTTCTAGTTTTCAAGAAAAACGCATTTAAAGTTTTTCATACAAAAGTCCTAAGAAAATCAATTTTTATATGGAAATACTAGTGATCACAGAATTTCGTTATTTTTGCTCTAGCTCTTCTAGTTTTCAAGAAAAACGCATTTAAAGTTTTTCATACAAAAGTCCTAAGAAAATCAATTTTTATATTGAAATACTAGTGATCACAGAATTTCGTTATTTTTGCTCTAGCTCTTCTAGTTTTTAAGAAAAATGCATTTAAAGTTTTTCATACCAAAGTCCTAAGAAAATCAATTTTTATATGGAAATACTAGTGATCACAGAATTTCGTTATTTTTGCTCTAGCTCTTCTAGTTTTCAAGAAAAACGCATTTAAAGTTTTTCATACAAAAGTCCTAAGAAAATCAATTTTTATATGGAAATACTAGTGATCACAGAATTTCGTTATTTTTGCTCTAGCTCTTCTAGTTTTCAAGAAAAACGCATTTAAAGTTTTTCATACAAAAGTCCTAAGAAAATCCATTTTTATATGGATATACTAGTGATCACAGAATTTCGTTATTTTTGCTTTAGCTCTTCTAGTTTTCAAGAAAAACGCATTTAAAGCTTTTCATACAAAAGTCCTAAGAAAATCCATTTTTATATGGAAATACTAGTATTCACAGAATTTCGTTATTTTTGCTCTAGCTCTTCTAGTTTTCAAGAAAAACGCATTTAAAGTTTTTCATACAAAAGTCCTAAGAAAATTCATTTTATATGGAAATACTAGTGATCACAGAATTTCGTTATTTTTGCTCTAGCTCTTCTAGTTTTCAAGAAAAACGCATTTAAAGTTTTTCATACAAAAGTCCTAAGAAAATCAATTTTTATATGGAAATACTAGTGATCACAGAATTTCGTTTTTTTTGCTCTAGCTCTTCTAGTTTTCAAGAAAAACGCACTTAAAGTTTTTCATACAAAAGTCCTAAGAAAATCAATTTTGATATTGAAATACTAGTGATCACAGAATTTCGTTATTTTTGCTCTAGCTCTTCTAGTTTTCAAGAATAACGCATTTAAAGTTTTTCATACAAAAGTCCTAAGAAAATCCATTTTTATATGGAAATACTAGTGGTCACAGTCCTAAGAAAATCCATTTTTATATGGAAATACTAGTGATCACAGAATTTCGTTATTTTTGCTCTAGCTCTTCTAGTTTTCAAGAAAAACGCATTTAAAGTTTTTCATACAAAAGTCCTAAGAAAATCAATTTTTATATTGAAATACTAGTGATCACAGAATTTCGTTATTTTTGCTCTAGCTCTTCTAGTTTTTAAGAAAAATGCATTTAAAGTTTTTCATACCAAAGTCCTAAGAAAATCAATTTTTATATGGAAATACTAGTGATCACAGAATTTCGTTATTTTTGCTCTAGCTTTTCTAGTTTTCAAGAAAAACGCATTTAAAGTTTTTTATACAAAAGTCCTAAGAAAATCAATTTTTATATGGAAATACTAGTGATCACAGAATTTCGTTATTTTTGCTCTAGCTCTTCCAGTTTTCAAGAAAAACGCATTTAAAGTTTTTCATACAAAAGTCCTAAGAAAATTCATTTTTATATGGAAAAACTAGTGATCACAGAATTTCGTTATTTTTGCTCTAGTTCTTCTAGTTTTGAAGAAAAACGCATTTAAAGTTTTTCATACAAAAGTCCTAAGAAAATCCATTTTTATATGGAAATACTAGTGATCACAGAATTTCGTTATTTTTGCTTTAGCTCTTCTAGTTTTCAAGAAAAACGCATTTAAAGTTTTTCATACAAAAGTCCTAAGAAAATCCATTTTTATATGGATATACTAGTGATCACAGAATTTCGTTATTTTTGCTTTAGCTCTTCTAGTTTTCAAGAAAAACGCATTTAAAGCTTTTCATACAAAAGTCCTAAGAAAATCCATTTTTATATGGAAATACTAGTATTCACAGAATTTCGTTATTTTTGCTTTAGCTCTTCTAGTTTTCAAGAAAAACGCATTTAAAGCTTTTCATACAAAAGTCCTAAGAAAATCCATTTTTATATGGAAATACTAGTGATCACAGAATTTCGTTATTTTTGCTCTAGCTCTTCTAGTTTTCAAGAAAAACGCATTTAAAGTTTTTCATACAAAAGTCCTAAGAAAATCCATTTTTATATGGATATACTAGTGATCACAGAATTTCGTTATTTTTGCTTTAGCTCTTCTAGTTTTCAAGAAAAACGCATCTAAAGCTTTTCATACAAAAGTCCTAAGAAAATCCATTTTTATATGGAAATACTAGTATTCACAGAATTTCGTTATTTTTGCTCTAGCTCTTCTAGTTTTCAAGAAAAACGCATTTAAAGTTTTTCATACAAAAGTCCTAAGAAAATTCATTTTTATATGGAAATACTAGTGATCACAGAATTTCGTTATTTTTGCTCTAGCTCTTCTAGTTTTCAAGAAAAACGCATTTAAAGTTTTTCATACAAAAGTCCTAAGAAAATCAATTTTTATATGGAAATACTAGTGATCACAGAATTTCGTTTTTTTTGCTCTAGCTCTTCTAGTTTTCAAGAAAAACGCACTTAAAGTTTTTCATACAAAAGTCCTAAGAAAATCAATTTTGATATTGAAATACTAGTGATCACAGAATTTCGTTATTTTTGCTCTAGCTCTTCTAGTTTTCAAGAATAACGCATTTAAAGTTTTTCATACAAAAGTCCTAAGAAAATCCATTTTTATATGGAAATACTAGTGGTCACAGTCCTAAGAAAATCCATTTTTATATGGAAATACTAGTATTCACAGAATTTCGTTATTTTTGCTCTAGCTCTTCTAGTTTTCAAGAAAAACGCATTTAAAGTTTTTCATACAAAAGTCCTAAGAAAATTCATTTTTATATGGAAATACTAGTGATCACAGAATTTCGTTATTTTTGCTCTAGCTCTTCTAGTTTTCAAGAAAAACGCACTTAAAGTTTTTCATACAAAAGTCCTAAGAAAATCAATTTTGATATTGCAATACTAGTGATCACAGAATTTCGTTATTTTTGCTCTAGCTCTTCTAGTTTTCAAGAAAAACGCATTTAAAGTTTTTCATACAAAAGTCCTAAGAAAATCAATTTTTATATGGAAATACTAGTGATCACAGAATTTCGTTTTTTTTTGCTCTAGCTCTTCTAGTTTTCAAGAAAAACGCACTTAAAGTTTTTCATACAAAAGTCCTAAGAAAATCAATTTTGATAATGAAATACTAGTGATCACAGAATTTCGTTATTTTTGCTCTAGCTCTTCTAGTTTTCAAGAAAAACGCATTTAAAGTTTTTCATACAAAAGTCCTAAGAAAATCAATTTTGATATTGAAATACTAGTGATCACAGAATTTCGTTATTTTTGCTCTAGCTCTTCTAGTTTTCAAGAAAAACGCATTTAAAGTTTTTCATACAAAAGTCCTAAGAAAATTCATTTTTATATGGAAATACTAGTGATCACAGAATTTCGTTATTTTTGCTCTAGCTCTTCTAGTTTTCAAGAAAAACGCATTTAAAGTTTTTCATAGAAAAGTCCTAAGAAAATCAATTTTTATATGGAAATACTAGTGATCACAGAATTTCGTTATTTTTGCTTTAGCTCTTCTAGTTTTCAAGAAAAACGCATTTAAAGCTTTTCATACAAAAGTCCTAAGAAAATCCATTTTTATATTCACAGAATTTCGTTATTTTTGCTTTAGCTCTTCTAGTTTTCAAGAAAAACGCATTTAAAGCTTTTCATACAAAAGTCCTAAGAAAATCCATTTTTATATGGAAATACTAGTATTCACAGAATTTCGTTATTTTTGCTCTAGCTCTTCTAGTTTTCAAGAAAAACGCATTTAAAGTTTTTAATAGAAAAGTCCTAAGAAAATCAATTTTTAAATGGAAATACTAGTGATCACAGAAATTCGTTATTTTTGCTCTAGCTCTTCTAGTTTTCAAGAAAAACGCATTTAAAGTTTTTCATACAAAAGTTCTAAGAAAATCCATTTTTATATGGAAATACTAGTGATCACATTTTAAGTTTTTCATACAAAAGTTCTAAGAAAATCCATTTTTATATGGAAATACTAGTGATCACAGAATTTCGTTATTTTTGCTCTAGCTCTTCTAGTTTTCAAGAAAAACGCATTTAAAGTTTTTAATAGAAAAGTCCTAAGAAAATCAATTTTTAAATGGAAATACTAGTGATCACAGAATTTCGTTATTTTTGCTCTAGCTCTTCTCGTTTTCAAGAAAAACGCATTTAAAGCTTTTCATACAAAAGTCCTAAGAAAATCCATTTTTATATGGAAATACTAGTATTCACAGAATTTCGTTATTTTTGCTCTAGCTCTTCTAGTTTTCAAGAAAAACGCATTTAAAGTTTTTAATACAAAAGTGCTAAGAAAATCAATTCTTATATGGAAATACTAGTGATCACAGAATTTCGTTTTTTTTGCTCTAGCTCTTCTAGTTTTCAAGAAAAACGCACTTAAAGTTTTTCATACAAAAGTCCTAAGAAAATCAATTTTGATATTGAAATACTAGTGATCACAGAATTTCGTTATTTTTGCTCTAGCTCTTCTAGTTTTCAAGAATAACGCATTTAAAGTTTTTCATACAAAAGTCCTAAGAAAATCCATTTTTATATGGAAATACTAGTGGTCACAGTCCTAAGAAAATCAATTTTTATATGGTAATACTAGTGATCACAGAATTTCGTTATTTTTGCTCTAGCTCTTCTAGTTTTCAAGAAAAACGCATTTAAAGTTTTTCATAGAAAAGTCCTAAGAAAATCCATTTTTATATGGAAATACTAGTGATCACAGAATTTCGTTATTTTTGCTCTAGCTCTTCTAGTTTTCAAGAAAAACGCATTTAAAGTTTTTCATACAAAAGTCCTAAGAAAATTCATTTTTATATGGAAATACTAGTGATCACAGAATTTCGTTATTTTTGCTCTAGCTCTTCTAGTTTTCAAGAAAAACGCATTTAAAGTTTTTCATACAAAAGTCCTAAGAAAATCAATTTTTATATGGAAATACTAGTGATCACAGAATTTCGTTATTTTTGCTCTAGCTCTTCTAGTTTTCAAGAAAAACGCATTTAAAGTTTTTCATACAAAAGTCCTAAGAAAATCAATTTTTATATTGAAATACTAGTGATCACAGAATTTCGTTATTTTTGCTCTAGCTCTTCTAGTTTTTAAGAAAAATGCATTTAAAGTTTTTCATACCAAAGTCCTAAGAAAATCAATTTTTATATGGAAATACTAGTGATCACAGAATTTCGTTATTTTTGCTCTAGCTCTTCTAGTTTTCAAGAAAAACGCATTTAAAGTTTTTCATACAAAAGTCCTAAGAAAATCAATTTTTATATGGAAATACTAGTGATCACAGAATTTCGTTATTTTTGCTCTAGCTCTTCTAGTTTTCAAGAAAAACGCATTTAAAGTTTTTCATACAAAAGTCCTAAGAAAATCCATTTTTATATGGATATACTAGTGATCACAGAATTTCGTTATTTTTGCTTTAGCTCTTCTAGTTTTCAAGAAAAACGCATTTAAAGCTTTTCATACAAAAGTCCTAAGAAAATCCATTTTTATATGGAAATACTAGTATTCACAGAATTTCGTTATTTTTGCTCTAGCTCTTCTAGTTTTCAAGAAAAACGCATTTAAAGTTTTTCATACAAAAGTCCTAAGAAAATTCATTTTATATGGAAATACTAGTGATCACAGAATTTCGTTATTTTTGCTCTAGCTCTTCTAGTTTTCAAGAAAAACGCATTTAAAGTTTTTCATACAAAAGTCCTAAGAAAATCAATTTTTATATGGAAATACTAGTGATCACAGAATTTCGTTTTTTTTGCTCTAGCTCTTCTAGTTTTCAAGAAAAACGCACTTAAAGTTTTTCATACAAAAGTCCTAAGAAAATCAATTTTGATATTGAAATACTAGTGATCACAGAATTTCGTTATTTTTGCTCTAGCTCTTCTAGTTTTCAAGAATAACGCATTTAAAGTTTTTCATACAAAAGTCCTAAGAAAATCCATTTTTATATGGAAATACTAGTGATCACAGAATTTCGTTATTTTTGCTCTAGCTCTTCTAGTTTTCAAGAAAAACGCATTTAAAGTTTTTCATACAAAAGTCCTAAGAAAATTCATTTTTATATGGAAATAGTAGTGATCACAGAATTTCGTTATTTTTGCTCTAGCTCTTCTAGTTTTCAAGAAAAACGCATTTAAAGTTTTTCATACAAAAGTCCTAAGAAAATCAATTTTTATATGGAAATACTAGTGATCACAGAATTTCGTTATTTTTGCTCTAGCTCTTCTAGTTTTCAAGAAAACGCATTTAAAGTTTTTCATACAAAAGTCCTAAGAAAATCAATTTTTATATTGAAATACTAGTGATCACAGAATTTCGTTATTTTTGCTCTAGCTCTTCTAGTTTTTAAGAAAAATGCTTTTAAAGTTTTTCATACCAAAGTCCTAAGAAAATCAATTTTTATATGGAAATACTAGTGATCACAGAATTTCGTTATTTTTGCTCTAGCTCTTCTAGTTTTCAAGAAAAACGCATTGAAAGTTTTTCATACAAAAGTCCTAAGAAAATCAATTTTTATATGGAAATACTAGTGATCACAGAATTTCGTTATTTTTGCTCTAGCTCTTCCAGTTTTCAAGAAAAACGCATTTAAAGTTTTTCATACAAAAGTCCTAAGAAAATTCATTTTTATATGGAAAAACTAGTGATCACAGAATTTCGTTATTTTTGCTCTAGTTCTTCTAGTTTTGAAGAAAAACGCATTTAAAGTTTTTCATACAAAAGTCCTAAGAAAATCCATTTTTATATGGAAATACTAGTGATCACAGAATTTCGTTATTTTTGCTTTAGCTCTTCTAGTTTTCAAGAAAAACGCATTTAAAGTTTTTCATACAAAAGTCCTAAGAAAATCCATTTTTATATGGATATACTAGTGATCACAGAATTTCGTTATTTTTGCTTTAGCTCTTCTAGTTTTCAAGAAAAACGCATTTAAAGCTTTTCATACAAAAGTCCTAAGAAAATCCATTTTTATATGGAAATACTAGTATTCACAGAATTTCGTTATTTTTGCTTTAGCTCTTCTAGTTTTCAAGAAAAACGCATTTAAAGCTTTTCATACAAAAGTCCTAAGAAAATCCATTTTTATATGGAAATACTAGTGATCACAGAATTTCGTTATTTTTGCTCTAGCTCTTCTAGTTTTCAAGAAAAACGCATTTAAAGTTTTTCATACAAAAGTCCTAAGAAAATCCATTTTTATATGGATATACTAGTGATCACAGAATTTCGTTATTTTTGCTTTAGCTCTTCTAGTTTTCAAGAAAAACGCATCTAAAGCTTTTCATACAAAAGTCCTAAGAAAATCCATTTTTATATGGAAATACTAGTATTCACAGAATTTCGTTATTTTTGCTCTAGCTCTTCTAGTTTTCAAGAAAAACGCATTTAAAGTTTTTCATACAAAAGTCCTAAGAAAATTCATTTTTATATGGAAATACTAGTGATCACAGAATTTCGTTATTTTTGCTCTAGCTCTTCTAGTTTTCAAGAAAAACGCATTTAAAGTTTTTCATACAAAAGTCCTAAGAAAATCAATTTTTATATGGAAATACTAGTGATCACAGAATTTCGTTTTTTTTGCTCTAGCTCTTCTAGTTTTCAAGAAAAACGCACTTAAAGTTTTTCATACAAAAGTCCTAAGAAAATCAATTTTGATATTGAAATACTAGTGATCACAGAATTTCGTTATTTTTGCTCTAGCTCTTCTAGTTTTCAAGAATAACGCATTTAAAGTTTTTCATACAAAAGTCCTAAGAAAATCCATTTTTATATGGAAATACTAGTGGTCACAGTCCTAAGAAAATCCATTTTTATATGGAAATACTAGTATTCACAGAATTTCGTTATTTTTGCTCTAGCTCTTCTAGTTTTCAAGAAAAACGCATTTAAAGTTTTTCATACAAAAGTCCTAAGAAAATTCATTTTTATATGGAAATACTAGTGATCACAGAATTTCGTTATTTTTGCTCTAGCTCTTCTAGTTTTCAAGAAAAACGCACTTAAAGTTTTTCATACAAAAGTCCTAAGAAAATCAATTTTGATATTGCAATACTAGTGATCACAGAATTTCGTTATTTTTGCTCTAGCTCTTCTAGTTTTCAAGAAAAACGCATTTAAAGTTTTTCATACAAAAGTCCTAAGAAAATCAATTTTTATATGGAAATACTAGTGATCACAGAATTTCGTTTTTTTTTGCTCTAGCTCTTCTAGTTTTCAAGAAAAACGCACTTAAAGTTTTTCATACAAAAGTCCTAAGAAAATCAATTTTGATATTGAAATACTAGTGATCACAGAATTTCGTTATTTTTGCTCTAGCTCTTCTAGTTTTCAAGAAAAACGCATTTAAAGTTTTTCATACAAAAGTCCTAAGAAAATCAATTTTGATATTGAAATACTAGTGATCACAGAATTTCGTTATTTTTGCTCTAGCTCTTCTAGTTTTCAAGAAAAACGCATTTAAAGTTTTTCATACAAAAGTCCTAAGAAAATTCATTTTTATATGGAAATACTAGTGATCACAGAATTTCGTTATTTTTGCTCTAGCTCTTCTAGTTTTCAAGAAAAACGCATTTAAAGTTTTTCATAGAAAAGTCCTAAGAAAATCAATTTTTATATGGAAATACTAGTGATCACAGAATTTCGTTATTTTTGCTTTAGCTCTTCTAGTTTTCAAGAAAAACGCATTTAAAGCTTTTCATACAAAAGTCCTAAGAAAATCCATTTTTATATTCACAGAATTTCGTTATTTTTGCTTTAGCTCTTCTAGTTTTCAAGAAAAACGCATTTAAAGCTTTTCATACAAAAGTCCTAAGAAAATCCATTTTTATATGGAAATACTAGTATTCACAGAATTTCGTTATTTTTGCTCTAGCTCTTCTAGTTTTCAAGAAAATCGCATTTAAAGTTTTTCATACAAAAGTCCTAAGAAAATTCATTTTTATATGGAAATACTAGTGATCACAGAATTTCGTTATTTTTGCTCTAGCTCTTCTAGTTTTCAAGAAAAACGCATTTAAAGTTTTTCATACAAAAGTCCTAAGAAAATCAATTTTTATATGGAAATACTAGTGATCACAGAATTTCGTTTTTTTTGCTCTAGCTCTTCTAGTTTTCAAGAAAAACGCACTTAAAGTTTTTCATACAAAAGTCCTAAGAAAATCAATTTTGATATTGAAATACTAGTGATCACAGAATTTCGTTATTTTTGCTCTAGCTCTTCTAGTTTTCAAGAAAAACGCATTTAAAGTTTTTCATACAAAAGTCCTAAGAAAATCCATTTTTTTATGGAAATACTAGTGGTCACAGTCCTAAGAAAATCAATTTTTATATGGAAATACTAGTGATCACAGAATTTCGTTTTTTTTGCTCTAGCTCTTCTAGTTTTCAAGAAAAACGCACTTAAAGTTTTTCATACAAAAGTCCTAAGAAAATCAATTTTGATATTGAAATACTAGTGATCACAGAATTTCGTTATTTTTGCTCTAGCTCTTCTAGTTTTCAAGAAAAACGCATTTAAAGTTTTTCATACAAAAGTCCTAAGAAAATCAATTTTTATATGGAAATACTAGTGATCACAGAATTTCGTTTTTTTTGCTCTAGCTCTTCTAGTTTTCAAGAAAAACGCACTTAAAGTTTTTCATACAAAAGTCCTAAGAAAATCAATTTTGATATTGAAATACTAGTGATCACAGAATTTCGTTATTTTTGCTCTAGCTCTTCTAGTTTTCAAGAAAAACGCATTTAAAGTTTTTCATACAAAAGTCCTAAGAAAATTCATTTTTATATGGAAATACTAGTGATCATAGAATTTCGCTATTTTTGCTCTAGCTCTTCTAGTTTTTAAGAAAAACGCATTTAAAGTTTTTCATACAAAAGTCCTAAGAAAATCAATTTTTATATGGAAATACTAGTGATCACAGAATTTCGTTTTTTTGCTCTAGCTCTTCTAGTTTTCAAGAAAAACGCACTTAAAGTTTTTCATACAAAAGTCCTAAGAAAATCAATTTTGATATTGAAATACTAGTGATCACAGAATTTCGTTATTTTTGCTCTAGCTCTTCTAGTTTTCAAGAAAAACGCATTTAAAGTTTTTCATACAAAAGTCCTAAGAAAATCAATTTTTATATGGAAATACTAGTGATCACAGAATTTCGTTATTTTTGCTCTAGCTCTTCTAGTTTTCAAGAAAAACGCATTTAAAGTTTTTCATACAAAAGTCCTAAGAAAATCAATTTTGATATTGAAATACTAGTGGTCACAGAATTTCGTTATTTTTGCTCTAGCTCTTCTAGTTTTCAAGAAAAACGCATTTAAAGTTTTTCATACAAAAGTCCTAAGAAAATCCATTTTAATATGGAAATACTAGTGATCACAGAATTTCGTTATTTTTGCTTTAGCTCTTCTAGTTTTCAAGAAAAACGCATTTAAAGTTTTTCATACAAAAGTCCTAAGAAAATCAATGTTTATATGGAAATACTAGTGATCACAGAATTTCGTTATTTTTGCTTTAGCTCTTCCAGTTTTCAAGAAAAACGCATTTAAAGTTTTTCATACAAAAGTCCTAAGAAAATCCATTTTTATATGGAAATACTAGTGATCACAGAATTTCGTTAATTTTGCTCTAGCTCTTCTAGTTTTCAAGAAAAACGCATTTAAAGTTTTTCATACAAAAGTCCTAAGAAAATCAATTTTTATATGGAAATACTAGTGATCACAGAATTTCGTTATTTTTGCTCTAGCTCTTCCAGTTTTCAAGAAAAACGCATTTAAAGTTTTTCATACAAAAGTCCTAAGAAAATTCATTTTTATATGGAAATACTAGTGATCACAGAATTTCGTTATTTTTGCTCTAGTTTTTCTAGTTTTGAAGAAAAACGCATTTAAAGTTTTTCATACAAAAGTCCTAAGAAAATCCATTTTTATATGGAAATACTAGTATTCACAGAATTTCGTTAGTTTTGCTTTAGCTCTTCTAGTTTTCAAGAAAAACGCATTTAAAGCTTTTCATACAAAAGTCCTAAGAAAATCCATTTTTATATGGAAATACTAGTGATCACAGAATTTCGTTATTTTTGCTCTAGCTCTTCTAGTTTTCAAGAAAAACGCATTTAAAGTTTTTCATACAAAAGTCCTAAGAAAATCCATTTTTATATGGATATACTAGTGATCACAGAATTTCGTTATTTTTGCTTTAGCTCTTCTAGTTTTCAAGAAAAACGCATATAAAGCTTTTCATACAAAAGTCCTAAGAAAATCCATTTTTATATGGAAATACTAGTGATCAGAGAATTTCGTTATTTTTGCTCTAGCTCTTCTAGTTTTCAAGAAAAACGCATTTAAAGTTTTTCATACTAAAGTCCTAAGAAAATCCATTTTTATATGGATATACTAGTGATCACAGAATTTCGTTATTTTTGCTTTAGCTCTTCTAGTTTTCAAGAAACACGCATATAAAGCTTTTCATACAAAAGTCCTAAGAAAATCCATTTTTATATGAAAATACTAGTGATCACAGAATTTCGTTATTTTTGCTCTAGCTCTTATAGTTTTCAAGAAAAATGCATTAAAAAGTTTTCATACAAAAGTCCTAAGAAAATTCATTTTTATATGGAAATACTAGTGATCACAGAATTTCGTTATTTTTGCTCTAGCTCTTCTAGTTTTCAAGAAAAACGCATTTAAAGTTTCTCATACAAAAGTCCTAAGAAAATCAATTTTTATATGGAAATACTAGTGATCACAGAATTTCGTTATTTTTGCTCTAGCTCTTCTAGTTTTCAAGAAAAACGCATTTAAAATTTTTCATACAAAAGTCCTAAGAAAATCCATTTTTAAATGGAAATACTAGTGATCACAGAATTTCGTTATTTTTGCTCTAGCTCTTCTAGTTTTCAAGAAAAACGCATTTAAAGTTTTTCATACAAAAGTCCTAAGAAAATTCATTTTTATATGGAAATACTAGTGATCACAGAATTTCGTTATTTTTGCTCTAGCTCTTCTAGTTTTCAAGAAAAACGCATTTAAAGTTTTTCATACAAAAGTCCTAAGAAAATCAATTTTTATATTGAAATACTAGTGATCACAGAATTTCGTTATTTTTGCTCTAGCTCTTCTAGTTTTTAAGAAAAATGCATTTAAAGTTTTTCATACCAAAGTCCTAAGAAAATCAATTTTTATATGGAAATACTAGTGATCACAGAATTTCGTTATTTTTGCTCTAGCTCTTCTAGTTTTCAAGAAAAACGCATTTAAAGTTTTTCATACAAAAGTCCTAAGAAAATCAATTTTTATATGGAAATACTAGTGATCACAGAATTTCGTTATTTTTGCTCTAGCTCTTCCAGTTTTCAAGAAAAACGCATTTAAAGTTTTTCATACAAAAGTCCTAAGAAAATTAATTTTTATGTGGAAATACTAGTGATCACAGAATTTCATTATTTTTGCTGTAGCTCTTCTAGTTTTCAAGAAAAACGCATTTAAAGTTTTTCATACAAAAGTCCTAAGAAAATCCATTTTTATATGGATATACTAGTGATCACAGAATTTCGTTATTTTTGCTTTAGCTCTTCTAGTTTTCAAGAAAAACGCATTTAAAGCTTTTCATACAAAAGTCCTAAGAAAATCCATTTTTATATGGAAATACTAGTGATCAGAGAATTTCGTTATTTTTGCTCTAGCTCTTCTAGTTTTCAAGAAAAACGCATTTAAAGTTTTTCATACAAAAGTCCTAAGAAAATCAATTTTTATATGGAAATACTAGTGATCACAGAATTTCGTTATTTTTGCTCTAGCTCTTCCAGTTTTCAAGAAAAACGCATTTAAAGTTTTTCATACAAAAGTCCTAAGAAAATCCATTTTTATATGGAAATACTAGTATTCACAGAATTTCGTTATTTTTGCTTTAGCTCTTCTAGTTTTCAAGAAAAACGCATTTAAAGCTTTTCATACAAAAGTCCTAAGAAAATCCATTTTTATATGGAAATACTAGTGATCACAGAATTTCGTTATTTTTGCTCTAGCTCTTCTAGTTTTCAAGAAAAACGCATTTAAAGTTTTTCATACAAAAGTCCTAAGAAAATCCATTTTTATATGGATATACTAGTGATCACAGAATTTCGTTATTTTTGCTTTAGCTCTTCTAGTTTTCAAGAAAAACGCATTTAAAGCTTTTCATACAAAAGTCCTAAGAAAATCCATTTTTATATGGAAATTCTAGTATTCACAGAATTTCGTTATTTTTGCTCTAGCTCTTCTAGTTTTCAAGAAAAACGCATTTAAAGTTTTTCATACAAAAGTCCTAAGAAAATTCATTTTTATAAGGAAATACTAGTGATCACAGAATTTCGTTATTTTTGCTCTAGCTCTTCTAGTTTTCAAGAAAAACGCATTTAAAGTTTTTCATACAAAAGTCCTAAGAAAATCAATTTTTATATGGAAATACTAGTGATCACAGAATTTCGTTATTTTTGCTCTAGCTCTTCTAGTTTTCAAGAAAAACGCACTTAAAGTTTTTCATACAAAAGTCCTAAGAAAATCAATTTTGAATTGAAATACTAGTGATCACAGAATTTCGTTATTTTTGCTCTAGCTCTTCTAGTTTTCAAGAAAAACGCTTTTAAAGTTTTTCATACAAAAGTCCTAAGAAAATCAATTTTTATATGGAAATACTAGTGATCACAGTCCTAAGAAAATCCATTTTTATATGGAAATACTAGTGATCACAGAATTTCGTTATTTTTGCTCTAGCTCTTCTAGTTTTCAAGAAAAACGCATTTAAAGTTTTTCATACAAAAGTCCTAAGAAAATCCATTTTAATATGGAAATACTAGTGATCACAGAATTTCGTTATTTTTGCTTTAGCTCTTCTAGTTTTCAAGAAAAACGCATTTAAAGTTTTTCATACAAAAGTCCTAAGAAAATCAATGTTTATAAGGAAATGCTAGTGATCACAGAATTTCGTTATTTTTGCTTTAGCTCTTCCAGTTTTCAAGAAAAACGCATTTAAAGTTTTTCATACAAAAGTCCTAAGAAAATTCATTTTTATATGGATATACTAGTGATCACAGAATTTCGTTATTTTTGCTTTAGCTCTTCTAGTTTTCAAGAAAAACGCATTTAAATTTTTTCATACAAAAGTCCTAAGAAAATCCATTTTTATATGGAAATACTAGTGATCAGAGAATTTCGTTATTTTTGCTCTAGCTCTTCTAGTTTTCAAGAAAAACGCATTTAAAGTTTTTCATACTAAAGTCCTAAGAAAATCCATTTTTATATGGATATACTAGTGATCACAGAATTTCGTTATTTTTGCTTTAGCTCTTCTAGTTTTCAAGAAAAACGCATATAAAGCTTTTCATACAAAAGTCCTAAGAAAATCCATTTTTATATGGAAATACTAGTGATCACAGAATTTCGTTATTTTTGCTCTAGCTCTGATAGTTTTCAAGAAAAATGCATTAAAAGTTTTTCATACAAAAGTCCTAAGAAAATTCATTTTTATATGGAAATACTAGTGATCACAGAATTTCGTTATTTTTGCTCTAGCTCTTCTAGTTTTCAAGAAAAACGCATTTAAAGTTTTTCATACAAAAGTCCTAAGAAAATCAATTTTTATATGGAAATACTAGTGATCACAGAATTTCGTTATTTTTGCTCTAGCTCTTCTAGTTTTCAAGAAAAACGCATTTAAAGTTTTTCATTCAAAAGTCCTAAGAAAATCCATTTTTATATGGAATTACTAGTGATCACAGAATTTCGTTATTTTTGCTCTAGCTCTTCTAGTTTTCAAGAAAAACGCATTTAAAGTTTTTCATACAAAAGTCCTAAGAAAATCCATTTTTAAATGGAAATACTAGTGATCACAGAATTTCGTTATTTTTGCTCTAGCTCTTCTAGTTTTCAAGAAAAACGCATTTAAAGTTTTTCATACAAAAGTCCTAAGAAAATTCATTTTTATATGGAAATACTAGTGATCACAGAATTTCGTTATTTTTGCTCTAGCTCTTCTAGTTTTCAAGAAAAACGCATTTAAAGTTTTTCATACAAAAGTCTTAAGAAAATCAATTTTTATATTGAAATACTAGTGATCACAGAATTTCGTTATTTTTGCTCTAGCTCTTCTAGTTTTTAAGAAAAATGCATTTAAAGTTTTTCATACCAAAGTCCTAAGAAAATCAATTTTTATATGGAAATACTAGTGATCACAGAATTTCGTTATTTTTGCTCTAGCTCTTCTAGTTTTCAAGAAAAACGCATTTAAAGTTTTTCATACAAAAGTCCTAAGAAAATCAATTTTTATATGGAAATACTAGTGATCACAGAATTTCGTTATTTTTGCTCTAGCTCTTCCAGTTTTCAAGAAAAACGCATTTAAAGTTTTTCATACAAAAGTCCTAAGAAAATTCATTTTTATATGGAAATACTAGTGATCACAGAATTTCGTTATTTTTGCTCTAGTTCTTCTAGTTTTGAAGAAAAACGCATTTAAAGTTTTTCATACAAAAGTCCTAAGAAAATCCATTTTTATAGGGAAATACTAGTATTCACAGAATTTCGTTATTTTTGCTTTAGCTCTTCTAGTTTTCAAGAAAAACGCATTTAAAGCTTTTCATACAAAAGTCCTAAGAAAATCCATTTTTATATGGAAATACTAGTGATCACAGAATTTCGTTATTTTTGCTCTAGCTCTGATAGTTTTCAAGAAAAATGCATTAAAAGTTTTTCATACAAAAGTCCTAAGAAAATTCATTTTTATATGGAAATACTAGTGATCACAGAATTTCGTTATTTTTGCTCTAGCTCTTCTAGTTTTCAAGAAAAACGCATTTAAAGTTTTTCATACAAAAGTCCTAAGAAAATCAATTTTTATATGGAAATACTAGTGATCACAGAATTTCGTTATTTTTGCTCTAGCTCTTCTAGTTTTCAAGAAAAACGCATTTAAAGTTTTTCATACAAAAGTCCTAAGAAAATCCATTTTTATATGGAATTACTAGTGATCACAGAATTTCGTTATTTTTGCTCTAGCTCTTCTAGTTTTCAAGAAAAACGCATTTAAAGTTTTTCATACAAAAGTCCTAAGAAAATCCATTTTTAAATGGAAATACTAGTGATCACAGAATTTCGTTATTTTTGCTCTAGCTCTTCTAGTTTTCAAGAAAAACGCATTTAAAGTTTTTCATACAAAAGTCCTAAGAAAATTCATTTTTATATGGAAATACTAGTGATCACAGAATTTCGTTATTTTTGCTCTAGCTCTTCTAGTTTTCAAGAAAAACGCATTTAAAGTTTTTCATACAAAAGTCCTAAGAAAATCAATTTTTATATTGAAATACTAGTGATCTCAGAATTTCGTTATTTTTGCTCTAGCTCTTCTAGTTTTTAAGAAAAATGCATTTAAAGTTTTTCATACCAAAGTCCTAAGAAAATCAATTTTTATATGGAAATACTAGTGATCACAGAATTTCGTTATTTTTGCTCTAGCTCTTCTAGTTTTCAAGAAAAACGCATTTAAAGTTTTTCATACAAAAGTCCTAAGAAAATCAATTTTTATATGGAAATACTAGTGATCACAGAATTTCGTTATTTTTGCTCTAGCTCTTCCAGTTTTCAAGAAAAACGCATTTAAAGTTTTTCATACAAAAGTCCTAAGAAAATTCATTTTTATATGGAAATACTAGTGATCACAGAATTTCGTTATTTTTGCTCTAGTTCTTCTAGTTTTGAAGAAAAACGCATTTAAAGTTTTTCATACAAAAGTCCTAAGAAAATCCATTTTTATAGGGAAATACTAGTATTCACAGAATTTCGTTATTTTTGCTTTAGCTCTTCTAGTTTTCAAGAAAAACGCATTTAAAGCTTTTCATACAAAAGTCCTAAGAAAATCCATTTTTATATGGAAATACTAGTGATCACAGAATTTCGTTATTTTTGCTCTAGCTCTGATAGTTTTCAAGAAAAATGCATTAAAAGTTTTTCATACAAAAGTCCTAAGAAAATTCATTTTTATATGGAAATACTAGTGATCACAGAATTTCGTTATTTTTGCTCTAGCTCTTCTAGTTTTCAAGAAAAACGCATTTAAAGTTTTTCATACAAAAGTCCTAAGAAAATCAATTTTTATATTGAAATACTAGTGATCACAGAATTTCGTTATTTTTGCTCTAGCTCTTCTAGTTTTTAAGAAAAATGCATTTAAAGTTTTTCATACCAAAGTCCTAAGAAAATCAATTTTTATATGGAAATACTAGTGATCACAGAATTTCGTTATTTTTGCTCTAGCTCTTCTAGTTTTCAAGAAAAACGCATTTAAAGTTTTTCATACAAAAGTCCTAAGAAAATTCATTTTTATATGGAAATACTAGTGATCACAGAATTTCGTTATTTTTGCTCTAGCTCTTCCAGTTTTCAAGAAAAACGCATTTAAAGTTTTTCATACAAAAGTCCTAAGAAAATTCATTTTTATATGGAAATACTAGTGATCACAGAATTTCGTTATTTTTGCTCTAGTTCTTCTAGTTTTGAAGAAAAACGCATTTAAAGTTTTTCATACAAAAGTCCTAAGAAAATCCATTTTTATAGGGAAAAACTAGTATTCACAGAATTTCGTTATTTTTGCTTTAGCTCTTCTAGTTTTCAAGAAAAACGCATTTAAAGCTTTTCATACAAAAGTCCTAAGAAAATCCATTTTTATATGGAAATACTAGTGATCACAGAATTTCGTTATTTTTGCTCTAGCTCTGATAGTTTTTAAGAAAAATGCATTAAAAGTTTTTCATACAAAAGTCCTAAGAAAATTCATTTTTATATGGAAATACTAGTGATCACAGAATTTCGTTATTTTTGCTCTAGTTCTTCTAGTTTTGAAGAAAAACGCATTTAAAGTTTTTCATACAAAAGTCCTAAGAAAATTCATTTTTATATGGAAATACTAGTGATCACAGAATTTCGTTATTTTTGCTCTAGCTCTTCTAGTTTTTAAGAAAAATGCATTTAAAGTTTTTCATACCAAAGTCCTAAGAAAATCAATTTTTATATGGAAATACTAGTGATCACAGAATTTCGTTATTTTTGCTCTAGCTCTTCTAGTTTTCAAGAAAAACGCATTTAAAGTTTTTCATACAAAAGTCCTAAGAAAATCAATTTTTATATGGAAATACTAGTGATCACAGAATTTCGTTATTTTTGCTCTAGCTCTTCCAGTTTTCAAGAAAAACGCATTTAAAGTTTTTCATACAAAAGTCCTAAGAAAATTCATTTTTATATGGAAATACTAGTGATCACAGAATTTCGTTATTTTTGCTCTAGTTCTTCTAGTTTTGAAGAAAAACGCATTTAAAGTTTTTCATACAAAAGTCCTAAGAAAATCCATTTTTATAGGGAAAAACTAGTATTCACAGAATTTCGTTATTTTTGCTTTAGCTCTTCTAGTTTTCAAGAAAAACGCATTTAAAGCTTTTCATACAAAAGTCCTAAGAAAATCCATTTTTATATGGAAATACTAGTGATCACAGAATTTCGTTATTTTTGCTCTAGCTCTGATAGTTTTTAAGAAAAATGCATTAAAAGTTTTTCATACAAAAGTCCTAAGAAAATTCATTGTTATATGGAAATACTAGTGATCACAGAATTTCGTTATTTTTGCTCTAGCTCTTCTAGTTTTCAAGAAAAACGCATTTAAAGTTTTTCATACAAAAGTCCTAAGAAAATCAATTTTTATATTGAAATACTAGTGATCACAGAATTTCGTTATTTTTGCTCTAGCTCTTCTAGTTTTTAAGAAAAATGCATTTAAAGTTTTTCATACCAAAGTCCTAAGAAAATCAATTTTTATATGGAAATACTAGTGATCACAGAATTTCGTTATTTTTGCTCTAGCTCTTCTAGTTTTCAAGAAAAACGCATTTAAAGTTTTTCATACAAAAGTCCTAAGAAAATCAATTTTTATATGGAAATACTAGTGATCACAGAATTTCGTTATTTTTGCTCTAGCTCTTCCAGTTTTCAAGAAAAACGCATTTAAAGTTTTTCATACAAAAGTCCTAAGAAAATTCATTTTTATATGGAAATACTAGTGATCACAGAAATTCGTTATTTTTGCTCTAGTTCTTCTAGTTTTGAAGAAAAACGCATTTAAAGTTTTTCATACAAAAGTCCTAAGAAAATCCATTTTTATAGGGAAATACTAGTATTCACAGAATTTCGTTATTTTTGCTCTAGCTCTTCCAGTTTTCAAGAAAAACGCATTTAAAGTTTTTCATACAAAAGTCCTAAGAAAATTCATTTTTATATGGAAATACTAGTGATCACAGAATTTCGTTATTTTTGCTCTAGTTCTTCTAGTTTTGAAGAAAAACGCATTTAAAGTTTTTCATACAAAAGTCCTAAGAAAATCAATTTTTATATGGAAATACTAGTGATCACAGAATTTCGTTATTTTTGCTCTAGTTCTTCTAGTTTTGAAGAAAAACGCATTTAAAGTTTTTCATACAAAAGTCCTAAGAAAATCCATTTTTATAGGGAAATACTAGTATTCACAGAATTTCGTTATTTTTGCTTTAGCTCTTCTAGTTTTCAAGAAAAACGCATTTAAAGCTTTTCATACAAAAGTCCTAAGAAAATCCATTTTTATATGGAAATACTAGTGATCACAGAATTTCGTTATTTTTGCTCTAGCTCTGATAGTTTTCAAGAAAAATGCATTAAAAGTTTTTCATACAAAAGTCCTAAGAAAATTCATTTTTATATGGAAATACTAGTGATCACAGAATTTCGTTATTTTTGCTCTAGCTCTTCTAGTTTTCAAGAAAAACGCATTTAAAGTTTTTCATACAAAAGTCCTAAGAAAATGAATTTTTATATGGAAATACTAGTGATCACAGAATTTCGTTATTTTTGCTCTAGCTCTTCTAGTTTTCAAGAAAAACGCATTTAAAGTTTTTCATACAAAAGTCCTAAGAAAATCCATTTTTATATGGAATTACTAGTGATCACAGAATTTCGTTATTTTTGCTCTAGCTCTTCTAGTTTTCAAGAAAAACGCATTTAAAGTTTTTCATACAAAAGTCCTAAGAAAATCCATTTTTATATGGAAATACTAGTGATCACAGAATTTCGTTATTTTTGCTCTAGCTCTTCTAGTTTTCAAGAAAAACGCATTTAAAGTTTTTCATACAAAAGTCCTAAGAAAATTCATTTTTATATGGAAATACTAGTGATCACAGAATTTCGTTATTTTTGCTCTAGCTCTTCTAGTTTTCAAGAAAAACGCATTTAAAGCTTTTCATACAAAAGTCCTAAGAAAATCAATTTTTATTGATTTTACAGAATTTCGTTATTTTTGCTCTAGCTCTTCTAGTTTTTAAGAAAAATGCATTTAAAGTTTTTCATACCAAAGTCCTAAGAAAATCAATTTTTATATGGAAATACTAGTGATCACAGAATTTCGTTATTTTTGCTCTAGCTCTTCTAGTTTTCAAGAAAAACGCATTTAAAGTTTTTCATACAAAAGTCCTAAGAAAATCAATTTTTATATGGAAATACTAGTGATCACAGAATTTCGTTATTTTTGCTCTAGCTCTTCCAGTTTTCAAGAAAAACGCATTTAAAGTTTTTCATACAAAAGTCCTAAGAAAATTCATTTTTATATGGAAATACTAGTGATCACAGAATTTCGTTATTTTTGCTCTAGTTCTTCTAGTTTTGAAGAAAAACGCATTTAAAGTTTTTCATACAAAAGTCCTAAGAAAATCCATTTTTATAGGGAAATACTAGTATTCACAGAATTTCGTTATTTTTGCTTTAGCTCTTCTAGTTTTCAAGAAAAACGCATTTAAAGCTTTTCATACAAAAGTCCTAAGAAAATTCATTTTTATATGGAAATACTAGTGATCACAGAATTTCGTTATTTTTGCTCTAGCTCTTCTAGTTTTCAAGAAAAACGCATTTAAAGTTTTTCATACAAAAGTCCTAAGAAAATCAATTTTTATATGGAAATACTAGTGATCACAGAATTTCGTTATTTTTGCTCTAGCTCTTCTAGTTTTCAAGAAAAACGCATTTAAAGTTTTTCATACAAAAGTCCTAAGAAAATCAATTTTTATATGGAAATACTAGTGATCACAGAATTTCGTTATTTTTGCTCTAGCTCTTCTAGTTTTCAAGAAAAACGCACTTAAAGTTTTTCATACAAAAGTCCTAAGAAAATCAATTTTGATATTGAAATACTAGTGATCACAGAATTTCGTTATTTTTGCTCTAGCTCTTCTAGTTTTCAAGAAAAACGCATTTAAAGTTTTTCATACAAAAGTCCTAAGAAAATCCATTTTTATATGGAAATACTAGTGGTCACAGTCCTAAGAAAATCCATTTTTATATGGAAATACTAGTGATCACAGAATTTCGTTATTTTTGCTCTAGCTCTTCTAGTTTTCAAGAAAAACGCATTTAAAGTTTTTCATACAAAAGTCCTAAGAAAATCAATTTTTATATGGAAATACTAGTGATCACAGAATTTCGTTATTTTTGCTCTAGCTCTTCTAGTTTTCAAGAAAAACGCACTTAAAGTTTTTCATACAAAAGTCCTAAGAAAATCAATTTTGATATGGAAATACTAGTGATCACAGAATTTCGTTATTTTTGCTCTAGCTCTTCTAGTTTTCAAGAAAAACGCATTTAAAGTTTTTCATACAAAAGTCATAAGAAAATCCATTTTAATATGGAAATACTAGTGATCACAGAATTTCGTTATTTTTGCTTTAGCTCTTCTAGTTATCAAGAAAAACACATTTAAAGTTTTTCATACAAAAGTCCTAAGAAAATTCATTTTTATATGGAAATACTAGTGGTCACAGTCCTAAGAAAATCCATTTTTATATGGAAATACTAGTGGTCACAGAATTTCGTTATTTTTGCTCTAGCTCTTCTAGTTTTCAAGAAAAACGCATTTAAAGTTTTTCATACAAAAGTCCTAAGAAAATCCATTTTAATATGGAAATACTAGTATTCACAGAATTTCGTTATTTTTGCTCTAGCTCTTCTAGTTTTCAAGAAAAACACATTTAAAGTTTTTCATACAAAAGTCCTAAGAAAATTCATTTTTATATGGAAATACTAGTGATCACAGAATTTCGTTATTTGTGCTCTAGCTCTTCTAGTTTTCAAGAAAAACGCATTTAAAGCTTTTCATACAAAAGTCCTAAGAAAATTCATTTTTATATGGAAATACTAGTATTCACAGAATTTCGTTATTTTTGCTCTAGCTCTTCTAGTTTTCAAGAAAAACGCATTTAAAGCTTTTCATACAAAAGTCCTAAGAAAATTCATTTTTATATGGAAATACTAGTGATCACAGAATTTCGTTATTTTTGCTCTAGCTCTTCTAGTTTTCAAGAAAAACGCATTTAAAGTTTTTCATACAAAAGTCCTAAGAAAATTCATTTTTATATGGAAATACTAGTGATCACAGAATTTCGTTATTTTTGCTCTAGCTCTTCTAGTTTTCAAGAAAAACGCATTTTAAGTTTTTCATACAAAAGTCCTAAGAAAATCAATTTTTATATGGAAATACTAGTGATCCCAGAATTTCGTTATTTTTGCTCTAGCTCTTCTAGTTTTCAAGAAAAACGCATTTAAAGTTTTTCATACAAAAGTCCTTAGAAAATCCATTTTTATATGGAAATACTAGTGGTCACAGTCCTAAGAAAATCCATTTTTATATGGAAATACTAGTGGTCACAGAATTTCGTTATTTTTGCTCTAGCTCTTCTAGTTTTCAAGAAAAACGCATTTAAAGTTTTTCATACAAAAGTCCTAAGAAAATCCATTTTAATATGGAAATACTAGTGATCACAGAATTTCGTTATTTTTGCTTTAGCTCTTCTAGTTTTCAAGAAAAACGCATTTAAAGTTTTTCATACAAAAGTCCTAAGAAAATCCATTTTTATATGGAAATACTAGTGGTCACAGTCCTAAGAAAATCCATTTTTATATGGAAATACTAGTGGTCACAGAATTTCGTTATTTTTGCTCTAGCTCTTCTAGTTTTCAAGAAAAACGCACTTAAAGTTTTTCATACAAAAGTCCTAAGAAAATCAATTTTGATATTGAAATACTAGTGATCACAGAATTTCGTTATTTTTGCTCTAGCTCTTCTAGTTTTCAAGAAAAACGCATTTAAAGTTTTTCATACTAAAGTCCTAAGAAAATCCATTTTTATATGGATATACTAGTGATCACAGAATTTCGTTATTTTTGCTTTAGCTCTTCTAGTTTTCAAGAAAAACGCATATAAAGCTTTTCATACAAAAGTCCTAAGAAAATCCATTTTTATATGGAAATACTAGTGATCACAGAATTTCGTTATTTTTGCTCTAGCTCTTCTAGTTTTCAAGAAAAACGCATTTAAAGTTTTTCATACAAGAGTCCTAAGAAAATCAATTTTTATATGGAAATACTAGTGATCACAGAATTTCGTTATTTTTGCTCTAGCTCTTCTAGTTTTCAAGAAAAACGCATTTAAAGTTTTTCATACAAAAGTCCTAAGAAAATCCATTTTTAAATGGAAATACTAGTGATCACAGAATTTCGTTATTTTTGCTCTAGCTCTTCTAGTTTTCAAGAAAAACGCATTTAAAGTTTTTCATACAAAAGTCCTAAGAAAATCCATTTTTATATGGAAATACTAGTGATCACAGAATTTCGTTATTTTTGCTCTAGCTCTTCTAGTTTTCAAGAAAAACGCATTTAAAGTTTTTCATACAAAAGTCCTAAGAAAATCCATTTTTATATGGAAATACTAGTGATCACAGAATTTCGTTATTTTTGCTCTAGCTCTTCTAGTTTTCAAGAAAAACGCATTTAAAGTTTTTCATACAAAAGTCCTAAGAAAATCCATTTTTAAATGGAAATACTAGTGATCACAGAATTTCGTTATTTTTGCTCTAGCTCTTCTAGTTTTCAAGAAAAACACATTTAAAGTTTTTCATACAAAAGTCCTAAGAAAATTCATTTTTATATGGAAATACTAGTGATCACAGAATTTCGTTATTTGTGCTCTAGCTCTTCTAGTTTTCAAGAAAAACGCATTTAAAGCTTTTCATACAAAAGTCCTAAGAAAATTCATTTTTATATGGAAATACTAGTATTCACAGAATTTCGTTATTTTTGCTCTAGCTCTTCTAGTTTTCAAGAAAAACGCATTTAAAGCTTTTCATACAAAAGTCCTAAGAAAATTCATTTTTATATGGAAATACTAGTGATCACAGAATTTCGTTATTTTTGCTCTAGCTCTTCTAGTTTTCAAGAAAAACGCATTTAAAGTTTTTCATACAAAAGTCCTAAGAAAATTCATTTTTATATGGAAATACTAGTGATCACAGAATTTCGTTATTTTTGCTCTAGCTCTTCTAGTTTTCAAGAAAAACGCATTTTAAGTTTTTCATACAAAAGTCCTAAGAAAATCAATTTTTATATGGAAATACTAGTGATCCCAGAATTTCGTTATTTTTGCTCTAGCTCTTCTAGTTTTCAAGAAAAACGCATTTAAAGTTTTTCATACAAAAGTCCTTAGAAAATCCATTTTTATATGGAAATACTAGTGGTCACAGTCCTAAGAAAATCCATTTTTATATGGAAATACTAGTGGTCACAGAATTTCGTTATTTTTGCTCTAGCTCTTCTAGTTTTCAAGAAAAACGCATTTAAAGTTTTTCATACAAAAGTCCTAAGAAAATCCATTTTAATATGGAAATACTAGTGATCACAGAATTTCGTTATTTTTGCTTTAGCTCTTCTAGTTTTCAAGAAAAACGCATTTAAAGTTTTTCATACAAAAGTCCTAAGAAAATCCATTTTTATATGGAAATACTAGTGGTCACAGTCCTAAGAAAATCCATTTTTATATGGAAATACTAGTGGTCACAGAATTTCGTTATTTTTGCTCTAGCTCTTCTAGTTTTCAAGAAAAACGCACTTAAAGTTTTTCATACAAAAGTCCTAAGAAAATCAATTTTGATATTGAAATACTAGTGATCACAGAATTTCGTTATTTTTGCTCTAGCTCTTCTAGTTTTCAAGAAAAACGCATTTAAAGTTTTTCATACTAAAGTCCTAAGAAAATCCATTTTTATATGGATATACTAGTGATCACAGAATTTCGTTATTTTTGCTTTAGCTCTTCTAGTTTTCAAGAAAAACGCATATAAAGCTTTTCATACAAAAGTCCTAAGAAAATCCATTTTTACATGGAAATACTAGTGATCACAGAATTTCGTTATTTTTGCTCTAGCTCTTCTAGTTTTCAAGAAAAACGCATTTAAAGTTTTTCATACAAAAGTCCTAAGAAAATCAATTTTTATATGGAAATACTAGTGATCACAGAATTTCGTTATTTTTGCTCTAGCTCTTCTAGTTTTCAAGAAAAACGCATTTAAAGTTTTTCATACAAAAGTCCTAAGAAAATCCATTTTTATATGGAAATACTAGTGATCACAGAATTTCGTTATTTTTGCTCTAGCTCTTCTAGTTTTCAAGAAAAACGCATTTAAAGTTTTTCATTCAAAAGTCCTAAGAAAATCCATTTTTATATGGAAATACTAGTGATCACAGAATTTCGTTATTTTTGCTCTAGCTCTTCTAGTTTTCAAGAAAAACGCATTTAAAGTTTTTCATACAAAAGTCCTAAGAAAATCCATTTTTAAATGGAAATACTAGTGATCACAGAATTTCGTTATTTTTGCTCTAGCTCTTCTAGTTTTCAAGAAAAACGCATTTAAAGTTTTTCATACAAAAGTCCTAAGAAAATTCATTTTTATATGGAAATACTAGTGATCACAGAATTTCGTTATTTTTGCTCTAGCTCTTCTAGTTTTCAAGAAAAACGCATTTAAAGTTTTTCATACAAAAGTCCTAAGAAAATCAATTTTTATATTGAAATACTAGTGATCACAGAATTTCGTTATTTTTGCTCTAGCTCTTCTAGTTTTCAAGAAAAACGCATTTAAAGTTTTTCAAACAAAAGTCCTAAGAAAATCCATTTTTAAATGGAAATACTAGTGATCACAGAATTTCGTTATTTTTGCTCTAGCTCTTCTAGTTTTCAAGAAAAACGCATTTAAAGTTTTTCATACAAAAGTCCTAAGAAAATTCATTTTTATATGGAAATACTAGTGATCACAGAATTTCGTTATTTTTGCTCTAGCTCTTCTAGTTTTCAAGAAAAACGCATTTAAAGTTTTTCATACAAAAGTCCTAAGAAAATCAATTTTTATATTGAAATACTAGTGATCACAGAATTTCGTTGTTTTTGCTCTAGCTCTTCTAGTTTTCAAGAAAAACGCATTTAAAGTTTTTCATACAAAAGTCCTAAGAAAATCCATTTTTATATGGAAATACTAGTGATCACAGAATTTCGTTATTTTTGCTCTAGCTCTTCTAGTTTTCAAGAAAAACGCATTTAAAGTTTTTCATACAAAAGTCCTAAGAAAATCCATTTTTATATGGAAATACTAGTGATCACAGAATTTCGTTATTTTTGCTCTAGCTCTTCTAGTTTTCAAGAAAAACGCATTTAAAGTTTTTCATACAAAAGTCCTAAGAAAATCCATTTTTAAATGGAAATACTAGTGATCACAGAATTTCGTTATTTTTGCTCTAGCTCTTCTAGTTTTCAAGAAAAACGCATTTAAAGTTTTTCATACAAAAGTCCTAAGAAAATTCATTTTTATATGGAAATACTAGTGATCACAGAATTTCGTTATTTTTGCTCTAGCTCTTCTAGTTTTCAAGAAAAACGCATTTAAAGTTTTTCATACAAAAGTCCTAAGAAAATCTATTTTTATATTGAAATACTAGTGATCACAGAATTTCGTTATTTTTGCTCTAGCTCTTCTAGTTTTCAAGAAAAACGCATTTAAAGTTTTTCATACAAAAGTCCTAAGAAAATCCATTTTTATATGGAAATACTAGTGATCACAGAATTTCGTTATTTTTGCTCTAGCTCTTCTAGTTTTCAAGAAAAACGCATTTAAAGTTTTTCATACAAAAGTCCTAAGAAAATCCATTTTTAAATGGAAATACTAGTGATCACAGAATTTCGTTATTTTTGCTCTAGCTCTTCTAGTTTTCAAGAAAAACGCATTTAAAGTTTTTCATACAAAAGTCCTAAGAAAATTCATTTTTATATGGAAATACTAGTGATCACAGAATTTCGTTATTTTTGCTCTAGCTCTTCTAGTTTTCAAGAAAAACGCATTTAAAGTTTTTCATACAAAAGTCCTAAGAAAATCAATTTTTATATTGAAATACTAGTGATCACAGAATTTCGTTGTTTTTGCTCTAGCTCTTCTAGTTTTTAAGAAAAATGCATTTAAAGTTTTTCATACCAAAGTCCTAAGAAAATCAATTTTTATATTGAAATACTAGTGATCACAGAATTTCGTTATTTTTGCTCTAGCTCTTCTAGTTTTTAAGAAAAATGCATTTAAAGTTTTTCATACAAAAGTCCTAAGAATATCCATTTTTATATGGATATACTAGTGATCACAGAATTTCATTATTTTTGCTTTAGCTCTTCTAGTTTTCAAGAAAAACGCATTTAAAGTTTTTCATACAAAAGTCCTAAGAAAATCAATTTTTATATTGAAATACTAGTGATCACAGAATTTCGTTATTTTTGCTCTAGCTCTTCTAGTTTTTAAGAAAAATGCATTTAAAGTTTTTCATACCAAAGTCCTAAAAAATCAATTTTTATATGGAAATACTAGTGATCACAGAATTTCGTTATTTTTGCTCTAGCTCTTCTTGTTTTCAAGAAAAACGCATTTAAAGTTTTTCATACAAAAGTCCTAAGAAAATTCATTTTTATATGGAAATACTAGTGATCACAGAATTTCGTTATTTTTGCTCTAGTTCTTCTAGTTTTCAAGAAAAGCGCATTTAAAGTTTTTCATACAAAAGTCCTAAGAAAATTCATTTTTATATGGAAATACTAGTGATCACAGAATTTCGTTATTTTTGCTCTAGCTCTTCTAGTTTTCAAGAAAAACGCATTTAAAGTTTTTCATCCAAAAGTCCTAAGAAAATTCATTTTCATATAGAAATACTAGTGATCACAGAATTTCGTTATTTTTGCTCTAGCTCTTCTAGTTTTCAAGAAAAACGCATTTAAAGTTTTTCATACAAAAGTCCTAAGAAAATCAATTTTTATATTGAAATACTAGTGATCACAGAATTTCGTTATTTTTGCTCTAGCTCTTCTAGTTTTTAAGAAAAACGCATTTAAAGTTTTTCATACCAAAGTCCTAAGAAAATCAATTTTTATATGGAAATTCTAGTGATCACAGAATTTCGTTATTTTTGCTCTAGCTCTTCTAGTTTTCAAGAAAAACGCATTTAAATTTTTCATACAAAAGTCCTAAGAAAATCAATTTTTATATGGAAATACTAGTGATCACAGAATTTCGTTATTTTTGCTCTAGCTCTTCTAGTTTTCAAGAAAAACGCATTTAAAGTTTTTCATACAAAAGTCCTAAGAAAATCAATTTTTATATGGAAATACTAGTGATCACAGAATTTCGTTATTTTTGCTCGAGCTCTTCTAGTTTTCAAGAAAAACGCATTTAAAGTTTTTTTATATGGAAATACTAGTGATCACAGAATTTCGTTATTTTTGCTCTAGCTCTTCTAGTTTTCAAGAAAAACTCATTTAAAGTTTTTCATACAAAAGTCCTAAGAAAATCAATTTTGATATTGAAATACTAGTGATCACAGAATTTCGTTATTTTTGCTCTAGCTCTTCTAGTTTTCAAGAAAAACGCATTTAAAGTTTTTCATACAAAAGTCCTAAGAAAATCCATTTTTATATGGAAATACTAGTGGTCACAGAATTTCGTTATTTTTGCTCTAGCTCTTCTAGTTTTCAAGAAAAACGCATTTAAAGTTTTTCATACAAAAGTCCTAAGAAAATCCATTTTAATATGGAAATACTAGTGATCACAGAATTTCGTTATTTTTGCTTTAGCTCTTCTAGTTTTCAAGAAAAACGCATTTAAAGTTTTTCATACAAAAGTCCTAAGAAAATCCATTTTAATATGGAAATACTAGTGATCACAGAATTTCCTTATTTTTGCTTTAGCTCTTCCAGTTTTCAAGAAAAACGCATTTAAAGTTTTTCATACAAAAGTCCTAAGAAAATCCATTTTTATATGGAAATACTAGTGATCACAGAATTTCGTTATTTTTGCTCTAGCTCTTCTTGTTTTCAAGAAAAACGCATTTAAAGTTTTTCATACAAAAGTCCTAAGAAAATTCATTTTTATATGGATATACTAGTGATCACAGAATTTCGTTATTTTTGCTTTAGCTCTTCTAGTTTTCAAGAAAAACGCATTTAAATTTTTTCATACAAAAGTCCTAAGAAAATCCATTTTTATATGGATATACTAGTGATCACAGAATTTCGTTATTTTTGCTTTAGCTCTTCTAGTTTTCAAGAAAAACGCATATAAAGCTTTTCATACAAAAGTCCTAAGAAAATCCATTTTTTTATGGAAATACTAGTGATCACAGAATTTCGTTATTTTTGCTCTAGCTCTTCTAGTTTTCAAGAAAAACTCATTTAAAGTTTTTCATACAAAAGTCCTAAGAAAATCAATTTTTATATGGAAATACTAGTGATCACAGAATTTCGTTATTTTTGCTCTAGCTCTTCTAGTTTTCAAGAAAAACGCATTTAAAGTTTTTCTTACAAAAGTCCTAAGAAAATCAATTTTTATATGGAAATACTAGTGATCACAGAATTTCGTTATTTTTGCTCTAGCTCTTCTAGTTTTCAAGAAAAACGCATTTAAAGTTTTTCATACAAAAGTCCTAAGAAAATCAATTTTTATATGGAAATACTAGTGATCACAGAATTTCGTTATTTTTGCTCTAGCTCTTCTAGTTTTCAAGAAAAACTCATTTAAAGTTTTTCATACAAAAGTCCTAAGAAAATCAATTTTGATATTGAAATACTAGTGATCACAGAATTTCGTTATTTTTGCTCTAGCTCTTCCAGTTTTCAAGAAAAACTCATTTAAAGTTTTTCATACAAAAGTCCTAAGAAAATCAATTTTTATATGGAAATACTAGTGATCACAGAATTTCGTTATTTTTGCTCTAGCTCTTCTAGTTTTCAAGAAAAACGCATTTAAAGTTTTTCATACAAAAGTCCTAAGAAAATCAATTTTTATATGGAAATACTAGTGATCACAGAATTTCGTTATTTTTGCTCGAGCTCTTCTAGTTTTCAAGAAAAACGCATTTAAAGTTTTTCATACAAAAGTCCTAAGAAAATCAATTTTTATATGGAAATACTAGTGATCACAGAATTTCGTTATTTTTGCTCTAGCTCTTCCAGTTTTCAAGAAAAACTCATTTAAAGTTTTTCATACAAAAGTCCTAAGAAAATCCATTTTTATATGGAAATACTAGTGGTCACAGTCCTAAGAAAATCCATTTTTATATGGAAATACTAGTGGTCACAGAATTTCGTTATTTTTGCTCTAGCTCTTCTAGTTTTCAAGAAAAACGCATTTAAAGTTTTTCATACAAAAGTCCTAAGAAAATCCATTTTTATATGGATATACTAGTGATCACAGAATTTCGTTATTTTTGCTTTAGCTCTTCTAGTTTTCAAGAAAAACGCATTTAAAGCTTTTCATACAAAAGTCCTAAGAAAATCCATTTTTATATGGAAATACTAGTATTCACAGAATTTCGTTATTTTTGCTCTAGCTCTTCTAGTTTTCAAGAAAAACACATTTAAAGTTTTTCATACAAAAGTCCTAAGAAAATTCATTTTTATATGGAAATACTAGTGATCACAGAATTTCGTTATTTGTGCTCTAGCTCTTCTAGTTTTCAAGAAAAACGCATTTAAAGCTTTTCATACAAAAGTCCTAAGAAAATTCATTTTTATATGGAAATACTAGTATTCACAGAATTTCGTTATTTTTGCTCTAGCTCTTCTAGTTTTCAAGAAAAACGCATTTAAAGCTTTTCATACAAAAGTCCTAAGAAAATTCATTTTTATATGGAAATACTAGTGATCACAGAATTTCGCTATTTTTGCTCTAGCTCTTCTAGTTTTCAAGAAAAACGCATTTAAAGTTTTTCATACAAAAGTCCTAAGAAAATTCATTTTTATATGGAAATACTAGTGATCACAGAATTTCGTTATTTTTGCTCTAGCTCTTCTAGTTTTCAAGAAAAACGCATTTAAAGTTTTTCATACAAAAGTCCTAAGAAAATCAATTTTTATATGGAAATACTAGTGATCACAGAATTTCGTTATTTTTGCTCTAGCTCTTCTAGTTTTCAAGAAAAACGCATTTAAAGTTTTTCATACAAAAGTCCTAAGAAAATCAATTTTGATATTGAAATACTAGTGATCACAGAATTTCGTTATTTTTGCTCTAGCTCTTCTAGTTTTCAAGAAAAACGCATTTAAAGTTTTTCATACAAAAGTCCTAAGAAAATCCATTTTTATATGGAAATACTAGTGGTCACAGTCCTAAGAAAATCCATTTTTATATGGAAATACTAGTGGTCACAGAATTTCGTTATTTTTGCTCTAGCTCTTCTAGTTTTCAAGAAAAACGCATTTAAAGTTTTTCATACAAAAGTCCTAAGAAAATCCATTTTAATATGGAAATACTAGTGATCACAGAATTTCGTTATTTTTGCTTTAGCTCTTCTAGTTTTCAAGAAAAACGCATTTAAAGTTTTTCATACAAAAGTCCTAAGAAAATCCATTTTTATATGGAAATACTAGTGGTCACAGTCCTAAGAAAATCCATTTTTATATGGAAATACTAGTGGTCACAGAATTTCGTTATTTTTGCTCTAGCTCTTCTAGTTTTCAAGAAAACCGCACTTAAAGTTTTTCATACAAAAGTCCTAAGAAAATCAATTTTGATATTGAAATACTAGTGATCACAGAATTTCGTTATTTTTGCTCTAGCTCTTCTAGTTTTCAAGAAAAACGCATTTAAAGTTTTTCATACAAAAGTCCTAAGAAAATCCATTTTTATATGGAAATACTAGTGATCACAGAATTTCGTTATTTTTGCTCTAGCTCTTCTAGTTTTCAAGAAAAACGCATTTAAAGTTTTTCATACAAAAGTCCTAAGAAAATTCATTTTTATATGGATATACTAGTGATCACAGAATTTCGTTATTTTTGCTTTAGCTCTTCTAGTTTTCAAGAAAAACGCATTTAAAGTTTTTCATACAAAAGTCCTAAGAAAATCCATTTTTATATGGAAATACTAGTGATCACAGAATTTCGTTATTTTTGCTCTAGCTCTTCTAGTTTTCAAGAAAAACGCATTTAAAGTTTTTCATACAAAAGTCCTAAGAAAATCCATTTTTATATGGAAATACTAGTGATCACAGAATTTCGTTATTTTTGCTCTAGCTCTTCTAGTTTTCAAGAAAAACGCATTTAAAGTTTTTCATACAAAAGTCCTAAGAAAATCCATTTTAATATGGAAATACTAGTGATCACAGAATTTCGTTATTTTTGCTTTAGCTCTTCTAGTTTTCAAGAAAAACGCATTTAAAGTTTTTCATACAAAAGTCCTAAGAAAATCCATTTTTATATGGAAATACTAGTGATCACAGAATTTCGTTATTTTTGCTCTAGCTCTTCTAGTTTTCAAGAAAAACGCATTTAAAGTTTTTCATACAAAAGTCCTAAGAAAATCCATTTTTATATGGAAATACTAGTGATCAGAGAATTTCGTTATTTTTGCTCTAGCTCTTCTAGTTTTCAAGAAAAACGCATTTAAAGTTTTTCATACTAAAGTCCTAAGAAAATCCATTTTTATATGGATATACTAGTGATCACAGAATTTCGTTATTTTTGCTTTAGCTCTTCTAGTTTTCAAGAAAAACGCATATAAAGCTTTTCATACAAAAGTCCTAAGAAAATCCATTTTTATATGGAAATACTAGTGATCACAGAATTTCGTTATTTTTGCTCTAGCTCTTATAGTTTTCAAGAAAAATGCATTAAAAGTTTTTCATACAAAAGTCCTAAGAAAATTCATTTTTATATGGAAATACTAGTGATCACAGAATTTCGTTATTTTTGCTCTAGCTCTTCTAGTTTTCAAGAAAAACGCATTTAAAGTTTTTCATACAAAAGTCCTAAGAAAATCAATTTTTATATGGAAATACTAGTGATCACAGAATTTCGTTATTTTTGCTCTAGCTCTTCTAGTTTTCAAGAAAAACGCATTTAAAGTTTTTCATACAAAAGTCCTAAGAAAATCCATTTTTATATGGAAATACTAGTGATCACAGAATTTTGTTATTTTTGCTCTAGCTCTTCTAGTTTTCAAGAAAAACGCATTTAAAGTTTTTCATACAAAAGTCCTAAGAAAATCCATTTTTAAATGGAAATACTAGTGATCACAGAATTTCGTTATTTTTGCTCTAGCTCTTCTAGTTTTCAAGAAAAACGCATTTAAAGTTTTTCATACAAAAGTCCTAAGAAAATTCATTTTTATATGGAAATACTAGTGATCACAGAATTTCGTTATTTTTGCTCTAGCTCTTCTAGTTTTCAAGAAAAACGCATTTAAAGTTTTTCATACAAAAGTCCTAAGAAAATCAATTTTTATATTGAAATACTAGTGATCACAGAATTTCGTTATTTTTGCTCTAGCTCTTCTAGTTTTCAAGAAAAACGCATTTGAAGTTTTTCATACAAAAGTCCTAAGAAAATCCATTTTTATATGGAAATACTAGTGATCACAGAATTTCGTTATTTTTGCTCTTTCTCTTCTAGTTTTCAAGAAAAACGCATTTAAAGTTTTTCATACAAAAGTCCTAAGAAAATCCATTTTTAAATGGAAATACTAGTGATCACAGAATTTCGTTGTTTTTGCTCTAGCTCTTCTAGTTTTTAAGAAAAATGCATTTAAAGTTTTTCATACCAAAGTCCTAAGAAAATCAATTTTTATATTGAAATACTAGTGATCACAGAATTTCGTTATTTTTGCTCTAGCTCTTCTAGTTTTTAAGAAAAATGCATTTAAAGTTTTTCATACAAAAGTCCTAAGAATATCCATTTTTATATGGATATACTAGTGATCACAGAATTTCATTATTTTTGCTCTAGCTCTTCTAGTTTTCAAGAAAAACGCATTTGAAGTTTTTCATACAAAAGTCCTAAGAAAATCCATTTTTATATGGAAATACTAGTGATCACAGAATTTCGTTATTTTTGCTCTTTCTCTTCTAGTTTTCAAGAAAAACGCATTTAAAGTTTTTCATACAAAAGTCCTAAGAAAATCCATTTTTAAATGGAAATACTAGTGATCACAGAATTTCGTTGTTTTTGCTCTAGCTCTTCTAGTTTTTAAGAAAAATGCATTTAAAGTTTTTCATACCAAAGTCCTAAGAAAATCAATTTTTATATTGAAATACTAGTGATCACAGAATTTCGTTATTTTTGCTCTAGCTCTTCTAGTTTTTAAGAAAAATGCATTTAAAGTTTTTCATACAAAAGTCCTAAGAATATCCATTTTTATATGGATATACTAGTGATCACAGAATTTCATTATTTTTGCTCTAGCTCTTCTAGTTTTCAAGAAAAACGCATTTGAAGTTTTTCATACAAAAGTCCTAAGAAAATCCATTTTTATATGGAAATACTAGTGATCACAGAATTTCGTTATTTTTGCTCTTTCTCTTCTAGTTTTCAAGAAAAACGCATTTAAAGTTTTTCATACAAAAGTCCTAAGAAAATCCATTTTTAAATGGAAATACTAGTGATCACAGAATTTCGTTGTTTTTGCTCTAGCTCTTCTAGTTTTTAAGAAAAATGCATTTAAAGTTTTTCATACAAAAGTCCTAAGAAAATCAATTTTTATATTGAAATACTAGTGATCACAGAATTTCGTTATTTTTGCTCTAGCTCTTCTAGTTTTTAAGAAAAATGCATTTAAAGTTTTTCATACCAAAGTCCTAAAAAATCAATTTTTATATGGAAGTACTAGTGATCACAGAATTTCGTTATTTTTGCTCTAGCTCTTCTTGTTTTCAAGAAAAACGCATTTAAAGTTTTTCATACAAAAGTCCTAAGAAAATTCATTTTTATATGGAAATACTAGTGATCACAGAATTTCGTTATTTTTGCTCTAGTTCTTCTAGTTTTCAAGAAAAGCGCATTTAAAGTTTTTCATACAAAAGTCCTAAGAAAATTCATTTTTATATGGAAATACTAGTGATCACAGAATTTCGTTATTTTTGCTCTAGCTCTTCTAGTTTTCAAGAAAAACGCATTTAAAGTTTTTCATACAAAAGTCCTAAGAAAATTCATTTTTATATGGAAATACTAGTGATCACAGAATTTCGTTATTTTTGCTCTAGCTCTTCTAGTTTTCAAGAAAAACGCATTTAAAGTTTTTCATACAAAAGTCCTAAGAAAATCAATTTTTATATTGAAATACTAGTGATCACAGAATTTCGTTATTTTTGCTCTAGCTCTTCTAGTTTTTAAGAAAAACGCATTTAAAGTTTTTCATACCAAAGTCCTAAGAAAATCAATTTTTATATGGAAATTCTAGTGATCACAGAATTTCGTTATTTTTGCTCTAGCTCTTCTAGTTTTCAAGAAAAACGCATTTAAATTTTTCATACAAAAGTCCTAAGAAAATCAATTTTTATATGGAAATACTAGTGATCACAGAATTTCGTTATTTTTGCTCTAGCTCTTCTAGTTTTCAAGAAAAACGCATTTAAAGTTTTTCATACAAAAGTCCTAAGAAAATCAATTTTTATATGGAAATACTAGTGATCACAGAATTTCGTTATTTTTGCTCGAGCTCTTCTAGTTTTCAAGAAAAACGCATTTAAAGTTTTTCATACAAAAGTCCTAAGAAAATCAATTTTTATATGGAAATACTAGTGATCACAGAATTTCGTTATTTTTGCTCTAGCTCTTCTAGTTTTCAAGAAAAACTCATTTAAAGTTTTTCATACAAAAGTCCTAAGAAAATCAATTTTGATATTGAAATACTAGTGATCACAGAATTTCGTTATTTTTGCTCTAGCTCTTCTAGTTTTCAAGAAAAACGCATTTAAAGTTTTTCATACAAAAGTCCTAAGAAAATCCATTTTTATATGGAAATACTAGTGGTCACAGAATTTCGTTATTTTTGCTCTAGCTCTTCTAGTTTTCAAGAAAAACGCATTTAAAGTTTTTCATACAAAAGTCCTAAGAAAATCCATTTTAATATGGAAATACTAGTGATCACAGAATTTCGTTATTTTTGCTTTAGCTCTTCTAGTTTTCAAGAAAAACGCATTTAAAGTTTTTCATACAAAAGTCCTAAGAAAATCCATTTTAATATGGAAATACTAGTGATCACAGAATTTCGTTATTTTTGCTTTAGCTCTTCCAGTTTTCAAGAAAAACGCATTTAAAGTTTTTCATACAAAAGTCCTAAGAAAATCCATATTTATATGGAAATACTAGTGATCACAGAATTTCGTTATTTTTGCTCTAGCTCTTCTTGTTTTCAAGAAAAACGCATTTAAAGTTTTTCATACAAAAGTCCTAAGAAAATTCATTTTTATATGTATATACTAGTGATCACAGAATTTCGTTATTTTTGCTTTAGCTCTTCTAGTTTTCAAGAAAAACTCATTTAAAGTTTTTCATACAAAAGTCCTAAGAAAATCAATTTTTATATGGAAATACTAGTGATCACAGAATTTCGTTATTTTTGCTCTAGCTCTTCTAGTTTTCAAGAAAAACGCATTTAAAGTTTTTCATACAAAAGTCCTAAGAAAATCAATTTTTATATGGAAATACTAGTGATCACAGAATTTCGTTATTTTTGCTCGAGCTCTTCTAGTTTTCAAGAAAAACGCATTTAAAGTTTTTCATACAAAAGTCCTAAGAAAATCAATTTTTATATGTAAATACTAGTGATCACAGAATTTCGTTATTTTTGCTCTAGCTCTTCTAGTTTTCAAGAAAAACTCATTTAAAGTTTTTCATACAAAAGTCCTAAGAAAATCAATTTTGATATTGAAATACTAGTGATCACAGAATTTCGTTATTTTTGCTCTAGCTCTTCCAGTTTTCAAGAAAAACTCATTTAAAGTTTTTCATACAAAAGTCCTAAGAAAATCAATTTTTATATGGAAATACTAGTGATCACAGAATTTCGTTATTTTTGCTCTAGCTCTTCTAGTTTTCAAGAAAAACGCATTTAAAGTTTTTCATACAAAAGTCCTAAGAAAATCAATTTTTATATGGAAATACTAGTGATCACAGAATTTCGTTATTTTTGCTCGAGCTCTTCTAGTTTTCAAGAAAAACGCATTTAAAGTTTTTCATACAAAAGTCCTAAGAAAATCAATTTTTATATGGAAATACTAGTGATCACAGAATTTCGTTATTTTTGCTCTAGCTCTTCTAGTTTTCAAGAAAAACTCATTTAAAGTTTTTCATACAAAAGTCCTAAGAAAATCAATTTTGATATTGAAATACTAGTGATCACAGAATTTCGTTATTTTTGCTCTAGCTCTTCTAGTTTTCAAGAAAAACGCATTTAAAGTTTTTCATACAAAAGTCCTAAGAAAATCCATTTTTATATGGAAATACTAGTGGTCACAGAATTTCGTTATTTTTGCTTTAGCTCTTCTAGTTTTCAAGAAAAACGCATTTAAAGTTTTTCATACAAAAGTCCTAAGAAAATCCATTTTAATATGGAAATACTAGTGATCACAGAATTTCGTTATTTTTGCTTTAGCTCTTCTAGTTTTCAAGAAAAACGCATTTAAAGTTTTTCATACAAAAGTCCTAAGAAAATCCATTTTAATATGGAAATACTAGTGATCACAGAATTTCGTTATTTTTGCTTTAGCTCTTCCAGTTTTCAAGAAAAACGCATTTAAAGTTTTTCATACAAAAGTCCTAAGAAAATTCATTTTTATATGGAAATACTAGTGATCACAGAATTTCGTTATTTTTGCTCTAGCTCTTCTAGTTTTCAAGAAAAACGCATTTAAAGTTTTTCATACAAAAGTCCTATGAAAATTCATTTTTATATGGATATACTAGTGATCACAGAATTTCGTTATTTTTGCTTTAGCTCTTCTAGTTTTCAAGAAAAACGCATTTAAATTTTTTCATACAAAAGTCCTAAGAAAATCCATTTTTATATGGATATACTTGTGATCACAGAATTTCGTTATTTTTGCTTTAGCTCTTCTAGTTTTCAAGAAAAACGCATATAAAGCTTTTCATACAAAAGTCCTAAGAAAATCCATTTTTATATGGAAATACTAGTGATCACAGAATTTCGTTATTTTTGCTCTAGCTCTTATAGTTTTCAAGAAAAATGCATTAAAAGTTTTTCATACAAAAGTCCTTAGAAAATTAATTTTTATATGGAAATACTAGTGATCACAGAATTTCGTTATTTTTGCTCTAGCTCTTCTAGTTTTCAAGAAAAACGCATTTAAAGTTTTTCATACAAAAGTCCTAAGAAAATCAATTTATATATGGAAATATTAGTGATCACAGAATTTCGTTATTTTTGCTCTAGCTCTTCTAGTTTTCAAGAAAAACGCATTTAAAGTTTTTCATACAAAAGTCCTAAGAAAATCCATTTTTATATGGAAATACTAGTGATCACAGAATTTCGTTATTTTTGCTCTAGCTCTTCTAGTTTTCAAGAAAAACGCATTTAAAGTTTTTCATACAAAAGTCCTAAGAAAATCAATTTTTATATGGAAATACTAGTGATCACAGAATTTCGTTATTTTTGCTCTAGCTCTTCTAGTTTTCAAGAAAAACGCATTTAAAGTTTTTCATACAAAAGTCCTAAGAAAATCAATTTTTATATGGAAATACTAGTGATCACAGAATTTCGTTATTTTTGCTCTAGCTCTTCTAGTTTTCAAGAAAAACGCATTTAAAGTTTTTCATACAAAAGTCCTAAGAAAATCCATTTTTATATGGAAATACTAGTGGTCACAGAATTTCGTTATTTTTGCTCTAGCTCTTCTAGTTTTCAAGAAAAACGCATTTAAAGTTTTTCATACAAAAGTCCTAAGAAAATCCATTTTAATATGGAAATACTAGTGATCACAGAATTTCGTTATTTTTGCTTTAGCTCTTCTAGTTTTCAAGAAAAACGCATTTAAAGTTTTTCATACAAAAGTCCTAAGAAAATCAATGTTTATATGGAAATGCTAGTGATCACAGAATTTCGTTATTTTTGCTTTAGCTCTTCCAGTTTTCAAGAAAAACGCATTTAAAGTTTTTCATACAAAAGTCCTAAGAAAATCCATTTTTATATGGAAATACTAGTGATCACAGAATTTCGTTATTTTTGCTCTAGCTCTTCTAGTTTTCAAGAAAAACGCATTTAAAGTTTTTCATACAAAAGTCCTAAGAAAATTCATTTTTATATGGATATACTAGTGATCACAGAATTTCGTTATTTTTGCTTTAGCTCTTCTAGTTTTCAAGAAAAACGCATTTAAATTTTTTCATACAAAAGTCCTAAGAAAATCCATTTTTATATGGACATACTAGTGATCACAGAATTTCGTTATTTTTGCTTTAGCTCTTCTAGTTTTCAAGAAAAACGCATATAAAGCTTTTCATACAAAAGTCCTAAGAAAATCCATTTTTATATGGAAATACTAGTGATCACAGAATTTCGTCATTTTTGCTCTAGCTCTTATAGTTTTCAAGAAAAATGCATTAAAAGTTTTTCATACAAAAGTCCTAAGAAAATTCATTTTTATATGGAAATACTAGTGATCACAGAATTTCGTTATTTTTGCTCTAGTTCTTCTAGTTTTCAAGAAAAACGCATTTAAAGTTTTTCATACAAAAGTCCTAAGAAAATCAATTTTTATATGGAAATACTAGTGATCACAGAATTTCGTTATTTTTGCTCTAGCTCTTCTAGTTTTCAAGAAAAACGCATTTAGAGTTTTTCATACAAAAGTCCTAAGAAAATCAATTTTTATATGGAAATACTAGTGATCACAGAATTTCGTTATTTTTGCTCTAGCTCTTCTAGTTTTCAAGAAAAACGCATTTAAAGTTTTTCATACAAAAGTCCTAAGAAAATTAATTTTGATATTGAAATACTAGTGATCACAGAATTTCGTTATTTTTGCTCTAGCTCTTCTAGTTTTCAAGAAAAACGCATTTAAAGTTTTTCATACAAAAGTCCTAAGAAAATCCATTTTTATATGGAAATACTAGTGGTCACAGAATTTCGTTATTTTTGCTCTAGCTCTTCTAGTTTTCAAGAAAAACGCATTTAAAGTTTTTCATACAAAAGTCCTAAGAAAATTAATTTTGATATTGAAATACTAGTGATCACAGAATTTCGTTATTTTTGCTCTAGCTCTTCTAGTTTTCAAGAAAAACGCATTTAAAGTTTTTCATACAAAAGTCCTAAGAAAATCCATTTTTATATGGAAATACTAGTGGTCACAGAATTTCGTTATTTTTGCTCTAGCTCTTCTAGTTTTCAAGAAAAACGCATTTAAAGTTTTTCATACAAAAGTCCTAAGAAAATCCATTTTAATATGGAAATACTAGTGATCACAGAATTTCGTTATTTTTGCTTTAGCTCTTCTAGTTTTCAAGAAAAACGCATTTAAAGTTTTTCATACAAAAGTCCTAAGAAAATCAATGTTTATATGGAAATGCTAGTGATCACAGAATTTCGTTATTTTTGCTTTAGCTCTTCCAGTTTTCAAGAAAAACGCATTTAAAGTTTTTCATACAAAAGTCCTAAGAAAATCCATTTTTATATGGAAATACTAGTGATCACAGAATTTCGTTATTTTTGCTCTAGCTCTTCTAGTTTTCAAGAAAAACGCATTTAAAGTTTTTCATACAAAAGTCCTCAGAAAATTCATTTTTATATGGATATACTAGTGATCACAGAATTTCGTTATTTTTGCTTTAGCTCTTCTAGTTTTCAAGAAAAACGCATATAAAGCTTTTCATACAAAAGTCCTAAGAAAATCCATTTTTATATGGAAATACTAGTGATCACAGAATTTCGTTATTTTTGCTCTAGCTCTTATAGTTTTCAAGAAAAATGCATTAAAAGTTTTTCATACAAAAGTCCTAAGAAAATTCATTTTTATATGGAAATACTAGTGATCACAGAATTTCGTTATTTTTGCTCTAGTTCTTCTAGTTTTCAAGAAAAACGCATTTAAAGTTTTTCATACAAAAGTCCTAAGAAAATCAATTTTTATATGGAAATACTAGTGATCACAGAATTTCGTTATTTTTGCTCTAGCTCTTCTAGTTTTCAAGAAAAACGCATTTAAAGTTTTTCATACAAACGTCCTAAGAAAATCAATTTTTATATGGAAATACTAGTGATCACAGAATTTCGTTATTTTTGCTCTAGCTCTTCTAGTTTTCAAGAAAAACGCATTTAAAGTTTTTCATACAAAAGTCCTAAGAAAATCAATTTTTATATGGAAATACAAGTGATCACAGAATTTCGTTATTTTTGCTCTAGCTCTTCTAGTTTTCAAGAAAAACGCATTTAAAGTTTTTCATACAAAAGTCCTAAGAAAATCAATTTTGATATTGAAATACTAGTGATCACAGAATTTCGTCATTTTTGCTCTAGCTCTTCTAGTTTTCAAGAAAAACGCATTTAAAGTTTTTCATACAAAAGTCCTAAGAAAATCCATTTTTATATGGAAATATTAGTGGTCACAGAATTTCGTTATTTTTGCTCTAGCTCTTCTAGTTTTCAAGAAAAACGCATTTAAAGTTTTTCATACAAAAGTCCTAAGAAAATCCATTTTAATATGGAAATACTAGTGATCACAGAATTTCGTTATTTTTGCTTTAGCTCTTCTAGTTTTCAAGAAAAACGCATTTAAAGTTTTTCATACAAAAGTCCTAAGAAAATCAATGTTTATATGGAAATGCTAGTGATCACAGAATTTCGTTATTTTTGCTTTAGCTCTTCCAGTTTTCAAGAAAAACGCATTTAAAGTTTTTCATACAAAAGTCCTAAGAAAATCCATTTTTATATGGAAATACTAGTGATCACAGAATTTCGTTATTTTTGCTCTAGCTCTTCTAGTTTTCAAGAAAAACGCATTTAAAGTTTTTCATACAAAAGTCCTAAGAAAATTCATTTTTATATGGATATACTAGTGATCACAGAATTTCGTTATTTTTGCTTTAGCTCTTCTAGTTTTCAAGAAAAACGCATTTAAATTTTTTCTTACAAAAGTCCTAAGAAAATCCATTTTTATATGGATATACTAGTGATCACAGAATTTCGTTATTTTTGCTCTAGCTCTTCTAGTTTTCAAGAAAAACGCATTTAAAGTTTTTCATACAAACGTCCTAAGAAAATCAATTTTTATATGGAAATACTAGTGATCACAGAATTTCGTTATTTTTGTTCTAGTTCTTCTTGTTTTCAAGAAAAACGCATTTAAAGTTTTTCATACAAAAGTCCTAAGAAAATCAATTTTTATATGGAAATACTAGTGATCACAGAATTTCGTTATTTTTGCTCTAGCTCTTCTAGTTTTCAAGAAAAACGCATTTAAAGTTTTTCATACAAAAGTCCTAAGAAAATCCATTTTTATATGGAAATACTAGTGATCACAGAATTTCGTTATTTTTGTTCTAGCTCTTCTAGTTTTCAAGAAAAACGCATTTAAAGTTTTTCATACAAAAGTCCTAAGAAAATCCATTTTTAAATGGAAATACTAGTGATCACAGAATTTCGTTATTTTTGCTCTAGCTCTTCTAGTTTTCAAGAAAAACGCATTTAAAGTTTTTCATACAAAAGTCCTAAGAAAATTCATTTTTATATGGATATACTAGTGATCACAGAATTTCGTTATTTTTGCTCTAGATCTTCTAGTTTTCAAGAAAAACGCATTTAAAGTTTTTCATACAAAAGTCCTAAGAAAATCCATTTTTATATTGAAATACTAGTGATCACAGAATTTCGTTATTTTTGCTCTAGCTCTTCTAGTTTTTAAGAAAAACGCATTTAAAGTTTTTCATACCAAAGTCCTAAGAAAATCAATTTTTATATGGAAATACTAGTGATCACAGAATTTCGTTATTTTTGCTCTAGCTCTTCTAGTTTTCAAGAAAAACGCATTTAAAGTTTTTCATACAAAAGTCCTAAGAAAATCAATTTTTATATGGAAATACTAGTGATCACAGAATTTCGTTATTTTTGCTCTAGCTCTTCTAGTTTTCAAGAAAAACGAATTTAAAGTTTTTCATACAAAAGTCCTAAGAAAATCCATTTTTATATGGAAATACTAGTGATCACAGAATTTCGTTATTTTTGCTCTAGCTCTTCTAGTTTTCAAGAAAAACGCATTTAAAGTTTTTCATACAAAAGTCCTAAGAAAATCAATTTTGATAGTGAAATACTAGTGATCACAGAATTTCGTTATTTTTGCTCTAGCTCTTCTAGTTTTCAAGAAAAACGCATTTAAAGTTTTTCATACAAAAGTCCTTAGAAAATCCATTTTTAAATGGAAATACTAGTGATCACAGAATTTCGTTATTTTTGCTCTAGCTCTTCTAGTTTTCAAGAAAAACGCATTTAAAGTTTTTCATACAAAAGTCCTAAGAAAATTCATTTTTATATGGAAATACTAGTGATCACAGAATTTCGTTATTTTTGCTCTAGCTCTTCTAGTTTTCAAGAAAAACGCATTTAAAGTTTTTCATACCAAAGTCCTAAGAAAATCAATTTTTATATTGAAATACTAGTGATCACAGAATTTCGTTATTTTTGCTCTAGCTCTTCTAGTTTTTAAGAAAAACGCATTTAAAGTTTTTCATACCAAAGTCCTAAGAAAATCAATTTTTATATGGAAATACTAGTGATCACAGAATTTCGTTATTTTTGCTCTAGCTCTTCCAGTTTTCAAGAAAAACGCATTTAAAGTTTTTCATACAAAAGTCCTAAGAAAATCAATTTTTATATGGAAATACTAGTGATCACAGAATTTCGTTATTTTTGCTCTAGCTCTTCCAGTTTTCAAGAAAAACGCATTTAAAGTTTTTCATACAAAAGTCCTAAGAAAATCAATTTTTATATGGAAATACTAGTGATCACAGAATTTCGTTATTTTTGCTCTAGCTCTTCTAGTTTTCAAGAAAAACGCATTTAAAGTTTTTCATACAAAAGTCCTAAGAAAATCAATTTTTATATGGAAATACTAGTGATCACAGAATTTCGTTATTTTTGCTCTAGCTCTTCTAGTTTTCAAGAAAAACGCATTTAAAGTTTTTCATACAAAAGTCCTAAGAAAATCAATTTTGATATTGAAATACTAGTGATCACAGAATTTCGTTATTTTTGCTCTAGCTCTTCTAGTTTTCAAGAAAAAGGCATTTAAAGTTTTTTATACAAAAGTCCTTAGAAAATCCATTTTTATATGGAAATACTAGTGGTCACAGAATTTCGTTATTTTTGCTCTAGCTCTTCTAGTTTTCAAGAAAAACGCATTTAAAGTTTTTCATACAAAAGTCCTAAGAAAATCCATTTTTATATGGAAATACTAGTAATCACAGAATTTCGTTATTTTTGCTTTAGCTTTTCTAGTTTTCAAGAAAAACGCATTTAAAGTTTTTCATACAAAAGTCCTAAGAAAATCAATGTTTATATGGAAATGCTAGTGATCACAGAATTTCGTTATTTTTGCTTTAGCTCTTCCAGTTTTCAAGAAAAACGCATTTAAAGTTTTTCATACAAAAGTCCTAAGAAAATCCATTTTTATATGGAAATACTAGTGATCACAGAATTTCGTTATTTTTGCTCTAGCTCTTCTAGTTTTCAAGAAAAACGCATTTAAAGTTTTTCATACAAAAGTCCTTAGAAAATTCATTTTTATATGGATATACTAGTGATCACAGAATTTCGTTATTTTTGCTTTAGCTCTTCTAGTTTTCAAGAAAAACGCATTTAAAGCTTTTCATACAAAAGTCCTAAGAAAATCCATTTTTATATGGAAATACTAGTGATCACAGAATTTCGTTATTTTTGCTCTAGCTCTTATAGTTTTCAAGAAAAATGCATTTAAAGTTTTTCATACAAAAGTCCTAAGAAATTTCATTTTTATATGGAAATACTAGTGATCACAGAATTTCGTTATTTTTGCTCTAGCTCTTCTAGTTTTCAAGAAAAACGCATTTAAAGTTTTTCATACAAAAGTCCTAAGAAAATCAATTTTTATATGGAAATACTAGTGATCACAGAATTTCGTTATTTTTGCTCTAGCTCTGCTAGTTTTCAAGAAAAACGCATTTAAAGTTTTTCATACAAAAGTCCTAAGAAAATCAATTTTTATATGGAAATACTAGTGATCACAGAATTTCGTTATTTTTGCTTTAGCTCTTCTAGTTTTCAAGAAACACGCATTTAAAGTTGTTCATATAAAAGTCCTAAGAAAATCCATTTTTATATGGAAATACTAGTGATCACAGAATTTCGTTATTTTTGCTCTAGCTCTTCTAGTTTTCAAGAAAAACGCATTTAAAGTTTTTCATACAAAAGTCCTAAGAAAATCAATGTTTATATGGAAATGCTAGTGATCACAGAATTTCGTTATTTTTGCTTTAGCTCTTCCAGTTTTCAAGAAAAACGCATTTAAACTTTTTCATACAAAAGTCCTAAGAAAATCCATTTTTATATGGAAATACTAGTGATCACAGAATTTCGTTATTTTTGCTCTAGCTCTTCTAGTTTTCAAGAAAAACGCATTTAAAGTTTTTCATACAAAAGTCCTAAGAAAATTCATTTTTATATGGATATACTAGTGATCACAGAATTTCGTTATTTTTGCTTTAGCTCTTCTAGTTTTCAAGAAAAACGCATTTAAATTTTTTCTTACAAAAGTCCTAAGAAAATCCATTTTTATATGGATATACTAGTGATCACAGAATTTCGTTATTTTTGCTCTAGCTCTTCTAGTTTTCAAGAAAAACGCATTTAAAGTTTTTCATACAAACGTCCTAAGAAAATCAATTTTTATATGGAAATACTAGTGATCACAGAATTTCGTTATTTTTGTTCTAGTTCTTCTTGTTTTCAAGAAAAACGCATTTAAAGTTTTTCATACAAAAGTCCTAAGAAAATCAATTTTTATATGGAAATACTAGTGATCACAGAATTTCGTTATTTTTGCTCTAGCTCTTCTAGTTTTCAAGAAAAACGCATTTAAAGTTTTTCATACAAAAGTCCTAAGAAAATCCATTTTTATATGGAAATACTAGTGATCACAGAATTTCGTTATTTTTGCTCTAGCTCTTCTAGTTTTCAAGAAAAACGCATTTAAAGTTTTTCATACAAAAGTCCTAAGAAAATCCATTTTTAAATGGAAATACTAGTGATCACAGAATTTCGTTATTTTTGCTCTAGCTCTTCTAGTTTTCAAGAAAAACGCATTTAAAGTTTTTCATACAAAAGTCCTAAGAAAATTCATTTTTATATGGATATACTAGTGATCACAGAATTTCGTTATTTTTGCTCTAGCTCTTCTAGTTTTCAAGAAAAACGCATTTAAAGTTTTTCATACAAAAGTCCTAAGAAAATCCATTTTTATATTGAAATACTAGTGATCACAGAATTTCGTTATTTTTGCTCTAGCTCTTCTAGTTTTTAAGAAAAACGCATTTAAAGTTTTTCATACCAAAGTCCTAAGAAAATCAATTTTTATATGGAAATACTAGTGATCACAGAATTTCGTTATTTTTGCTCTAGCTCTTCTAGTTTTCAAGAAAAACGCATTTAAAGTTTTTCATACAAAAGTCCTAAGAAAATCAATTTTTATATGGAAATACTAGTGATCACAGAATTTCGTTATTTTTGCTCTAGCTCTTCTAGTTTTCAAGAAAAACGAATTTAAAGTTTTTCATACAAAAGTCCTAAGAAAATCCATTTTTATATGGAAATACTAGTGATCACAGAATTTCGTTATTTTTGCTCTAGCTCTTCTAGTTTTCAAGAAAAACGCATTTAAAGTTTTTCATACAAAAGTCCTAAGAAAATCAATTTTGATAGTGAAATACTAGTGATCACAGAATTTCGTTATTTTTGCTCTAGCTCTTCTAGTTTTCAAGAAAAACGCATTTAAAGTTTTTCATACAAAAGTCCTTAGAAAATCCATTTTTAAATGGAAATACTAGTGATCACAGAATTTCGTTATTTTTGCTCTAGCTCTTCTAGTTTTCAAGAAAAACGCATTTAAAGTTTTTCATACAAAAGTCCTAAGAAAATTCATTTTTATATGGAAATACTAGTGATCACAGAATTTCGTTATTTTTGCTCTAGCTCTTCTAGTTTTCAAGAAAAACGCATTTAAAGTTTTTCATACCAAAGTCCTAAGAAAATCAATTTTTATATTGAAATACTAGTGATCACAGAATTTCGTTATTTTTGCTCTAGCTCTTCTTGTTTTTAAGAAAAACGCATTTAAAGTTTTTCATACCAAAGTCCTAAGAAAATCAATTTTTATATGGAAATACTAGTGATCACAGAATTTCGTTATTTTTGCTCTAGCTCTTCCAGTTTTCAAGAAAAACGCATTTAAAGTTTTTCATACAAAAGTCCTAAGAAAATCAATTTTTATATGGAAATACTAGTGATCACAGAATTTCGTTATTTTTGCTCTAGCTCTTCTAGTTTTCAAGAAAAACGCATTTAAAGTTTTTCATACAAAAGTCCTAAGAAAATCAATTTTTATATGGAAATACTAGTGATCACAGAATTTCGTTATTTTTGCTCTAGCTCTTCTAGTTTTCAAGAAAAACGCATTTAAAGTTTTTCATACAAAAGTCCTAAGAAAATCAATTTTGATATTGAAATACTAGTGATCACAGAATTTCGTTATTTTTGCTCTAGCTCTTCTAGTTTTCAAGAAAAACGCATTTAAAGTTTTTTATACAAAAGTCCTTAGAAAATCCATTTTTATATGGATATGGGAATACTATATGGGAATACTAGTGGTCACAGAATTTCGTTATTTTTGCTCTAGCTCTTCTAGTTTTCAAGAAAAACGCATTTAAAGTTTTTCATACAAAAGTCCTAAGAAAATCCATTTTTATATGGAAATACTAGTAATCACAGAATTTCGTTATTTTTGCTTTAGCTTTTCTAGTTTTCAAGAAAAACGCATTTAAAGTTTTTCATACAAAAGTCCTAAGAAAATCAATGTTTATATGGAAATGCTAGTGATCACAGAATTTCGTTATTTTTGCTTTAGCTCTTCCAGTTTTCAAGAAAAACGCATTTAAAGTTTTTCATACAAAAGTCCTAAGAAAATCCATTTTTATATGGAAATACTAGTGATCACAGAATTTCGTTATTTTTGCTCTAGCTCTTCTAGTTTTCAAGAAAAACGCATTTAAAGTTTTTCATACAAAAGTCCTAAGAAAATTCATTTTTATATGGTATACTAGTGATCACAGAATTTCGTTATTTTTGCTTTAGCTCTTCTAGTTTTCAAGAAAAACGCATTTAAAGCTTTTCATACAAAAGTCCTAAGAAAATCCATTTTTATATGGAAATACTAGTGATCACAGAATTTCGTTATTTTTGCTCTAGCTCTTATAGTTTTCAAGAAAAATGCATTTAAAGTTTTTCATACAAAAGTCCTAAGAAATTTCATTTTTATATGGAAATACTAGTGATCACAGAATTTCGTTATTTTTGCTCTAGCTCTTCTAGTTTTCAAGAAAAACGCATTTAAAGTTTTTCATACAAAAGTCCTAAGAAAATCAATTTTTATATGGAAATACTAGTGATCACAGAATTTCGTTATTTTTGCTCTAGCTCTTCTAGTTTTCAAGAAAAACGCATTTAAAGTTTTTCATACAAAAGTCCTAAGAAAATCAATTTTTATATGGAAATACTAGTGATCACAGAATTTCGTTATTTTTGCTTTAGCTCTTCTAGTTTTCAAGAAAAACGCATTTAAAGTTGTTCATATGAAAATCCTAAAAAAATCCATTTTTATATGGAAATACTAGTGATCACAGAATTTCGTTATTTTTGTTCTAGCTCTTCTAGTTTTCAAGAAAAACGCATTTAAAGTTTTGCATATGAGAATCCTAAGAAAATCCATTTTTATATGGAAATACTAGTGATCACAGAATTTCGTTATTTTTGCTCTAGCTCTTCTTGTTTTCAAGAAAAACGCATTTAAAGTTTTTCATACAAAAGTCCTAAGAAAATCCATTTTTATATAGAAATACTAGTGATCACAGAATTTCGTTATTTTTGCTCTAGCTCTTCTAGTTTTCAAGAAAAACGCATTTAAAGTTTTTCATACAAAAGTCCTAAGAAAATCCATTTTTATATGGAAATACTAGTGATCACAGAATTTCGTTATTTTTGCTTTAGCTCTTCTAGTTTTCAAGAAAAACGCATTTAAAGTTGTTCATACAAAAGTCCTAAGAAAATCCATTTTTATATGGAAATACTAGTGATCACAGAATTTCGTTATTTTTGCTCTAGCTCTTCTAGTTTTCAAGAAAAACGCATTTAAAGTTTTTCATACAAAAGTCCTAAGAAAATCCATTTTTATATGGAAATGCTAGTGATCACAGAATTTCGTTATTTTTGCTCTAGCTCTTCTAGTTTTCAAGAAAAACGCATTTAAAGTTTTTCATACAAAAGTCCTAAGAAAATCCATTTTTATATGGATATACTAGTGATCACAGAATTTCGTTATTTTTGCTTTAGCTCTTCTAGTTTTCAAGAAAAACGCATTTAAAGTTGTTCATACAAAAGTCCTAAGAAAATCCATTTTTATATGGAAATACTAGTGATCACAGAATTTCGTTATTTTTGCTCTAGCTCTTCTAGTTTACAAGAAAAACGCATTTAAAGTTTTTCATACAAAAGTCCTAAGAAAATCAATTTTTATATGGAAATACTAGTGATCACAGAATTTCGTTATTTTTGCTCTAGCTCTTCTAGTTTTCAAGAAAAACGCATTTAAAGTTTTTCATACAAAAGTCCTAAGAAAATCCATTTTTATATGGAAATACTAGTGATCACAGAATTTCGTTATTTTTGCTCTAGCTCTTCTAGTTTTCAAGAAAAACGCATTTAAAGTTTTTCATACAAAAGTCCTAAGAAAATCCATTTTTATATGGAAATACTAGTGATCACAGAATTTGTTATTTTTGCTTTAGCTCTTCTAGTTTTCAAGAAAAACGCATTTAAAGTTTTTCATACAAAAGTCCTAAAAAATCCATTTTTATATGGAAATACTAGTGATCACAGAATTTCGTTATTTTTGCTCTAGCTCTTCTAGTTTTCAAGAAAAACGCATTTAAAATTTTTCATACAAAAGTCCTAAGAAAATCCATTTTTATATGGAAATACTAGTGATCACAGAATTTCGTTATTTTTGCTCTAGCTCTTCTAGTTTTTAAGAAAAACGCATTTAAAGTTTTTTATACAAAAGTCCTAAGAAAATCCATTTTTATATGGATATACTAGTAATCACAGAATTTCGTTATTTTTGCTCTAGCTCTTCTAGTTTTCAAGAAAAACGCATTTAAAGTTTTTCATACAAAAGTCCTAAGAAAATCCATTTTTATATGGAAATACTAGTGATCACAGAATTTCGTTATTTTTGCTCTAGCTCTTCTAGTTTTCAAGAAAAACGCATTTAAAGTTTTTCATACAAAAATCCTAAGAAAATCAATTTTTATATGGAAATACTAGTGATCACAGAATTTCGTTATTTTTGCTCTAGCTCTTCTAGTTTTCAAGAAAAACGCATTTAAAGTTTTTCATACAAAAGTCCTAAGAAAATCAATTTTTATATTGAAATACTAGTGATCACAGAATTTCGTTATTTTTGCTCTAGCTCTTCTAGTTTTCAAGAAAAACGCATTTAAAGTTTTTCATACCAAAGTCCTAAGAAAATCAATTTTTATATGGAAATACTAGTGATCACAGAATTTCGTTATTTTTGTTCTAGCTCTTCTAGTTTTCAAGAAAAACGCATTTAAAGTTTTTCATACAAAAGTCCTAAGAAAATCCATTTTTATATGGAAATACTAGTGATCACAGAATTTCGTTATTTTTGTCCTAGCTCTTCTAGTTTTCAAGAAAAACGCATTTAAAGTTTTTCATACAAAAGTACTAAGAAAATCCATTTTTATATGGAAATACTAGTGATCACAGAATTTCGTTATTTTTGCTTTAGCTCTTCTAGTTTTCAAGAAAAACGCATTTAAAGTTTTTCATACAAAAGTCCTAAGAAAATAAATTTTTATATGGAAATACTAGTGATCACAGAATTTCGTTATTTTTGCTCTAGCTTTCTAGTTTTCAAGAAAAACGCATTTAAAATTTTTCATACCAAAGTCCTAAGAAAATCCATTTTTATATGGAAATACTAGTGATCACAGAATTTCGTTATTTTTTCTCTAGCTCTTCTAGTTTTCAAGAAAAACGCATTTAAAATTTTTATATGGAAATACTAGTGATCACAGAATTTCGTTATTTTTTCTCTAGCTCTTCTAGTTTTCAAGAAAAACGCATTTAAAGTTTTTCATACAAAAGTCCTAAGAAAATAAATTTTTATATGGAAATACTAGTGATCACAGAATTTCGTTATTTTTGCTCTAGCTTTCTTGTTTTCAAGAAAAACGCATTTAAAATTTTTCATACCAAAGTCCTAAGAAAATCAATTTTTATATTGAAATACTAGTGATCACAGAATTTCGTTATTTTTGCTCTAGCTCTTTAATTTTCAAGAAACACGCATTTAAAGTTTTTCATAAAAAAGTCCTAAGAAAATCAATTTTTATATTGAAATACTAGTGATCACAGAATTTCGTTATTTTTGCTCTAGCTCTTTAATTTTCAAGAAACACGCATTTAAAGTTTTTCATAAAAAAGTCCTAAGAAAATCAATTTTTATATTGAAATACTAGTGATCACAGAATTTCGTTATTTTTGCTCTAGCTCTTTAATTTTCAAGAAACACGCATTTAAAGTTTTTCATAAAAAAGTCCTAAGAAAATCAATTTTTATATGGAAATACTAGTGATCACAGAATTTCGTTATTTTTGCTCTAGCTCTTTAATTTTCAAGAAACACGCATTTAAAGTTTTTCATAAAAAAGTCCTAAGAAAATCAATTTTTATATTGAAATACTAGTGATCACAGAATTTCGTTATTTTTGCTCTAGCTCTTTAATTTTCAAGAAACACGCATTTAAAGTTTTTCATAAAAGAGTCCTAAGAAAATCAATTTTTATATGGAAATACTAGTGATCACAGAATTTCGTTATTTTTGCTCTAGCTCTTTAATTTTCAAGAAACACGCATTTAAAGTTTTTCATAAAAGAGTCCTAAGAAAATCAATTTTTATATGTAAATACTAGTGATCACAGAATTTCGTTATTTTTGCTCTAGCTCTTCTAGTTTTCAAGAAACACGCATTTAAAGTTTTTCATAAAAAAGTCCTAAGAAAATCAACTTTTATATGTAAATACTAGTGATCACAGAATTTCGTTATTTTTGCTCTAGCTCTTTAATTTTCAAGAAACACGCATTTAAAGTTTTTCATAAAAAAGTCCTAAGAAAATCAATTTTTATATTGAAATACTAGTGATCACAGAATTTCGTTATTTTTGCTCTAGCTCTTTAATTTTCAAGAAACACGCATTTAAAGTTTTTCATAAAAAAGTCCTAAGAAAATCAATTTTTATATTGAAATACTAGTGATCACAGAATTTCGTTATTTTTGCTCTAGCTCTTTAATTTTCAAGAAACACGCATTTAAAGTTTTTCATAAAAAAGTCCTAAGAAAATCAATTTTTATATTGAAATACTAGTGATCACAGAATTTCGTTATTTTTGCTCTAGCTCTTTAATTTTCAAGAAACACGCATTTAAAGTTTTTCATAAAAAAGTCCTAAGAAAATCAATTTTTATATGGAAATACTAGTGATCACAGAATTTCGTTATTTTTGCTCTAGCTCTTTAATTTTCAAGAAACACGCATTTAAAGTTTTTCATAAAAAAGTCCTAAGAAAATCAATTTTTATATTGAAATACTAGTGATCACAGAATTTCGTTATTTTTGCTCTAGCTCTTTAATTTTCAAGAAACACGCATTTAAAGTTTTTCATAAAAGAGTCCTAAGAAAATCAATTTTTATATGGAAATACTAGTGATCACAGAATTTCGTTATTTTTGCTCTAGCTCTTTAATTTTCAAGAAACACGCATTTAAAGTTTTTCATAAAAAAGTCCTAAGAAAATCAATTTTTATATTGAAATACTAGTGATCACAGAATTTCGTTATTTTTGCTCTAGCTCTTTAATTTTCAAGAAACATGCATTTAAAGTTTTTCATAAAAATGTCCTAAGAAAATCAAATTTTATATGTAAATACTAGTGATCACAGAATTTCGTTATTTTTGCTCTAGCTCTTTAATTTTCATGAAACATGCATTTAAAGTTTTTCATAAAAAAGTCCTAAGAAAATCAATTTTTATATTGAAATACTAGTGATCACAGAATTTCGTTATTTTTGCTCTAGCTCTTTAATTTTCAAGAAACATGCATTTAAAGTTTTTCATAAAAAAGTCCTAAGAAAATCAATTTTTATATGTAAATACTAGTGATCACAGAATTTCGTTATTTTTGCTCTAGCTCTTTAATTTTCAAGAAACATGCATTTAAAGTTTTTCATAAAAAAGTCCTAAGAAAATCAATTTTTATATGGAAATACTAGTGATCACAGAATTTCGTTATTTTTGCTCTAGCTCTTCTAGTTTTCAAGAAAAACGCATTTAAAGTTTTTCATACAAAAGTCCTAAGAAAATAAATTTTTATATGTAAATACTAGTGATCACAGAATTTCGTTATTTTTGCTCTAGCTCTTTAATTTTCAAGAAACACGCATTTAAAGTTTTTCATAAAAATGTCCTAAGAAAATCAATTTTTATATTGAAATACTAGTGATCACAGAATTTCGTTATTTTTGCTCTAGCTCTTCTAGTTTTCAAGAAAAACGCATTTAAAGTTTTTCATACAAAAGTCCTAAGAAAATAAATTTTTATATGTAAATACTAGTGATCACAGAATTTCGTTATTTTTGCTCTAGCTCTTTAATTTTCAAGAAACACGCATTTAAAGTTTTTCATAAAAATGTCCTAAGAAAATCAAATTTTATATGTAAATACTAGTGATCACAGAATTTCGTTATTTTTGCTCTAGCTCTTTAATTTTCAAGAAACACGCATTTAAAGTTTTTCATAAAAAAGTCCTAAGAAAATCAATTTTTATATTGAAATAGTAGTGATCACAGAATTTCGTTATTTTTGCTCTAGCTCTTTAATTTTCAAGAAACACGCATTTAAAGTTTTTCATAAAAATGTCCTAAGAAAATCAATTTTTATATGGAAATACTAGTGATCACAGAATTTCGTTATTTTTGCTCTAGCTCTTCTAGTTTTCAAGAAAAACGCATTTAAAGTTTTTCATACAAAAATCCTAAGAAAATCAATTTTTATATGGAAATACTAGTGATCACAGAATTTCGTTATTTTTGCTCTAGCTCTTCTAGTTTTCAAGAAAAACGCATTTAAAGTTTTTCATACAAAAGTCCTAAGAAAATCAATTTTTATATTGAAATACTAGTGATCACAGAATACTAGTGATCACAGAATTTCGTTATTTTTGCTCTAGAAATTCTAGTTTTCAAGAAAAACGCATTTAAAGTTTTTCATACAAAATTCCGAAGAAAATCAATTTTTATATGGAAATATTAGTGATCACAGAATTTCGTTATTTTTGCTCTAGCTCTTCTAGTTTTCAAGAAAAACGCATTTAAAGTTTTTCATACAAAAGTCCTTAGAAAATAAATTTTTATATGGAAATACTAGTGATCACAGAATTTCGTTATTTTTGCTCTAGAAATTATAGTTTTCAAGAAAAACGCATTTAAAGTTTTTCATACAAAATTCCGAAGAAAATCAATTTTTATATGGAAATATTAGTGATCACAGAATTTCTTTATTTTTGCTCTAGCTCTTCTAGTTTTCAAGAAAAACGCATTTAAAGTTTTTCATACAAAAGTCCTAAGAAAATAAATTTTTATATGGAAACAGAATTTCGTTATTTTTGCTCTAGCTCTTCTAGTTTTCAAGAAAAACGCATTTAAAGTTTTTCATACAAAAGTCCTAAGCAAATAAATTTTTATATGGAAATACTAGTGATGACAGAATTTCGTTATTTTTGCTCTAGCTCTTCTAGTTTTCAAGAAACACGCATTTAAAGTTTTTCATAAAAAAAGTCCTAAGAAAATCAATTTTTATATGTAAATACTAGTGATCACATAATTTCGTTATTTTTGCTCTAGCTCTTCTAGTTTTCAAGAAAAACGCATTTAAAGTTTTTCATACAAAAGTCCTAAGAAAATAAATTTTTATATGGAAATACTAGTGATCACAGAATTTCGTTATTTTTGCTCTAGCTGTTCTAGTTTTCAAGAAAAACACATTTAAAGTTTTTCATACAAAAGTCCTAAGAAAATCAATTTTTATATGTAACTAGTGATCACAGAATTTCGTTATTTTTGCTCTAGCTCTTCTAGTTTTCAAGAAAAACGCATTTAAAGTTTTTCATACAAAAGTCCTAAGAAAATCAATTTTTATATTGAAATACTAGTGATCACAGAATTTCGTTATTTTTGCTCTAGCTCTTCTAGTTTTCAAGAAACACGCATTTAAAGTTTTTCATAAAAAAGTCCTAAGAAAATCAATTTTTATATGTAAATACTAGTGATCACAGAATTTCGTTATTTTTGCTCTAGCTCTTCTAGTTTTCAAGAAAAACGCATTTAAAGTTTTTCATACAAAATTCCGAAGAAAATCAATTTTTATATGGAAATATTAGTGATCACAGAATTTCGTTATTTTTGCTCTAGAAATTCTAGTTTTCAAGAAAAACGCATTTAAAGTTTTTCATACAAAAGTCCTTAGAAAATAAATTTTTAAATGGAAATACTAGTGATCACAGAATTTCGTTATTTTTGCTCTAGAAATTATAGTTTTCAAGAAAAACGCATTTAAAGTTTTTCATACAAAATTCCGAAGAAAATCAATTTTTATATGGAAATATTAGTGATCACAGAATTTCGTTATTTTTGCTCTAGCTCTTCTAGTTTTCAAGAAAAACGCATTTAAAGTTTTTCATACAAAAGTCCTTAGAAAATAAATTTTTATATGGAAATACTAGTGATCACAGAATTTCGTTATTTTTGCTCTAGAAATTATAGTTTTCAAGAAAAACGCATTTAAAGTTTTTCATACAAAATTCCGAAGAAAATCAATTTTTATATGGAAATATTAGTGATCACAGAATTTCGTTATTTTTGCTCTAGAAATTCTAGTTTTCAAGAAAAACGCATTTAAAGTTTTTCATACAAAATTCCGAAGAAAATCAATTTTTATATGGAAATATTAGTGATCACAGAATTTCGTTATTTTTGCTCTAGCTCTTCTAGTTTTCAAGAAAAACGCATTTAAAGTTTTTCATACAAAAGTCCTTAGAAAATAAATTTTTATATGGAAATACTAGTGATCACAGAATTTCGTTATTTTTGCTCTAGAAATTATAGTTTTCAAGAAAAACGCATTTAAAGTTTTTCATACAAAATTCCGAAGAAAATCAATTTTTATATGGAAATATTAGTGATCACAGAATTTCTTTATTTTTGCTCTAGCTCTTCTAGTTTTCAAGAAAAACGCATTTAAAGTTTTTCATACAAAAGTCCTAAGAAAATAAATTTTTATATGGAAACAGAATTTCGTTATTTTTGCTCTAGCTCTTCTAGTTTTCAAGAAAAACGCATTTAAAGTTTTTCATACAAAAGTCCTAAGCAAATAAATTTTTATATGGAAATACTAGTGATGACAGAATTTCGTTATTTTTGCTCTAGCTCTTCTAGTTTTCAAGAAACACGCATTTAAAGTTTTTCATAAAAAAAGTCCTAAGAAAATCAATTTTTATATGTAAATACTAGTGATCACATAATTTCGTTATTTTTGCTCTAGCTCTTCTAGTTTTCAAGAAAAACGCATTTAAAGTTTTTCATACAAAAGTCCTAAGAAAATAAATTTTTATATGGAAATACTAGTGATCACAGAATTTCGTTATTTTTGCTCTAGCTGTTCTAGTTTTCAAGAAAAACACATTTAAAGTTTTTCATACAAAAGTCCTAAGAAAATCAATTTTTATATGTAAATACTAGTGATCACAGAATTTCGTTATTTTTGCTCTAGCTCTTCTAGTTTTCAAGAAAAACGCATTTAAAGTTTTTCATACAAAAGTCCTAAGAAAATCAATTTTTATATTGAAATACTAGTGATCACAGAATTTCGTTATTTTTGCTCTAGCTCTTCTAGTTTTCAAGAAACACGCATTTAAAGTTTTTCATAAAAAAGTCCTAAGAAAATCAATTTTTATATGTAAATACTAGTGATCACAGAATTTCGTTATTTTTGCTCTAGCTCTTCTAGTTTTCAAGAAAAACGCATTTAAAGTTTTTCATACAAAATTCCGAAGAAAATCAATTTTTATATGGAAATATTAGTGATCACAGAATTTCGTTATTTTTGCTCTAGAAATTCTAGTTTTCAAGAAAAACGCATTTAAAGTTTTTCATACAAAAGTCCTTAGAAAATAAATTTTTATATGGAAATACTAGTGATCACAGAATTTCGTTATTTTTGCTCTAGAAATTATAGTTTTCAAGAAAAACGCATTTAAAGTTTTTCATACAAAATTCCGAAGAAAATCAATTTTTATATGTAAATACTAGTGATCACAGAATTTCCTTATTTTTACTCTAGCTCTTCTAGTTTTCAAGAAAAACGCATTTAAAGTTTTTCATACAAAAGTCCTAAGAAAATCAATTTTTATATGGAAATACTAGTGATCTAGTGATCACAGAGTTTCGTTATTTTTGCTTTAGCTCTTCTAGTTTTCAAGAAACACGCATTTGAAGTTTTTCATAAAAAAGTCCTAAGAAAATCAATTTTTATATGTAAATACTAGTGATCACAGAATTTCGTTATTTTTGCTCTAGCTCTTCTAGTTTTCAAGAAAAACGCTCTTAATTGAGTAAAAAACATAGTTTTTTTTATCCAAAAACTACACTGCCCCGGTAGACTAGCTGGTAGTGAGCACCGAGGGCTCGCGATCGAATCCCGCCAGAGACAGAAAAAAAATAAAAAATAAAATAAAACAAAATAAGAAAAAGTAAAAAAAAAAAATAATTAAAAAAAATAAAAAAAATTTTTATTTATTGAAAGTAATCATCCAATGAATAATATTCATAGATCTAATGTAATGTTTCATTAAATCCTTTAAATGAAACAGGTTTCATTGATCCAACGAAGCGCTGCATAGGTTCCTTTTTAATGCAATTTTTCATGGGATTAATGTCAAAATTCATTGGTATTGCGAAGAAAATTCTTTCAGTGTACCAGCTAGTCTACCGGGGCAGTGTAGTTTTTGGATAAAAAAAAAACTATGTTTTTTAACTCAATTAAGAGCTTAAATATGAGATTTAATTGTCTATAATAACAATAACAACGTTGATTGAAAGTGGATTGAAAGTTTTTGTTTCATTACTATAATTAGCAATATGCCAAAATCGACTTTTTGCGAAAAATATATTTTTTATGGTTGAAAATGGTTCTTTAGGGTATCAGAAGCAACTTTTGTTCCGCGACTTTTATATAATTCCGTTATTTACAAAATTACCGTTATTTTTAGGTGCTTGAAGAAAATCAAAATTTTGACCGTTAAATTTCCAGAATTCGACCAAATGTTATTTGGCAACTTTGTACAAAATCGTATGGCGAATAGTTTTGTGGAACATATAATTTCAAAATATTTGCAAATACAGGGTGTTTTGATGCATTTTTCCAAAAAATGAATTTTACGCCATCTAGCGGCAATAGTTTTTACTAACTATATTCTAAATTTAGAAAGGTAATTTAAATACCTTTCCAACAAAAAAAAAACTTGAAAATCGGATGAAAAATAACCGAATGAGAAAGAAAAGATCTATAAGAAAATGAAATAGTATCAAATTTATATTAAAATATGTATGTATGCAACTTTTATTAAATCGATCATTAAAGTTTACATTATTAGTTTTGCGAAAAAAATTTCAGTTATTTTACTAGAAATGTATTTAACAGAAATCTTCATTATTTATACTTTTAAAAACATTAAGTTATTTTATTTTTTAAATTTTTAGAGATCTACATAATAGTGCAAATTCTTTAGCTTTTCTTTGAGTTGGGACTCTAAATCCAAATTTGTTGTTTGCCAAACTTTTTCACCGTGATATTTATAATTTAAACCTCTCAACAAGTTTATTTGCTTTTTAAGAATTTTTATCCGATTACTCTGTACATCGACATCAGATAGTTTATTTCATAAATTAAATAATTCCATAGGCTCATTCACATAAAGCAAATTTAGAAATAGGACTTTACTCTCCGTACGTCGTTTTTTACTTGTTGTTTGCTCCATCTCTTCCAATCTCTTTATTCGTTCCTTAGCATTCCATTTTTTATTTTCCTGAAAAACCTTTTTCATTATTTTCACACTATTTTCCATATCTTGCTTCGTTGGATAGATATTACTGTGGAATGAGTATACATCATCCACAGGTCTATCGATATATCTTTTTAACATTGAATCTTTCGCATCCGCTAAAGCCGTTTGGAAAATGTTAACATCTTTTTCAAATTAGCAGTAAGCAAATTAAGCTTGCCTGTGCTAAAAGCAAATTGAAATTTGTGGGGAATTGAATTCAAGAACGATCTTTTATTTATTTCTTCGAGCTCTAAATATTCAAATATTTGATACAGCACGTCCTTGAAAGTAAGATGATCACAAGCAACAATTGATTTGCAAGTGCTAATATGTTTTAGTGGTTCAATGCAAGCTGCTACAGAAAATTGTATACAGAAAATTTGTGTCCGTAATATAATCTTGAATCATTTTCGCATCCATGTACGCTTCAGGATATTTTTGCACAAACTGAAATAGCAAATCGGTTTCTTTGTAAATTTGACTTATTGTTAGTTAAAATTTTCTAAAATTGTATTTCTTTATGTAAGATCAAATCTGTCAAAAATTTTAAAAGTTACATGCATTTAAACAAACACTTTTTAACATGGTCAAATTTACAAATTAGGTAAGGTCACTTTGCGGACTTTCCTTGTAAATTACATGAAAACCCAACGAATTCAATTCTTATGGCGGCATCGCATTCAGGAGGTCAAAATACATAAGGATTGGTGGGTCTGGTTTCTGGTTCAGAACTTTTTTATATTTTTGTGAGGCTGTGTAATTAATAAGCCCGCAAAGGAGACGGCTTAAATATCTACTGCCGCTTTATCACAATAATAAATGAAATATAAGTATATTTACTTATCACATGGAAAGAAATTTTGTTTCCCAAAGTGAAAACAGTGTCTATGTTCTTAATAACTAATGTAAAACTAATTTCAGTAGCATAAATTTAAATTTATCAATTAATAAAATTTGTCGAAAATAGGCTGTACTATTTGTACTACGGCACAAATTCGGCTGAATATTATGCCTTGGGAGACAACAGAGTTGTAAATGACTAAAATATCTTAAATTCTGCGGTGGTGCATGAAGATAACACTCCTACTTCAAAAGTTAATGAAGGTTGGTTGGTTGGTTATCGTGGTAGCACGCAAAGGTCCAGGCGTGCAGCAAGTAGAGCCGACAGTGGCCCCGTTTTGACACCACACAACTCGTCAAGAAATTGGAACCCCCCGATCAGACTTGAACCAGGGGGGCAATGCCGAGGTGGCTAGAGCCAGCCCGTTGCGTTGAGATATTTCAGCAGGCTGTTGAGTCCCACCCGCGATATCTCCGAGAGTCCCCGTAGAAGGTAATCCCCAAATAATCTATGTCGCGTTGAGTTAAACGCCGGGCAATCACATAGGAGATGAAATACTGTCTCCTCAGTTCCAGGTTCCCTGCAGCTGCGGCAGCATTCATTGAAAGGGAGGCCGAGTCTCATAGCGTGCTTACCAATCGTCCAGTGACCAGTAAGCACGTATGTAAGTCTCGACACGTCCTTCCGACTGAAGTTGAGAAGTCGCTCAGAGCGACCTATGTCATATGTGGGCCACGTTTCCCTGGTAGCCCTGCAGCCATCTAGTTTCCTCCATTTATTGTCAGCCATATCCAAATAGTGCCTGAAGATTTCGCTCCTGATAGTTCCCAGGGGTGTTGCGACTGACACCACCTGTGAAATATCAAGAGCTGCTCCAGTTTTGGCCAGCCCATCCGCCTGTTCATTGCCGTAATGGTCCCTATGCGCAGGGATCCAGATTAAGGTAATGTCAGATAGGCTGCCCAATCTGGACAGTTCTTCCTTGCACTGGTTGACAAGGATGGATGTTGTCTTATGCGAGCTCAGTGACATCAGAGCCGCCTGGCTATCAACGAAGATGCCAATTTTGCCGCTGATGTTCCTGCTGTATAGTGTTCTGCATGCCTCTCTGATCGCCAGTATTTCAGCCTGAAATACGCTGGCCCAATCTGGCAGACGAAAAGAGAGGTTCACATGTAGTTCCTCCGAGAAGACCCCGGAGCCGACACCACAAGTCATCTTTGACCCATCTGTGTAGACCCTTGTGCGGTATTCATCAGCCAGGATTCCCCCACTCCATTCCCGTCTTGACGGAAATATGACCCTGAATTTCCTATCAAAGTCCATGCGGGGTATCATATAGTCCGTCGCTCGTTTCAGAGATGTTGGTTGCCTATGTAAGATCCCTGCATGACCGTACGTCCTCGCCTTCCAACATCCCGATGCAGAGAGCCTAACCGCGCTATTTACGGATATGGCCATAAGGTGTATTTCAATTGGAACAAGGTGCAGCATAGTGTTCAGAGCCTCTGAAGGACTAGTGCGTAGAGCGCCTGTTACTCCAATGCAGGCTGATCTTTGTACTCTGCCCAGCTGAACCACGATGTACTTCTTGCCCGTCGCGGTCCACCATACCAGAGATCCATATGTAAGAATGGGCCGTACTATTGCCGTGTATAGCCATTTGACCAGTCTAGGATTAAGGCCCCACCTGGTGCCAAACATTCTACGGCAGGCGTAATAAGCCACCGTAGCCTTCCTGACCCTGTGCTGAGTATTCAATTTCCATGATAGTTTCGAGTCCAGGATAATTCCCAGATATTTCGCGTGATTCGACAGGGGAAGTTCGCAACCCCCCAGCCGTGGCAGTCTGAAAGCCGGAATCTTCGTCCTTCTGGTGAACAGTACTAGTTCCGTTTTGCTTGGGTTCACTCCCAGTCCGCACTCAGCGGCCCAGTTGCTGAGCGCCCCCAACGCACCGGACATAATGTCACTCATCACATCCAGAAACGCACCAGATACTAGTAACACCACGTCATCCGCATAGGCCACCGTCTTGATGCCCCTGTTATCCAGACCAGTAAGAATCGAGTTAACAACGATGAGCCAGAGCAGAGGAGAGATCACCCCACCTTGGGGTGTACCCCTACTAACCTTCTTTGACCGCACGCTGTTGCCAAGACATGATGTGACGATCCTTGACCTCAACATGTTCACTAACCATCTGATGATGTACTCCTGGACATCCAGATCAGTTAGAGCCCGTTCGATCGCAATGATCGTGACGTTGTTAAAAGCGCCCTCAATATCCAGGAAGGCGGCCATGGTAAATTGCTTATATTCCAGTGATCGTTCTATGGCCCCTACTACCTCGTGAAGCGCCGTCTCCGTAGACCGACCCTTAAGGTAGGCATGTTGGCTACATGAGAGTCGTGATGTACCCTCCAGTCCATGCCTTATATGTGAGTCCAGAAGTCTTTCCAGAGTTTTGAGCAGAAAAGATGATAGACTGATTGGACGAAAGTCCCCCGCAGTCTCATGATTACTCTTTCCAATTTTGGGTATAAAAACCACCTTTACTCTCCTCCAATTAGCCGGAACATAATTGAGGGATAGGCAGAGTCTATACATTAGCCTCAGCCAGGGAGTGACATATCTCCGTGCGCTCTGCAGCATCCTAGGAAAAATGCCATCAGGTCCTGGGGATTTATATGGGGCAAAACTACCGATCGCCCATTGGATTCTTTCCTCCGAAATTATATTTTCGTCAATTTCGGAGAACGAATCATCGTATACTGGTTCCCCATCAGTAGCGTCCGCGCAACCAGGGAAATGAGTATTAAGTAGAATGTCAAGTGTTTCCTCCGACGATTCCGACCAGGTATCATCCGTTCTCTTGACATAAGTAGGGTTCGAGTGGCCCTTGGCCAAAACTCTGCTAAGTCTGGCAGATTCTTTGGTATTATCTATTGATTCGCAGAAGTTCCTCCATGATCTTCTTTTTGCGACCGATATTGCCTTTTTATATGCCCTCTGTTTTTCGCGGTATTCCTGCCACGAATTACTGGCATAGCACGTATTGAAAGCCCTACGGGCCTCTCTTCTTAGAGCCGAGAGTTCCGAGTTCCACCAGGGAGGGAAGCTCCTTCCGGTCCTTGTGATGGGGCAGGAGATTTCAAACGCCCTAGTAAGGGCGCCACTGAAGGTCTCCTCCACCCCCTCGAGTGCAGAGATTGAATCCCGAATCACCGGCATTCTCCTGAGTCTACGTTCAAGAATTCCGTTAAACTTAGCCCAGTCCGTTCGTCTCGGATTTCTAAAGCTCAGTTTCTCGGTATTACCTATGTGTCCAATGTCGAAGAGTATCCAGTTGTGGTCCGAGAAGGACCTGCTACTCGATACCCCCCACCTATCAACTGATAAATTAGACCTGTCGTTCATAAGCGTTAAATCTAGAACCTCTTCCCAACCATTGAAATTACCTGAACTAGGAAATCTAAATGTTGGCATAGAGCCAGAGTTACAAATGGTAATTTTGTTATTATTTATGAAATCTAATAGACACTCACCTCTATTGTTGATTTCACTGCTGCCCCAGATGGTGTGCCTGGCGTTGGCATCACATCCAAGAATGAAGTCCTCCTTGGCGCCTGAAGAGGATAGGAGCGCCCGTACCTCTTCTGGAGGGGGGGTCTTTGTCATGTGCCATATAGCATGAGGCAATCAAAAAACTTCTTTTGTCCGCCATCTCGACCCTTGCAACTGAAAGGTCCGCTGAGCTAAGCTGTGAACAGAAGAAGATATTAATGTGTTTTTTCGCAACAAGACATGCTCTTGGCCTACCCTTGTCCTTTGCGTACAGTATATTATATGTTTTGGCCGGGAACCCTTTCACCATTCCGTTTACCGTCCAGGGTTCCTGAACCAGCGCTATGTCGAGGTCCTTCTCGGCTAGGAGGACCCCGAGGTTGTCGGAAGCACATCTCGAGTGCTGCAGATTAATCTGCACGACTCTCAATGCCATCGGGTGGCTTCTCCTCCGACTCGGAGAGCTGCATATCGGTGAGCAAGTTGTGGGCGACCTCGACCTCATCCTTTTCACCACTCGCCGAGCTTGTTGGGCGGAACACCTTTACCCTAGCGTCCCGCACACCAAAGAAGAGCTTCAGGCCTGCCTTCTCGAGCTCCGTTGAGCCTTCCTCCGTGATGGAAAGCGTAAGGCACGTACTGTTATCCCCGTGATCTTCGGCCCAGATAATAGTCCACTCTTTCATCGGGATACTGGGGTTCTGTCTCCTCAGACATCCCAGTATTTTCTGACCGTCAGAACCTACCTTCGGTAACCAAATCTTTGCCCGTGGTCTCATTGGAATTTCCTCGGCGGGGATCAGCTTAAGACTTAAGCCATCCCATGCATCGCTTATCTTAGCGATACACTTGCCTAAGAAGTCCTTTGAGAAGACGTCCAGACATTTGATTACCCTGTAGCCCCGGTGAATCTCACCGGAGTCAAAACGAGGTGCAGGACTATCCACATTGGTGAGGACGTGCTCCATGACGAGCTCAGCCAATTTGGATTCGATTGCACCCCATTCTGTTACCACAGGGGTAAGATGACCACTCTTGTCGTTCGCCAAGGCCATCAATAGGTGATCCTTTACAACCTCATTAAAGGGTCTCCTGGTGGTTGCAGAGCTCGATGGTCCCGGAGTGATCGTGTTATCACGGATCTTCCTCCGTTTTGGCGGCTTTTCACTCTCTGCCTGAGAGCGATTCCGCTTGGACCCTTCTTGAGCAGCATTAGATGAGCTGGGCATGTTGTCCTTCAACTTAAGGTACTCTTCTACCACAGCCTGATATTTAACACGATCTTCCTCATCGCGTTCGTGTGGGGTACCATTCGCAGCGTTCTTAGCAATCTTGCCAAGAATGAATTGCGCCTTGTTATATTTTTGCCTGAGGATATCACCAGGACTTCTCCTCTTTTTTATATTTGTTTTTGTTTTCTCACCCGGTTGTCCATCAGACTTGACGGTCGGTTGGGTGAGCTTTGATTCGCTTTTCGTGGGCAGTGGCGTGCTCTGGCTGTCACCCACACTGCCGGAGAGTCCGATCAAGGTCTCTTGACTAGAGGCCAGAAGATCGTCCTCAGATGAGAGATTTGTCTCATCTTGTTTTTTTAAAAATTTTTCTTTGGTAAATAAGGTTTTCTTCATTTTGTTCCCACGAGTAGGCACGTAAGGGGATGGACCATCCATGCAGTGACGGCGTACTAGACTACAACTTACAACCGGCCCGTGTCCTAGCACCGGAGGGGAGCTGTTAGCGACTAGTCCTCTTTAACCACTAACTAGTCATTCAGGTTCTCGGCACTGCTACCAACCACCTTAACCTTACAAGTGGGGGAGAAGGGATGGGGATCAGAGGGGATATGAAGGGAAAGAGGATAGGAGAGAGGATGGATAACCATTAGTTGCGAAGGCCTTTGGGTTTTCTAGTTTATGACCAGATGCAGTGTTGACCAGTCACCCACTGTATCAGGGCACAAACCAGTAACCATAGCCTACGCTTAAGCCACCACATCACGACAAGATTGTTATCCAGGTGGGGTAATGAAGGTCAAAAAACCCAATTTTTTTCATTTTGTTCGCGTTTTTTTTTACATTTTCCTAATTTCCTTGTAAACGAAAAATGCTATCGCCACGCACCACCGCAGAAAGTATTTTCTTACTTTCAAGTTTTGTTTTTGCCACTTTGTTTTTTTCAGTGTATTATTCCAACAAGACCCAAAAATGAAAGATTGCTACCCAAGCTAACTATTCAATACATAAAAACATTGAATTTGTAGCTAACAACATAAATAATGTGTTAAATTCATAAAAAGTCAAAAAATCCAAGTTTTAAGGGCCACCCTAAATATCCGTTTTAGGACAAGTGCGGGGCACTCTAATATGCAGGTAGGGTACTTGACTCTACCCCCGAAGTATCAAAAATCATTCGGCATTAATAGCTTGAAAACGAAAAAGTTAATTTTTTTTGGCATATTGCTAACTATAATAACATTTTTATTGTCATAATGAAAATTTTAATTTATAAAGGCAATTATTGAAATATGTTGCTTTTATAAAAAAAATTTTTGATTTCATAAATTTAATGGCATACATATAACATTAGATGTATGAAATTATTAAATCTCACATTTTTTAATTAACAATTAAAAATTTTTTTAAGGAACATGTAATTTTGTATTAATTTATGAATATAGTTATGCTTGTATATTGTTTTTTTATGTTCCCAATTAAAATTTTTTGTTTAACTTGGACAAACTTAAGTTTTCATATATCCAATGAAAATTTTTAACGTAATTACGAAATCTAATGAAATTCCATTTAAACAATGAAAATTTTCATTTACCCAAGGAAAATTTTTTTATGAAAATGATTCATTAAATATATGAAGCATTTTTCTTTCAGTGTAGTGAGCTAGTCTATCAGCACCAAGGTTGCGCGATCGAATTCCGCCAGAGACAGAAAAAAAAATAAAATAAAGTAAAACAAAATAAGAAAAAGTAAAAAAAAAAAATAATTAAAAAAAATAAAAAAATAAAAAAAAATTTTATTTATTGAATAATATTTATAGATCTAATGTAATGTTTCATTAAATCCTTTTAATGAAACAGGTTTCATTGATCCAACGAAGCGCTGCATAGGTTCCTTTTTAATGCATGAAATTTTGTAATGGTACTGAACTTCAACTAAAAGAGTATTTTTCTCACCAAATGGTACTTTTTGTTTAAAAAAACCAATAATTTATGAAAATAAAAGGAATAAAAATATTTTATTGAAATTCATTTATCTAAGTATTTAATAGCAAACAATATTTATATTTAAGGTACACATGTAAATAATATTTCTGTTATACATAAGCGTCTAGTGCCCCATCCATTTACAATATTATTGTAATTCAATTGATGCTCAGAAATTTGGTACTGATAAAACACCAAAAGCAATATGTGAAATGTCAGCAAACATTAAATTCGTTCTTAATATTGGCTATATTTTTCAAAGAATTTTACATATTGTTACGAAAGTAACTTTAGTTAGTTTTAATTATTGTTTAAGAATTAGTTGTAATTATTATTTATCTTGTATGGACAAGTTATTAAGTATTTGTTAGTTATTTTATTAGTTTACATTGTTATTTAAAATTGTTATAATTTAGTACACTTTAATCCCAATGTGCAGAAAGAACTAGAAATGACCGGTAAAAAAGCTTTAGTATAAGTGGTGAAATTATGTAAACATAAGTGCCGCCATAAATCATAATAGATGATTGAGTGGTGAATAAGTAAAGCCTAGAACCTTCAAGAAACATTTCGAATGTTCTAGATGGCTGAATGACAGTATAAATACTTGCGGCGGCTAGCATCAAAAAACAGTAGTAGTTCAGACTTTGTCAAGTTAAGAGCGCATCACGCGGAGAAAACTATAAACGTTTGTAGTGTGTTGATTACAATAGTAAGTTGTAAATAAGAGCTGTAAATTTCGGTTGTTAAGGTGACTAAGTTCTTAATAAATAAGTGTAATACATTAAAGTGTTGTGTTTATTTGTTTTTTTTGAATTGCAATAAAAGAACTCGAAACGGTTTATTATAAAGGAAATAAACCAAAACGTTATTGAAAGGCAGTAACGTAACAATATATTCAGTTCTGAAAGATCCCCTTGAACACGGATTGGAGAATTAATATTATTATAGTTTTCTTCATCGTTAGTAAATAGCATTAATAACATCAGTATTATGCTTTTGGGTTTTCCGGAAACAATATTTACTGGAGTGAAGCTGATTATCACTTTTAAGGTTTTATGTTCAAAACAAAAATATGTTCTTAATGTTTGCAAATTTTCGAATAAAACGATTTCCTTAACATTGCATGTTTCTATAAATATGGTTTCATTTAACATAGTATCCAATGCATCCCTTTTTCTAAATTTTCTTGCCACTTGTAAGAGCAAATATCCCACTCTGGAAAGGAAAATATGAATCCTGGCGTTCACGCTTTGTATTTCAATATTAACGTTATTTTTAAAATACAACAATATAAATTTTGCAACAAACACATGAAAACCTATGCCTGCTTTCGATATGATCACATCACAATTAAAAAGTTAAGAGTTAAAAAGCTCAAAGGATAAAAGTACTAAAAACAACGCGGGGGTACTGCGGTATTTTTAATATGAAAAAGTACTGAAAAAAGTACCAAAGTACTGAATTTTTCAACACTGATTCACACACATTCTTCACACGCACTCTTAAGACCCAACCATAATGTGCTTAAGTTGGCTTAATCAAATGTGCAAATACATGCAAATGATATGAGGCAAACCATATTGAACTTAAGGAAACTTTTTGCTAAGTTTAATGAAACTGTCATTTGCTTAAGCAAGGTGCGAATCTAATCGCACATTCCGTACGGAATCAAATGTTTTTTTATTTGGTTTTTGTTTTGTTAAGTACATTTGAGAGAGTTTTTGATAATTTTTGACAGTAGGTTAAGCAAGACTATGCATATTATGGTTGAGCCTTTACGCTCTTTCATTCAGTCCACGAGAGTACACAATTCAGTCGACGATTATCAAGCGGCGAGTGCACATGCGGCAGATGCTTACATATTTTTATTTTTTATTTTTATTAAGAATATTTGTCTCTTTAGTCACTTCAAGGTCTATCCAATAGGTCTGCTTAAGAAGCCAGATGTTTATTTGGTTTATTCCTCAACGATATAAAAAGTTGTTTACATTTTCCTTATACGTGTACTTTTTTGGTTTTTTGCCACACATACATGCACACAAAACACATTTTTCCTTTTGTTTTGCCTATGTGGTTGTAAGATTGTTGTAGTAGTAAGCAGACCTATTGGATAGGCCTTGATTCACTTAAATACTAATAAAAAGCAATACAACCACAATTTACATTTTGGGCATGCAAAATTTTAGCATCAAAGTTAGAATAGGAGTTGGGGTTTAAGTTAAAGCAGGAGTCGGCGCAAGTGCTATTTTTTGAGGACTCCACAGCCCTGCTTTTTTCCTTTTTTTAATGCATTTTATAACATTTACCTTGCAAAATATATTCAAAATTAATTTCCAAATATTTTTTTTTATTAAAATTTTTCAATCATCCATATTTGTGTGTGTACAGTCTCTATATTATTAAATTTAAATTTTTAGATTTTTGCCACAAAAAAATCTTTTCATAAGCTTTCATGTGTGTGTTTTGGAAAACAAATACTTTAATGAAATTTTGTAGTGAAAGTACATTGAACAAAAAACAGATGTTACTTTTAGATATTTTTTTGCTAAACAATGTTGTCGTTTTCGTTTTATTTTAGCAGTTTACAAACTTTTTTGTTGGCATTTTGCCAATAGGTGAGTTTTTTTTCATAGATATACAATTTTGTTTGCTTGTTATTAGTTTTTGGTAGATAACATGATTGGTATGCAGTGTTTGAAATTACAAAATTTTTAAATGAATTGCATATTAGTTTAAAAGGGAAGTTTTTATTAAAAATAATTAGAACATATTTCGTAGGAACACATTTTTTTGGTCATTTAACTAACAAGAGCTTATGAATATTATTTTTATTTTTAGAAAATTTGGTTATACCATCTACTTATTTAAATATTTTCTTTTTTGCAATTATTTTGTATGCTGTCATTTAAAACTAAATAATTGTATGGTTCCATTTGTAAGTCTCATGTCTAGACGGAAGATATTAAAATTTTGGTAGTTGACTTAAATGACTCTACGAAATTTAACGGCCAAAAAACAGATGCGATGTCTGTGAAAATAAAAAGCAAATATTCATGCGATTTTATATCAGATTGAAATCGAATACATAGTAATAATTTAGCGCTGAAGTTTAAGTATTTGTTTAAGTTGCAAATGAAATGCCTTAACGACTTTGATAAAGGGTGAAAGTGTCTGATTAAAGAAAAAGAAGGAACATTTTATTGTTTTTGTTAAAGAAAAGGCTCAAAGAGAGAATTTTTAACAAAAGTCGAAGTCGTGTTAATTTTACAGTCTTGAATTAATTAGCTTAAAATTTTAAATTCTTAGAATAAATTATTTTTTGCAAATTTTGAGCATATATTGTCAAATTTTATTCAAATATTTAACGTAAGCTACAAATTATTTCAGTCCCTGTGGCCCCTCTATGGAGTTTGCGCCTTCTTGAAGGCCATAAAAGAATCAAACTATTTTTGGATACATAGTTATAAAGTGATACCCAAATCAGTTTTTAGTTTCTGCATTGATCCAAACCAGCAACAAGCGGATGGGAAAACTTGATTGATCTTGCAACCTGTGACAAAGCGTTATGATGATGTAATAATACGGCTTTTTGCCTGGTCATATACTGAAAAGACAAATCAATATAGCCGTACTTAAAACAAGCCGAAGCGGTGTTAATAGTACAGTAAGAACGGATTTCCTTAAATCAAGTACAGAATGCTTGATTCAAGTACTGATTTTTCAAGTGCCCCGTTTTTTAACTGTGCTTAATTCAAGAATTTCTAATTTGGTTTTATCCCGACTCGAACTTGATTCTAACCTAAATACTTACCCCAGAGAACCAGAGAAAGAGACGATTTTATTTTTTACTTACCCGATACTAGGGAAATCGATTATTCGACTTTTTTCAAAAACAGGTTTTCGAATATTCCGAATAGCTGCTATTTATAAACCGGTTAACTGGTTTTAATTCGAATACATACAACTACGTAAATTAAATTAGTTTTTAAAATAAAAAGTTAATTTGAATAAAAACAAAACAATTCACTAAGGTAAGAAACCAAAAAATACATAAATTTGAGTTAAGGTATGTTCAGACCTAAAAAATAGTTGACTATAAAATCCAAAAAAAGCTTGACCACTAAATTAAACAAACTTAAGCTTTATATTTAATAATTTCTATTTATTTACTAAACTTTATTCGTAAGATGATAATTGTATAATGTGATTTAGAAACTGTTAAATAATATTTGCTCTAGTCAAACGTTTTGCAAAGGCAAACAATTCTGTAAGAAAACTAGTGGTTATGTGTAGGATGTCAAATATATAATAGATGTGAAATATTTGACATAGCTTTAGAATTTAATAAATTTATTATTTGAGATATTCTCAAAATTTTATTTTAAATGAGTTTTAATTTGGTGGCTAAGCATGTCTATATGAATCATATTTTAGGCAGGATTTTCTATTTCAAATTATATTGTTTCAGCATAATAAAAACCGAATTGTAATATTAACATGCTTTTTGTATGAAATATCTGTCAATTCCTCGATCACAATTAAAAACCTTCCATGAAGTTATTCGATTTCTTCAATTTTGTTTTAAGTTCTTGGTGTTTTAGTAAATAAAACTTATGAATTTTTCCATATCGTTGATTCTGCCGGTATGTTGTAGTTCGAATTATTTTTGGTTTTTGTTACAAAAACACATGCTTATATAAGCGATTTGTATTAATATTGCTCATAAAGTTTTTGACTTTTGTTACATTAAGTTTTGGCATTCTTCATAAAAAGTTTAAGTTTTCCTAATATTCAATTAGAAAATACTTAAATTAAGGGTACTTTTATAACAAAAGTATAGAAAACATATATAAATCACACATAACTAAAACAACCGGTTTATTTAACCGAAATAACCGGTTTATTTGATATTCGAAAAATGGACATTTTTAGATATGGGCATTTCCATTTTGACGTGTAGTGATATTTGTACCACAAAACGTAAAAAAATTAAATGAAGAAGTAAAATTTGTAAAAAGATTTTTTATATATACAAAGTTATGAAGTAGCACTATATTCAGAAAAAAAAAAATAAAACAGCAAGCGACGCTAAGGATTTGCAGCTATAAGCAAAAACGGAAGTGGGTTTTGACTTGCATTACAAAACTAAATAAGACTGCGAATTGAGCAAGACCAGGGTATATTTACACAAGGTAGACTCATTTGGGAGTGTATACATGCTGCTCTATAAAAGGAACCGAATTGTCAAAATTGTCTTTATATAAAACAAAAACAATTTAACGCACACATGTACAAATTTTTTCTCATATACACGCAATTTGACGTTAAGGTTCCGACTAGGCGTAATCAGCTGACAAACATATGGGCCAACGAGTTTACCTTGTGTAAATATACCTTGAGCAAAACGTTTTGAATAAAACCTTTTTTAGTAAGATTTGGACTTATATAGATTTATTTTTCAAGCTTTCAAATTTAAAAATCTTTGCTCGTTTTAAGGTACATATGGGCATTTTCAGCAAAAAGTCTACGTTTTTTAATGTAACGCCAGAATGCAAATAAGTTTGTATTTTAGGACCATGTTGTTCAACCGTTATCCCTTTTGTTACTTAATGTAGAGCTAGTTGCGCCTTATACCAAAATATAAAAAAGTAAACTATACATATAAAATTTTTTGAGAAAAAATTTAAATTGATTCTGGCGTTACGTTACAAAAAGGAGACTTTTCGCTGGAACTGCCCATATTCGATTTGGGCAAAACTAAAATAACCGGCTTAAACCAGTCGAATAGACATGTTTATTTCACTTTAGTTGTAAGCATGGTAGAATAAGTACAAGGTAAATTAATTGACATAACATGGGTAAATAATGACAACTCCGCCTAATGAACATAACTTGTACTTATTATACCATAGTTTTAAGTAGAAATAGTTTAAATTTAGTACGAGATTTTTCTTTGGGCAAAGTCTCGCTTGAAAACAATTCACTGTCTTCGGTGTATCTCCCTCGTTATTATTTGGGCAATTCTTAGCAGTTTATAACAGATGGAACACCTCTGGTATTGCATTGCCACCATTAATGTTCGGCTTTGGCGTTGATTTGGATAGTTGGCCGGGATACGATTTCTTGCGATTAAGGTTTACATAACGAATAAGTTTCATATCGACAGTAATGATTAAATGCACAATTTACTTCATCTTATGATTTCAGAAACGAAAATCATATTTCAATGTCCCTTGGCTTCAACTAGTGAAGTAACCAAATTTTTTATTTTAAAAATTTTCTTGAATATTTTTATTTTAAAAATTTTCTTGAATATTTTTATTTTAAAAATTTTCTTGAATATTTTTTTAGTATCTTCCAATGATCTTGCAAGTCCTTTTTGCGGTTGACAGCAATCTTCGAAACTTGTCGGCTAACCGTGGTCCACTTTTTCCTTCGATGCAAAATCACAACTTTTGAAAAGCAAAAGCCATTTTCTAACGTTAACACTAATAAAATATATTCAGGATAAGCTTCTTTGAGCAACCACATTGCTTCAGCTACAATTGTGCGAAAAAGCAAATCGAAACTTTCGAAAATTATTAATTCTTGATAAAAGCACTAAAAGTTATTATGTATTTTTACAATGTTGCCAGATTTTAATAAAAGCTCAATCCCTGAAGAAGTTGGAAACTATACCAACGAAACGTCAGATTTGATTGAAAATGAAATAAATAATCTTTTGTTTACATTAAATTAATTACCTTGAAAGCCGGCATATAGAAAACTATATAAACTCTTAGAGTAATCAAAAAAGGTCGATCAACACTTATCATTACTGAAATTTGTTGTTGATGGGATAAGCTACATATTTCTATACGCATTTCGCTGGTTGCTTAGGCAAGATCATCAGGTAACTTCATCCAAAGATTTTAAGAAAAACTAAATTTATTAAACAAATAAAACTGTTACGAGAATAAGAATTATAAACCCCAGTTTTACTTGTAACAATATCAGAGCTTAAACAAAAAACAAACAACAATTAACAGTGAGTTTATCTTTTCTTACATTCCCCATCAAACCATCAACAATAAATTTCAGTGTTTTTATCAAGAAAAAAAAAATTGGAAATTAAACACGACAAACGGAATCTTGTCAATTCAAAAATTTTGAATGTATTCCCAAAAATTACTTTAATAGTGATAACTTTCTAGAAATATTTAGGGTTTGTTGGCATAAAATTTTACATTTTTGAAGCAAAAAAGCTTTCTTGTATACCCCTTTTTTCTAATCACCCAATGAGAAAAAAATTAAAGATGTTTCCCCTTAAATGTAATATAAGCTTTAAGTTTTGGACTCAATTGTCGAAGAGTTTACAAATTCTATTCTATCCCTCTGGCCTTTCTACACCCTTTGCTTACAAAAATTCAAAGTCATTTGACCACTTCATTTCGTTTTCTTGCAAGACCATAAAATTGCATAATTTCGAGTTAACCGCGTTTAGAGGAACAGGTGCGATATGTAAATTTCAAAATAAAACTTTCCATTTCCATGATAAATATTTTCTTGTATTTTATTTTGTAAAAGGCAATATCAATTCAAGTCAATAAAATTCGATTTCGAACCAGAAGGTATTCATTTTGTGTCTTTTTGTTTGTTTTTTTTTATCTTTAACAAATTAAATTAATTGGTTTCTTAGACACAAACGCTGCCAATCAGAATCGACTGAACCGCAAACAAGCGATGATAAAGATGGTGCACATGTGTGTGTGTGTGTGTTTAGAAATGTTCGCATACAGTGCATAAGTAAAAGTGTGAGTGAAAGATGTAAAAAGTAAAGGAACCCAACAAACACGGAGTTTTGATTTCAAATTGAAAATGATTTGAAATCAAACGTTTTCTCAAACGACAAACGTTTGATAATGATTTGAAAATCATAGCGTTCTCAACAAAAAAGGGAAATTATTTTCAAATTGAAAAATGCCTTTATTTTCAACTTGCTTTCAAACGTAATTCTCTAATGTTTTTCAAATGTGGATTATAATACAATAATATAATAATAATATAAATTTATTATCACAGCTTAGAGGTATGCATTCGGCACCATAGCTTATTGATGAAATAATGTTGTTACCGTCCTCTTATTCTTGGAAAGACAAACTACTTGGCTCCCTTTTATTTTGAGAATTGTAGCACCGCGATTGTTCAACATACTTTCTTCACTTTCCCGTTTTATTTTCTTTTTTTTCGTATTTTTAATCATTGTTATTACTCACAAATAATTTTTATTTTTCACAAGAAATAAGCTGTTCACTTTATATTAAAATCCACAACCACAAAGTAAAAAATGTAACTTTAATCGCCATTTTTAATGATTACATTTATTTTTCGTTTTAGTATTGCCAAGTTAATTTTTGATTTGAATTTAACATTTGACAAACATTTGACATCAAATTGATAAAACATTTGATATCAAAAAATGTTCTTATTTTGTTTTTTAAATAGGAGAATTTTTTAATTTGGACAATTTACTTTAATTTAAGTTTGTTTTTTGGAAAATGTCTACAAACAATGCAAAATACCATTTTGTAGTTTTAAAAATATTTATTTTTATTCAATATACCTATTTTAATTGGCATGGAAAGGATGGTCCAACCATAATCCACGATTTTAATTGTGAGTCACACCTTGACTTCAGGTTTTTGCTTACTTAATTCAGTATAAAGTATTTGTGCCAGGAGGTTTCGAAAAAAAAACTTTTATTGCCGAGCGTAGGGGTCACTTTTTATATTTTTCGTTACAACAGGATGGTCCCACTTGCCAACTAGCCAACGAAACATGCGGGATAAATTCAATGGTCGTGTTATCTTACGTCGTGGCGGTGTTAATTGGCCGTCACGATCATGTGATTTCACACCGTTGAACTTCTTTATTGGGGATATTTAAAAGAAAAAGTGTACGTCAATAAGCCAAGAATACTTCTAGACCACTCTTTATAATGAACAAACATAATTAATAGATTTCACAATTTGAATTATAAATTTTAGCAATGCTTTTTCTGATTTATTTTTAATGCATTTTTCTGATGAGCTTTTTTTCTAGTTTATCTGCCTGTTTAACGATTTCGAACGTCAATGTTCGCATAGAAAATTACATTTAATTTAATTTTAGAATTTTGTTTTTGTTTTAAATGTGATTTTCTTTGCAAACGTTAACGTTCGAAATCGATTAACAGGCTGTAAGCATTTTTGGTTTAGCAAATTTTTTGAGAAAAACAAAGTTTTCTAAAATTTTTAATGTTTTCTAAGTTTTAAAAGGTTTTTGTTTTTTTGATTTGCCGATATTTTGTGACAATGACTTTGTAAATTTGATAATTTAAAATTTTCTTGACTTTTAAAATTCTTCTTGTCTTAGTGACATTTCTCGTTTTTCTTAAATTTTTCTATTTGTAGCTGTTTGTCAACAAATATTTGGATTGCTTTTTAGTGTTCGTCTTTTTCAAGAATTACCTATAACATTTTATTTTTACAATGTCGAATTGGTAAATATGAACCTCCTTCTTTATTTTAGTAATTCTTTTTTATTTAAGCGTTTTTTTAATTGCGGATTCGTACAGTTTTTTTTTTGATTCTTTCGTTATTATTGATGTTCATTAAAACAATTAAGCGGACATGCGTTTGGAGCTTTTAGGAAATTCGGCCCTCTTTTTGGGAGTAAACGGCTTAAACCTATATTTTGGAACGTTTTAGTCATCCCATTTATTTTTTCAACCAACAAACCTAGAAATTAAAATTATATCACATTCGTAGCATATCTATATACATAGGTACCTAAATACACATATAAATTTGAAAATCGTACCTATTCTTGGTACTTTTTTACAAAAAAATTTACTACATTCGTTATGGGCTCCCAATACAACATTGGAATTTGCGGTTTTTCAATGGATAGAACAAAAGTATCAAAAAGGAGAAATACGGGACTTTCTTTTTCTTTTTCTTTTTGAATTTTCTATAATATTGAACTTTATTGTTAAAACCTAGAAACCTAATAAAGTAACGTTTAAAATGCTAGTAATATATACAATTATTATGTTCAAATAACTTTTTTTTCTTATGTATTTAATATAATTCTTTGTTTTGGAATGTAATATTAGTTTTTTATTAAAGCTGCCATAAATCTTTCTTCTTGACCCTTTTTCGCATTAAAATAAACTCTGTTACAATTATTTAAAAAAAACACCCTTTTTGTTTCTCTTTTTAAAAATTGAAACGGTAACCCTGCCCTTAATAAATTTTTTTTCCACACTCAAACTAAGTTAAGGCGAATTCATTACTGATTAATAAATTCGCCTTGAACTAAACAAATCGGTTTTCTTACTCCGTTTTGTAATATTTTGCATTTTTGTTTCATTTTAGTTTCATTAAAACTTTTGTGGTGCGCGAACGGTTGAGTGTGAATTATGGTTAAAATTATTATATATAATGATTAAAAGCATTAAAATGTAAATAATTTTTATATATACATAAATAAAATATAATGTGTAGGTATTTAATATCGTTACAAAAAATTTGTGCAAGCAAATTGTTTTACCTTTGTATAAATTTACCGTTTTTTTTTTTACAGCGCACTCTCTTTTGGGTCTCCTGCTTGGTTTGTGCTGCTGTAGTGAGCCGAGGCAGAGGCATCACGTAATTTCTGTTGCTAATGTAGTATCTGTGTGTGTGTACATTTAAGGCTGAAAATAACATCAAAGTAACTGAAGCCAAAGCAAAGTGGCAGACCAAAAAAGGTAAATAAAAGAAATTATTGTTTGGTTTTTATTAGTGAATTAAAAGAGCAAATATGTTTTTTAAGAGTAAATTTAGAAATTATAATTGCTTCGAAGCTGGGTTGTCAGGATATTTTTTCACCTTCATCTCCGAATATTATATCGAAAATCGCCAAATGGAAGTTTAATATATAAAAATGTAAACAAAATTAATATTACCCTTATCAAATTTTTTTATATGTGTTTAAATTGTAGCATTTTAAACGTTTTAAAATAATTATCTTTAAGCTTAGGATTTGTGATAACAGTAAATTGTTTTTTATAAGAGTGATTATGGAAAATTAAATATGAAAAAATCAATATTTTTATGGAAATAGTAGTGATCACAGAATTTCGTTATTTTTGCTCTAGATCTTCTAATTTTCAAGAAAAACGCATTTAAAGTTTTTCATACATAAGTTCTAAGAAAATCCATTTTTATATGGAAATACTAGTGATCACAGAATGTCGTTATTTTTGCTCTAGCTCTTCTAGTTTTCAAGAAAAACGCATTTAAAGTTTTTCATACAAAAGTCCTAAGAAAATAAATTTTTATATGGAAATACTAGTGATCACAGAATTTCGTTATTTTTGCTCTAGCTCTTCTAGTTTTCAAGAAAATCGCATTTAAAGTTTTTCATACAAAAGTCCTAAGAAAATCCATATTTATATGGAAATACTAGTGATCACAGAATTTCGTTATTTTTGCTCTAGCTCTTCTAGTTTTCAAGAAAAACGCATTTAAAGTTTTTCACACAAAAGTCCTAAGAAAATCCATTGTTATATGGAAATAGGTACTAGTGATCACAGAATTTCGTTATTTTTGCTCTAGCTCTTCTAGTTTTCAAGAAAAACGCATTTAAAGTTTTTCATACAAAAGTCCTAAGAAAATCAATTTGTATATGGAAATACCAGTGATCACAGAATTTCGTTATTTTTGCTCTAGCTCTTCTAGTTTTCAAGAAAAACACATTTAAAGTTTTTCATACAAAAGTCCTAAGAAAATCAATTTTTTATGGAAATACAATGATCACAGAATTTCGTTATTTTTGCTCTAGCTCTTCTAGTTTTCAAGAAAAACGCATTTAAAGTTTTTCATACAAAAGTCCTAAGAAAATCAATTTTTATATGGAAATACTAGTGATCACAGAATTTCGTTATTTTTGCTCTAGCTCTTCTAGTTTTCAAGAAAATCGTATTTAAAGTTTATCATACAAAAGTCCTAAGAAAATCCATTTTTATATGGAAATACTAGTGAACACAGAATTTCGTTATTTTTGCTCTAGCTCTTCTAGTTTTCAAGAAAAACGCATTTAAAGTTTATCATACAAAAGTCCTAAGAAAATCCATTTTTATATGGAAATACTAGTGATCACAGAATTTCGTTATTTTTGCTCTAGCTCTTCTAGTTTTCAAGAAAAACGCATTTAAAGTTTTTCATACAAAAGTCCTAAGAAAAACAATTTGTATATGGAAATAGCAGTGATCACAGAATTTCGTTATTTTTGCTCTAGCTCTTCTAGTTTTCAAGAAAATCGCATTTAAAGTTTTTCATACAAAAGTCCTAAGAAAATCCATTTTTATATGGAAATACTAGTGATCACAGAATTTCGTTATTTTTGCTCTTCTAGTTTTCAAGAAAAACGCATTTAAAGTTTATCATACAAAAGTCCTAAGAAAATCAATTTTTATATGGAAATACTAGTGATCACAGAATTTCGTTATTTTTGCTCTAGCTCTTCTAGTTTTCAAGAAAAACGCATTTAAAGTTTTTCATACAAAAGTCCTAAGAAAATCAATTTTTTAATGGAAATACTAGTGATCACAGAATTTCGTTATTTTTGCTCTAGCTCTTCTAGTTTTCAAGTAAAACGCATTTAAAGTTTTTCATAGAAAAGTCCTAAGAAAATCCATTTTTATATGGAAATACTAGTGATCACAGAATTTCGTTATTTTTGCTCTAGCTCTTCTAGTTTTCAAGAAAAACGCATTTAAAGTTTTTCATACAAAAGTCCTAAGAAAATCAATTTTTATATGGAAATACTAGTGATCACAGAATTTCGTTATTTTTGCTCTAGCTCTTCTAGTTTTCAAGAAAAACGCATTTAAAGTTTTTCATACAAAAGTCCTAAGAAAATCAATTTTTTATGGAAATACAGTGATCACAGAATTTCCTTATTTTTGCTCTAGCTCTTCTAGTTTTCAAGAAAAACGCATTTAAAGTTTTTTCATAGAAAAGTCCTAAGAAAATCCATTTTTATATGGAAATACTAGTGATCACAGAATTTCGTTATTTTTGCTCTAGCTCTTCTAGTTTTCAAGAAAAACGCATTTAAAGTTTTTCATACAAAAGTCCTAAGAAAATCAATTTGTATATGGAAATACCAGTGATCACAGAATTTCGTTATTTTTGCTCTAGCTCTTCTAGTTTTCAAGAAAAACGCATTTAAAGTTTTTCATACAAAAGTCCTAAGAAAATCAATTTTTTATGGAAATACAATGATCACAGAATTTCGTTATTTTTGCTCTAGCTCTTCTAGTTTTCAAGAAAAACGCATTTAAAGTTTTTCATACAAAAGTCCTAAGAAAATCAATTTTTATATGGAAATACTAGTGATCACAGAATTTCGTTATTTTTGCTCTAGCTCTTCTAGTTTTCAAGAAAATCGCATTTAAAGTTTATCATACAAAAGTCCTAAGAAAATCCATTTTTATATGGAAATACTAGTGAACACAGAATTTCGTTATTTTTGCTCTAGCTCTTCTAGTTTTCAAGAAAAACGCATTTAAAGTTTATCATACAAAAGTCCTAAGAAAATCCATTTTTATATGGAAATACTAGTGATCACAGAATTTCGTTATTTTTGCTCTAGCTCTTCTAGTTTTCAAGAAAATCGCATTTAAAGTTTTTCATACAAAAGTCCTAAGAAAATCCATTTTTATATGGAAATACTAGTGATCACAGAATTTCGTTATTTTTGCTCTTCTAGTTTTCAAGAAAAACGCATTTAAAGTTTATCATACAAAAGTCCTAAGAAAATCAATTTTTATATGGAAATACTAGTGATCACAGAATTTCGTTATTTTTGCTCTAGCTCTTCTAGTTTTCAAGAAAAACGCATTTAAAGTTTTTCATACAAAAGTCCTAAGAAAATCAATTTTTTAATGGAAATACTAGTGATCACAGAATTTCTTTATTTTTGCTCTAGCTCTTCTAGTTTTCAAGTAAAACGCATTTAAAGTTTTTCATAGAAAAGTCCTAAGAAAATCCATTTTTATATGGAAATACTAGTGATCACAGAATTTCGTTATTTTTGCTCTAGCTCTTCTAGTTTTCAAGAAAAACGCATTTAAAGTTTTTCATACAAAAGTCCTAAGAAAATCAATTTTTATATGGAAATACTAGTGATCACAGAATTTCGTTATTTTTGCTCTAGCTCTTCTAGTTTTCAAGAAAAACGCATTTAAAGTTTTTCATACAAAAGTCCTAAGAAAATCAATTTTTTATGGAAATACAGTGATCACAGAATTTCCTTATTTTTGCTCTAGCTCTTCTAGTTTTCAAGAAAAACGCATTTAAAGTTTTTCATAGAAAAGTCCTAAGAAAATCCATTTTTATATGGAAATACTAGTGATCACAGAATTTCGTTATTTTTGCTCTAGCTCTTCTAGTTTTCAAGAAAAACGCATTTAAAGTTTTTCATAGAAAAGTCCTAAGAAAATCCATTTTTATATGGAAATACTAGTGATCACAGAATTTCGTTATTTTTGCTCTAGCTCTTCTAGTTTTCAAGAAAAACGCATTTAAAGTTTATCATACAAAAGTCCTAAGAAAATCCATTTTTATATGGAAATACTAGTGATCACAGAATTTCGTTATTTTTGCTCTAGCTCTTCTAGTTTTCAAGAAAAACGCATTTAAGGTTTTTCATATAAAAGTCCTAAGAAAAACAATTTGTATATGGAAATAGCAGTGATTACAGAATTTCGTTATTTTTGCTCTAGCTCTTCTAGTTTTCAAGAAAATCGCATTTAAAGTTTTTCATACAAAAGTTCTAAGAAAATCCATTTTTATATGGAAATACTAGTGATCACAGAATTTCGTTATTTTTGCTCTAGCTCTTCTAGTTTTCAAGAAAAACGCATTTAAAGTTTTTCATACAAAAGTCCTAAGAAAATCAATTTTTATATGGAAATACTAGTGATCACAGAATTTCGTTATTTTTGCTCTAACTCTTCTAGTTTTCAAGAAAAACGCATTTAAAGTTTTTCATACAAAAGTCCTAAGAAAATCAATTTTTTAATGGAAATACTAGTGATCACAGAATTTCTTTATTTTTGCTCTAGCTCTTCTAGTTTTCAAGAAAAACGCATTTAAAGTTTTTCATACAAAAGTCCAAAGAAAATCAATTTTTATATGGAAATACTAGTGATCACAGAACTTTGTTATTTTTGCTCTAGCTCTTCTAGTTTTCAAGAAAAACGCATTTAAAGTTTTTCATACAAAAGTCCTAAGAAAATCCATTTTTATATGGAAATACTAGTGATCACAGAATTTCGTTATTTTTGCTCTAGCTCTTCTAGTTTTCAAGAAAAACGCATTTAAAGTTTTTCATACAAAAGTCCTAAGAAAATCAATTTTTATATTGAAATACTAGTGATCACAGAATTTCGTTATTTTTGCGCTAGCTCTTCTAGTTTTCAAGAAAAACGCATTTAAAGTTTTTCATACCAAAGTCCTAAGAAAATCAATTTTTATATGGAAATACTAGTGATCACAGAATTTCGTTATTTTTGCTCTAGCTCTTCTAGTTTTCAAGAAAAACGCATTTAAAGTTTTTTTTATATGGAAATACTAGTGATCACAGAATTTCGTTATTTTTGCTCTAGCTCTTCTAGTTTTCAAGAAAAACGCATTTAAAGTTTTTCATAGAAAAGTCCTAAGAAAATCAATTTTTATATGGAAATACTAGTGATCACAGAATTTCGTTATTTTTGCTCTAGCTCTTCTAGTTTTCAAGAAAAACGCATTTAAAGTTTTTCATACAAAAGTCCTAGGAAGTGATCACAATCAATTTTTATATGGAAATACTAGTGATCACAGAATTTCGTTATTTTTGCTCTAGCTCTTCTAGTTTTCAAGAAAAACGCATTTAAAGTTTTTCATACAAAAGTCCTAAGAAAATCCATTTTTATATTGAAATACTAGTGATAACAGAATTTCGTTATTTTTGCTCTAGCTCTTCTAGATTTCAAGAAAAACGCATTTAAAGTTTTTCATACAAAAGTCCTAAGAAAATCAATTTTTATATGGAAATACTAGTGGTCACAGAATTTCGTTATTTTGGTCTAGCTCTTCTAGTTTTCAAGAAAAACGCATTTAAAGTTTTTCATACAAAAGTCCTAAGAAAATCCATTTTTATATGGAAATACTAGTGATCACAGAATTTCGTTATTTTTGCTTTAGCTCTTCTAGTTTTCAAGAAAAACGCATTTAAAGTTTTTCATACAAAAGTCCTAAGAATATCCATTTTTATATGGATATACTAGTGATCACAGAATTTCGTTATTTTTGCTTTAGCTCTTCTAGTTTTCAAGAAAAACGCATTTAAAGTTTTTCATACAAAAGTCCTAAGAAAATCCATTTTTATATGGAAATACTAGTGATCACAGAATTTTGTTATTTTTGCTCTAGCTCTTCTAGTTTTCAAGAAAAACGCATTTAAAGTTTTTCATACAAAAGTCCTAAGAAAATCCATTTTTATATGGAAATACTAGTGATCACAGAATTTCGTTATTTTTGCTTTAGCTCTTCTAGTTTTCAAGAAAAACGCATTTAAAGTTTTTCATACAAAAGTCCTAAGAAAATCCATTTTTATATGGAAATACTAGTGATCACAGAATTTCGTTATTTTTGCTCTAGCTCTTCTAGTTTTCAAGAAAAACGCATTTAAAGTTTTTCATACAAAAGTCCTAAGAAAATCCATTTTTATATGGATATACTAGTGATCACAGAATTTCGTTATTTTTGCTTTAGCTCTTCTAGTTTTCAAGAAAAACGCATTTAAAGTTTTTCATACAAAAGTCCTAAGAAAATCCATTTTTATATGGAAATACTAGTGATCACAGAATTTCGTTATTTTTGCTCTAGCTCTTCTAGTTTTCAAGAAAAACGCATTTAAAGTTTTTCATACAAAAGTCCTAAGAAAATCCATTTTTATATGGAAATACTAGTGATCACAGAATTTCGTTATTTTTGCTTTAGCTCTTCTAGTTTTCAAGAAAAACGCATTTAAAGCTTTTCATACAAAAGTCCTAAGAAAATCCATTTTTATATGGAAATACTAGTGATCACAGAATTTCGTTATTTTTGCTCTAGCTCTTCTAGTTTTCAAGAAAAACGCATTTAAAGTTTTTCATACAAAAGTCCTAAGAAAATCCATTTTTATATGGATATACTAGTGATCACAGAATTTCGTTATTTTTGCTTTAGCTCTTCTAGTTTTCAAGAAAAACGCATTTAAAGCTTTTCATACAAAAGTCCTAAGAAAATCCATTTTTATATGGAAATACTAGTGATCACAAAATTTCGTTATTTTTGCTCTAGTTCTTCTAGTTTTCAAGAAAAACGCATTTAAAGTTTTTCAAACAAAAGTCCTAAGAAAATCCATTTTTATATGGAAATACTAGTGATCACAGAATTTCGTTATTTTTGCTCTAGCTCTTCTAGTTTTCAAGAAAAACGCATTTAAAGTTTTTCATACAAAAGTCCTAAGAAAATTCATTTTTATATGGAAATACTAGTGATCACAGAATTTCGTTATTTTTGCTCTAGTTCTTCTAGTTTTCAAGAAAAGCGCATTTAAAGTTTTTCATACAAAAGTCCTAAGAAAATCCATTTTTATATGGAAATACTAGTGATCACAGAATTTCGTTATTTTTGCTCTAGCTCTTCTAGTTTTCAAGAAAAACGCATTTAAAGTTTTTCATACAAAAGTCCTAAGAAAATCAATTTTTATATTGAAATACTAGTGATCACAGAATTTCGTTATTTTTGCTCTAGCTCTTCTAGTTTTTAAGAAAAACGCATTTAAAGTTTTTCATACCAAAGTCCTAAGAAAATCAATTTTTATATGGAAATACTAGTGATCACAGAATTTCGTTATTTTTGCTCTAGCTCTTCTAGTTTTCAAGAAAAACGCATTTAAACTTTTCATACAAAAGTCCTAAGAAAATCAATTTTTATATGGAATTACTAGTGATCACAGAATTTCTTTATTTTTGCTCTAGCTCTTCTAGTTTTCAAGAAAAACGCATTTAAAGTTTTTCATACAAAAGTCCTAAGAAAATCAATTTTTATATGGAAATACTAGTGATCACAGAATTTCGTTATTTTTGCTCTAGCTCTTCTTGTTTTCAAGAAAAACGCATTTAAAGTTTTTCATACAAAAGTCCTAAGAAAATCAATTTTTATATGGAAATACTAGTGATCACAGAATTTCGTTATTTTTGCTCTAGCTCTTCTAGTTTTCAAGAAAAACGCATTTAAAGTTTTTCATACAAAAGTCCTAAGAAAATCAATTTTGATATTGAAATACTAGTGATCACAGAATTTCGTTATTTTTGCTCTAGCTCTTCTAGTTTTCAAGAAAAACGCATTTAAAGTTTTTCATACAAAAGTCCTAAGAAAATCCATTTTTATATGGAAATACTAGTGGTCACAGAATTTCGTTATTTTTGCTCTAGCTCTTCTAGTTTTCAAGAAAACCGCATTTAAAGTTTTTCATACAAAAGTCCTAAGAAAATCCATTTTAATATGGAAATACTAGTGATCACAGAATTTCGTTATTTTTGCTTTAGCTCTTCTAGTTTTCAAGAAAAACGCATTTAAAGTTCTTCACACAAAAATCCTAAGAAAATCAATGTTTATGGAAATGCTAGTGATCACAGAATTTCGTTATTTTTGCTCTAGCTCTTCTAGTTTTCAAGAAAAACGCATTTAAAGTTTTTCATACAAAAGTCCTAAGAAAATCCATTTTTATATGGATATACTAGTGATCACAGAATTTCGTTATTTTTGCTTTAGCTCTTCTAGTTTTCAAGAAAAACGCATTTAAAGCTTTTCCTACAAAAGTCCTAAGAAAATCCATTTTTATATGGAAATACTAGTATTCACAGAATTTCGTTATTTTTGCTCTAGCTCTTCTAGTTTTCAAGAAAAACGCATTTAAAGTTTTTCATACAAAAGTCCTAAGAAAATTCATTTTTATATGGAAATACTAGTGATCACAGAATTTCGTTATTTTTGCTCTAGTTCTTCTAGTTTTCAAGAAAAACGCATTTAAAGTTTTTCATACAAAAGTCCTAAGAAAATCCATTTTTATATGGAAATACTAGTGATCACAGAATTTCGTTATTTTTGCTCTAGCTCTTCTAGTTTTCAAGAAAAACGCATTTAAAGTTTTTCATACAAAAGTCCTAAGAAAATTAATTTTTATATGGAAATAGTAGTGATCACAGAATTTCGTTATTTTTGCTCTAGTTCTTCTAGTTTTCAAGAAAAACGCATTTAAAGTTTTTCATACAAAAGTCCTAAGAAAATCCATTTTTATATGGAAATACTAGTGATCACAGAATTTCGTTACTTTTGCTCTAGCTCTTCTAGTTTTCAAGAAAAACGAATTTAAAGTTTTTCATACAAAAGTCCTAAGAAAATTCATTTTTATATGGAAATTCTAGTGATCACAGAATTTCGTTATTTTTGCTCTAGTTCTTCTAGTTTTCAAGAAAAGCGCATTTAAAGTTTTTCATACAAAAGTCCTAAGAAAATCCATTTTTATATGGAACTACTTGTGATCACAGAATTTCGTTATTTTTGCTCTAGCTCTTCTAGTTTTCAAGAAAAACGCATTTAAAGTTTTTCATACAAAAGTCCTAAGAAAATCCATTTTTATATGGAAATACTAGTGGTCACAGAATTTCGTTATTTTTGCTCTAGCTCTTCTAGTTTTCAGGAAAACCGCATTTTAAGTTTTTCATACAAAAGTCCTAAGAAAATCCATTTTAATATGGAAATACTAGTGATCACAGAATTTCGTTATTTTTGCTTTAGCTCTTCTAGTTTTCAAGATAAACGCATTTAAAGTTTTTCATACAAAAGTCCTAAGAAAATCCATTTTTATATGGAACTACTAGTGATCACAGAATTTCGTTATTTTTGCTCTAGTTCTTCTAGTTTTCAAGAAAAGCGCATTTAAAGTTTTTCATACAAAAGTCCTAAGAAAATCCATTTTTATATGGAACTACTAGTGATCACAGAATTTCGTTATTTTTGCTCTAGCTCTTCTAGTTTTCAAGAAAAACGAATTTTAAGTTTTTCATACAAAAGTCCTAAGAAAATTCATTTTTATATGAAAATACTAGTGATCACAGAATTTCGCTATTTTTGCTCTAGCTCTTCTAGTTTTCAAGAAAAACGCATTTAAAGTTTTTCATACAAAAGTCCTAAGAAAATCAATTTTGATATTGAAATACTAGTGATCACAGAATTTCGTAATTTTTGCTCTAGCTCTTCTAGTTTTCAAGAAAAACGCATTTAAAGTTTTTCATACAAAAGTCCTAAGAAAATCCATTTTTATATGGAAATACTAGTGGTCACAGAATTTCGTTATTTTTGCTCTAGCTCTTCTAGTTTTCAGGAAAACCGCATTTAAAGTTTTTCATACAAAAGTCCTAAGAAAATCCATTTTAATATGGAAATACTAGTGATCACAGAATTTCGTTATTTTTGCTTTAGCTCTTCTAGTTTTCAAGATAAACGCATTTAAAGTTTTTCATACAAAAGTCCTAAGAAAATCAATGTTTATATGGAAATGCTAGTGATCACAGAATTTCGTTATTTTTGCTTTAGCTCTTCCAGTTTTCAAGAAAAACGCATTTAAAGTTTTTCATACAAAAGTCCTAAGATAATCCATTTTTATATGGAAATACTAGTGATCACAGAATTTCGTTATTTTTGCTCTAGCTCTTCTAGTTTTCAAGAAAAACGCATTTAAAGTTTTTCATACAAAAGTCCTAAGAAAATTCATTTTTATATGGAAATACTAGTGATCACAGAATTTCGTTATTTTTGCTTTAGCTCTTCTAGTTTTCAAGAAAAACGCATTTAAATTTTTTTTATACAAAAGTCCTAAGAAAATCCATTTTTATATGGAAATACTTGTGATCAGAGAATTTCGTTATTTTTGCTTTAGCTCTTCTAGTTTTCAAGAAAAACGCATTTAAAGTTTTTCATACAAAAGTCCTAAGAAAATCCATTTTTATATGGAAATACTAGTGATCACAGAATTTCGTTATTTTTGCTCTAGCTCTTCTAGTTTTCAAGAAAAACGCATTTAAAGTTTTTCATACAAAAGTCCTAAGAAAATTCATTTTTATATGGAAATACTAGTGATCACAGAATTTCGTTATTTTTGCTTTAGCTCTTCTAGTTTTAAAGAAAAACGCATTTAAATTTTTTCATACAAAAGTCCTAAGAAAATCCATTTTTATATGGAAATACTAGTGATCAGAGAATTTCGTTATTTTTGCTCTAGCTCTTCTAGTTTTCAAGAAAAACGCATTTAAAGTTTTTCATACTAAAGTCCTAAGAAAATCCATTTTTATATGGATATACTAGTGATCACAGAATTTCGTTATTTTTCTTTAGCTCTTCTAGTTTTCAAGAAAAACGCATATAAAGCTTTTCATACAAAAGTCCTAAGAAAATCCATTTTTATATGGAAATACTAGTGATCACAGAATTTCGTTATTTTTGCTCTAGCTCTTATAGTTTTCAAGAAAAATGCATTAAAAGTTTTTCATACAAAAGTCCTAAGAAAATTCATTTTTATATGGAAATACTAGTGATCACAGAATTTCGTTATTTTTGCTCTAGCTCTTCTAGTTTTCAAGAAAAACGAATTTAAAGTTTTTCATACAAAAGTCCTAAGAAAATCAATTTTTATATGGAAATACTAGTGATCACAGAATTTCGTTATTTTTGCTCTAGCTCTTCTAGTTTTCAAGAAAAACGCATTTAAAGTTTTTCATACAAAAGTCCTAAGAAAATCCATTTTTATATGGAAATACTAGTGATCACAGAATTTCTTTATTTTTGCTCTAGCTCTTCTAGTTTTCAAGAAAAACGCATTTAAAGTTTTTCATACAAAAGTCCTAAGAAAATCCATTTTTATATGGAAATACTAGTGGTCACAGAATTTCGTTATTTTTGCTCTAGCTCTTCTAGTTTTCAAGAAAACCGCATTTAAAGTTTTTCATACAAAAGTCCTAAGAAAATCCATTTTAATATGGAAATACTAGTGATCACAGAATTTCGTTATTTTTGCTTTAGCTCTTCTAGTTTTCAAGAAAAACGCATTTAAAGTTTTTCATACAAAAGTCCTAAGAAAATCAATGTTTATATGGAAATGCTAGTGATCACAGAATTTCGTTATTTTTGCTTTAGCTCTTCCAGTTTTCAAGAAAAACGCATTTAAAGTTTTTCATACAAAAGTCCCAAGAAAATCCGTTTTTATATGGAAATACTAGTGATCACAGAATTTCGTTATATTTGCTTTAGCTCTTCTAGTTTTCAAGAAAAACGCATTTAAAGTTTTTCATACAAAAGTCCTAAGAAAATCCATTTTTATATGGAAATACTAGTGATCACAGAATTTCGTTATTTTTGCTCTAGCTCTTCTAGTTTTCAAGAAAAACGCATTTAAAGTTTTTCATACAAAAGTCCTAAGAAAATCCATTTTTATATGGATATACTAGTGATCACAGAATTTCGTTATTTTTGCTTTAGCTCTTCTAGTTTTCAAGAAAAACGCATTTAAAGCTTTTCATACAAAAGTCCTAAGAAAATCCATTTTTATATGGAAATACTAGTATTCACAGAATTTCGTTATTTTTGCTCTAGCTCTTCTAGTTTTCAAGAAAAACGCATTTAAAGTTTTTCCTACAAAAGTCCTAAGAAAATTCATTTTTATATGGAAATACTAGTGATCACAGAATTTCGTTATTTTTGCTCTAGTTCTTCTAGTTTTTAAGAAAAACGCATTTAAAGTTTTTCATACAAAAGTCCTAAGAAAATCCATTTTTATATGGAAATACTGGTGATCACAGAATTTCGTTATTTTTGCTCTAGCTCTTCTAGTTTTTAAGAAAAACGCATTTAAAGTGTTTCATGCAAAAGTCCTAAGAAAATCAATTTTTATATGGAAATACTAGTATTCACAGAATTTCGTTATTTTTGCTCTAGCTCTTCTAGTTTTCAAGAAAAACGCATTTAAAGTTTTTCATACAAAAGTCCTAAGAAAATTCATTTTTATATGGAAATACTAGTGATCACAGAATTTCGTTATTTTTGCTCTAGTTCTTCTAGTTTTCAAGAAAAACGCATTTAAAGTTTTTCATACAAAAGTCCTAAGAAAATCCATTTTTATATGGAAATACTAGTGATCACAGAATTTCGTTATTTTTGCTCTAGCTCTTCTAGTTTTCAAGAAAAACGCATTTAAAGTTTTTCATACAAAAGTCCTAAGAAAATCAATTTTTATATGGAAATACTAGTGATCACAGAATTTCGTTATTTTTGCTCTAGCTCTTCTAGTTTTCAAGAAAAACGCATTTAAATTTTTCATACAAAAGTCCTAAGAAAATCAATTTTTATATGGAAATACTAGTGATCACAGAATTTCGTTATTTTTGCTCTAGCTCTTCTAGTTTTCAAGAAAAACGCATTTAAATTTTTCATACAAAAGTCCTAAGAAAATCAATTTTTATATGGAAATACTAGTGATCACAGAATTTCGTTATTTTTGCTCTAGTTCTTCTAGTTTTCAAGAAAAGCGCATTTAAAGTTTTTCATACAAAAGTCCTAAGAAAATCCATTTTTATATGGAAATACTAGTGATCACAGAATTTCGTTATTTTTGCTCTAGCTCTTCTAGTTTTCAAGAAAAACGCATTTAAAGTTTTTCATACAAAAGTCCTAAGAAAATTCATTTTTATATGGAAATACTAGTGATCACAGAATTTCGTTATTTTTGCTCTAGCTCTTCTAGTTTTCAAGAAAAACGCATTTAAAGTTTTTCATACAAAAGTCCTAAGAAAATCAATTTTTATATTGAAATACTAGTGATCACAGAATTTCGTTATTTTTGCTCTAGCTCTTCTAGTTTTTAAGAAACACGCATTTAAAGTTTTTCATACCAAAGTCCTAAGAAAATCAATTTTTATATGGAAATACTAGTGATCACAGAATTTCGTTATTTTTGCTCTAGCTCTTCTAGTTTTCAAGAAAAACGCATTTAAATTTTTCATACAAAAGTCCTAAGAAAATCAATTTTTATATGGAAAAACTAGTGATCACAGAATTTCGTTATTTTTGCTCTAGCTCTTCTAGTTTTCAAGAAAAACGCATTTAAATTTTTCATACAAAAGTCCTAAGAAAATCAATTTTTATATGGAAATACTAGTGATCACAGAATTTCGTTATTTTTGCTCTAGCTCTTCTAGTTTTCAAGAAAAACGCATTTAAAGTTTTTCATACAAAAGTCCTAAGAAAATCAATTTTTATATGGAAATACTAGTGATCACAGAATTTCGTTATTTTTGATCTAGCTCTTCTAGTTTTCAAGAAAAACGCATTTAAATTTTTCATACAAAAGTCCTAAGAAAATCAATTTTTATATGGAAATACTAGTGATCACAGAATTTCGTTATTTTTGCTCTAGCTCTTCTAGTTTTCAAGAAAAACGCATTTAAAGTTTTTCATACAAAAGTCCTAAGAAAATCAATTTTTATATGGAAATACTAGTGATCACAGAATTTCGTTATTTTTGCTCTAGCTCTTCTAGTTTTCAAGAAAAACGCATTTAAAGTTTTTCATACAAAAGTCCTAAGAAAATCAATTTTTATATGGAAATACTAGTGATCACAGAATTTCGTTATTTTTGCTCTAGCTCTTCTAGTTTTCAAGAAAAACGCATTTAAAGTTTTTCATACAAAAGTCCTAAGAAAATCAATTTTTATATGGAAATACTAGTGATCACAGAATTTCGTTATTTTTGCTCTAGCTCTTCTAGTTTTCAAGAAAAACGCATTTAAATTTTTCATACAAAAGTCCTAAGAAAATCAATTTTTATATGGAAAAACTAGTGATCACAGAATTTCGTTATTTTTGCTCTAGCTCTTCTAGTTTTCAAGAAAAACGCATTTAAATTTTTCATACAAAAGTCCTAAGAAAATCAATTTTTATATGGAAATACTAGTGATCACAGAATTTCGTTATTTTTGCTCTAGCTCTTCTAGTTTTCAAGAAAAACGCATTTAAAGTTTTTCATACAAAAGTCCTAAGAAAATCCATTTTTATATGGAAATACTAGTGGTTATTTTTGCTCTAGCTCTTCTAGTTTTCAGGAAAACCGCATTTAAAGTTTTTCATACAAAAGTCCTAAGAAAATCCATTTTAATATGGAAATACTAGTGATCACAGAATTTCGTTATTTTTGCTTTAGCTCTTCTAGTTTTCAAGAAAAACGCATTTAAAGTTTTTCATACAATAGTCCTAAGAAAATCAATGTTTATATGGAAATGCTAGTGATCACAGAATTTCGTTATTTTTGCTTTAGCTCTTCCAGTTTTCAAGAAAAACGCATTTAAAGTTTTTCATACAAAAGTCCTAAGAAAATCCATTTTTATATGGAAATACTAGTGATCACAGAATTTCGTTATTTTTGCTCTAGCTCTTCTAGTTTTCAAGAAAAACGCATTTAAAGTTTTTCATAGAAAAGTCCTTAGAAAATCCATTTTTATATGGAAACACTAGTGATCACAGAATTTCGTTAATTTTGCTCTAGCTCTTCTAGTTTTCAAGAAAAACGCATTTAAAGTTTTTCATACAAAAGTCCTAAGAAAATCAATGTTTATATGGAAATACTAGTGATCACAGAATTTCGTTATTTTTGCTCTAGCTCTTCTAGTTTTCAAGAAAAACGCATTTAAAGTTTTTCATACAAAAGTCCTAAGAAAATCAATTTTTATATGGAAATACTAGTGATCACAGAATTTCGTTATTTGTGCTCCAGCTCTTCTAGTTTTCAAGAAAAACGCATTTAAAGTTTTTCACACAAAAGTCCTAAGAAAATCCATTTTTTTATGGATATACTAGTGATCACAGAATTTCGTTATTTTTCCTTTAGCTCTTCTAGTTTTCAAGAAAAACGCATATAAAGCTTTTCATACAAAAGTCCTAAGAAAATCCATTTTTATATGGAAATACTAGTGACCACAGAATTTCGTTATTTTTGCTCTAGCTCTTCTAGTTTTCAAGAAAAACGCATTTAAAGTTTTTCATACAAAAGTCCTAAGAAAATTCATTTTTATATGGAAATACTAGTGATCACAGAATTTCGTTATTTTTGCTCTAGCTCTTCTAGTTTTCAAGAAAAATGCATTAAAAGTTTTTCATACAAAAGTCCTAAGAAAATTCATTTTTATATGGAAATACTAGTGATCACAGAATTTCGTTATTTTTGCTCTAGCTCTTCTAGTTTTCAAGAAAAACGCATTTAAAGTTTTTCATACAAAAGTCCTAAGAAAATCAATTTTTATATGGAAATACTAGTGATCACAGAATTTCGTTATTTTTGCTCTAGCTCTTCTAGTTTTCAAGAAAAACGCATTTAAAGTTTTTCATACAAAAGTCCTAAGAAAATCCATTTTTATATGGAAATACTAGTGATCACAGAATTTCGTTATTTTTGCTCTAGCTCTTCTAGTTTTCAAGAAAAACGCATTTAAATTTTTCATACAAAAGTCCTAAGAAAATCAATTTTTATATGGAAATACTAGTGATCACAGAATTTCGTTATTTTTGCTCTAGTTCTTCTAGTTTTCAAGAAAAGCGCATTTAAAGTTTTTCATACAAAAGTCCTAAGAAAATCCATTTTTATATGGAAATACTAGTGATCACAGAATTTCGTTATTTTTGCTCTAGCTCTTCTAGTTTTCAAGAAAAACGCATTTAAAGTTTTTCATACAAAAGTCCTAAGAAAATTCATTTTTATATGGAAATACTAGTGATCACAGAATTTCGTTATTTTTGCTCTAGCTCTTCTAGTTTTCAAGAAAAACGCATTTAAAGTTTTTCATACAAAAGTCCTAAGAAAATCAATTTTTATATTGAAATACTAGTGATCACAGAATTTCGTTATTTTTGCTCTAGCTCTTCTAGTTTTTAAGAAACACGCATTTAAAGTTTTTCATACCAAAGTCCTAAGAAAATCAATTTTTATATGGAAATACTAGTGATCACAGAATTTCGTTATTTTTGCTCTAGCTCTTCTAGTTTTCAAGAAAAACGCATTTAAATTTTTCATACAAAAGTCCTAAGAAAATCAATTTTTATATGGAAATACTAGTGATCACAGAATTTCGTTATTTTTGCTCTAGCTCTTCTAGTTTTCAAGAAAAACGCATTTAAATTTTTCATACAAAAGTCCTAAGAAAATCAATTTTTATATGGAAATACTAGTGATCACAGAATTTCGTTATTTTTGCTCTAGCTCTTCTAGTTTTCAAGAAAAACGCATTTAAAGTTTTTCATACAAAAGTCCTAAGAAAATCAATTTTTATATGGAAATACTAGTGATCACAGAATTTCGTTATTTTTGCTCTAGCTCTTCTAGTTTTCAAGAAAAACGCATTTAAAGTTTTTCATACAAAAGTCCTAAGAAAATCAATTTTTATATGGAAATACTAGTGATCACAGAATTTCGTTATTTTTGCTCTAGCTCTTCTAGTTTTCAAGAAAAACGCATTTAAAGTTTTTCATACAAAAGTCCTAAGAAAATCAATTTTTATATGGAAATACTAGTGATCACAGAATTTCGTTATTTTTGCTCTAGCTCTTCTAGTTTTCAAGAAAAACGCATTTAAAGTTTTTCATACAAAAGTCCTAAGAAAATAAATTTTTATATGGAAATACTAGTGATCACAGAATTTCGTTATTTTTGCTCTAGCTCTTCTAGTTTTCAAGAAAAACGCATTTAAATTTTTCATACAAAAGTCCTAAGAAAATCAATTTTTATATGGAAAAACTAGTGATCACAGAATTTCGTTATTTTTGCTCTAGCTCTTCTAGTTTTCAAGAAAAACGCATTTAAATTTTTCATACAAAAGTCCTAAGAAAATCAATTTTTATATGGAAATACTAGTGATCACAGAATTTCGTTATTTTTGCTCTAGCTCTTCTAGTTTTCAAGAAAAACGCATTTAAAGTTTTTCATACAAAAGTCCTAAGAAAATCCATTTTTATATGGAAATACTAGTGGTTATTTTTGCTCTAGCTCTTCTAGTTTTCAGGAAAACCGCATTTAAAGTTTTTCATACAAAAGTCCTAAGAAAATCCATTTTAATATGGAAATACTAGTGATCACAGAATTTCGTTATTTTTGCTTTAGCTCTTCTAGTTTTCAAGAAAAACGCATTTAAAGTTTTTCATACAAAAGTCCTAAGAAAATCAATGTTTATATGGAAATGCTAGTGATCACAGAATTTCGTTATTTTTGCTTTAGCTCTTCCAGTTTTCAAGAAAAACGCATTTAAAGTTTTTCATACAAAAGTCCTAAGAAAATCCATTTTTATATGGAAATACTAGTGATCACAGAATTTCGTTATTTTTGCTCTAGCTCTTCTAGTTTTCAAGAAAAACGCATTTAAAGTTTTTCATAGAAAAGTCCTTAGAAAATCCATTTTTATATGGAAACACTAGTGATCACAGAATTTCGTTAATTTTGCTCTAGCTCTTCTAGTTTTCAAGAAAAACGCATTTAAAGTTTTTCATACAAAAGTCCTAAGAAAATCAATGTTTATATGGAAATACTAGTGATCACAGAATTTCGTTATTTTTGCTCTAGCTCTTCTAGTTTTCAAGAAAAACGCATTTAAAGTTTTTCATACAAAAGTCCTAAGAAAATCAATTTTTATATGGAAATACTAGTGATCACAGAATTTCGTTATTTGTGCTCCAGCTCTTCTAGTTTTCAAGAAAAACGCATTTAAAGTTTTTCACACAAAAGTCCTAAGAAAATCCATTTTTATATGGATATACTAGTGATCAAAGAATTTCGTTATTTTTGCTTTAGCTCTTCTAGTTTTCAAGAAAAACGCATATAAAGCTTTTCATACAAAAGTCCTAAGAAAATCCATTTTTATATGGAAATACTAGTGATCACAGAATTTCGTTATTTTTGCTCTAGCTCTTATAGTTTTCAAGAAAAATGCATTAAAAGTTTTTCATACAAAAGTCCTAAGAAAATTCATTTTTATATGGAAATACTAGTGATCACAGAATTTCGTTATTTTTGCTCTAGCTCTTCTAGTTTTCAAGAAAAACGCATTTAAAGTTTTTCATACAAAAGTCCTAAGAAAATCAATTTTTATATGTAAATACTAGTGATCACAGAATTTCGTTATTTTTGCTCTAGCTCTTCTAGTTTTCAAGAAAAACGCATTTAAAGTTTTTCATACAAAAGTCCTAAGAAAATCCATTTTTATATGGAAATACTAGTGATCACAGAACTTCGTTATTTTTGCTCTAGCTCTTCTAGTTTTCAAGAAAAACGCATTTAAAGTTTTTCATACAAAAGTCCTAAGAAAATCCATTTTTATATGGAAATACTAGTGGTCACAGAATTTCGTTATTTTTGCTCTAGCTCTTCTAGTTTTCAAGAAAACCGCATTTAAAGTTTTTCATACAAAAGTCCTAAGAAAATCCATTTTAATATGGAAATACTAGTGATCACAGAATTTCGTTATTTTTGCTTTAGCTCTTCCAGTTTTCAAGAAAAACGCATTTAAAGTTTTTCATACAAAAGTCCTAAGAAAATCCATTTTTATATGGAAATACTAGTGATCCCAGAATTTCGTTATTTTTGCTCTAGCTCTTCTAGTTTTCAAGAAAAACGCATTTAAAGTTTTTCATACAAAAGTCCTAAGAAAATCCGTTTTTATATGGAAATACTACTGATCACAGAATTTCGTTATATTTGCTTTAGCTCTTCTAGTTTTCAAGAAAAACGCATTTAAAGTTTTTCATACAAAAGTCCTAAGAAAATCCATTTTTATATGGAAATACTAGTGATCACAGAATTTCGTTATTTTTGCTCTAGCTCTTCTAGTTTTCAAGAAAAACGCATTTAAAGTTTTTCATACAAAAGTCCTAAGAAAATCCATTTTTATATGGATATACTAGTGATCACAGAATTTCGTTATTTTTGCTTTAGCTCTTCTAGTTTTCAAGAAAAACGCATTTAAAGCTTTTCATACAAAAGTCCTACGAAAATCCATTTTTATATGGAAATACTAGTATTCACAGAATTTCGTTATTTTTGCTCTAGCTCTTCTAGTTTTCAAGAAAAACGCATTTAAAGTTTTTCATACAAAAGTCCTAAGAAAATTCATTTTTATATGGAAATACTAGTGATCACAGAATTTCGTTATTTTTGCTCTAGTTCTTCTAGTTTTCAAGAAAAACGCATTTAAAGTTTTTCATACAAAAGTCCTAAGAAAATCCATTTTTATATGGAAATACTAGTGATCACAGAATTTCGTTATTTTTGCTCTAGCTCTACTAGTTTTCAAGAAAAACGCATTTAAAGTTTTTCATACAAAAGTCCTAAGAAAATTCATTTTTATATGGAAATACTAGTGATCACAGAATTTCGTTATTTTTGCTCTAGTTCTTCTAGTTTTCAAGAAAAGCGCATTTAAAGTTTTTCATACAAAAGTCATAAGAAAATCCATTTTTATATGGAAATACTAGTGATCACAGAATTTCGTTATTTTTGCTCTAGCTCTTCTAGTTTTCAAGAAAAACGCATTTAAAGTTTTTCATACAAAAGTCCTAAGAAAATCCATTTTTATATGGAAATACTAGTGATCACAGAATTTCGTTATTTTTGCTTTAGCTCTTCCAGTTTTCAAGAAAAACGCATTTAAAGTTTTTCATACAAAAGTCCTAAGAAAATCCATTTTTATATGGAAATACTAGTGATCACAGAATTTCGTTATTTTTGCTCTAGCTCTTCTAGTTTTCAAGAAAAACGCATTTAAAGTTTTTCATACAAAAGTCCTAAGAAAATTCATTTTTATATGGATATACTAGTGATCACAGAATTTCGTTATTTTTGCTCTAGCTCTTCTAGTTTTCAAGAAAAACGCATTTAAATTTTTTCATACAAAAGTCCTAAGAAAATCCATTTTTATATGGAAATACTAGTGATCAGAGAATTTCGTTATTTTTGCTCTAGCTCTTCTAGTTTTCAAGAAAAACGCATTTAAAGTTTTTCATACTAAAGTCCTAAGAAAATCCATTTTTATATGGATATACTAGTGATCACAGAATTTCGTTATTTTTGCTTTAGCTCTTCTAGTTTTCAAGAAAAACGCATATAAAGCTTTTCATACAAAAGTCCTAAGAAAATCCATTTTTATATGGAAATACTAGTGATCACAGAATTTCGTTATTTTTGCTCTAGCTCTTATAGTTTTCAAGAAAAATGCATTAAAAGTTTTTCATACAAAAGTCCTAAGAAAATTCATTTTTATATGAAAATACTAGTGATCACAGAATTTCGTTATTTCTGCTCTAGCTCTTCTAGTTTTCAAGAAAAACGCATTTAAAGTTTTTCATACAAAAGTCCTAAGAAAATCAATTTTTATATGGAAATACTAGTGATCACAGAATTTCGTTATTTTTGCTCTAGCTCTTCTAGTTTTCAAGAAAAACGCATTTAAAGTTTTTCATACAAAAGTCCTAAGAAAATCAATTTTTCTAGTTTTCAAGAAAAACGCACTTAAAGTTTTTCATACAAAAGTCCTAAGAAAATCAATTTTGATATTGAAATACTAGTGATCACAGAATTTCGTTATTTTTGCTCTAGCTCTTCTAGTTTTCAAGAAAAACGCATTTAAAGTTTTTCATACAAAAGTCCTAAGAAAATCCATTTTTATATGGAAAGACTAGTGGTCACAGTCCTAAGAAAATCCATTTTTATATGGAAATACTAGTGGTCACAGAATTTCGTTATTTTTGCTCTAGCTCTTCTAGTTTTCAAGAAAAACGCATTTAAAGTTTTTCATACAAAAGTCCTAAGAAAATCCATTTTAATATGGAAATACTAGTGATCACAGAATTTCGTTATTTTTGCTTTAGCTCTTCTAGTTTTCAAGAAAAACGCATTTAAAGGTTTTCATACAAAAGTCCTAAGAAAATCAATGTTTATATGGAAATGCTAGTGATCACAGAATTTCGTTATTTTTGCTTTAGCTCTTCCAGTTTTCAAGAAAAACGCATTTAAAGTTTTTCATACAAAAGTCCTAAGAAAATCCATTTTTATATGGAAATACTAGTGATCACAGAATTTCGTTATTTTTGCTCTAGCTCTTCTAGTTTTCAAGAAAAACGCATTTAAAGTTTTTCATACAAAAGTCCTAAGAAAATCAATGTTTATATGGAAATACTAGTGATCACAGAATTTCGTTATTTTTGCTTTAGCTCTTCTAGTTTTCAAGAAAAACGCATTTAAATTTTTTCATACAAAAGTCCTAAGAAAATCCATTTTTATATGGAAATACTACTGATCAGAGAATTTCGTTATTTTTGCTCTAGCTCTTCTAGTTTTCAAGAAAAACGCATTTAAAGTTTTTCATACTAAAGTCCTAAGAAAATCCATTTTTATATGGATAAACTAGTGATCACAGAATTTCGTTATTTTTGCTTTAGCTCTTCTAGTTTTCAAGAAAAACGCATATAAAGCTTTTCATACAAAAGTCCTAAGAAAATCCATTTTTATATTGAAATACTAGTGATCACAGAATTTCGTTATTTTTGCTGTAGCTCTTATAGTTTTCAAGAAAAATGCATTAAAAGTTTTTCATACAAAAGTCCTAAGAAAATTCATTTTTATATGGAAATACTAGTGATCACAGAATTTCGTTATTTTTGCTCTAGCTCTTCTAGTTTTCAAGAGAAACGCATTTAAAGTTTTTCATACAATAGTCCTAAGAAAATCAATTTTTATATGGAAATACTAGTGATCACAGAATTTCGTTATTTTTGCTCTAGCTCTTCTAGTTTTCAAGAAAAACGCATTTAAAGTTTTTCATAGAAAAGTCCTAAGAAAATCCATTTTTATATGGAAATAGTAGTGATCACAGAATTTCGTTATTTTTGCTCTAGCTCTTCTAGTTTTCAAGAAAAACGCATTTAAAGTTTTTCATACAAAAGTCCTAAGAAAATTCATTTTTATATGGAAATACTAGTGATCACAGAATTTCGTTATTTTTGCTCTAGCTCTTCTTGTTTTCAAGAAAAACGCATTTAAAGTTTTTCATACAAAAGTCCTAAGAAAATCAATTTTTATATTGAAATACTAGTGATCACAGAATTTCGTTATTTTTGCTCTAGCTCTTCTAGTTTTTAAGAAAAATGCATTTAAAGTTTTTCATACCAAAGTCCTAAGAAAATCAATTTTTATATGGAAATACTAGTGATCACAGAATTTCGTTATTTTTGCTCTAGCTCTTCTAGTTTTCAAGAAAAACGCATTTAAAGTTTTTCATACAAAAGTCCTAAGAAAATCAATTTTTATATGGAAATACTAGTGATCACAGAATTTCGTTATTTTTGCTCTAGCTCTTCCAGTTTTCAAGAAAAACGCATTTAAAGTTTTTCATACAAAAGTCCTAAGAAAATTCATTTTTAAATGGAAATACTAGTGATCACAGAATTTCGTTATTTTTGCTCTAGTTCTTCTAGTTTTGAAGAAAAACGCATTTAAAGTTTTTCATACAAAAGTCCTAAGAAAATCCATTTTTATATGGAAATACTAGTGATCACAGAATTTCGTTATTTTTGCTTTAGCTCTTCTAGTTTTCAAGAAAAACGCATTTAAAGTTTTTCATACAAAAGTCCTAAGAAAATCCATTTTTATATGGAAATACTAGTGATCACAGAATTTCGTTATTTTTGCTCTAGCTCTTCTAGTTTTCAAGAAAAACGCATTTAAAGTTTTTCATACAAAAGTCCTAAGAAAATCCATTTTTATATGGATATACTAGTGATCACAGAATTTCGTTATTTTTGCTTTAGCTCTTCTAGTTTTCAAGAAAAACGCATTTAAAGCTTTTCATACAAAAGTCCTAAGAAAATCCATTTTTATATGGAAATACTAGTATTCACAGAATTTCGTTATTTTTGCTTTAGCTCTTCTAGTTTTCAAGAAAAACGCATTTAAAGCTTTTCATACAAAAGTCCTAAGAAAATCCATTTTTATATGGAAATACTAGTGATCACAGAATTTCGTTATTTTTGCTCTAGCTCTTCTAGTTTTCAAGAAAAACGCATTTAAAGTTTTTCATACAAAAGTCCTAAGAAAATCCATTTTTATATGGATATACTAGTGATCACAGAATTTCGTTATTTTTGCTTTAGCTCTTCTAGTTTTCAAGAAAAACGCATTTAAAGCTTTTCATACAAAAGTCCTAAGAAAATCCATTTTTATATGGAAATACTAGTATTCACAGAATTTCGTTATTTTTGCTCTAGCTCTTCTAGTTTTCAAGAAAAACGCATTTAAAGTTTTTCATACAAAAGTCCTAAGAAAATTCATTTTTATATGGAAATACTAGTGATCACAGAATTTCGTTATTTTTGCTCTAGCTCTTCTAGTTTTCAAGAAAAACGCATTTAAAGTTTTTCATACAAAAGTCCTAAGAAAATCAATTTTTATATGGAAATACTAGTGATCACAGAATTTCGTTTTTTTTGCTCTAGCTCTTCTAGTTTTCAAGAAAAACGCACTTAAAGTTTTTCATACAAAAGTCCTAAGAAAATCAATTTTGATATTGAAATACTAGTGATCACAGAATTTCGTTATTTTTGCTCTAGCTCTTCTAGTTTTCAAGAATAACGCATTTAAAGTTTTTCATACAAAAGTCCTAAGAAAATCCATTTTTATATGGAAATACTAGTGGTCACAGTCCTAAGAAAATCAATTTTTATATGGTAATACTAGTGATCACAGAATTTCGTTATTTTTGCTCTAGCTCTTCTAGTTTTCAAGAAAAACGCATTTAAAGTTTTTCATAGAAAAGTCCTAAGAAAATCCATTTTTATATGGAAATACTAGTGATCACAGAATTTCGTTATTTTTGCTCTAGCTCTTCTAGTTTTCAAGAAAAACGCATTTAAAGTTTTTCATACAAAAGTCCTAAGAAAATTCATTTTTATATGGAAATACTAGTGATCACAGAATTTCGTTATTTTTGCTCTAGCTCTTCTAGTTTTCAAGAAAAACGCATTTAAAGTTTTTCATACAAATGTCCTAAGAAAATCAATTTTTATATGGAAATACTAGTGATCACAGAATTTCGTTATTTTTGCTCTAGCTCTTCTAGTTTTCAAGAAAAACGCATTTAAAGTTTTTCATACAAAAGTCCTAAGAAAATCAATTTTTATATTGAAATACTAGTGATCACAGAATTTCGTTATTTTTGCTCTAGCTCTTCTAGTTTTTAAGAAAAATGCATTTAAAGTTTTTCATACCAAAGTCCTAAGAAAATCAATTTTTATATGGAAATACTAGTGATCACAGAATTTCGTTATTTTTGCTCTAGCTCTTCTAGTTTTCAAGAAAAACGCATTTAAAGTTTTTCATACAAAAGTCCTAAGAAAATCAATTTTTATATGGAAATACTAGTGATCACAGAATTTCGTTATTTTTGCTCTAGCTCTTCCAGTTTTCAAGAAAAACGCATTTAAAGTTTTTCATACAAAAGTCCTAAGAAAATTCATTTTTATATGGAAAAACTAGTGATCACAGAATTTCGTTATTTTTGCTCTAGTTCTTCTAGTTTTGAAGAAAAACGCATTTAAAGTTTTTCATACAAAAGTCCTAAGAAAATCCATTTTTATATGGAAATACTAGTGATCACAGAATTTCGTTATTTTTGCTTTAGCTCTTCTAGTTTTCAAGAAAACCGCATTTAAAGTTTTTCATACAAAAGTCCTAAGAAAATCCATTTTTATATGGAAATACTAGTGATCACAGAATTTCGTTATTTTTGCTCTAGCTCTTCTAGTTTTCAAGAAAAACGCATTTAAAGTTTTTCATACAAAAGTCCTAAGAAAATCCATTTTTATATGGATATACTAGTGATCACAGAATTTCGTTATTTTTGCTTTAGCTCTTCTAGTTTTCAAGAAAAACGCATTTAAAGCTTTTCATACAAAAGTCCTAAGAAAATCCATTTTTATATGGAAATACTAGTATTCACAGAATTTCGTTATTTTTGCTTTAGCTCTTCTAGTTTTCAAGAAAAACGCATTTAAAGCTTTTCATACAAAAGTCCTAAGAAAATCCATTTTTATATGGAAATACTAGTGATCACAGAATTTCGTTATTTTTGCTCTAGCTCTTCTAGTTTTCAAGAAAAACGCATTTAAAGTTTTTCATACAAAAGTCCTAAGAAAATCCATTTTTATATGGATATACTAGTGATCACAGAATTTCGTTATTTTTGCTTTAGCTCTTCTAGTTTTCAAGAAAAACGCATTTAAAGCTTTTCATACAAAAGTCCTAAGAAAATCCATTTTTATATGGAAATACTAGTATTCACAGAATTTCGTTATTTTTGCTCTAGCTCTTCTAGTTTTCAAGAAAAACGCATTTAAAGTTTTTCATACAAAAGTCCTAAGAAAATTCATTTTTATATGGAAATACTAGTGATCACAGAATTTCGTTATTTTTGCTCTAGCTCTTCTAGTTTTCAAGAAAAACGCATTTAAAGTTTTTCATACAAAAGTCCTAAGAAAATCAATTTTTATATGGAAATACTAGTGATCACAGAATTTCGTTTTTTTTGCTCTAGCTCTTCTAGTTTTCAAGAAAAACGCACTTAAAGTTTTTCATACAAAAGTCCTAAGAAAATCAATTTTGATATTGAAATACTAGTGATCACAGAATTTCGTTATTTTTGCTCTAGCTCTTCTAGTTTTCAAGAATAACGCATTTAAAGTTTTTCATACAAAAGTCCTAAGAAAATCCATTTTTATATGGAAATACTAGTGGTCACAGTCCTAAGAAAATCCATTTTTATATGGAAATACTAGTATTCACAGAATTTCGTTATTTTTGCTCTAGCTCTTCTAGTTTTCAAGAAAAACGCATTTAAAGTTTTTCATACAAAAGTCCTAAGAAAATTCATTTTTATATGGAAATACTAGTGATCACCGAATTTCGTTATTTTTGCTCTAGCTCTTCTAGTTTTCAAGAAAAACGCACTTAAAGTTTTTCATACAAAAGTCCTAAGAAAATCAATTTTGATATTGCAATACTAGTGATCACAGAATTTCGTTATTTTTGCTCTAGCTCTTCTAGTTTTCAAGAAAAACGCATTTAAAGTTTTTCATACAAAAGTCCTAAGAAAATCAATTTTTATATGGAAATACTAGTGATCACAGAATTTCGTTTTTTATTGCTCTAGCTCTTCTAGTTTTCAAGAAAAACGCACTTAAAGTTTTTCATACAAAAGTCCTAAGAAAATCAATTTTGATATTGAAATACTAGTGATCACAGAATTTCGTTATTTTTGCTCTAGCTCTTCTAGTTTTCAAGAATAACGCATTTAAAGTTTTTCATACAAAAGTCCTAAGAAAATCCATTTTTATATGGAAATACTAGTGGTCACAGTCCTAAGAAAATCCATTTTTATATGGAAATACTAGTATTCACAGAATTTCGTTATTTTTGCTCTAGCTCTTCTAGTTTTCAAGAAAAACGCATTTAAAGTTTTTCATACAAAAGTCCTAAGAAAATTCATTTTTATATGGAAATACTAGTGATCACAGAATTTCGTTATTTTTGCTCTAGCTCTTCTAGTTTTCAAGAAAAACGCATTTAAAGTTTTTCATAGAAAAGTCCTAAGAAAATCAATTTTTATATGGAAATACTAGTGATCACAGAATTTCGTTATTTTTGCTTTAGCTCTTCTAGTTTTCAAGAAAAACGCATTTAAAGCTTTTCATACAAAAGTCCTAAGAAAATCCATTTTTATATGGAAATACTAGTATTCACAGAATTTCGTTATTTTTGCTCTAGCTCTTCTAGTTTTCAAGAAAAACGCATTTAAAGTTTTTCATACAAAAGTCCTAAGAAAATTCATTTTTATATGGAAATACTAGTGATCACAGAATTTCGTTATTTTTGCTCTAGCTCTTCTAGTTTTCAAGAAAAACGCATTTAAAGTTTTTCATACAAAAGTCCTAAGAAAATCAATTTTTATATGGAAATACTAGTGATCACAGAATTTCGTTTTTTTTGCTCTAGCTCTTCTAGTTTTCAAGAAAAACGCACTTAAAGTTTTTCATACAAAAGTCCTAAGAAAATCAATTTTGATATTGAAATACTAGTGATCACAGAATTTCGTTATTTTTGCTCTAGCTCTTCTAGTTTTCAAGAAAAACGCATTTAAAGTTTTTCATACAAAAGTCCTAAGAAAATCCATTTTTTTATGGAAATACTAGTGGTCACAGTCCTAAGAAAATCAATTTTTATATGGAAATACTAGTGATCACAGAATTTCGTTTTTTTTGCTCTAGCTCTTCTAGTTTTCAAGAAAAACGCACTTAAAGTTTTTCATACAAAAGTCCTAAGAAAATCAATTTTGATATTGAAATACTAGTGATCACAGAATTTCGTTATTTTTGCTCTAGCTCTTCTAGTTTTCAAGAAAAACGCATTTAAAGTTTTTCATACAAAAGTCCTAAGAAAATCAATTTTTATATGGAAATACTAGTGATCACAGAATTTCGTTTTTTTTGCTCTAGCTCTTCTAGTTTTCAAGAAAAACGCACTTAAAGTTTTTCATACAAAAGTCCTAAGAAAATCAATTTTGATATTGAAATACTAGTGATCACAGAATTTCGTTATTTTTGCTCTAGCTCTTCTAGTTTTCAAGAAAAACGCATTTAAAGTTTTTCATACAAAAGTCCTAAGAAAATTCATTTTTATATGGAAATACTAGTGATCATAGAATTTCGTTATTTTTGCTCTAGCTCTTCTAGTTTTCAAGAAAAACGCATTTAAAGCTTTTCATACAAAAGTCCTAAGAAAATCAATTTTTATATGGAAATACTAGTGATCACAGAATTTCGTTTTTTTTGCTCTAGCTCTTCTAGTTTTCAAGAAAAACGCACTTAAAGTTTTTCATACAAAAGTCCTAAGAAAATCAATTTTGATATTGAAATACTAGTGATCACAGAATTTCGTTATTTTTGCTCTAGCTCTTCTAGTTTTCAAGAAAAACGCATTTAAAGTTTTTCATACAAAAGTCCTAAGAAAATCAATTTTGATATTGAAATACTAGTGATCACAGAATTTCGTTATTTTTGCTCTAGCTCTTCTAGTTTTCAAGAAAAACGCATTTAAAGTTTTTCATACAAAAGTCCTAAGAAAATCAATTTTTATATGGAAATACTAGTGATCACAGAATTTCGTTTTTTTTGCTCTAGCTCTTCTAGTTTTCAAGAAAAACGCACTTAAAGTTTTTCATACAAAAGTCCTAAGAAAATCAATTTTGATATTGAAATACTAGTGATCACAGAATTTCGTTATTTTTGCTCTAGCTCTTCTAGTTTTCAAGAAAAACGCATTTAAAGTTTTTCATACAAAAGTCCTAAGAAAATTCATTTTGATATGGAAATACTAGTGATCATAGAATTTCGCTATTTTTGCTCTAGCTCTTCTAGTTTTCAAGAAAAACGCATTTAAAGCTTTTCATACAAAAGTCCTAAGAAAATCAATTTTTATATGGAAATACTAGTGATCACAGAATTTCGTTTTTTTTGCTCTAGCTCTTCTAGTTTTCAAGAAAAACGCACTTAAAGTTTTTCATACAAAAGTCCTAAGAAAATCAATTTTGATATTGAAATACTAGTGATCACAGAATTTCGTTATTTTTGCTCTAGCTCTTCTAGTTTTCAAGAAAAACGCATTTAAAGTTTTTCATACAAAAGTCCTAAGAAAATCAATTTTTATATGGAAATACTAGTGATCACAGAATTTCGTTATTTTTGCTCTAGCTCTTCTAGTTTTCAAGAAAAACGCATTTAAAGTTTTTCATACAAAAGTCCTAAGAAAATCAATTTTGATATTGAAATACTAGTGGTCACAGAATTTCGTTATTTTTGCTCTAGCTCTTCTAGTTTTCAAGAAAAACGCATTTAAAGTTTTTCATACAAAAGTCCTAAGAAAATCCATTTTAATATGGAAATACTAGTGATCACAGAATTTCGTTATTTTTGCTTTAGCTCTTCTAGTTTTCAAGAAAAACGCATTTAAAGTTTTTCATACAAAAGTCCTAAGAAAATCAATGTTTATATGGAAATACTAGTGATCACAGAATTTCGTTATTTTTGCTTTAGCTCTTCCAGTTTTCAAGAAAAACGCATTTAAAGTTTTTCATACAAAAGTCCTAAGAAAATCCATTTTTATATGGAAATACTAGTGATCACAGAATTTCGTTATTTTTGCTCTAGCTCTTCTAGTTTTCAAGAAAAACGCATTTAAAGTTTTTCATACAAAAGTCCTAAGAAAATCAATTTTTATATGGAAATACTAGTGATCACAGAATTTCGTTATTTTTGCTCTAGCTCTTCCAGTTTTCAAGAAAAACGCATTTAAAGTTTTTCATACAAAAGTCCTAAGAAAATTCATTTTTATATGGAAATACTAGTGATCACAGAATTTCGTTATTTTTGCTCTAGTTTTTCTAGTTTTGAAGAAAAACGCATTTAAAGTTTTTCATACAAAAGTCCTAAGAAAATCCATTTTTATATGGAAATACTAGTATTCACAGAATTTCGTTAGTTTTGCTTTAGCTCTTCTAGTTTTCAAGAAAAACGCATTTAAAGCTTTTCATACAAAAGTCCTAAGAAAATCCATTTTTATATGGAAATACTAGTGATCACAGAATTTCGTTATTTTTGCTCTAGCTCTTCTAGTTTTCAAGAAAAACGCATTTAAAGTTTTTCATACAAAAGTCCTAAGAAAATCCATTTTTATATGGATATACTAGTGATCACAGAATTTCGTTATTTTTGCTTTAGCTCTTCTAGTTTTCAAGAAAAACGCATATTAAGCTTTTCATACAAAAGTCCTAAGAAAATCCATTTTTATATGGAAATACTAGTGATCAGAGAATTTCGTTATTTTTGCTCTAGCTCTTCTAGTTTTCAAGAAAAACGCATTTAAAGTTTTTCATACTAAAGTCCTAAGAAAATCCATTTTTATATGGATATACTAGTGATCACAGAATTTCGTTATTTTTGCTTTAGCTCTTCTAGTTTTCAAGAAAAACGCATATAAAGCTTTTCATACAAAAGTCCTAAGAAAATCCATTTTTATATGAAAATACTAGTGATCACAGAATTTCGTTATTTTTGCTCTAGCTCTTATAGTTTTCAAGAAAAATGCATTAAAAGTTTTTCATACAAAAGTCCTAAGAAAATTCATTTTTATATGGAAATACTAGTGATCACAGAATTTCGTTATTTTTGCTCTAGCTCTTCTAGTTTTCAAGAAAAACGCATTTAAAGTTTCTCATACAAAAGTCCTAAGAAAATCCATTTTTTTATGGAAATACTAGTGGTCACAGTCCTAAGAAAATCAATTTTTATATGGAAATACTAGTGATCACAGAATTTCGTTTTTTTTGCTCTAGCTCTTCTAGTTTTCAAGAAAAACGCACTTAAAGTTTTTCATACAAAAGTCCTAAGAAAATCAATTTTGATATTGAAATACTAGTGATCACAGAATTTCGTTATTTTTGCTCTAGCTCTTCTAGTTTTCAAGAAAAACGCATTTAAAGTTTTTCATACAAAAGTCCTAAGAAAATCAATTTTTATATGGAAATACTAGTGATCACAGAATTTCGTTTTTTTTGCTCTAGCTCTTCTAGTTTTCAAGAAAAACGCACTTAAAGTTTTTCATACAAAAGTCCTAAGAAAATCAATTTTGATATTGAAATACTAGTGATCACAGAATTTCGTTATTTTTGCTCTAGCTCTTCTAGTTTTCAAGAAAAACGCATTTAAAGTTTTTCATACAAAAGTCCTAAGAAAATTCATTTTTATATGGAAATACTAGTGATCATAGAATTTCGCTATTTTTGCTCTAGCTCTTCTAGTTTTCAAGAAAAACGCATTTAAAGCTTTTCATACAAAAGTCCTAAGAAAATCAATTTTTATATGGAAATACTAGTGATCACAGAATTTCGTTTTTTTGCTCTAGCTCTTCTAGTTTTCAAGAAAAACGCACTTAAAGTTTTTCATACAAAAGTCCTAAGAAAATCAATTTTGATATTGAAATACTAGTGATCACAGAATTTCGTTATTTTTGCTCTAGCTCTTCTAGTTTTCAAGAAAAACGCATTTAAAGTTTTTCATACAAAAGTCCTAAGAAAATCAATTTTTATATGGAAATACTAGTGATCACAGAATTTCGTTATTTTTGCTCTAGCTCTTCTAGTTTTCAAGAAAAACGCATTTAAAGTTTTTCATACAAAAGTCCTAAGAAAATCAATTTTGATATTGAAATACTAGTGGTCACAGAATTTCGTTATTTTTGCTCTAGCTCTTCTAGTTTTCAAGAAAAACGCATTTAAAGTTTTTCATACAAAAGTCCTAAGAAAATCCATTTTAATATGGAAATACTAGTGATCACAGAATTTCGTTATTTTTGCTTTAGCTCTTCTAGTTTTCAAGAAAAACGCATTTAAAGTTTTTCATACAAAAGTCCTAAGAAAATCAATGTTTATATGGAAATACTAGTGATCACAGAATTTCGTTATTTTTGCTTTAGCTCTTCCAGTTTTCAAGAAAAACGCATTTAAAGTTTTTCATACAAAAGTCCTAAGAAAATCCATTTTTATATGGAAATACTAGTGATCACAGAATTTCGTTATTTTTGCTCTAGCTCTTCTAGTTTTCAAGAAAAACGCATTTAAAGTTTTTCATACAAAAGTCCTAAGAAAATCAATTTTTATATGGAAATACTAGTGATCACAGAATTTCGTTATTTTTGCTCTAGCTCTTCCAGTTTTCAAGAAAAACGCATTTAAAGTTTTTCATACAAAAGTCCTAAGAAAATTCATTTTTATATGGAAATACTAGTGATCACAGAATTTCGTTATTTTTGCTCTAGTTTTTCTAGTTTTGAAGAAAAACGCATTTAAAGTTTTTCATACAAAAGTCCTAAGAAAATCCATTTTTATATGGAAATACTAGTATTCACAGAATTTCGTTAGTTTTGCTTTAGCTCTTCTAGTTTTCAAGAAAAACGCATTTAAAGCTTTTCATACAAAAGTCCTAAGAAAATCCATTTTTATATGGAAATACTAGTGATCACAGAATTTCGTTATTTTTGCTCTAGCTCTTCTAGTTTTCAAGAAAAACGCATTTAAAGTTTTTCATACAAAAGTCCTAAGAAAATCCATTTTTATATGGATATACTAGTGATCACAGAATTTCGTTATTTTTGCTTTAGCTCTTCTAGTTTTCAAGAAAAACGCATATAAAGCTTTTCATACAAAAGTCCTAAGAAAATCCATTTTTATATGAAAATACTAGTGATCACAGAATTTCGTTATTTTTGCTCTAGCTCTTATAGTTTTCAAGAAAAATGCATTAAAAGTTTTTCATACAAAAGTCCTAAGAAAATTCATTTTTATATGGAAATACTAGTGATCACAGAATTTCGTTATTTTTGCTCTAGCTCTTCTAGTTTTCAAGAAAAACGCATTTAAAGTTTCTCATACAAAAGTCCTAAGAAAATCAATTTTTATATGGAAATACTAGTGATCACAGAATTTCGTTATTTTTGCTCTAGCTCTTCTAGTTTTCAAGAAAAACGCATTTAAAATTTTTCATACAAAAGTCCTAAGAAAATCCATTTTTAAATGGAAATACTAGTGATCACAGAATTTCGTTATTTTTGCTCTAGCTCTTCTAGTTTTCAAGAATAACGCATTTAAAGTTTTTCATACAAAAGTCCTAAGAAAATTCATTTTTATATGGAAATACTAGTGATCACAGAATTTCGTTATTTTTGCTCTAGCTCTTCTAGTTTTCAAGAAAAACGCATTTAAAGTTTTTCATACAAAAGTCCTAAGAAAATCAATTTTTATATTGAAATACTAGTGATCACAGAATTTCGTTATTTTTGCTCTAGCTCTTCTAGTTTTTAAGAAAAATGCATTTAAAGTTTTTCATACCAAAGTCCTAAGAAAATCAATTTTTATATGGAAATACTAGTGATCACAGAATTTCGTTATTTTTGCTCTAGCTCTTCTAGTTTTCAAGAAAAACGCATTTAAAGTTTTTCATACAAAAGTCCTAAGAAAATCAATTTTTATATGGAAATACTAGTGATCACAGAATTTCGTTATTTTTGCTCTAGCTCTTCCAGTTTTCAAGAAAAACGCATTTAAAGTTTTTCATACAAAAGTCCTAAGAAAATTAATTTTTATGTGGAAATACTAGTGATCACAGAATTTCGTTATTTTTGCTCTAGCTCTTCTAGTTTTCAAGAAAAACGCATTTAAAGTTTTTCATACAAAAGTCCTAAGAAAATCCATTTTTATATGGATATACTAGTGATCACAGAATTTCGTTATTTTTGCTTTAGCTCTTCTAGTTTTCAAGAAAAACGCATTTAAAGCTTTTCATACAAAAGTCCTAAGAAAATCCATTTTTATATGGAAATACTAGTGATCAGAGAATTTCGTTATTTTTGCTCTAGCTCTTCTAGTTTTCAAGAAAAACGCATTTAAAGTTTTTCATACAAAAGTCCTAAGAAAATCAATTTTTATATGGAAATACTAGTGATCACAGAATTTCGTTATTTTTGCTCTAGCTCTTCCAGTTTTCAAGAAAAACGCATTTAAAGTTTTTCATACAAAAGTCCTAAGAAAATCCATTTTTATATGGAAATACTAGTATTCACAGAATTTCGTTATTTTTGCTTTAGCTCTTCTAGTTTTCAAGAAAAACGCATTTAAAGCTTTTCATACAAAAGTCCTAAGAAAATCCATTTTTATATGGAAATACTAGTGATCACAGAATTTCGTTATTTTTGCTCTAGCTCTTCTAGTTTTCAAGAAAAACGCATTTAAAGTTTTTCATACAAAAGTCCTAAGAAAATCCATTTTTATATGGATATACTAGTGATCACAGAATTTCGTTATTTTTGCTTTAGCTCTTCTAGTTTTCAAGAAAAACGCATTTAAAGCTTTTCATACAAAAGTCCTAAGAAAATCCATTTTTATATGGAAATTCTAGTATTCACAGAATTTCGTTATTTTTGCTCTAGCTCTTCTAGTTTTCAAGAAAAACGCATTTAAAGTTTTTCATACAAAAGTCCTAAGAAAATTCATTTTTATAAGGAAATACTAGTGATCACAGAATTTCGTTATTTTTGCTCTAGCTCTTCTAGTTTTCAAGAAAAACGCATTTAAAGTTTTTCATACAAAAGTCCTAAGAAAATCAATTTTTATATGGAAATACTAGTGATCACAGAATTTCGTTATTTTTGCTCTAGCTCTTCTAGTTTTCAAGAAAAACGCACTTAAAGTTTTTCATACAAAAGTCCTAAGAAAATCAATTTTGAATTGAAATACTAGTGATCACAGAATTTCGTTATTTTTGCTCTAGCTCTTCTAGTTTTCAAGAAAAACGCTTTTAAAGTTTTTCATACAAAAGTCCTAAGAAAATCCATTTTTATATGGAAATACTAGTGGTCACAGTCCTAAGAAAATCCATTTTTATATGGAAATACTAGTGGTCACAGAATTTCGTTATTTTTGCTCTAGCTCTTCTAGTTTTCAAGAAAAACGCATTTAAAGTTTTTCATACAAAAGTCCTAAGAAAATCCATTTTAATATGGAAATACTAGTGATCACAGAATTTCGTTATTTTTGCTTTAGCTCTTCTAGTTTTCAAGAAAAACGCATTTAAAGTTTTTCATACAAAAGTCCTAAGAAAATCAATGTTTATATGGAAATGCTAGTGATCACAGAATTTCGTTATTTTTGCTTTAGCTCTTCCAGTTTTCAAGAAAAACGCATTTAAAGTTTTTCATACAAAAGTCCTAAGAAAATTTCGTTATTTTTGCTTTAGCTCTTCTAGTTTTCAAGAAAAACGCATTTAAATTTTTTCATACAAAAGTCCTAAGAAAATCCATTTTTATATGGAAATACTAGTGATCAGAGAATTTCGTTATTTTTGCTCTAGCTCTTCTAGTTTTCAAGAAAAACGCATTTAAAGTTTTTCATACTAAAGTCCTAAGAAAATCCATTTTTATATGGATATACTAGTGATCACAGAATTTCGTTATTTTTGCTTTAGCTCTTCTAGTTTTCAAGAAAAACGCAAATAAAGCTTTTCATACAAAAGTCCTAAGAAAATCCATTTTTATATGGAAATACTAGTGATCACAGAATTTCGTTATTTTTGCTCTAGCTCTGATAGTTTTCAAGAAAAATGCATTAAAAGTTTTTCATACAAAAGTCCTAAGAAAATTCATTTTTATATGGAAATACTAGTGATCACAGAATTTCGTTATTTTTGCTCTAGCTCTTCTAGTTTTCAAGAAAAACGCATTTAAAGTTTTTCATACAAAAGTCCTAAGAAAATCAATTTTTATATGGAAATACTAGTGATCACAGAATTTCGTTATTTTTGCTCTAGCTCTTCTAGTTTTCAAGAAAAACGCATTTAAAGTTTTTCATACAAAAGTCCTAAGAAAATCCATTTTTATATGGAATTACTAGTGATCACAGAATTTCGTTATTTTTGCTCTAGCTCTTCTAGTTTTCAAGAAAAACGCATTTAAAGTTTTTCATACAAAAGTCCTAAGAAAATCCATTTTTAAATGGAAATACTAGTGATCACAGAATTTCGTTATTTTTGCTCTAGCTCTTCTAGTTTTCAAGAAAAACGCATTTAAAGTTTTTCATACAAAAGTCCTAAGAAAATTCATGTTTATATGGAAATACTAGTGATCACAGAATTTCGTTATTTTTGCTCTAGCTCTTCTAGTTTTCAAGAAAAACGCATTTAAAGTTTTTCATACAAAAGTCCTAAGAAAATCAATTTTTATATTTAAATACTAGTGATCACAGAATTTCGTTATTTTTGCTCTAGCTCTTCTAGTTTTTAAGAAAAATGCATTTAAAGTTTTTCATACCAAAGTCCTAAGAAAATCAATTTTTATATGGAAATACTAGTGATCACAGAATTTCGTTATTTTTGCTCTAGCTCTTCTAGTTTTCAAGAAAAACGCATTTAAAGTTTTTCATACAAAAGTCCTAAGAAAATCAATTTTTATATGGAAATACTAGTGATCACAGAATTTCGTTATTTTTGCTCTAGCTCTTCCAGTTTTCAAGAAAAACGCATTTAAAGTTTTTCATACAAAAGTCCTAAGAAAATTCATTTTTATGGAAATACTAGTGATCACAGAATTTCGTTATTTTTGCTCTAGTTCTTCTAGTTTTGAAGAAAAACGCATTTAAAGTTTTTCATACAAAAGTCCTAAGAAAATCCATTTTTATAGGGAAATACTAGTATTCACAGAATTTCGTTATTTTTGCTTTAGCTCTTCTAGTTTTCAAGAAAAACGCATTTAAAGCTTTTCATACAAAAGTCCTAAGAAAATCCATTTTTATATGGAAATACTAGTGATCACAGAATTTCGTTATTTTTGCTCTAGCTCTGATAGTTTTCAAGAAAAATGCATTAAAAGTTTTTCGTACAAAAGTCCTAAGAAAATTCATTTTTATATGGAAATACTAGTGATCACAGAATTTCGTTATTTTTGCTCTAGCTCTTCTAGTTTTCAAGAAAAACGCATTTAAAGTTTTTCATACAAAAGTCCTAAGAAAATCAATTTTTATATGGAAATACTAGTGATCACAGAATTTCGTTATTTTTGCTCTAGCTCTTCTAGTTTTCAAGAAAAACGCATTTAAAGTTTTTCATACAAAAGTCCTAAGAAAATCCATTTTTATATGGAATTACTAGTGATCACAGAATTTCGTTATTTTTGCTCTAGCTCTTCTAGTTTTCAAGAAAAACGCATTTAAAGTTTTTCATACAAAAGTCCTAAGAAAATCCATTTTTAAACGGAAATACTAGTGATCACAGAATTTCGTTATTTTTGCTCTAGCTCTTCTAGTTTTCAAGAAAAACGCATTTAAAGTTTTTCATACAAAAGTCCTAAGAAAATTCATTTTTATATGGAAATACTAGTGATCACAGAATTTCGTTATTTTTGCTCTAGCTCTTCTAGTTTTCAAGAAAAACGCATTTAAAGTTTTTCATACAAAAGTCCTAAGAAAATCAATTTTTATATTGAAATACTAGTGATCACAGAATTTCGTTATTTTTGCTCTAGCTCTTCTAGTTTTTAAGAAAAATGCATTTAAAGTTTTTCATACCAAAGTCCTAAGAAAATCAATTTTTATATGGAAATACTAGTGATCACAGAATTTCGTTATTTTTGCTCTAGCTCTTCTAGTTTTCAAGAAAAACGCATTTAAAGTTTTTCATACAAAAGTCCTAAGAAAATCAATTTTTATATGGAAATACTAGTGATCACAGAATTTCGTTATTTTTGCTCTAGCTCTTCCAGTTTTCAAGAAAAACGCATTTAAAGTTTTTCATACAAAAGTCCTAAGAAAATTCATTTTTATATGGAAATACTAGTGATCACAGAATTTCGTTATTTTTGCTCTAGTTCTTCTAGTTTTGAAGAAAAACGCATTTAAAGTTTTTCATACAAAAGTCCTAAGAAAATCCATTTTTATAGGGAAATACTAGTATTCACAGAATTTCGTTATTTTTGCTTTAGCTCTTCTAGTTTTCAAGAAAAACGCATTTAAAGCTTTTCATACAAAAGTCCTAAGAAAATCCATTTTTATATGGAAATACTAGTGATCACAGAATTTCGTTATTTTTGCTCTAGCTCTGATAGTTTTCAAGAAAAATGCATTAAAAGTTTTTCATACAAAAGTCCTAAGAAAATTCATTTTTATATGGAAATACTAGTGATCACAGAATTTCGTTATTTTTGCTCTAGCTCTTCTAGTTTTCAAGAAAAACGCATTTAAAGTTTTTCATACAAAAGTCCTAAGAAAATCAATTTTTATATTGAAATACTAGTGATCACAGAATTTCGTTATTTTTGCTCTAGCTCTTCTAGTTTTTAAGAAAAATGCATTTAAAGTTTTTCATACCAAAGTCCTAAGAAAATCAATTTTTATATGGAAATACTAGTGATCACAGAATTTCGTTATTTTTGCTCTAGCTCTTCTAGTTTTCAAGAAAAACGCATTTAAAGTTTTTCATACAAAAGTCCTAAGAAAATCAATTTTTATATGGAAATACTAGTGATCACAGAATTTCGTTATTTTTGCTCTAGCTCTTCCAGTTTTCAAGAAAAACGCATTTAAAGTTTTTCATACAAAAGTCCTAAGAAAATTCATTTTTATATGGAAATACTAGTGATCACAGAATTTCGTTATTTTTGCTCTAGTTCTTCTAGTTTTGAAGAAAAACGCATTTAAAGTTTTTCATACAAAAGTCCTAAGAAAATCCATTTTTATAGGGAAAAACTAGTATTCACAGAATTTCGTTATTTTTGCTTTAGCTCTTCTAGTTTTCAAGAAAAACGCATTTAAAGCTTTTCATACAAAAGTCCTAAGAAAATCCATTTTTATATGGAAATACTAGTGATCACAGAATTTCGTTATTTTTGCTCTAGCTCTGATAGTTTTTAAGAAAAATGCATTAAAAGTTTTTCATACAAAAGTCCTAAGAAAATTCATTGTTATATGGAAATACTAGTGATCACAGAATTTCGTTATTTTTGCTCTAGCTCTTCTAGTTTTCAAGAAAAACGCATTTAAAGTTTTTCATACAAAAGTCCTAAGAAAATCAATTTTTATATTGAAATACTAGTGATCACAGAATTTCGTTATTTTTGCTCTAGCTCTTCTAGTTTTTAAGAAAAATGCATTTAAAGTTTTTCATACCAAAGTCCTAAGAAAATCAATTTTTATATGAAAATACTAGTGATCACAGAATTTCGTTATTTTTGCTCTAGCTCTGATAGTTTTCAAGAAAAATGCATTAAAAGTTTTTCATACAAAAGTCCTAAGAAAATTCATTTTTATATGGAAATACTAGTGATCACAGAATTTCGTTATTTTTGCTCTAGCTCTTCTAGTTTTTAAGAAAAATGCATTTAAAGTTTTTCATACCAAAGTCCTAAGAAAATCAATTTTTATATGGAAATACTAGTGATCACAGAATTTCGTTATTTTTGCTCTAGCTCTTCTAGTTTTCAAGAAAAACGCATTTAAAGTTTTTCATACAAAAGTCCTAAGAAAATCAATTTTTATATGGAAATACTAGTGATCACAGAATTTCGTTATTTTTGCTCTAGCTCTTCCAGTTTTCAAGAAAAACGCATTTAAAGTTTTTCATACAAAAGTCCTAAGAAAATTCATTTTTATATGGAAATACTAGTGATCACAGAATTTCGTTATTTTTGCTCTAGTTCTTCTAGTTTTGAAGAAAAACGCATTTAAAGTTTTTCATACAAAAGTCCTAAGAAAATCCATTTTTATAGGGAAAAACTAGTATTCACAGAATTTCGTTATTTTTGCTTTAGCTCTTCTAGTTTTCAAGAAAAACGCATTTAAAGTTTTTCATACAAAAGTCCTAAGAAAATCAATTTTTATATTGAAATACTAGTGATCACAGAATTTCGTCATTTTTGCTCTAGCTCTTCTAGTTTTTAAGAAAAATGCATTTAAAGTTTTTCATACCAAAGTCCTAAGAAAATCAATTTTTATATGGAAATACTAGTGATCACAGAATTTCGTTATTTTTGCTCTAGCTCTTCTAGTTTTCAAGAAAAACGCATTTAAAGTTTTTCATACAAAAGTCCTAAGAAAATCAATTTTTATATGGAAATACTAGTGATCACAGAATTTCGTTATTTTTGCTCTAGCTCTTCCAGTTTTCAAGAAAAACGCATTTAAAGTTTTTCATACAAAAGTCCTAAGAAAATTCATTTTTATATGGAAATACTAGTGATCACAGAATTTCGTTATTTTTGCTCTAGTTCTTCTAGTTTTGAAGAAAAACGCATTTAAAGTTTTTCATACAAAAGTCCTAAGAAAATCCATTTTTATAGGGAAAAACTAGTATTCACAGAATTTCGTTATTTTTGCTTTAGCTCTTCTAGTTTTCAAGAAAAACGCATTTAAAGCTTTTCATACAAAAGTCCTAAGAAAATCCATTTTTATATGGAAATACTAGTGATCACAGAATTTCGTTATTTTTGCTCTAGCTCTGATAGTTTTTAAGAAAAATGCATTAAAAGTTTTTCATACAAAAGTCCTAAGAAAATTCATTGTTATATGGAAATACTAGTGATCACAGAATTTCGTTATTTTTGCTCTAGCTCTTCTAGTTTTCAAGAAAAACGCATTTAAAGTTTTTCATACAAAAGTCCTAAGAAAATCAATTTTTATATTGAAATACTAGTGATCACAGAATTTCGTTATTTTTGCTCTAGCTCTTCTAGTTTTTAAGAAAAATGCATTTAAAGTTTTTCATACCAAAGTCCTAAGAAAATCAATTTTTATATGGAAATACTAGTGATCACAGAATTTCGTTATTTTTGCTCTAGCTCTTCTAGTTTTCAAGAAAAACGCATTTAAAGTTTTTCATACAAAAGTCCTAAGAAAATCAATTTTTATATGGAAATACTAGTGATCACAGAATTTCGTTATTTTTGCTCTAGCTCTTCCAGTTTTCAAGAAAAACGCATTTAAAGTTTTTCATACAAAAGTCCTAAGAAAATTCATTTTTATATGGAAATACTAGTGATCACAGAATTTCGTTATTTTTGCTCTAGTTCTTCTAGTTTTGAAGAAAAACGCATTTAAAGTTTTTCATACAAAAGTCCTAAGAAAATCCATTTTTATAGGGAAATACTAGTATTCACAGAATTTCGTTATTTTTGCTCTAGCTCTTCCAGTTTTCAAGAAAAACGCATTTAAAGTTTTTCATACAAAAGTCCTAAGAAAATTCATTTTTATATGGAAATACTAGTGATCACAGAATTTCGTTATTTTTGCTCTAGTTCTTCTAGTTTTGAAGAAAAACGCATTTAAAGTTTTTCATACAAAAGTCCTAAGAAAATCAATTTTTATATGGAAATACTAGTGATCACAGAATTTCGTTATTTTTGCTCTAGTTCTTCTAGTTTTGAAGAAAAACGCATTTAAAGTTTTTCATACAAAAGTCCTAAGAAAATCCATTTTTATAGGGAAATACTAGTATTCACAGAATTTCGTTATTTTTGCTTTAGCTCTTCTAGTTTTCAAGAAAAACGCATTTAAAGCTTTTCATTCAAAAGTCCTAAGAAAATCCATTTTTATATGGAAATACTAGTGATCACAGAATTTCGTTATTTTTGCTCTAGCTCTGATAGTTTTCAAGAAAAATGCATTAAAAGTTTTTCATACAAAAGTCCTAAGAAAATTCATTTTTATATGGAAATACTAGTGATCACAGAATTTCGTTATTTTTGCTCTAGCTCTTCTAGTTTTCAAGAAAAACGCATTTAAAGTTTTTCATACAAAAGTCCTAAGAAAATCAATTTTTATATGGAAATACTAGTGATCACAGAATTTCGTTATTTTTGCTCTAGCTCTTCTAGTTTTCAAGAAAAACGCATTTAAAGTTTTTCATACAAAAGTCCTAAGAAAATCCATTTTTATATGGAATTACTAGTGATCACAGAATTTCGTTATTTTTGCTCTAGCTCTTCTAGTTTTTAAGAAAAACGCATTTAAAGTTTTTCATACAAAAGTCCTAAGAAAATCCATTTTTAAATGGAAATACTAGTGATCACAGAATTTCGTTATTTTTGCTCTAGCTCTTCTAGTTTTCAAGAAAAACGCATTTAAAGTTTTTCATACAAAAGTCCTAAGAAAATTCATTTTTATATGGAAATACTAGTGATCACAGAATTTCGTTATTTTTGCTCTAGCTCTGATAGTTTTCAAGAAAAATGCATTAAAAGTTTTTCATACAAAAGTCCTAAGAAAATTCATTTTTATATGGAAATACTAGTGATCACAGAATTTCGTTATTTTTGCTCTAGCTCTTCTAGTTTTCAAGAAAAACGCATTTAAAGTTTTTCATACAAAAGTCCTAAGAAAATCAATTTTTATATGGAAATACTAGTGATCACAGAATTTCGTTATTTTTGCTCTAGCTCTTCCAGTTTTCAAGAAAAACGCATTTAAAGTTTTTCATACAAAAGTCCTAAGAAAATTCATTTTTATATGGAAATACTAGTGATCACAGAATTTCGTTATTTTTGCTCTAGTTCTTCTAGTTTTGAAGAAAAACGCATTTAAAGTTTTTCATACAAAAGTCCTAAGAAAATCCATTTTTATAGGGAAATACTAGTATTCACAGAATTTCGTTATTTTTGCTTTAGCTCTTCTAGTTTTCAAGAAAAACGCATTTAAAGCTTTTCATACAAAAGTCCTAAGAAAATTCATTTTTATATGGAAATACTAGTGATCACAGAATTTCGTTATTTTTGCTCTAGCTCTTCTAGTTTTCAAGAAAAACGCATTTAAAGTTTTTCATACAAAAGTCCTAAGAAAATCAATTTTTATATGGAAATACTAGTGATCACAGAATTTCGTTATTTTTGCTCTAGCTCTTCTAGTTTTCAAGAAAAACGCACTTAAAGTTTTTCATACAAAAGTCCTAAGAAAATCAATTTTGATATTGAAATACTAGTGATCACAGAATTTCGTTATTTTTGCTCTAGCTCTTCTAGTTTTCAAGAAAAACGCATTTAAAGTTTTTCATACAAAAGTCCTAAGAAAATCCATTTTTATATGGAAATACTAGTGGTCACAGTCCTAAGAAAATCCATTTTTATATGGAAATACTAGTGGTCACAGAATTTCGTTATTTTTGCTCTAGTTCTTCTAGTTTTGAAGAAAAACGCATTTAAAGTTTTTCATACAAAAGTCCTAAGAAAATCAATTTTTATATGGAAATACTAGTGATCACAGAATTTCGTTATTTTTGCTCTAGTTCTTCTAGTTTTGAAGAAAAACGCATTTAAAGTTTTTCATACAAAAGTCCTAAGAAAATCCATTTTTATAGGGAAATACTAGTATTCACAGAATTTCGTTATTTTTGCTTTAGCTCTTCTAGTTTTCAAGAAAAACGCATTTAAAGCTTTTCATTCAAAAGTCCTAAGAAAATCCATTTTTATATGGAAATACTAGTGATCACAGAATTTCGTTATTTTTGCTCTAGCTCTGATAGTTTTCAAGAAAAATGCATTAAAAGTTTTTCATACAAAAGTCCTAAGAAAATTCATTTTTATATGGAAATACTAGTGATCACAGAATTTCGTTATTTTTGCTCTAGCTCTTCTAGTTTTCAAGAAAAACGCACTTAAAGTTTTTCATACAAAAGTCCTAAGAAAATCAATTTTGATATTGAAATACTAGTGATCACAGAATTTCGTTATTTTTGCTCTAGCTCTTCTAGTTTTCAAGAAAAACGCATTTAAAGTTTTTCATACAAAAGTCCTAAGAAAATCCATTTTTATATGGAAATACTAGAAAATCCATTTTTATATGGAAATACTAGTGGTCACAGAATTTCGTTATTTTTGCTCTAGCTCTTCTAGTTTTCAAGAAAAACGCATTTAAAGTTTTTCATACAAAAGTCCTAAGAAAATCAATTTTTATATGGAAATACTAGTGATCACAGAATTTCGTTATTTTTGCTCTAGCTCTTCCAGTTTTCAAGAAAAACGCATTTAAAGTTTTTCATACAAAAGTCCTAAGAAAATTCATTTTTATATGGAAATACTAGTGATCACAGAATTTCGTTATTTTTGCTCTAGTTCTTCTAGTTTTGAAGAAAAACGCATTTAAAGTTTTTCATACAAAAGTCCTAAGAAAATCCATTTTTATAGGGAAATACTAGTATTCACAGAATTTCGTTATTTTTGCTTTAGCTCTTCTAGTTTTCAAGAAAAACGCATTTAAAGCTTTTCATACAAAAGTCCTAAGAAAATTCATTTTTATATGGAAATACTAGTGATCACAGAATTTCGTTATTTTTGCTCTAGCTCTTCTAGTTTTCAAGAAAAACGCATTTAAAGTTTTTCATACAAAAGTCCTAAGAAAATCAATTTTTATATGGAAATACTAGTGATCACAGAATTTCGTTATTTTTGCTCTAGCTCTTCTAGTTTTCAAGAAAAACGCACTTAAAGTTTTTCATACAAAAGTCCTAAGAAAATCAATTTTGATATTGAAATACTAGTGATCACAGAATTTCGTTATTTTTGCTCTAGCTCTTCTAGTTTTCAAGAAAAACGCATTTAAAGTTTTTCATACAAAAGTCCTAAGAAAATCCATTTTTATATGGAAATACTAGTGGTCACAGTCCTAAGAAAATCCATTTTTATATGGAAATACTAGTGGTCACAGAATTTCGTTATTTTTGCTCTAGCTCTTCTAGTTTTCAAGAAAAACGCATTTAAAGTTTTTCATACAAAAGTCCTAAGAAAATCCATTTTTATATGGATATACTAGTGATCACAGAATTTCGTTATTTTTGCTTTAGCTCTTCTAGTTTTCAAGAAAAACGCATTTAAAGCTTTTCATACAAAAGTCCTAAGAAAATCCATTTTTATATGGAAATACTAGTATTCACAGAATTTCGTTATTTTTGCTCTAGCTCTTCTAGTTTTCAAGAAAAACACATTTAAAGTTTTTCATACAAAAGTCCTAAGAAAATTCATTTTTATATGGAAATACTAGTGATCACAGAATTTCGTTATTTGTGCTCTAGCTCTTCTAGTTTTCAAGAAAAACGCATTTAAAGCTTTTCATACAAAAGTCCTAAGAAAATTCATTTTTATATGGAAATACTAGTATTCACAGAATTTCGTTATTTTTGCTCTAGCTCTTCTAGTTTTCAAGAAAAACGCATTTAAAGCTTTTCATACAAAAGTCCTAAGAAAATTCATTTTTATATGGAAATACTAGTGATCACAGAATTTCGTTTTTTTGCTCTAGCTCTTCTAGTTTTCAAGAAAAACGCATTTAAAGTTTTTCATACAAAAGTCCTAAGAAAATTCATTTTTATATGGAAATACTAGTGATCACAGAATTTCGTTATTTTTGCTCTAGCTCTTCTAGTTTTCAAGAAAAACGCATTTAAAGTTTTTCATACAAAAGTCCTAAGAAAATCAATTTTTATATGGAAATACTAGTGATCACAGAATTTCGTTATTTTTGCTCTAGCTCTTCTAGTTTTCAAGAAAAACGCACTTAAAGTTTTTCATACAAAAGTCCTAAGAAAATCAATTTTGATATTGAAATACTAGTGATCACAGAATTTCGTTATTTTTGCTCTAGCTCTTCTAGTTTTCAAGAAAAACGCATTTAAAGTTTTTCATACAAAAGTCCTAAGAAAATCCATTTTTATATGGAAATACTAGTGGTCACAGTCCTAAGAAAATCCATTTTTATATGGAAATACTAGTGGTCACAGTCCTAAGAAAATCCATTTTTATATGGAAATACTAGTGGTCACAGAATTTCGTTATTTTTGCTCTAGCTCTTCTAGTTTTCAAGAAAAACGCATTTAAAGTTTTTCATACAAAAGTCCTAAGAAAATCCATTTTAATATGGAAATACTAGTGATCACAGAATTTCGTTATTTTTGCTTTAGCTCTTCTAGTTTTCAAGAAAAACGCATTTAAAGTTTTTCATACAAAAGTCCTAAGAAAATCCATTTTTATATGGAAATACTAGTGGTCACAGTCCTAAGAAAATCCATTTTTATATGGAAATACTAGTGGTCACAGAATTTCATTATTTTTGCTCTAGCTCTTCTAGTTTTCAAGAAAAACGCACTTAAAGTTTTTCATACAAAAGTCCTAAGAAAATCAATTTTGATATTGAAATACTAGTGATCACAGAATTTCGTTATTTTTGCTCTAGCTCTTCTAGTTTTCAAGAAAAACGCATTTAAAGTTTTTCATACAAAAGTCCTAAGAAAATCCATTTTTATATGGAAATACTAGTGATCACAGAATTTCGTTATTTTTGCTCTAGCTCTTCTAGTTTTCAAGAAAAACGCATTTAAAGTTTTTCATACAAAAGTCCTAAGAAAATTCATTTTTATATGGATATACTAGTGATCACAGAATTTCGTTATTTTTGCTTTAGCTCTTCTAGTTTTCAAGAAAAACGCATTTAAATTTTTTCATACAAAAGTCCTAAGAAAATCCATTTTTATATGGAAATACTAGTGATCAGAGAATTTCGTTATTTTTGCTCTAGCTCTTCTAGTTTTCAATAAAAACGCATTTAAAGTTTTTCATACAAAAGTCCTAAGAAAATCCATTTTTATATGGATATACTAGTGATCACAGAATTTCGTTATTTTTGCTTTAGCTCTTCTAGTTTTCAAGAAAAACGCATTTAAATTTTTTCATACAAAAGTCCTAAGAAAATCCATTTTTATATGGAAATACTAGTGATCAGAGAATTTCGTTATTTTTGCTCTAGCTCTTCTAGTTTTCAATAAAAACGCATTTAAATTTTTTCATACAAAAGTCCTAAGAAAATCCATTTTTATATGGATATACTAGTGATCACAGAATTTCGTTATTTTTGCTTTAGCTCTTCTAGTTTTCAAGAAAAACGCATATAAAGCTTTTCATACAAAAGTCCTAAGAAAATCCATTTTTATATGGAAATACTAGTGATCACAGAATTTCGTTATTTTTGCTCTAGCTCTTATAGTTTTCAAGAAAAATGCATTAAAAGTTTTTCATACAAAAGTCCTAAGAAAATTCATTTTTATATGGAAATACTAGTGATCACAGAATTTCGTTATTTTTGCTCTAGCTCTTCTAGTTTTCAAGAAAAACGCATTTAAAGTTTTTCATACAAAAGTCCTAAGAAAATCAATTTTTATATGGAAATACTAGTGATCACAGAATTTCGTTATTTTTGCTCTAGCTCTTCTAGTTTTCAAGAAAAACGCATTTAAAGTTTTTCATACAAAAGTCCTAAGAAAATCCATTTTTATATGGAAATACTAGTGATCACAGAATTTCGTTATTTTTGCTCTAGCTCTTCTAGTTTTCAAGAAAAACGCATTTAAAGTTTTTCATACAAAAGTCCTAAGAAAATCCATTTTTAAATGGAAATACTAGTGATCACAGAATTTCGTTATTTTTGCTCTAGCTCTTCTAGTTTTCAAGAAAAACGCATTTAAAGTTTTTCATACAAAAGTCCTAAGAAAATTCATTTTTATATGGAAATACTAGTGATCACAGAATTTCGTTATTTTTGCTCTAGCTCTTCTAGTTTTCAAGAAAAACGCATTTAAAGTTTTTCATACAAAAGTCCTAAGAAAATCAATTTTTATATTGAAATACTAGTGATCACAGAATTTCGTTATTTTTGCTCTAGCTCTTCTAGTTTTCAAGAAAAACGCATTTAAAGTTTTTCATACAAAAGTCCTAAGAAAATCCATTTTTATATGGAAATACTAGTGATCACAGAATTTCGTTATTTTTGCTCTAGCTCTTCTAGTTTTCAAGAAAAACGCATTTAAAGTTTTTCATACAAAAGTCCTAAGAAAATCCATTTTTAAATGGAAATACTAGTGATCACAGAATTTCGTTATTTTTGCTCTAGCTCTTCTAGTTTTCAAGAAAAACGCATTTAAAGTTTTTCATAGAAAAGTCCTTAGAAAATCCATTTTTATATGGAAATACTAGAATTTCGTTATTTTTGCTCTAGCTCTTCTAGTTTTCAAGAAAAACGCATTTAAAGTTTTTCATAGAAAAGTCCTTAGAAAATCCATTTTTATATGGAAATACTAGTGATCACAGAATTTCGTTATTTTTGTTCTAGCTCTTCTAGTTTTCAAGAAAAACGCATTTAAAGTTTTTAATACAAAAGTTCTTAGAAAATCCATTTTTATATGGAAATACTAGTGATCACAGAATTTCGTTATTTTTGCTCTAGCTCTTCTAGTTTTCAAGAAAAACGCATTTAAAATTTTTCATAGAAAAGTGCTAAGAAAATCAATTTTTATATGGAAATACTAGTGATCACAGAATTTCGTTATTTTTGCTCTAGCTCTTCTAGTTTTCAAGAAAAACGCATTTAAAGTTTTTCATACAAAAGTCCTAAGAAAATTCATTTTTATATGGAAATACTAGTGATCACAGAATTTCGTTATTTTTGCTCTAGCTCTTCTAGTTTTCAAGAAAAACGCATTTAAAGTTTTTCATACAAAAGTCCTAAGAAAATCAATTTTTATATTGAAATACTAGTGATCACAGAATTTCGTTATTTTTGCTCTAGCTCTTCTAGTTTTTAAGAAAAACGCATTTAAAGTTTTTCATACCAAAGTCCTAAGAAAATCAATTTTTATATGGAAATTCTAGTGATCACAGAATTTCGTTATTTTTGCTCTAGCTCTTCTAGTTTTCAAGAAAAACGCATTTAAATTTTTCATACAAAAGTCCTAAGAAAATCAATTTTTATATGGAAATACTAGTGATCACAGAATTTCGTTATTTTTGCTCTAGCTCTTCTAGTTTTCAAGAAAAACGCATTTAAAGTTTTTCATACAAAAGTCCTAAGAAAATCAATTTTTATATGGAAATACTAGTGATCACAGAATTTCGTTATTTTTGCTCGAGCTCTTCTAGTTTTCAAGAAAAACGCATTTAAAGTTTTTCATACAAAAGTCCTAAGAAAATCAATTTTTATATGGAAATACTAGTGATCACAGAATTTCGTTATTTTTGCTCTAGCTCTTCTAGTTTTCAAGAAAAACTCATTTAAAGTTTTTCATACAAAAGTCCTAAGAAAATCAATTTTGATATTGAAATACTAGTGATCACAGAATTTCGTTATTTTTGCTCTAGCTCTTCTAGTTTTCAAGAAAAACGCATTTAAAGTTTTTCATACAAAAGTCCTAAGAAAATCCATTTTTATATGGAAATACTAGTGGTCACAGAATTTCGTTATTTTTGCTCTAGCTCTTCTAGTTTTCAAGAAAAACGCATTTAAAGTTTTTCATACAAAAGTCCTAAGAAAATCCATTTTAATATGGAAATACTAGTGATCACAGAATTTCGTTATTTTTGCTTTAGCTCTTCTAGTTTTCAAGAAAAACGCATTTAAAGTTTTTCATACAAAAGTCCTAAGAAAATCCATTTTAATATGGAAATACAAGTGATCACAGAATTTCGTTATTTTTGCTTTAGCTCTTCCAGTTTTCAAGAAAAACGCATTTAAAGTTTTTCATACAAAAGTCCTAAGAAAATCCATTTTTATATGGAAATACTAGTGATCACAGAATTTCGTTATTTTTGCTCTAGCTCTTCTTGTTTTCAAGAAAAACGCATTTAAAGTTTTTCATACAAAAGTCCTAAGAAAATTCATTTTTATATGGATATACTAGTGATCACAGAATTTCGTTATTTTTGCTTTAGCTCTTCTAGTTTTCAAGAAAAACGCATTTAAATTTTTTCATACAAAAGTCCTAAGAAAATCCATTTTTATATGGATATACTAGTGATCACAGAATTTCGTTATTTTTGCTTTAGCTCTTCTAGTTTTCAAGAAAAACGCATATAAAGCTTTTCATACAAAAGTCCTAAGAAAATCCATTTTTATATGGAAATACTAGTGATCACAGAATTTCGTTATTTTTGCTCTAGCTCTTCTAGTTTTCAAGAAAAACTCATTTAAAGTTTTTCATACAAAAGTCCTAAGAAAATCAATTTTTATATGGAAATACTAGTGATCACAGAATTTCGTTATTTTTGCTCTAGCTCTTCTAGTTTTCAAGAAAAACGCATTTAAAGTTTTTCATACAAAAGTCCTAAGAAAATCAATTTTTATATGGAAATACTAGTGATCACAGAATTTCGTTATTTTTGCTCGAGCTATTTTAGTTTTCAAGAAAAACGCATTTAAAGTTTTTCATACAAAAGTCCTAAGAAAATCAATTTTTATATGGAAATACTAGTGATCACAGAATTTCGTTATTTTTGCTCTAGCTCTTCTAGTTTTCAAGAAAAACTCATTTAAAGTTTTTCATACAAAAGTCCTAAGAAAATCAATTTTGATATTGAAATACTAGTGATCACAGAATTTCGTTATTTTTGCTCTAGCTCTTCCAGTTTTCAAGAAAAACTCATTTAAAGTTTTTCATACAAAAGTCCTAAGAAAATCAATTTTTATATGGAAATACTAGTGATCACAGAATTTCGTTATTTTTGCTCTAGCTCTTCTAGTTTTCAAGAAAAACGCATTTAAAGTTTTTCATACAAAAGTCCTAAGAAAATCAATTTTTATATGGAAATACTAGTGATCACAGAATTTCGTTATTTTTGCTCGAGCTCTTCTAGTTTTCAAGAAAAACGCATTTAAAGTTTTTCATACAAAAGTCCTAAGAAAATCAATTTTTATATGGAAATACTAGTGATCACAGAATTTCGTTATTTTTGCTCTAGCTCTTCTAGTTTTCAAGAAAAACTCATTTAAAGTTTTTCATACAAAAGTCCTAAGAAAATTAATTTTGATATTGAAATACTAGTGATCACAGAATTTCGTTATTTTTGCTCTAGCTCTTCTAGTTTTCAAGAAAAACGCATTTAAAGTTTTTCATACAAAAGTCCTAAGAAAATCCATGTTTATATGGAAATACTAGTGGTCACAGAATTTCGTTATTTTTGCTTTAGCTCTTCTAGTTTTCAAGAAAAACGCATTTAAAGTTTTTCATACAAAAGTCCTAAGAAAATCCATTTTAATATGGAAATACTAGTGATCACAGAATTTCGTTATTTTTGCTTTAGCTCTTCTAGTTTTCAAGAAAAACGCATTTAAAGTTTTTCATACAAAAGTCCTAAGAAAATCCATTTTAATATGGAAATACTAGTGATCACAGAATTTCGTTATTTTTGCTTTAGCTCTTCCAGTTTTCAAGAAAAACGCATTTAAAGTTTTTCATACAAAAGTCCTAAGAAAATCCATTTTTATATGGAAATACTAGTGATCACAGAATTTCGTTATTTTTGCTCTAGCTCTTCTAGTTTTCAAGAAAAACGCATTTAAAGTTTTTCATACAAAAGTCCTAAGAAAATTCATTTTTATATGGATATACTAGTGATCACAGAATTTCGTTATTTTTGCTTTAGCTCTTCTAGTTTTCAAGAAAAACGCATTTAAATTTTTTCATACAAAAGTCCTAAGAAAATCCATTTTTATATGGATATACTAGTGATCACAGAATTTCGTTATTTTTGCTTTAGCTCTTCTAGTTTTCAAGAAAAACGCATATAAAGCTTTTCATACAAAAGTCCTAAGAAAATCCATTTTTATATGGAAATACTAGTGATCACAGAATTTCGTTATTTTTGCTTTAGCTCTTCTAGTTTTCAAGAAAAACGCATATAAAGCTTTTCATACAAAAGTCCTAAGAAAATTCATTTTTATATGGAAATACTAGTGATCACAGAATTTCGTTATTTGTGCTCTAGCTCTTCTAGTTTTCAAGAAAAACGCATTTAAAGCTTTTCATACAAAAGTCCTAAGAAAATTCATTTTTATATGGAAATACTAGTATTCACAGAATTTCGTTATTTTTGCTCTAGCTCTTCTAGTTTTCAAGAAAAACGCATTTAAAGCTTTTCATACAAAAGTCCTAAGAAAATTCATTTTTATATGGAAATACTAGTGATCACAGAATTTCGTTTTTTTGCTCTAGCTCTTCTAGTTTTCAAGAAAAACGCATTTAAAGTTTTTCATACAAAAGTCCTAAGAAAATTCATTTTTATATGGAAATACTAGTGATCACAGAATTTCGTTATTTTTGCTCTAGCTCTTCTAGTTTTCAAGAAAAACGCATTTAAAGTTTTTCATACAAAAGTCCTAAGAAAATCAATTTTTATATGGAAATACTAGTGATCACAGAATTTCGTTATTTTTGCTCTAGCTCTTCTAGTTTTCAAGAAAAACGCACTTAAAGTTTTTCATACAAAAGTCCTAAGAAAATCAATTTTGATATTGAAATACTAGTGATCACAGAATTTCGTTATTTTTGCTCTAGCTCTTCTAGTTTTCAAGAAAAACGCATTTAAAGTTTTTCATACAAAAGTCCTAAGAAAATCCATTTTTATATGGAAATACTAGTGGTCACAGTCCTAAGAAAATCCATTTTTATATGGAAATACTAGTGGTCACAGTCCTAAGAAAATCCATTTTTATATGGAAATACTAGTGGTCACAGAATTTCGTTATTTTTGCTCTAGCTCTTCTAGTTTTCAAGAAAAACGCATTTAAAGTTTTTCATACAAAAGTCCTAAGAAAATCCATTTTAATATGGAAATACTAGTGATCACAGAATTTCGTTATTTTTGCTTTAGCTCTTCTAGTTTTCAAGAAAAACGCATTTAAAGTTTTTCATACAAAAGTCCTAAGAAAATCCATTTTTATATGGAAATACTAGTGGTCACAGTCCTAAGAAAATCCATTTTTATATGGAAATACTAGTGGTCACAGAATTTCATTATTTTTGCTCTAGCTCTTCTAGTTTTCAAGAAAAACGCACTTAAAGTTTTTCATACAAAAGTCCTAAGAAAATCAATTTTGATATTGAAATACTAGTGATCACAGAATTTCGTTATTTTTGCTCTAGCTCTTCTAGTTTTCAAGAAAAACGCATTTAAAGTTTTTCATACAAAAGTCCTAAGAAAATCCATTTTTATATGGAAATACTAGTGATCACAGAATTTCGTTATTTTTGCTCTAGCTCTTCTAGTTTTCAAGAAAAACGCATTTAAAGTTTTTCATACAAAAGTCCTAAGAAAATTCATTTTTATATGGATATACTAGTGATCACAGAATTTCGTTATTTTTGCTTTAGCTCTTCTAGTTTTCAAGAAAAACGCATTTAAATTTTTTCATACAAAAGTCCTAAGAAAATCCATTTTTATATGGAAATACTAGTGATCAGAGAATTTCGTTATTTTTGCTCTAGCTCTTCTAGTTTTCAATAAAAACGCATTTAAAGTTTTTCATACAAAAGTCCTAAGAAAATCCATTTTTATATGGATATACTAGTGATCACAGAATTTCGTTATTTTTGCTTTAGCTCTTCTAGTTTTCAAGAAAAACGCATTTAAATTTTTTCATACAAAAGTCCTAAGAAAATCCATTTTTATATGGAAATACTAGTGATCAGAGAATTTCGTTATTTTTGCTCTAGCTCTTCTAGTTTTCAATAAAAACGCATTTAAATTTTTTCATACAAAAGTCCTAAGAAAATCCATTTTTATATGGATATACTAGTGATCACAGAATTTCGTTATTTTTGCTTTAGCTCTTCTAGTTTTCAAGAAAAACGCATATAAAGCTTTTCATACAAAAGTCCTAAGAAAATCCATTTTTATATGGAAATACTAGTGATCACAGAATTTCGTTATTTTTGCTCTAGCTCTTATAGTTTTCAAGAAAAATGCATTAAAAGTTTTTCATACAAAAGTCCTAAGAAAATTCATTTTTATATGGAAATACTAGTGATCACAGAATTTCGTTATTTTTGCTCTAGCTCTTCTAGTTTTCAAGAAAAACGCATTTAAAGTTTTTCATACAAAAGTCCTAAGAAAATCAATTTTTATATGGAAATACTAGTGATCACAGAATTTCGTTATTTTTGCTCTAGCTCTTCTAGTTTTCAAGAAAAACGCATTTAAAGTTTTTCATACAAAAGTCCTAAGAAAATCCATTTTTATATGGAAATACTAGTGATCACAGAATTTCGTTATTTTTGCTCTAGCTCTTCTAGTTTTCAAGAAAAACGCATTTAAAGTTTTTCATACAAAAGTCCTAAGAAAATCCATTTTTAAATGGAAATACTAGTGATCACAGAATTTCGTTATTTTTGCTCTAGCTCTTCTAGTTTTCAAGAAAAACGCATTTAAAGTTTTTCATACAAAAGTCCTAAGAAAATTCATTTTTATATGGAAATACTAGTGATCACAGAATTTCGTTATTTTTGCTCTAGCTCTTCTAGTTTTCAAGAAAAACGCATTTAAAGTTTTTCATACAAAAGTCCTAAGAAAATCAATTTTTATATTGAAATACTAGTGATCACAGAATTTCGTTATTTTTGCTCTAGCTCTTCTAGTTTTCAAGAAAAACGCATTTAAAGTTTTTCATACAAAAGTCCTAAGAAAATCCATTTTTATATGGAAATACTAGTGATCACAGAATTTCGTTATTTTTGCTCTAGCTCTTCTAGTTTTCAAGAAAAACGCATTTAAAGTTTTTCATACAAAAGTCCTAAGAAAATCCATTTTTAAATGGAAATACTAGTGATCACAGAATTTCGTTATTTTTGCTCTAGCTCTTCTAGTTTTCAAGAAAAACGCATTTAAAGTTTTTCATAGAAAAGTCCTTAGAAAATCCATTTTTATATGGAAATACTAGAATTTCGTTATTTTTGCTCTAGCTCTTCTAGTTTTCAAGAAAAACGCATTTAAAGTTTTTCATAGAAAAGTCCTTAGAAAATCCATTTTTATATGGAAATACTAGTGATCACAGAATTTCGTTATTTTTGTTCTAGCTCTTCTAGTTTTCAAGAAAAACGCATTTAAAGTTTTTCATAGAAAAGTTCTTAGAAAATCCATTTTTATATGGAAATACTAGTGATCACAGAATTTCGTTATTTTTGCTCTAGCTCTTCTAGTTTTCAAGAAAAACGCATTTAAAATTTTTCATAGAAAAGTGCTAAGAAAATCAATTTTTATATGGAAATACTAGTGATCACAGAATTTCGTTATTTTTGCTCTAGCTCTTCTAGTTTTCAAGAAAAACGCATTTAAAGTTTTTCATACAAAAGTCCTAAGAAAATTCATTTTTATATGGAAATACTAGTGATCACAGAATTTCGTTATTTTTGCTCTAGCTCTTCTAGTTTTCAAGAAAAACGCATTTAAAGTTTTTCATACAAAAGTCCTAAGAAAATCAATTTTTATATTGAAATACTAGTGATCACAGAATTTCGTTATTTTTGCTCTAGCTCTTCTAGTTTTTAAGAAAAACGCATTTAAAGTTTTTCATACCAAAGTCCTAAGAAAATCAATTTTTATATGGAAATTCTAGTGATCACAGAATTTCGTTATTTTTGCTCTAGCTCTTCTAGTTTTCAAGAAAAACGCATTTAAATTTTTCATACAAAAGTCCTAAGAAAATCAATTTTTATATGGAAATACTAGTGATCACAGAATTTCGTTATTTTTGCTCTAGCTCTTCTAGTTTTCAAGAAAAACGCATTTAAAGTTTTTCATACAAAAGTCCTAAGAAAATCAATTTTTATATGGAAATACTAGTGATCACAGAATTTCGTTATTTTTGCTCGAGCTCTTCTAGTTTTCAAGAAAAACGCATTTAAAGTTTTTCATACAAAAGTCCTAAGAAAATCAATTTTTATATGGAAATACTAGTGATCACAGAATTTCGTTATTTTTGCTCTAGCTCTTCTAGTTTTCAGGAAAAACTAATTTAAAGTTTTTCATACAAAAGTCCTAAGAAAATCAATTTTGATATTGAAATACTAGTGATCACAGAATTTCGTTATTTTTGCTCTAGCTCTTCTAGTTTTCAAGAAAAACGCATTTAAAGTTTTTCATACAAAAGTCCTAAGAAAATCCATTTTTATATGGAAATACTAGTGGTCACAGAATTTCGTTATTTTTGCTCTAGCTCTTCTAGTTTTCAAGAAAAACGCATTTAAAGTTTTTCATACAAAAGTCCTAAGAAAATCCATTTTAATATGGAAATACTAGTGATCACAGAATTTCGTTATTTTTGCTTTAGCTCTTCTAGTTTTCAAGAAAAACGCATTTAAAGTTTTTCATACAAAAGTCCTAAGAAAATCCATTTTAATATGGAAATACAAGTGATCACAGAATTTCGTTATTTTTGCTTTAGCTCTTCCAGTTTTCAAGAAAAACGCATTTAAAGTTTTTCATACAAAAGTCCTAAGAAAATCCATTTTTATATGGAAATACTAGTGATCACAGAATTTCGTTATTTTTGCTCTAGCTCTTCTTGTTTTCAAGAAAAACGCATTTAAAGTTTTTCATACAAAAGTCCTAAGAAAATTCATTTTTATATGGATATACTAGTGATCACAGAATTTCGTTATTTTTGCTTTAGCTCTTCTAGTTTTCAAGAAAAACGCATTTAAATTTTTTCATACAAAAGTCCTAAGAAAATCCATTTTTATATGGATATACTAGTGATCACAGAATTTCGTTATTTTTGCTTTAGCTCTTCTAGTTTTCAAGAAAAACGCATATAAAGCTTTTCATACAAAAGTCCTAAGAAAATCCATTTTTATATGGAAATACTAGTGATCACAGAATTTCGTTATTTTTGCTCTAGCTCTTCTAGTTTTCAAGAAAAACTCATTTAAAGTTTTTCATACAAAAGTCCTAAGAAAATCAATTTTTATATGGAAATACTAGTGATCACAGAATTTCGTTATTTTTGCTCTAGCTCTTCTAGTTTTCAAGAAAAACGCATTTAAAGTTTTTCATACAAAAGTCCTAAGAAAATCAATTTTTATATGGAAATACTAGTGATCACAGAATTTCGTTATTTTTGCTCGAGCTATTTTAGTTTTCAAGAAAAACGCATTTAAAGTTTTTCATACAAAAGTCCTAAGAAAATCAATTTTTATATGGAAATACTAGTGATCACAGAATTTCGTTATTTTTGCTCTAGCTCTTCTAGTTTTCAAGAAAAACTCATTTAAAGTTTTTCATACAAAAGTCCTAAGAAAATCAATTTTGATATTGAAATACTAGTGATCACAGAATTTCGTTATTTTTGCTCTAGCTCTTCCAGTTTTCAAGAAAAACTCATTTAAAGTTTTTCATACAAAAGTCCTAAGAAAATCAATTTTTATATGGAAATACTAGTGATCACAGAATTTCGTTATTTTTGCTCTAGCTCTTCTAGTTTTCAAGAAAAACGCATTTAAAGTTTTTCATACAAAAGTCCTAAGAAAATCAATTTTTATATGGAAATACTAGTGATCACAGAATTTCGTTATTTTTGCTCGAGCTCTTCTAGTTTTCAAGAAAAACGCATTTAAAGTTTTTCATACAAAAGTCCTAAGAAAATCAATTTTTATATGGAAATACTAGTGATCACAGAATTTCGTTATTTTTGCTCTAGCTCTTCTAGTTTTCAAGAAAAACTCATTTAAAGTTTTTCATACAAAAGTCCTAAGAAAATTAATTTTGATATTGAAATACTAGTGATCACAGAATTTCGTTATTTTTGCTCTAGCTCTTCTAGTTTTCAAGAAAAACGCATTTAAAGTTTTTCATACAAAAGTCCTAAGAAAATCCATGTTTATATGGAAATACTAGTGGTCACAGAATTTCGTTATTTTTGCTTTAGCTCTTCTAGTTTTCAAGAAAAACGCATTTAAAGTTTTTCATACAAAAGTCCTAAGAAAATCCATTTTAATATGGAAATACTAGTGATCACAGAATTTCGTTATTTTTGCTTTAGCTCTTCTAGTTTTCAAGAAAAACGCATTTAAAGTTTTTCATACAAAAGTCCTAAGAAAATCCATTTTAATATGGAAATACTAGTGATCACAGAATTTCGTTATTTTTGCTTTAGCTCTTCCAGTTTTCAAGAAAAACGCATTTAAAGTTTTTCATACAAAAGTCCTAAGAAAATCCATTTTTATATGGAAATACTAGTGATCACAGAATTTCGTTATTTTTGCTCTAGCTCTTCTAGTTTTCAAGAAAAACGCATTTAAAGTTTTTCATACAAAAGTCCTAAGAAAATTCATTTTTATATGGATATACTAGTGATCACAGAATTTCGTTATTTTTGCTTTAGCTCTTCTAGTTTTCAAGAAAAACGCATTTAAATTTTTTCATACAAAAGTCCTAAGAAAATCCATTTTTATATGGATATACTAGTGATCACAGAATTTCGTTATTTTTGCTTTAGCTCTTCTAGTTTTCAAGAAAAACGCATATAAAGCTTTTCATACAAAAGTCCTAAGAAAATCCATTTTTATATGGAAATACTAGTGATCACAGAATTTCGTTATTTTTGCTTTAGCTCTTCTAGTTTTCAAGAAAAACGCATATAAAGCTTTTCATACAAAAGTCCTAAGAAAATTAATTTTTATATGGAAATACTAGTGATCACAGAATTTCGTTATTTTTGCTCTAGCTCTTCTAGTTTTCAAGAAAAACGCATTTAAAGTTTTTCATACAAAAGTCCTAAGAAAATCAATTTTTATATGGAAATATTAGTGATCACAGAATTTCGTTATTTTTGCTCTAGCTCTTCTAGTTTTCAAGAAAAACGCATTTAAAGTTTTTCATACAAAAGTCCTAAGAAAATCCATTTTTATATGGAAATACTAGTGATCACAGAATTTCGTTATTTTTGCTCTAGCTCTTCTAGTTTTCAAGAAAAACGCATTTAAAGTTTTTCATACAAAAGTCCTAAGAAAATCAATTTTTATATGGAAATACTAGTGATCACAGAATTTCGTTATTTTTGCTCTAGCTCTTCTAGTTTTCAAGAAAAACGCATTTAAAGTTTTTCATACAAAAGTCCTAAGAAAATCAATTTTTATATGGAAATACTAGTGATCACAGAATTTCGTTATTTTTGCTCTAGCTCTTCTAGTTTTCAAGAAAAACGCATTTAAAGTTTTTCATACAAAAGTCCTAAGAAAATCAATTTTGATATTGAAATACTAGTGATCACAGAATTTCGTTATTTTTGCTCTAGCTCTTCTAGTTTTCAAGAAAAACGCATTTAAAGTTTTTCATACAAAAGTCCTAAGAAAATCAATTTTTATATGGAAATACTAGTGGTCACAGAATTTCGTTATTTTTGCTCTAGCTCTTCTAGTTTTCAAGAAAAACGCATTTAAAGTTTTTCATACAAAAGTCCTAAGAAAATCAATTTTTATATGGAAATACTAGTGATCACAGAATTTCGTTATTTTTGCTCTAGCTCTTCTAGTTTTCAAGAAAAACGCATTTAAAGTTTTTCATACAAAAGTCCTAAGAAAATCAATTTTTATATGGAAATACTAGTGATCACAGAATTTCGTTATTTTTGCTCTAGCTCTTCTAGTTTTCAAGAAAAACGCATTTAAAGTTTTTCATACAAAAGTCCTAAGAAAATCAATTTTGATATTGAAATACTAGTGATCACAGAATTTCGTTATTTTTGCTCTAGCTCTTCTAGTTTTCAAGAAAAACGCATTTAAAGTTTTTCATACAAAAGTCCTAAGAAAATCCATTTTTATATGGAAATACTAGTGGTCACAGAATTTCGTTATTTTGGTCTAGCTCTTCTAGTTTTCAAGAAAAACGCATTTAAAGTTTTTCATACAAAAGTCCTAAGAAAATCCATTTTAATATGGAAATACTAGTGGTCACAGAATTTCGTTATTTTTGCTCTAGCTCTTCTAGTTTTCAAGAAAAACGCACTTAAAGTTTTTCATACAAAAGTCCTAAGAAAATCAATTTTGATATTGAAATACTAGTGATCACAGAATTTCGTTATTTTTGCTCTAGCTCTTCTAGTTTTCAAGAAAAACGCATTTAAAGTTTTTCATACAAAAGTCCTAAGAAAATCAATTTTGATATTGAAATACTAGTGATCACAGAATTTCGTTATTTTTGCTCTAGCTCTTCTAGTTTTCAAGAAAAACGCATTTAAAGTTTTTCATACAAAAGTCCTAAGAAAATCCATTTTTATATGGAAATACTAGTGATCACAGAATTTCGTTATTTTTGCTCTAGCTCTTCTAGTTTTCAAGAAAAACGCATTTAAAGTTTTTCATACAAAAGTCCTAAGAAAATTCATTTTTATATGGATATACTAGTGATCACAGAATTTCGTTATTTTTGCTTTAGCTCTTCTAGTTTTCAAGAAAAACGCATTTAAATTTTTTCATACAAAAGTCCTAAGAAAATCCATTTTTATATGGAAATACTAGTGATCAGAGAATTTCGTTATTTTTGCTCTAGCTCTTCTAGTTTTCAATAAAAACGCATTTAAAGTTTTTCATACTAAAGTCCTAAGAAAATCCATTTTTATATGGATATACTAGTGATCACAGAATTTCGTTATTTTTGCTTTAGCTCTTCTAGTTTTCAAGAAAAACGCATATAAAGCTTTTCATACAAAAGTCCTAAGAAAATCCATTTTTATATGGAAATACTAGTGGTCACAGAATTTCGTTATTTTTGCTCTAGCTCTTCTAGTTTTCAAGAAAAACGCACTTAAAGTTTTTCATACAAAAGTCCTAAGAAAATCAATTTTGATATTGAAATACTAGTGATCACAGAATTTCGTTATTTTTGCTCTAGCTCTTCTAGTTTTCAAGAAAAACGCATTTAAAGTTTTTCATACAAAAGTCCTAAGAAAATCCATTTTTATATGGAAATACTAGTGATCACAGAATTTCGTTATTTTTGCTCTAGCTCTTCTAGTTTTCAAGAAAAACGCATTTAAAGTTTTTCATACAAAAGTCCTAAGAAAATTCATTTTTATATGGATATACTAGTGATCACAGAATTTCGTTATTTTTGCTTTAGCTCTTCTAGTTTTCAAGAAAAACGCATTTAAATTTTTTCATACAAAAGTCCTAAGAAAATCCATTTTTATATGGAAATACTAGTGATCAGAGAATTTCGTTATTTTTGCTCTAGCTCTTCTAGTTTTCAATAAAAACGCATTTAAAGTTTTTCATACTAAAGTCCTAAGAAAATCCATTTTTATATGGATATACTAGTGATCACAGAATTTCGTTATTTTTGCTTTAGCTCTTCTAGTTTTCAAGAAAAACGCATATAAAGCTTTTCATACAAAAGTCCTAAGAAAATCCATTTTTATATGGAAATACTAGTGATCACAGAATTTCGTTATTTTTGCTCTAGCTCTTATAGTTTTCAAGAAAAATGCATTAAAAGTTTTTCATACAAAAGTCCTAAGAAAATTCATTTTTATATGGAAATACTAGTGATCACAGAATTTCGTTATTTTTGCTCTAGCTCTTCTAGTTTTCAAGAAAAACGCATTTAAAGTTTTTCATACAAAAGTCCTAAGAAAATCAATTTTTATATGGAAATACTAGTGATCACAGAATTTCGTTATTTTTGCTCTAGCTCTTCTAGTTTTCAAGAAAAACGCATTTAAAGTTTTTCATACAAAAGTCCTAAGAAAATCCATTTTTATATGGAAATACTAGTGATCACAGAATTTCGTTATTTTTGCTCTAGCTCTTCTAGTTTTCAAGAAAAACGCATTTAAAGTTTTTCATACAAAAGTCCTAAGAAAATCCATTTTTAAATGGAAATACTAGTGATCACAGAATTTCGTTATTTTTGCTCTAGCTCTTCTAGTTTTCAAGAAAAACGCATTTAAAGTTTTTCATACAAAAGTCCTAAGAAAATTCATTTTTATATGGAAATACTAGTGATCACAGAATTTTGTTATTTTTGCTCTAGCTCTTCTAGTTTTCAAGAAAAACGCATTTAAAGTTTTTCATACAAAAGTCCTAAGAAAATCAATTTTTATATTGAAATACTAGTGATCACAGAATTTCGTTATTTTTGCTCTAGCTCTTCTAGTTTTCAAGAAAAACGCATTTAAAGTTTTTCATACAAAAGTCCTAAGAAAATCCATTTTTATATGGAAATACTAGTGATCACAGAATTTCGTTATTTTTGCTCTAGCTCTTCTAGTTTTCAAGAAAAACGCATTTAAAGTTTTTCATACAAAAGTCCTAAGAAAATCCATTTTTAAATGGAAATACTAGTGATCACAGAATTTCGTTATTTTTGCTCTAGCTCTTCTAGTTTTCAAGAAAAACGCATTTAAAGTTTTTCATAGAAAAGTCCTTAGAAAATCCATTTTTATATGGAAATACTAGAATTTCGTTATTTTTGCTCTAGCTCTTCTAGTTTTCAAGAAAAACGCATTTAAAGTTTTTCATAGAAAAGTCCTTAGAAAATCCATTTTTATATGGAAATACTAGTGATCACAGAATTTCGTTATTTTTGCTCTAGCTCTTCTAGTTTTCAAGAAAAACGCATTTAAAGTTTTTCATAGAAAAGTTCTTAGAAAATCCATTTTTATATGGAAATACTAGTGATCACAGAATTTCGTTATTTTTGCTCTAGCTCTTCTAGTTTTCAAGAAAAACGCATTTAAAATTTTTCATAGAAAAGTGCTAAGAAAATCAATTTTTATATGGAAATAGTAGTGATCACAGAATTTCGTTATTTTTGCTCTAGCTCTTCTAGTTTTCAAGAAAAACGCATTTAAAGTTTTTCATACAAAAGTCCTAAGAAAATTCATTTTTATATGGAAATACTAGTGATCACAGAATTTCGTTATTTTTGCTCTAGCTCTTCTAGTTTTCAAGAAAAACGCATTTAAAGTTTTTCATACAAAAGTCCTAAGAAAATTCATTTTTATATGGAAATACTAGTGATCACAGAATTTCGTTATTTTTGCTCTAGCTCTTCTAGTTTTCAAGAAAAACGCATTTAAAGTTTTTCATACAAAAGTCCTAAGAAAATTCATTTTTATATGGAAATACTAGTGATCACAGAATTTCGTTATTTTTGCTCTAGCTCTTCTAGTTTTCAAGAAAAACGCATTTAAAGTTTTTCATACAAAAGTCCTAAGAAAATCAATTTTTATATTGAAATACTAGTGATCACAGAATTTCGTTATTTTTGCTCTAGCTCTTCTAGTTTTTAAGAAAAACGCATTTAAAGTTTTTCATACCAAAGTCCTAAGAAAATCAATTTTTATATGGAAATTCTAGTGATCACAGAATTTCGTTATTTTTGCTCTAGCTCTTCTAGTTTTCAAGAAAAACGCATTTAAATTTTTCATACAAAAGTCCTAAGAAAATCAATTTTTATATGGAAATACTAGTGATCACAGAATTTCGTTATTTTTGCTCTAGCTCTTCTAGTTTTCAAGAAAAACGCATTTAAAGTTTTTCATACAAAAGTCCTAAGAAAATCAATTTTTATATGGAAATACTAGTGATCACAGAATTTCGTTATTTTTGCTCGAGCTCTTCTAGTTTTCAAGAAAAACGCATTTAAAGTTTTTCATACAAAAGTCCTAAGAAAATCAATTTTTATATGGAAATACTAGTGATCACAGAATTTCGTTATTTTTGCTCTAGCTCTTCTAGTTTTCAAGAAAAACTCATTTAAAGTTTTTCATACAAAAGTCCTAAGAAAATCAATTTTGATATTGAAATACTAGTGATCACAGAATTTCGTTATTTTTGCTCTAGCTCTTCTAGTTTTCAAGAAAAACGCATTTAAAGTTTTTCATACAAAAGTCCTAAGAAAATCCATTTTTATATGGAAATACTAGTGGTCACAGAATTTCGTTATTTTTGCTCTAGCTCTTCTAGTTTTCAAGAAAAACGCATTTAAAGTTTTTCATACAAAAGTCCTAAGAAAATCCATTTTAATATGGAAATACTAGTGATCACAGAATTTCGTTATTGTTGCTTTAGCTCTTCTAGTTTTCAAGAAAAACGCATTTAAAGTTTTTCATACAAAAGTCCTAAGAAAATCCATTTTAATATGGAAATACAAGTGATCACAGAATTTCGTTATTTTTGCTTTAGCTCTTCCAGTTTTCAAGAAAAACGCATTTAAAGTTTTTCATACAAAAGTCCTAAGAAAATCCATTTTTATATGGAAATACTAGTGATCACAGAATTTCGTTATTTTTGCTCTAGCTCTTCTTGTTTTCAAGAAAAACGCATTTAAAGTTTTTCATACAAAAGTCCTAAGAAAATTCATTTTTATATGGATATACTAGTGATCACAGAATTTCGTTATTTTTGCTTTAGCTCTTCTAGTTTTCAAGAAAAACGCATTTAAATTTTTTCATACAAAAGTCCTAAGAAAATCCATTTTTATATGGATATACTAGTGATCACAGAATTTCGTTATTTTTGCTTTAGCTCTTCTAGTTTTCAAGAAAAACGCATATAAAGCTTTTCATACAAAAGTCCTAAGAAAATCCATTTTTATATGGAAATACTAGTGATCACAGAATTTCGTTATTTTTGCTCTAGCTCTTCTAGTTTTCAAGAAAAACTCATTTAAAGTTTTTCATACAAAAGTCCTAAGAAAATCAATTTTTATATGGAAATACTAGTGATCACAGAATTTCGTTATTTTTGCTCTAGCTCTTCTAGTTTTCAAGAAAAACGCATTTAAAGTTTTTCATACAAAAGTCCTAAGAAAATCAATTTTTATATGGAAATACTAGTGATCACAGAATTTCGTTATTTTTGCTCGAGCTCTTCTAGTTTTCAAGAAAAACGCATTTAAAGTTTTTCATACAAAAGTCCTAAGAAAATCAATTTTTATATGGAAATACTAGTGATCACAGAATTTCGTTATTTTTGCTCTAGCTCTTCTAGTTTTCAAGAAAAACTCATTTAAAGTTTTTCATACAAAAGTCCTAAGAAAATCAATTTTGATATTGAAATACTAGTGATCACAGAATTTCGTTATTTTTGCTCTTGCTCTTCCAGTTTTCAAGAAAAACTCATTTAAAGTTTTTCATACAAAAGTCCTAAGAAAATCAATTTTTATATGGAAATACTAGTGATCACAGAATTTCGTTATTTTTGCTCTAGCTCTTCTAGTTTTCAAGAAAAACGCATTTAAAGTTTTTCATACAAAAGTCCTAAGAAAATCAATTTTTATATGGAAATACTAGTGATCACAGAATTTCGTTATTTTTGCTCGAGCTCTTCTAGTTTTCAAGAAAAACGCATTTAAAGTTTTTCATACAAAAGTCCTAAGAAAATCAATTTTTATATGGAAATACTAGTGATCACAGAATTTCGTTATTTTTGCTCTAGCTCTTCTAGTTTTCAAGAAAAACTCATTTAAAGTTTTTCATACAAAAGTCCTAAGAAAATCAATTTTGATATTGAAATACTAGTGATCACAGAATTTCGTTATTTTTGCTCTAGCTCTTCTAGTTTTCAAGAAAAACGCATTTAAAGTTTTTCATACAAAAGTCCTAAGAAAATCCATTTTTATATGGAAATACTAGTGGTCACAGAATTTCGTTATTTTTGCTTTAGCTCTTCTAGTTTTCAAGAAAAACGCATTTAAAGTTTTTCATACAAAAGTCCTAAGAAAATCCATTTTAATATGGAAATACTAGTGATCACAGAATTTCGTTATTTTTGCTTTAGCTCTTCTAGTTTTCAAGAAAAACGCATTTAAAGTTTTTCATACAAAAGTCCTAAGAAAATCCATTTTAATATGGAAATACTAGTGATCACAGAATTTCGTTATTTTTGCTTTAGCTCTTCCAGTTTTCAAGAAAAACGCATTTAAAGTTTTTCATACAAAAGTCCTAAGAAAATCCATTTTTATATGGAAATACTAGTGATCACAGAATTTCGTTATTTTTGCTCTAGCTCTTCTAGTTTTCAAGAAAAACGCATTTAAAGTTTTTCATACAAAAGTCCTAAGAAAATCCATTTTTATATGGAAATACTAGTGATCACAGAATTTCGTTATTTTTGCTTTAGCTCTTCTAGTTTTCAAGAAAAACGCATTTAAATTTTTTCATACAAAAGTCCTAAGAAAATCCATTTTTATATGGATATACTAGTGATCACAGAATTTCGTTATTTTTGCTTTAGCTCTTCTAGTTTTCAAGAAAAACGCATATAAAGCTTTTCATACAAAAGTCCTAAGAAAATCCATTTTTATATGGAAATACTAGTGATCACAGAATTTCGTTATTTTTGCTTTAGCTCTTCTAGTTTTCAAGAAAAACGCATATAAAGCTTTTCATACAAAAGTCCTAAGAAAATTAATTTTTATATGGAAATACTAGTGATCACAGAATTTCGTTATTTTTGCTCTAGCTCTTCTAGTTTTCAAGAAAAACGCATTTAAAGTTTTTCATACAAAAGTCCTAAGAAAATCAATTTTTATATGTAAATATTAGTGATCACAGAATTTCGTTATTTTTGCTCTAGCTCTTCTAGTTTTCAAGAAAAACGCATTTAAAGTTTTTCATACAAAAGTCCTAAGAAAATCCATTTTTATATGGAAATACTAGTGATCACAGAATTTCGTTATTTTTGCTCTAGCTCTTCTAGTTTTCAAGAAAAACGCATTTAAAGTTTTTCATACAAAAGTCCTAAGAAAATCAATTTTTATATGGAAATACTAGTGATCACAGAATTTCGTTATTTTTGCTCTAGCTCTTCTAGTTTTCAAGAAAAACGCATTTAAAGTTTTTCATACAAAAGTCCTAAGAAAATCAATTTTTATATGGAAATACTAGTGATCACAGAATTTCGTTATTTTTGCTCTAGCTCTTCTAGTTTTCAAGAAAAACGCATTTAAAGTTTTTCATACAAAAGTCCTAAGAAAATCAATTTTGATATTGAAATACTAGTGATCACAGAATTTCGTTATTTTTGCTCTAGCTCTTCTAGTTTTCAAGAAAAACGCATTTAAAGTTTTTCATACAAAAGTCCTAAGAAAATTAATTTTGATATTGAAATACTAGTGATCACAGAATTTCGTTATTTTTGCTCTAGCTCTTCTAGTTTTCAAGAAAAACGCATTTAAAGTTTTTCATACAAAAGTCCTAAGAAAATCCATTTTTATATGGAAATACTAGTGGTCACAGAATTTCGTTATTTTTGCTCTAGCTCTTCTAGTTTTCAAGAAAAACGCATTTAAAGTTTTTCATACAAAAGTCCTAAGAAAATCCATTTTAATATGGAAATACTAGTGATCACAGAATTTCGTTATTTTTGCTTTAGCTCTTCTAGTTTTCAAGAAAAACGCATTTAAAGTTTTTCATACAAAAGTCCTAAGAAAATCAATGTTTATATGGAAATGCTAGTGATCACAGAATTTCGTTATTTTTGCTTTAGCTCTTCCAGTTTTCAAGAAAAACGCATTTAAAGTTTTTCATACAAAAGTCCTAAGAAAATCCATTTTTATATGGAAATACTAGTGATCACAGAATTTCGTTATTTTTGCTCTAGCTCTTCTAGTTTTCAAGAAAAACGCATATAAAGTTTTTCATACAAAAGTCCTAAGAAAATTCATTTTTATATGGATATACTAGTGATCACAGAATTTCGTTATTTTTGCTTTAGCTCTTCTAGTTTTCAAGAAAAACGCATTTAAATTTTTTCATACAAAAGTCCTAAGAAAATCCATTTTTATATGGATATACTAGTGATCACAGAATTTCGTTATTTTTGCTTTAGCTCTTCTAGTTTTCAAGAAAAACGCATATAAAGCTTTTCATACAAAAGTCCTAAGAAAATCCATTTTTATATGGAAATACTAGTGATCACAGAATTTCGTCATTTTTGCTCTAGCTCTTATAGTTTTCAAGAAAAATGCATTAAAAGTTTTTCATACAAAAGTCCTAAGAAAATGCATTTTTATATGGAAATACTAGTGATCACAGAATTTCGTTATTTTTGCTCTAGTTCTTCTAGTTTTCAAGAAAAACGCATTTAAAGTTTTTCATACAAAAGTCCTAAGAAAATCAATTTTTATATGGAAATACTAGTGATCACAGAATTTCGTTATTTTTGCTCTAGCTCTTCTAGTTTTCAAGAAAAACGCATTTAAAGTTTTTCATACAAAAGTCCTAAGAAAATCAATTTTTATATGGAAATACTAGTGATCACAGAATTTCGTTATTTTTGCTCTAGCTCTTCTAGTTTTCAAGAAAAACGCATTTAAAGTTTTTCATACAAAAGTCCTAAGAAAATCAATTTTTATATGGAAATACTAGTGATCACAGAATTTCGTTATTGTTGCTCTAGCTCTTCTAGTTTTCAAGAAAAACGCATTTAAAGTTTTTCATACAAAAGTCCTAAGAAAATCAATTTTTATATGGAAATACTAGTGATCACAGAATTTCGTTATTTTTGCTCTAGCTCTTCTAGTTTTCAAGAAAACGCATTTAAAGTTTTTCATACAAAAGTCCTAAGAAAATCCATTTTTATATGGAAATACTAGTGGTCACATAATTTCGTTATTTTTGCTCTAGCTCTTCTAGTTTTCAAGAAAAACGCATTTAAAGTTTTTCATACAAAAGTCCTAAGAAAATTTATTTTGATATTGAAATACTAGTGATCACAGAATTTCGTTATTTTTGCTCTAGCTCTTCTAGTTTTCAAGAAAAACGCATTTAAAGTTTTTCATACAAAAGTCCTAAGAAAATCCATTTTTATATGGAAATACTAGTGGTCACAGAATTTCGTTATTTTTGCTCTAGCTCTTCTAGTTTTCAAGAAAAACGCATTTAAAGTTTTTCATACAAAAGTCCTAAGAAAATTAATTTTGATATTGAAATACTAGTGATCACAGAATTTCGTTATTTTTGCTCTAGCTCTTCTAGTTTTCAAGAAAAACGCATTTAAAGTTTTTCATACAAAAGTCCTAAGAAAATCCATTTTTATATGGAAATACTAGTGGTCACAGAATTTCGTTATTTTTGCTCTAGCTCTTCTAGTTTTCAAGAAAAACGCATTTAAAGTTTTTCATACAAAAGTCCTAAGAAAATCCATTTTAATATGGAAATACTAGTGATCACAGAATTTCGTTATTTTTGCTTTAGCTCTTCTAGTTTTCAAGAAAAACGCATTTAAAGTTTTTCATACAAAAGTCCTAAGAAAATCAATGTTTATATGGAAATGCTAGTGATCACAGAATTTCGTTATTTTTGCTTTAGCTCTTCCAGTTTTCAAGAAAAACGCATTTAAAGTTTTTCATACAAAAGTCCTAAGAAAATCCATTTTTATATGGAAATACTAGTGATCACAGAATTTCGTTATTTTTGCTCTAGCTCTTCTAGTTTTCAAGAAAAACGCATTTAAAGTTTTTCATACAAAAGTCCTAAGAAAATTCATTTTTATATGGATATACTAGTGATCACAGAATTTCGTTATTTTTGCTTTAGCTCTTCTAGTTTTCAAGAAAAACGCATTTAAATTTTTTCATACAAAAGTCCTAAGAAAATCCATTTTTATATGGATATACTAGTGATCACAGAATTTCGTTATTTTTGCTTTAGCTCTTCTAGTTTTCAAGAAAAACGCATATAAAGCTTTTCGTACAAAAGTCCTAAGAAAATCCATTTTTATATGGAAATACTAGTGATCACAGAATTTCGTCATTTTTGCTCTAGCTCTTATAGTTTTCAAGAAAAATGCATTAAAAGTTTTTCATACAAAAGTCCTAAGAAAATTCATTTTTATATGGAAATACTAGTGATCACAGAATTTCGTTATTTTTGCTCTAGTTCTTCTAGTTTTCAAGAAAAACGCATTTAAAGTTTTTCATACAAAAGTCCTAAGAAAATCAATTTTTATATGGAAATACTAGTGATCACAGAATTTCGTTATTTTTGCTCTAGCTCTTCTAGTTTTCAAGAAAAACGCATTTAAAGTTTTTCATACAAAAGTCCTAAGAAAATCAATTTTTATATGGAAATACTAGTGATCACAGAATTTCGTTATTTTTGCTCTAGCTCTTCTAGTTTTCAAGAAAAACGCATTTAAAGTTTTTCATACAAAAGTCCTAAGAAAATCAATTTTTATATGGAAATACTAGTGATCACAGAATTTCGTTATTTTTGCTCTAGCTCTTCTAGTTTTCAAGAAAACGCATTTAAAGTTTTTCATACAAAAGTCCTAAGAAAATCCATTTTTATATGGAAATACTAGTGGTCACATAATTTCGTTATTTTTGCTCTAGCTCTTCTAGTTTTCAAGAAAAACGCATTTAAAGTTTTTCATACAAAAGTCCTAAGAAAATTAATTTTGATATTGAAATACTAGTGATCACAGAATTTCGTTATTTTTGCTCTAGCTCTTCTAGTTTTCAAGAAAAACGCATTTAAAGTTTTTCATACAAAAGTCCTAAGAAAATCCATTTTTATATGGAAATACTAGTGGTCACAGAATTTCGTTATTTTTGCTCTAGCACTTCTAGTTTTCAAGAAAAACGCATTTAAAGTTTTTCATACAAAAGTCCTAAGAAAATCCATTTTAATATGGAAATACTAGTGATCACAGAATTTCGTTATTTTTGCTTTAGCTCTTCTAGTTTTCAAGAAAAACGCATTTAAAGTTTTTCATACAAAAGTCCTAAGAAAATCAATGTTTATATGGAAATGCTAGTGATCACAGAATTTCGTTATTTTTGCTTTAGCTCTTCCAGTTTTCAAGAAAAACGCATTTAAAGTTTTTCATACAAAAGTCCTAAGAAAATCCATTTTTATATGGAAATACTAGTGATCACAGAATTTCGTTATTTTTGCTCTAGCTCTTCTAGTTTTCAAGAAAAACGCATTTAAAGTTTTTCATACAAAAGTCCTCAGAAAATTCATTTTTATATGGATATACTAGTGATCACAGAATTTCGTTATTTTTGCTTTAGCTCTTCTAGTTTTCAAGAAAAACGCATATAAAGCTTTTCATACAAAAGTCCTAAGAAAATCCATTTTTATATGGAAATACTAGTGATCACAGAATTTCGTTATTTTTGCTCTAGCTCTTATAGTTTTCAAGAAAAATGCATTAAAAGTTTTTCATACAAAAGTCCTAAGAAAATTCATTTTTATATGGAAATACTAGTGATCACAGAATTTCGTTATTTTTGCTCTAGTTCTTCTAGTTTTCAAGAAAAACGCATTTAAAGTTTTTCATACAAAAGTCCTAAGAAAATCAATTTTTATATGGAAATACTAGTGATCACAGAATTTCGTTATTTTTGCTCTAGCTCTTCTAGTTTTCAAGAAAAACGCATTTAAAGTTTTTCATACAAAAGTCCTAAGAAAATCAATTTTTATATGGAAATACTAGTGATCACAGAATTTCGTTATTTTTGCTCTAGCTCTTCTAGTTTTCAAGAAAAACGCATTTAAAGTTTTTCATACAAAAGTCCTAAGAAAATCAATTTTTATATGGAAATACTAGTGATCACAGAATTTCGTTATTTTTGCTCTAGCTCTTCTAGTTTTCAAGAAAAACGCATTTAAAGTTTTTCATACAAAAGTCCTAAGAAAATCAATTTTGATATTGAAATACTAGTGATCACAGAATTTCGTCATTTTTGCTCTAGCTCTTCTAGTTTTCAAGAAAAACGCATTTAAAGTTTTTCATACAAAAGTCCTAAGAAAATCCATTTTTATATGGAAATATTAGTGGTCACAGAATTTCGTTATTTTTGCTCTAGCTCTTCTAGTTTTCAAGAAAAACGCATTTAAAGTTTTTCATACAAAAGTCCTAAGAAAATCCATTTTAATATGGAAATACTAGTGATCACAGAATTTCGTTATTTTTGCTTTAGCTCTTCTAGTTTTCAAGAAAAACGCATTTAAAGTTTTTCATACAAAAGTCCTAAGAAAATCAATGTTTATATGGAAATGCTAGTGATCACAGAATTTCGTTATTTTTGCTTTAGCTCTTCCAGTTTTCAAGAAAAACGCATTTAAAGTTTTTCATACAAAAGTCCTAAGAAAATCCATTTTTATATGGAAATACTAGTGATCACAGAATTTCGTTATTTTTGCTCTAGCTCTTCTAGTTTTCAAGAAAAACGCATTTAAAGTTTTTCATACAAAAGTCCTAAGAAAATTCATTTTTATATGGATATACTAGTGATCACAGAATTTCGTTATTTTTGCTTTAGCTCTTCTAGTTTTCAAGAAAAACGCATTTAAATTTTTTCTTACAAAAGTCCTAAGAAAATCCATTTTTATATGGATATACTAGTGATCACAGAATTTCGTTATTTTTGCTTTAGCTCTTCTAGTTTTCAAGAAAAACGCATATAAAGCTTTTCATACAAAAGTCCTAAGAAAATTCATTTTTATATGGAAATACTAGTGATCACAGAATTTCGTTATTTTTGCTCTAGTTCTTCTTGTTTTCAAGAAAAACGCATTTAAAGTTTTTCATACAAAAGTCCTAAGAAAATCAATTTTTATATGGAAATACTAGTGATCACAGAATTTCGTTATTTTTGCTCTAGCTCTTCTAGTTTTCAAGAAAAACGCATTTAAAGTTTTTCATACAAAAGTCCTAAGAAAATCCATTTTTATATGGAAATACTAGTGATCACAGAATTTCGTTATTTTTGCTCTAGCTCTTCTAGTTTTCAAGAAAAACGCATTTAAAGTTTTTCATACAAAAGTCCTAAGAAAATCCATTTTTAAATGGAAATACTAGTGATCACAGAATTTCGTTATTTTTGCTCTAGCTCTTCTAGTTTTCAAGAAAAACGCATTTAAAGTTTTTCATACAAAAGTCCTAAGAAAATTCATTTTTATATGGATATACTAGTGATCACAGAATTTCGTTATTTTTGCTCTAGATCTTCTAGTTTTCAAGAAAAACGCATTTAAAGTTTTTCATACAAAAGTCCTAAGAAAATCCATTTTTATATTGAAATACTAGTGATCACAGAATTTCGTTATTTTTGCTCTAGCTCTTCTAGTTTTTAAGAAAAACGCATTTAAAGTTTTTCATACCAAAGTCCTAAGAAAATCAATTTTTATATGGAAATACTAGTGATCACAGAATTTCGTTATTTTTGCTCTAGCTCTTCTAGTTTTCAAGAAAAACGCATTTAAAGTTTTTCATACAAAAGTCCTAAGAAAATCAATTTTTATATGGAAATACTAGTGATCACAGAATTTCGTTATTTTTGCTCTAGCTCTTCTAGTTTTCAAGAAAAACGAATTTAAAGTTTTTCATACAAAAGTCCTAAGAAAATCCATTTTTATATGGAAATACTAGTGATCACAGAATTTCGTTATTTTTGCTCTAGCTCTTCTAGTTTTCAAGAAAAACGCATTTAAAGTTTTTCATACAAAAGTCCTAAGAAAATCAATTTTGATAGTGAAATACTAGTGATCACAGAATTTCGTTATTTTTGCTCTAGCTCTTCTAGTTTTCAAGAAAAACGCATTTAAAGTTTTTCATACAAAAGTCCTAAGAAAATCAATTTTTATATGGAAATACTAGTGATCACAGAATTTCGTTATTTTTGCTCTAGCTCTTCTAGTTTTCAAGAAAAACGCATTTAAAGTTTTTCATACAAAAGTCCTAAGAAAATCAATTTTTATATGGAAATACTAGTGATCACAGAATTTCGTTATTTTTGCTCTAGCTCTTCTAGTTTTCAAGAAAAACGCATTTAAAGTTTTTCATACAAAAGTCCTAAGAAAATCAATTTTGATATTGAAATACTAGTGATCACAGAATTTCGTCATTTTTGCTCTAGCTCTTCTAGTTTTCAAGAAAAACGCATTTAAAGTTTTTCATACAAAAGTCCTAAGAAAATCCATTTTTATATGGAAATATTAGTGGTCACAGAATTTCGTTATTTTTGCTCTAGCTCTTCTAGTTTTCAAGAAAAACGCATTTAAAGTTTTTCATACAAAAGTCCTAAGAAAATCCATTTTAATATGGAAATACTAGTGATCACAGAATTTCGTTATTTTTGCTTTAGCTCTTCTAGTTTTCAAGAAAAACGCATTTAAAGTTTTTCATACAAAAGTCCTAAGAAAATCAATGTTTATATGGAAATGCTAGTGATCACAGAATTTCGTTATTTTTGCTTTAGCTCTTCCAGTTTTCAAGAAAAACGCATTTAAAGTTTTTCATACAAAAGTCCTAAGAAAATCCATTTTTATATGGAAATACTAGTGATCACAGAATTTCGTTATTTTTGCTCTAGCTCTTCTAGTTTTCAAGAAAAACGCATTTAAAGTTTTTCATACAAAAGTCCTAAGAAAATTCATTTTTATATGGATATACTAGTGATCACAGAATTTCGTTATTTTTGCTTTAGCTCTTCCAGTTTTCAAGAAAAACGCATTTAAAGTTTTTCATACAAAAGTCCTAAGAAAATCCATTTTTATATGGAAATACTAGTGATCACAGAATTTCGTTATTTTTGCTCTAGCTCTTCTAGTTTTCAAGAAAAACGCATTTAAAGTTTTTCATACAAAAGTCCTAAGAAAATCCATTTTTATATGGATATACTAGTGATCACAGAATTTCGTTATTTTTGCTTTAGCTCTTCTAGTTTTCAAGAAAAACGCATATAAAGCTTTTCATACAAAAGTCCTAAGAAAATCCATTTTTATATGGAAATACTAGTGATCACAGAATTTCGTTATTTTTGCTCTAGCTCTTATAGTTTTCAAGAAAAATGCATTAAAAGTTTTTCATACAAAAGTCCTAAGAAAATTCATTTTTATATGGAAATACTAGTGATCACAGAATTTCGTTATTTTTGCTCTAGTTCTTCTTGTTTTCAAGAAAAACGCATTTAAAGTTTTTCATACAAAAGTCCTAAGAAAATCAATTTTTATATGGAAATACTAGTGATCACAGAATTTCGTTATTTTTGCTCTAGCTCTTCTAGTTTTCAAGAAAAACGCATTTAAAGTTTTTCATACAAAAGTCCTAAGAAAATCCATTTTTATATGGAAATACTAGTGATCACAGAATTTCGTTATTTTTGCTCTAGCTCTTCTAGTTTTCAAGAAAAACGCATTTAAAGTTTTTCATACAAAAGTCCTAAGAAAATCCATTTTTAAATGGAAATACTAGTGATCACAGAATTTCGTTATTTTTGCTCTAGCTCTTCTAGTTTTCAAGAAAAACGCATTTAAAGTTTTTCATACAAAAGTCCTAAGAAAATTCATTTTTATATGGATATACTAGTGATCACAGAATTTCGTTATTTTTGCTCTAGCTCTTCTAGTTTTCAAGAAAAACGCATTTAAAGTTTTTCATACAAAAGTCCTAAGAAAATCCATTTTTATATTGAAATACTAGTGATCACAGAATTTCGTTATTTTTGCTCTAGCTCTTCTAGTTTTCAAGAAAAACGCATTTAAAGTTTTTCATACCAAAGTCCTAAGAAAATCAATTTTTATATGGAAATACTAGTGATCACAGAATTTCGTTATTTTTGCTCTAGCTCTTCTAGTTTTCAAGAAAAACGCATTTAAAGTTTTTCATACAAAAGTCCTAAGAAAATCAATTTTTATATGGAAATACTAGTGATCACAGAATTTCGTTATTTTTGCTCTAGCTCTTCTAGTTTTCAAGAAAAACGAATTTAAAGTTTTTCATACAAAAGTCCTAAGAAAATCCATGTTTATATGGAAATACTAGTGATCACAGAATTTCGTTATTTTTGCTCTAGCTCTTCTAGTTTTCAAGAAAAACGCATTTAAAGTTTTTCATACAAAAGTCCTAAGAAAATTCATTTTTATATGGATATACTAGTGATCACAGAATTTCGTTATTTTTGCTTTAGCTCTTCCAGTTTTCAAGAAAAACGCATTTAAAGTTTTTCATACAAAAGTCCTAAGAAAATCCATTTTTATATGGAAATACTAGTGATCACAGAATTTCGTTATTTTTGCTCTAGCTCTTCTAGTTTTCAAGAAAAACGCATTTAAAGTTTTTCATACAAAAGTCCTAAGAAAATTCATTTTTATATGGATATACTAGTGATCACAGAATTTCGTTATTTTTGCTTTAGCTCTTCCAGTTTTCAAGAAAAACGCATTTAAAGTTTTTCATACAAAAGTCCTAAGAAAATCCATTTTTATATGGAAATACTAGTGATCACAGAATTTCGTTATTTTTGCTCTAGCTCTTCTAGTTTTCAAGAAAAACGCATTTAAAGTTTTTCATACAAAAGTCCTAAGAAAATCCATTTTTATATGGATATACTAGTGATCACAGAATTTCGTTATTTTTGCTTTAGCTCTTCTAGTTTTCAAGAAAAACGCATATAAAGCTTTTCATACAAAAGTCCTAAGAAAATCCATTTTTATATGGAAATACTAGTGATCACAGAATTTCGTTATTTTTGCTCTAGCTCTTATAGTTTTCAAGAAAAATGCATTAAAAGTTTTTCATACAAAAGTCCTAAGAAAATTCATTTTTATATGGAAATACTAGTGATCACAGAATTTCGTTATTTTTGCTCTAGTTCTTCTTGTTTTCAAGAAAAACGCATTTAAAGTTTTTCATACAAAAGTCCTAAGAAAATCCATTTTTATATGGATATACTAGTGATCACAGAATTTCGTTATTTTTGCTTTAGCTCTTCTAGTTTTCAAGAAAAACGCATATAAAGCTTTTCATACAAAAGTCCTAAGAAAATCCATTTTTATATGGAAATACTAGTGATCACAGAATTTCGTTATTTTTGCTCTAGCTCTTCTAGTTTTCAAGAAAAACGCATTTAAAGTTTTTCATACAAAAGTCCTAAGAAAATCCATTTTTATATGGAAATACTAGTGATCACAGAATTTCGTTATTTTTGCTCTAGCTCTTCTAGTTTTCAAGAAAAACGCATTTAAAGTTTTTCATACAAAAGTCCTAAGAAAATCCATTTTTAAATGGAAATACTAGTGATCACAGAATTTCGTTATTTTTGCTCTAGCTCTTCTAGTTTTCAAGAAAAACGCATTTAAAGTTTTTCATACAAAAGTCCTAAGAAAATTCATTTTTATATGGATATACTAGTGATCACAGAATTTCGTTATTTTTGCTCTAGATCTTCTAGTTTTCAAGAAAAACGCATTTAAAGTTTTTCATACAAAAGTCCTAAGAAAATCCATTTTTATATTGAAATACTAGTGATCACAGAATTTCGTTATTTTTGCTCTAGCTCTTCTAGTTTTTAAGAAAAACGCATTTAAAGTTTTTCATACCAAAGTCCTAAGAAAATCAATTTTTATATGGAAATACTAGTGATCACAGAATTTCGTTATTTTTGCTCTAGCTCTTCTAGTTTTCAAGAAAAACGCATTTAAAGTTTTTCATACAAAAGTCCTAAGAAAATCAATTTTTATATGGAAATACTAGTGATCACAGAATTTCGTTATTTTTGCTCTAGCTCTTCTAGTTTTCAAGAAAAACGAATTTAAAGTTTTTCATACAAAAGTCCTAAGAAAATCCATTTTTATATGGAAATACTAGTGATCACAGAATTTCGTTATTTTTGCTCTAGCTCTTCTAGTTTTCAAGAAAAACGCATTTAAAGTTTTTCATACAAAAGTCCTAAGAAAATCAATTTTGATAGTGAAATACTAGTGATCACAGAATTTCGTTATTTTTGCTCTAGCTCTTCTAGTTTTCAAGAAAAACGCATTTAAAGTTTTTCATACAAAAGTCCTAAGAAAATCAATTTTTATATGGAAATACTAGTGATCACAGAATTTCGTTATTTTTGCTCTAGCTCTTCTAGTTTTCAAGAAAAACGCATTTAAAGTTTTTCATACAAAAGTCCTAAGAAAATCAATTTTTATATGGAAATACTAGTGATCACAGAATTTCGTTATTTTTGCTCTAGCTCTTCTAGTTTTCAAGAAAAACGCATTTAAAGTTTTTCATACAAAAGTCCTAAGAAAATCAATTTTGATATTGAAATACTAGTGATCACAGAATTTCGTCATTTTTGCTCTAGCTCTTCTAGTTTTCAAGAAAAACGCATTTAAAGTTTTTCATACAAAAGTCCTAAGAAAATCCATTTTTATATGGAAATATTAGTGGTCACAGAATTTCGTTATTTTTGCTCTAGCTCTTCTAGTTTTCAAGAAAAACGCATTTAAAGTTTTTCATACAAAAGTCCTAAGAAAATCCATTTTAATATGGAAATACAAGTGATCACAGAATTTCGTTATTTTTGCTTTAGCTCTTCTAGTTTTCAAGAAAAACGCATTTAAAGTTTTTCATACAAAAGTCCTAAGAAAATCAATGTTTATATGGAAATGCTAGTGATCACAGAATTTCGTTATTTTTGCTTTAGCTCTTCCAGTTTTCAAGAAAAACGCATTTAAAGTTTTTCATACAAAAGTCCTAAGAAAATCCATTTTTATATGGAAATACTAGTGATCACAGAATTTCGTTATTTTTGCTCTAGCTCTTCTAGTTTTCAAGAAAAACGCATTTAAAGTTTTTCATACAAAAGTCCTAAGAAAATTCATTTTTATATGGATGGAAATACCAGTGATCACAGAATTTCGTTATTTTTGCCCTAGCTCTTCCAGTTTTCAAGAAAAACGCATTTAAAGTTTTTCATACAAAAGTCCTAAGAAAATCCATTTTTATATGGAAATACTAGTGATCACAGAATTTCGTTATTTTTGCTCTAGCTCTTCTAGTTTTCAAGAAAAACGCATTTAAAGTTTTTCATACAAAAGTCCTAAGAAAATCCATTTTTATATGGATATACTAGTGATCACAGAATTTCGTTATTTTTGCTTTAGCTCTTCTAGTTTTCAAGAAAAACGCATATAAAGCTTTTCATACAAAAGTCCTAAGAAAATCCATTTTTATATGGAAATACTAGTGATCACAGAATTTCGTTATTTTTGCTCTAGCTCTTATAGTTTTCAAGAAAAATGCATTAAAAGTTTTTCATACAAAAGTCCTAAGAAAATTCATTTTTATATGGAAATACTAGTGATCACAGAATTTCGTTATTTTTGCTCTAGTTCTTCTTGTTTTCAAGAAAAACGCATTTAAAGTTTTTCATACAAAAGTCCTAAGAAAATCAATTTTTATATGGAAATACTAGTGATCACAGAATTTCGTTATTTTTGCTCTAGCTCTTCTAGTTTTCAAGAAAAACGCATTTAAAGTTTTTCATACAAAAGTCCTAAGAAAATCCATTTTTATATGGAAATACTAGTGATCACAGAATTTCGTTATTTTTGCTCTAGCTCTTCTAGTTTTCAAGAAAAACGCATTTAAAGTTTTTCATACAAAAGTCCTAAGAAAATCCATTTTTAAATGGAAATACTAGTGATCACAGAATTTCGTTATTTTTGCTCTAGCTCTTCTAGTTTTCAAGAAAAACGCATTTAAAGTTTTTCATACAAAAGTCCTAAGAAAATTCATTTTTATATGGATATACTAGTGATCACAGAATTTCGTTATTTTTGCTCTAGATCTTCTAGTTTTCAAGAAAAACGCATTTAAAGTTTTTCATACAAAAGTCCTAAGAAAATCCATTTTTATATTGAAATACTAGTGATCACAGAATTTCGTTATTTTTGCTCTAGCTCTTCTAGTTTTTAAGAAAAACGCATTTAAAGTTTTTCATACCAAAGTCCTAAGAAAATCAATTTTTATATGGAAATACTAGTGATCACAGAATTTCGTTATTTTTGCTCTAGCTCTTCTAGTTTTCAAGAAAAACGCATTTAAAGTTTTTCATACAAAAGTCCTAAGAAAATCAATTTTTATATGGAAATACTAGTGATCACAGAATTTCGTTATTTTTGCTCTAGCTCTTCTAGTTTTCAAGAAAAACGAATTTAAAGTTTTTCATACAAAAGTCCTAAGAAAATCCATGTTTATATGGAAATACTAGTGATCACAGAATTTCGTTATTTTTGCTCTAGCTCTTCTAGTTTTCAAGAAAAACGCATTTAAAGTTTTTCATACAAAAGTCCTAAGAAAATCAATTTTGATAGTGAAATACTAGTGATCACAGAATTTCGTTATTTTTGCTCTAGCTCTTCTAGTTTTCAAGAAAAACGCATTTAAAGTTTTTCATACAAAAGTCCTTAGAAAATCCATTTTTAAATGGAAATACTAGTGATCACAGAATTTCGTTATTTTTGCTCTAGCTCTTCTAGTTTTCAAGAAAAACGCATTTAAAGTTTTTCATACAAAAGTCCTAAGAAAATTCATTTTTATATGGAAATACTAGTGATCACAGAATTTTGTTATTTTTGCTCTAGCTCTTCTAGTTTTCAAGAAAAACGCATTTAAAGTTTTTCATACCAAAGTCCTAAGAAAATCAATTTTTATATTGAAATACTAGTGATCACAGAATTTCGTTATTTTTGCTCTAGCTCTTCTAGTTTTTAAGAAAAACGCATTTAAAGTTTTTCATACCAAAGTCCTAAGAAAATCAATTTTTATATGGAAATACTAGTGATCACAGAATTTCGTTATTTTGGCTCTAGCTCTTCCAGTTTTCAAGAAAAACGCATTTAAAGTTTTTCATACAAAAGTCCTAAGAAAATCAATTTTTATATGGAAATACTAGTGATCACAGAATTTCGTTATTTTGGCTCTAGCTCTTCCAGTTTTCAAGAAAAACGCATTTAAAGTTTTTCATACAAAAGTCCTAAGAAAATCAATTTTTATATGGAAATACTAGTGATCACAGAATTTCGTTATTTTTGCTCTAGCTCTTCTAGTTTTCAAGAAAAACGCATTTAAAGTTTTTCATACAAAAGTCCTAAGAAAATCAATTTTTATATGGAAATACTAGTGATCACAGAATTTCGTTATTTTTGCTCTAGCTCTTCTAGTTTTCAAGAAAAACGCATTTAAAGTTTTTCATACAAAAGTCCTAAGAAAATCAATTTTTATATTGAAATACTAGTGATCACAGAATTTCGTTATTTTTGCTCTAGCTCTTCTAGTTTTCAAGAAAAACGCATTTAAAGTTTTTTATACAAAAGTCCTTAGAAAATCCATTTTTATATGGAAATACTAGTGGTCACAGAATTTCGTTATTTTTGCTCTAGCTCTTCTAGTTTTCAAGAAAAACGCATTTAAAGTTTTTCATACAAAAGTCCTAAGAAAATCCATTTTTATATGGAAATACTAGTGATCACAGAATTTCGTTATTTTTGCTTTAGCTTTTCTAGTTTTCAAGAAAAACGCATTTAAAGTTTTTCATACAAAAGTCCTAAGAAAATCAATGTTTATATGGAAATGCTAGTGATCACAGAATTTCGTTATTTTTGCTTTAGCTCTTCCAGTTTTCAAGAAAAACGCATTTAAAGTTTTTCATACAAAAGTCCTAAGAAAATCCATTTTTATATGGAAATACTAGTGATCACAGAATTTCGTTATTTTTGCTCTAGCTCTTCTAGTTTTCAAGAAAAACGCATTTAAAATTTTTCATACAAAAGTCCTAAGAAAATTCATTTTTATATGGATATACTAGTGATCACAGAATTTCGTTATTTTTGCTTTAGCTCTTCTAGTTTTCAAGAAAAACGCATTTAAAGCTTTTCATACAAAAGTCCTAAGAAAATCCATTTTTATATGGAAATACTAGTGATCACAGAATTTCGTTATTTTTGCTCTAGCTCTTATAGTTTTCAAGAAAAATGCATTTAAAGTTTTTCATACAAAAGTCCTAAGAAATTTCATTTTTATATGGAAATACTAGTGATCACAGAATTTCGTTATTTTTGCTCTAGCTCTTCTAGTTTTCAAGAAAAACGCATTTAAAGTTTTTAATACAAAAGTCCTAAGAAAATCAATTTTTATATGGAAATACTAGTGATCACAGAATTTCGTTATTTTTGCTCTAGCTCTTCTAGTTTTCAAGAAAAACGCATTTAAAGTTTTTCATACAAAAGTCCTAAGAAAATCAATTTTTATATGGAAATACTAGTGATCACAGAATTTCGTTATTTTTGCTTTAGCTCTTCTAGTTTTCAAGAAAAACGCATTTAAAGTTGTTCATATAAAAGTCCTAAGAAAATCCATTTTTATATGGAAATACTAGTGATCACAGAATTTCGTTATTTTTGCTCTAGCTCTTCTAGTTTTCAAGAAAAACGCATTTAAAGTTTTTCATACAAAAGTCCTAAGAAAATCCATTTTTATATGGAAATACTAGTGATCACAGAATTTCGTTATTTTTGCTCTAGCTCTTCTTGTTTTCAAGAAAAACGCATTTAAAGTTTTTCATACAAAAGTCCTAAGAAAATCCATTTTTATATAGAAATACTAGTGATCACAGAATTTCGTTATTTTTGCTCTAGCTCTTCTAGTTTTCAAGAAAAACGCATTTAAAGTTTTTCATACAAAAGTCCTAAGAAAATCCATTTTTATATGGAAATACTAGTGATCACAGAATTTCGTTATTTTTGCTCTAGCTCTTCTAGTTTTCAAGAAAAACGCATTTAAAGTTGTTCATACAAAAGTCCTAAGAAAATCCATTTTTATATGGAAATACTAGTGATCACAGAATTTCGTTATTTTTGCTCTAGCTCTTCTAGTTTTCAAGAAAAACGCATTTAAAGTTTTTCATACAAAAGTCCTAAGAAAATCCATTTTTATATGGAAATACTAGTGATCACAGAATTTCGTTATTTTTGCTCTAGCTCTTCTAGTTTTCAAGAAAAACGCATTTAAAGTTTTTCATACAAAAGTCCTAAGAAAATCCATTTTTATATGGATATACTAGTGATCACAGAATTTCGTTATTTTTGCTTTAGCTCTTCTAGTTTTCAAGAAAAACGCATTTAAAGTTGTTCATACAAAAGTCCTAAGAAAATCCATTTTTATATGGAAATACTAGTGATGACAGAATTTCGTTATTTTTGCTCTAGCTCTTCTAGTTTTCAAGAAAAACGCATTTAAAGTTTTTCATACAAAAGTCCTAAGAAAATCAATTTTTATATGGAAATACTAGTGATCACAGAATTTCGTTATTTTTGCTCTAGCTCTTCTAGTTTTCAAGAAAAACGCATTTAAAGTTTTTCATACAAAAGTCCTAAGAAAATCCATTTTTATATGGAAATACTAGTGATCACAGAATTTCGTTATTTTTGCTCTAGCTCTTCTAGTTTTCAAGAAAAACGCATTTAAAGTTTTTCATACAAAAGTCCTAAGAAAATCCATTTTTATATGGAAATACTAGTGATCACAGAATTTGTTATTTTTGCTTTAGCTCTTCTAGTTTTCAAGAAAAACGCATTTAAAGTTTTTCATACAAAAGTCCTAAAAAATCCATTTTTATATGGAAATACTAGTGATCACAGAATTTCGTTATTTTTGCTCTAGCTCTTCTAGTTTTCAAGAAAAACGCATTTAAAATTTTTCATACAAAAGTCCTAAGAAAATCCATTTTTATATGGAAATACTAGTGATCACAGAATTTCGTTATTTTTGCTCTAGCTCTTCTAGTTTTCAAGAAAAACGCATTTAAAGTTTTTTATACAAAAGTCCTAAGAAAATCCATTTTTATATGGATATACTAGTAATCACAGAATTTCGTTATTTTTGCTCTAGCTCTTCTAGTTTTCAAGAAAAACGCATTTAAAGTTTTTCATACAAAAGTCCTAAGAAAATCCATTTTTATATGGAAATACTAGTGATCACAGAATTTCGTTATTTTTGCTCTAGCTCTTCTAGTTTTCAAGAAAAACGCATTTAAAGTTTTTCATACAAAAATCCTAAGAAAATCAATTTTTATATGGAAATACTAGTGATCACAGAATTTCGTTATTTTTGCTCTAGCTCTTCTAGTTTTCAAGAAAAACGCATTTAAAGTTTTTCATACAAAAGTCCTAAGAAAATCAATTTTTATATTGAAATACTAGTGATCACAGAATTTCGTTATTTTTGCTCTAGCTCTTCTAGTTTTCAAGAAAAACGCATTTAAAGTTTTTCATACAAAAGTCCTAAGAAAATCAATTTTTATATGGAAATACTAGTGATCACAGAATTTCGTTATTTTTGTTCTAGCTCTTCTAGTTTTCAAGAAAAACGCATTTAAAGTTTTTCATACAAAAGTCCTAAGAAAATCCATTTTTATATGGAAATACTAGTGATCACAGAATTTCGTTATTTTTGTCCTAGCTCTTCTAGTTTTCAAGAAAAACGCATTTAAAGTTTTTCATACAAAAGTCCTAAGAAAATCCATTTTTATATGGAAATACTAGTGATCACAGAATTTCGTTATTTTTGCTCTAGCTCTTCTAGTTTTCAAGAAAAACGCATTTAAAGTTTTTCATACAAAAGTCCTAAGAAAATAAATTTTTATATGGAAATACTAGTGATCACAGAATTTCGTTATTTTTGCTCTAGCTTTCTAGTTTTCAAGAAAAACGCATTTAAAATTTTTCATACCAAAGTCCTAAGAAAATCCATTTTTATATGGAAATACTAGTGATCACAGAATTTCGTTATTTTTTCTCTAGCTCTTCTAGTTTTCAAGAAAAACGCATTTAAAATTTTTATATGGAAATACTAGTGATCACAGAATTTCGTTATTTTTTCTCTAGCTCTTCTAGTTTTCAAGAAAAACGCATTTAAAGTTTTTCATACAAAAGTCCTAAGAAAATAAATTTTTATATGGTAATACTAGTGATCACAGAATTTCGTTATTTTTGCTATAGCTCTTCTAGTTTTCAAGAAAAACGCATTTAAATTTTTTCATACCAAAGTCCTAAGAAAATCCATTTTTATATGGAAATACTAGTGATCACAGAATTTCGTTATTTTTGCTTTAGCTCTTCTAGTTTTCAAGAAAAACGCATTTAAAGCTTTTCATACAAAAGTCCTAAGAAAATCCATTTTTATATGGAAATACTAGTGATCACAGAATTTCGTTATTTTTGCTCTAGCTCTTATAGTTTTCAAGAAAAATGCATTTAAAGTTTTTCATACAAAAGTCCTAAGAAATTTCATTTTTATATGGAAATACTAGTGATCACAGAATTTCGTTATTTTTGCTCTAGCTCTCCCAGTTTTCAAGAAAAACGCATTTAAAGTTTTTCATACAAAAGTCCTAAGAAAATCAATTTTTATATGGAAATACTAGTGATCACAGAATTTCGTTATTTTTGCTCTAGCTCTTCCAGTTTTCAAGAAAAACGCATTTAAAGTTTTTCATACAAAAGTCCTAAGAAAATCAATTTTTATATGGAAATACTAGTGATCACAGAATTTCGTTATTTTTGCTCTAGCTCTTCTAGTTTTCAAGAAAAACGCATTTAAAGTTTTTCATACAAAAGTCCTAAGAAAATCAATTTTTATATGGAAATACTAGTGATCACAGAATTTCGTTATTTTTGCTCTAGCTCTTCTAGTTTTCAAGAAAAACGCATTTAAAGTTTTTCATACAAAAGTCCTAAGAAAATCAATTTTGATATTGAAATACTAGTGATCACAGAATTTCGTTATTTTTGCTCTAGCTCTTCTAGTTTTCAAGAAAAACGCATTTAAAGTTTTTTATACAAAAGTCCTTAGAAAATCCATTTTTATATGGAAATACTAGTGGTCACAGAATTTCGTTATTTTTGCTCTAGCTCTTCTAGTTTTCAAGAAAAACGCATTTAAAGTTTTTCATACAAAAGTCCTAAGAAAATCCATTTTTATATGGAAATACTAGTGATCACAGAATTTCGTTATTTTTGCTTTAGCTTTTCTAGTTTTCAAGAAAAACGCATTTAAAGTTTTTCATACAAAAGTCCTAAGAAAATCAATGTTTATATGGAAATGCTAGTGATCACAGAATTTCGTTATTTTTGCTTTAGCTCTTCCAGTTTTCAAGAAAAACGCATTTAAAGTTTTTCATACAAAAGTCCTAAGAAAATCCATTTTTATATGGAAATACTAGTGATCACAGAATTTCGTTATTTTTGCTCTAGCTCTTCTAGTTTTCAAGAAAAACGCATTTAAAATTTTTCATACAAAAGTCCTAAGAAAATTCATTTTTATATGGATATACTAGTGATCACAGAATTTCGTTATTTTTGCTTTAGCTCTTCTAGTTTTCAAGAAAAACGCATTTAAAGCTTTTCATACAAAAGTCCTAAGAAAATCCATTTTTATATGGAAATACTAGTGATCACAGAATTTCGTTATTTTTGCTCTAGCTCTTATAGTTTTCAAGAAAAATGCATTTAAAGTTTTTCATACAAAAGTCCTAAGAAATTTCATTTTTATATGGAAATACTAGTGATCACAGAATTTCGTTATTTTTGCTCTAGCTCTTCTAGTTTTCAAGAAAAACGCATTTAAAGTTTTTAATACAAAAGTCCTAAGAAAATCAATTTTTATATGGAAATACTAGTGATCACAGAATTTCGTTATTTTTGCTCTAGCTCTTCTAGTTTTCAAGAAAAACGCATTTAAAGTTTTTCATACAAAAGTCCTAAGAAAATCAATTTTTATATGGAAATACTAGTGATCACAGAATTTCGTTATTTTTGCTTTAGCTCTTCTAGTTTTCAAGAAAAACGCATTTAAAGTTGTTCATATAAAAGTCCTAAGAAAATCCATTTTTATATGGAAATACTAGTGATCACAGAATTTCGTTATTTTTGCTCTAGCTCTTCTAGTTTTCAAGAAAAACGCATTTAAAGTTTTTCATACAAAAGTCCTAAGAAAATCCATTTTTATATGGAAATACTAGTGATCACAGAATTTCGTTATTTTTGCTCTAGCTCTTCTTGTTTTCAAGAAAAACGCATTTAAAGTTTTTCATACAAAAGTCCTAAGAAAATCCATTTTTATATAGAAATACTAGTGATCACAGAATTTCGTTATTTTTGCTCTAGCTCTTCTAGTTTTCAAGAAAAACGCATTTAAAGTTTTTCATACAAAAGTCCTAAGAAAATCCATTTTTATATGGAAATACTAGTGATCACAGAATTTCGTTATTTTTGCTTTAGCTCTTCTAGTTTTCAAGAAAAACGCATTTAAAGTTGTTCATACAAAAGTCCTAAGAAAATCCATTTTTATATGGAAATACTAGTGATTACAGAATTTCGTTATTTTTGCTCTAGCTCTTCTAGTTTTCAAGAAAAACGCATTTAAAGTTTTTCATACAAAAGTCCTAAGAAAATCCATTTTTATATGGAAATACTAGTGATCACAGAATTTCGTTATTTTTGCTCTAGCTCTTCTAGTTTTCAAGAAAAACGCATTTAAAGTTTTTCATACAAAAGTCCTAAGAAAATCCATTTTTATATGGAAATACTAGTGATCACAGAATTTCGTTATTTTTGCTCTAGCTCTTCTAGTTTTCAAGAAAAACGCATTTAAAGTTTTTCATACAAAAGTCCTAAGAAAATCCATTTTTATATGGATATACTAGTGATCACAGAATTTCGTTATTTTTGCTTTAGCTCTTCTAGTTTTCAAGAAAAACGCATTTAAAGTTGTTCATACAAAAGTCCTAAGAAAATCCATTTTTATATGGAAATACTAGTGATCACAGAATTTCGTTATTTTTGCTCTAGCTCTTCTAGTTTTCAAGAAAAACGCATTTAAAGTTTTTCATACAAAAGTCCTAAGAAAATCAATTTTTATATGGAAATACTAGTGATCACAGAATTTCGTTATTTTTGCTCTAGCTCTTCTAGTTTTCAAGAAAAACGCATTTAAAGTTTTTCATACAAAAGTCCTAAGAAAATCCATTTTTATATGGAAATACTAGTGATCACAGAATTTCGTTATTTTTGCTCTAGCTCTTCTAGTTTTCAAGAAAAACGCATTTAAAGTTTTTCATACAAAAGTCCTAAGAAAATCCATTTTTATATGGAAATACTAGTGATCACAGAATTTGTTATTTTTGCTTTAGCTCTTCTAGTTTTCAAGAAAAACGCATTTAAAGTTTTTCATACAAAAGTCCTAAAAAATCCATTTTTATATGGAAATACTAGTGATCACAGAATTTCGTTATTTTTGCTCTAGCTCTTCTAGTTTTCAAGAAAAACGCATTTAAAATTTTTCATACAAAAGTCCTAAGAAAATCCATTTTTATATGGAAATACTAGTGATCACAGAATTTCGTTATTTTTGCTCTAGCTCTTCTAGTTTTCAAGAAAAACGCATTTAAAGTTTTTTATACAAAAGTCCTAAGAAAATCCATTTTTATATGGATATACTAGTAATCACAGAATTTCGTTATTTTTGCTCTAGCTCTTCTAGTTTTCAAGAAAAACGCATTTAAAGTTTTTCATACAAAAGTCCTAAGAAAATCCATTTTTATATGGAAATACTAGTGATCACAGAATTTCGTTATTTTTGCTCTAGCTCTTCTAGTTTTCAAGAAAAACGCATTTAATGTTTTTCATACAAAAGTCCTAAGAAAATCAATTTTTATATGGAAATACTAGTGATCACAGAATTTCGTTATTTTTGCTCTAGCTCTTCTAGTTTTCAAGAAAAACGCATTTAAAGTTTTTCATACAAAAGTTCTTAGAAAATCAATTTTTATATGGAAATACTAGTGATCACAGAATTTCGTTATTTTTGCTCTAGCTCTTCTAGTTTTCAAGAAAAACGCATTTAAATTTTTTCATACAAAAGTCCTTAAACAATCCATTTTCATATGACAATACTAGTGATCACAGAATTTCGTTATTTTTGCTCTAGCTCTTCTAGTTTTCAAGAAAAACGCATTTAAAGTTTTTCATACAAAAGTCCTTAGAAAATCAATTTTTATATGGAAATACTAGTGATCACAGAATTTCGTTATTTTTGTCCTAGCTCTTCTAGTTTTCAAGAAAAACGCATTTAAAGTTTTTCATACAAAAGTCCTAAGAAAATCCATTTTTATATGGAAATACTAGTGATCACAGAATTTCGTTATTTTTGCTTTAGCTCTTCTAGTTTTCAAGAAAAACGCATTTAAAGTTTTTCATACAAAAGTCCTAAGAAAATAAATTTTTATATGGAAATACTAGTGATCACAGAATTTCGTTATTTTTGCTCTAGCTTTCTAGTTTTCAAGAAAAACGCATTTAAAATTTTTCATACCAAAGTCCTAAGAAAATCCATTTTTATATGGAAATACTAGTGATCACAGAATTTCGTTATTTTTGCTCTAGCTCTTCTAGTTTTCAAGAAAAACGCATTTAAAATTTTTATATGGAAATACTAGTGATCACAGAATTTCGTTATTTTTTCTCTAGCTCTTCTAGTTTTCAAGAAAAACGCATTTAAAGTTTTTCATACAAAAGTCCTAAGAAAATAAATTTTTATATGGAAATACTAGTGATCACAGAATTTCGTTATTTTTGCTCTAGCTCTTCTAGTTTTCAAGAAAAACGCATTTAAATTTTTTCATACCAAAGTCCTAAGAAAATCCATTTTTATATGGAAATACTAGTGATCACAGAATTTCGTTATTTTTTTCTCTAGCTCTTCTAGTTTTCAAGAAAAACGCATTTAAAGTTTTTAATACAAAAGTCCTTAAACAATCCATTTTCATATGACAATACTAGTGATCACAGAATTTCGTTATTTTTGCTCTAGCTCTTCTAGTTTTCAAGAAAAACGCATTTAAAATTTTTATATGGAAATACTAGTGATCACAGAATTTCGTTATTTTTGCTCTAGCTCTTCTAGTTTTCAAGAAAAACGCATTTAATGTTTTTCATACAAAAGTCCTAAGAAAATCAATTTTTATATGGAAATACTAGTGATCACAGAATTTCGTTATTTTTGCTCTAGCTCTTCTAGTTTTCAAGAAAAACGCATTTAAAGTTTTTCATACAAAAGTTCTTAGAAAATCCATTTTTATATGGAAATACTAGTGATCACAGAATTTCGTTATTTTTGCTCTAGCTCTTCTAGTTTTCAAGAAAAACGCATTTAAATTTTTTCATACAAAAGTCCTTAAACAATCCATTTTCATATGACAATACTAGTGATCACAGAATTTTGTTATTTTTGCTCTAGCTCTTCTAGTTTTCAAGAAAAACGCATTTAAAGTTTTTCATACAAAAGTCCTTAGAAAATCAATTTTTATATGGAAATACTAGTGATCACAGAATTTCGTTATTTTTGCTCTAGCTCTTCTAGTTTTCAAGAAAAACGCATTTAAAGTTTTTCATACAAAAGTTCTAAGAAAATCCATTTTTATATGTAAATACTAGTGATCACAGAATTTCGTTATTTTTGCTCTAGCTCTTCTAGTTTTCAAGAAAAACGCATTTAAAGTTTTTCATACAAAAGTCCTAAGAAAATCAATTTTTATATGGAAATACTAGTGATCACAGAATTTCGTTATTTTTGCTTTAGCTCTTCTAGTTTTCAAGAAAAACGCATTTAAAGTTTTTCATACAAAAGTCCTAAGAAAATCCATTTTTATATGGAAATACTAGTGATCACAGAATTTCGTTATTTTTGCTCTAGCTCTTCTAGTTTTCAAGAAAAACGCATTTAAAGTTTTTCATATAAAAGTCCTAAGAAAATCCATTTTTATATGGAAATACTAGTGATCACAGAATTTCTTTATTTTTGCTCTAGCTCTTCTAGTTTTCAAGAAAAACGCATTTAAAATTTTTATATGGAAATACTAGTGATCACAGAATTTCGTTATTTTTGCTCTAGCTCTTCTAGTTTTCAAGAAAAACGAATTTAAAATTTTTATATGGAAATACTAGTGATCACAGAATTTCGTTATTTTTGCTCTAGCTCTTCTAGTTTTCAAGAAAAACGCATTTAAAGTTTTTCATACAAAAGTACTAAGAAAATCAATTTTTATATGGAAATACTAGTGATCACCGAATTTCGTTATTTTTGCTCTAGCTCTTCTAGTTTTCAAGAAAAACGCATTTAAAGTTTTTCATACAAAAGTCCTAAGAAAATCAATTTTTATATGGAAATACTAGTGATCACAGAATTTCGTTATTTTTGCTCTAGCTCTTCTAGTTTTCAAGAAAAACGCATTTAAAGTTTTTCATACAAAAGTCCTAAGAAAATCCATTTTTATATGGAAATACTAGTGATCACAGAATTTCGTTATTTTTGCTCTAGCTCTTCTAGTTTTCAAGAAAAACGCATTTAAATTTTTTCATACAAAAGTCCTTAAACAATCCATTTTCATATGACAATACTAGTGATCACAGAATTTCGTTATTTTTGCTCTAGCTCTTCTAGTTTTCAAGAAAAACGCATTTAAAGTTTTTCATACAAAAGTCCTAAGAAAATCCATTTTTATATGGAAATACAAGTGATCACAGAATTTCGTTATTTTTGCTCTAGCTCTTCTAGTTTTCAAGAAAAACGCATTTAAAGTTTTTCATACAAAAGTCCTAAGAAAATCAATTTTTATATGGAAATACTAGTGATCACAGAATTTCGTTATTTTTGCTCTAGCTCTTCTAGTTTTCAAGAAAAACGCAATTAAAGTTTTTCATACAAAAGTCCTAAGAAAATCAATTTTTATATGGAAATACTAGTGATCACAGAATTTCGTTATTTTTGCTCTAGCTCTTCTAGTTTTCAAGAAAAACGCATTTAAAGTTATTCATACAAAAGTCCTAAGAAAATCCATTTTTATATGGAAATACTAGTGATCACAGAATTTCGTTATTTTTGCTCTAGCTCTTCTAGTTTTCAAGAAAAACGCATTTAAAGTTTTTCATACAAAAGTCCTAAGAAAATCAATTTTTATATGGAAATACTAGTGATCACAGAATTTTGTTATTTTTGCTCTAGCTCTTCTAGTTTTCAAGAAAAACGCATTTAAAGTTTTTCATACAAAAGTCCTAAGAAAATCCATTTTTATATGGAAATACTAGTTATCACAGAATTTCGTTATTTTTGCTCTAGCTCTTCTAGTTTTCAAGAAAAACGCATTTAAATTTTTTCATACAAAAGTCCTTAAACAATCCATTTCCATATGACAATACTAGTGATCACAGAATTTCGTTATTTTTGCTCTAGCTCTTCTAGTTTTCAAGAAAAACGCATTTAAAGTTTTTCATACAAAAGTCCTAAGAAAATCAATTTTTATATGGAAATACTAGTGATCACAGAATTTCGTTATTTTTGCTCTAGCTCTTCTAGTTTTCAAGAAAAACGCATTTAAAGTTTTTCATACAAAAGTCCTAAGAAAATCCATTTTTATAAGGAAATACAAGTGATCACAGAATTTCGTTATTTTTGCTCTAGCTCTTCTAGTTTTCAAGAAAAACGCATTTAAAGTTTTTCATACAAAAGTCCTAAGAAAATCAATTTTTATATGGAAATACTAGTGATCACAGAATTTCGTTATTTTTGCTCTAGCTCTTCTAGTTTTGAAGAAAAACGCATTTAAAGTTTTTCATACAAAAGTCCTAAGAAAATCAATTTTTATATGGAAATACTAGTGATCACGGAATTTCGTTATTTTTGCTCTAGATCTTCTAGTTTTCAAGAAAAACGCATTTAAAATTTTTCATATAAAAGTCCTAAGAAAATCAATTTTTCTATGGAAATACTAGTGATCACAGAATTTCGTTATTTTTGCTCTAGCTCTTCTAGTTTTCAAGAAAAACTCATTTAAAGTTTTTCATACAAAAGTCCTAAGAAAATCAATTTTTATACGGAAATACTAGTGATCACAGAATTTCGTTATTTTTGCTTTAGCTCTTCTAGTTTTCAAGAAAAACGCATTTAAAGTTTTTCATACAAAAGTCCTATGAAAATCCATTTTTATATAGAAATACAAGTGATCACAGAATTTCGTTATTTTTGCTCTAGCTCTTCTAGTTTTCAAGAAAAACGAAATTAAAGTTTTTCATACAAAAGTCCTAAGAAAATCCATTTTTATATGGAAATACTAGTGATCACAGAATTTCGTTATTTTTGCTCTAGCTCTTCTAGTTTTCAAGAAAAAGGCATTTAAAGTTTTTCATACAAAAGTCCTAAGAAAATCAATTTTTATATGGAAATACTAGTGATCACAGAATTTCGTTATTTTTGCTCTAGCTCTTCTAGTTTTCAAGAAAAACGCATTTAAAGTTTTTCATACAAAAGTCCTAAGAAAATCCATTTTTATATGGAAATACTAGTGATCACAGAATTTCGGTATTTTTGCTCTAGCTCTTCTAGTTTTCAAGAAAACGCATTTAAAGTTTTTCATACAAAAATCCTAAGAAAATCCATTTTTATATGGAAATACAAGTGATCACAGAGTTTCGTTATTTTTGCTTTACTAGTGATCACAGAATTTCGTTATTTTTGCTCTAGCTCTTCTAGTTTTCAAGAAAAACGCATTTAAAGTTTTTCATACAAAAGTCCTAAGAAAATCCATTTTTATATGGAAATGCTAGTGATCACAGAATTTCGTTATTTTTGCTCTAGCTCTTCTAGTTTTCAAGAAAAACGCATTTAAAGTTTTTCATACAAAAGTCCTAAGAAAATCCATTTTTATATGGAAATACTAGTGATCACAGAATTTCGTTATTTTTGCTTTAGCTCTTCGAGTTTTCAAGAAAAACGCATTTAAAGTTTTTCATACAAAAGTCCTAAGAAAATACATTTTTATATGGAAATACTAGTGATCACAGAATTTCGTTATTTTTGCTCTAGCTCTTCTAGTTTTCAAGAAAAACGCATTTAAAGTTTTTCATACAAAAGTCCTAAGAAAATCCATTTTTATATGGAAATGCTAGTGATCACAGAATTTCGTTATTTTTGCTCTAGCTCTTCTAGTTTTCAAGAAAAACGCATTTAAAGTTTTTCATACAAAAGTCCTAAGAAAATCCATTTTTATATGGAAATACTAGTGATCACAGAATTTCGTTATTTTTGCTCTAGCTCTTCTAGTTTTCAAGAAAAACGCATTTAAAGTTTTTCATACAAAAATCCTAAGAAAATCAATTTTTATATGGAAATACTAGTGATCACAGAATTTCGTTATTTTTGCTCTAGCTCTTCTAGTTTTCAAGAAAAACGCATTTAAAGTTTTTCATACAAAAGTCCTAAGAAAATCAATTTTTATATGGAAATACTAGTGATCACAGAATTTCGTTATTTTTGCTCTAGCTCTTCTAGTTTTCAAGAAAAACGCATTTAAAGTTTTTCATACCAAAGTCCTAAGAAAATCAATTTTTATATGGAAATACTAGTGATCACAGAATTTCGTTATTTTTGTTCTAGCTCTTCTAGTTTTCAAGAAAAACGCATTTAAAGTTTTTCATACAAAAGTCCTAAGAAAATCCATTTTTATATGGAAATACTAGTGATCACAGAATTTCGTTATTTTTGTCCTAGCTCTTCTAGTTTTCAAGAAAAACGCATTTAAAGTTTTTCATACAAAAGTCCTAAGAAAATCCATTTTTATATGGAAATACTAGTGATCACAGAATTTCGTTATTTTTGCTTTAGCTCTTCTAGTTTTCAAGAAAAACGCATTTAAAGTTTTTCATACAAAAGTCCTAAGAAAATAAATTTTTATATGGAAATACTAGTGATCACAGAATTTCGTTATTTTTGCTCTAGCTTTCTAGTTTTCAAGAAAAACGCATTTAAAATTTTTCATACCAAAGTCCTAAGAAAATCCATTTTTATATGGAAATACTAGTGATCACAGAATTTCGTTATTTTTTCTCTAGCTCTTCTAGTTTTCAAGAAAAACGCATTTAAAATTTTTATATGGAAATACTAGTGATCACAGAATTTCGTTATTTTTTCTCTAGCTCTTCTAGTTTTCAAGAAAAACGCATTTAAAGTTTTTCATACAAAAGTCCTAAGAAAATAAATTTTTATATGGAAATACTAGTGATCACAGAATTTCGTTATTTTTGCTATAGCTCTTCTAGTTTTCAAGAAAAACGCATTTAAATTTTTTCATACCAAAGTCCTAAGAAAATCCATTTTTATATGGAAATACTAGTGATCACAGAATTTCGTTATTTTTTCTCTAGCTCTTCTAGTTTTCAAGAAAAACGCATTTAAAATTTTTATATGGAAATACTAGTGATCACAGAATTTCGTTATTTTTTCTCTAGCTCTTCTAGTTTTCAAGAAAAACGCATTTAAAGTTTTTCATACAAAAGTCCTAAGAAAATAAATTTTTATATGGAAATACTAGTGATCACAGAATTTCGTTATTTTTGCTCTAGCTCTTCTAGTTTTCAAGAAAAACGCATTTAAATTTTTTCATACCAAAGTCCTAAGAAAATCCATTTTTATATGGAAATACTAGTGATCACAGAATTTCGTTATTTTTTTCTCTAGCTCTTCTAGTTTTCAAGAAAAACGCATTTAAAGTTTTTAATACAAAAGTGCTAAGAAAATCAATTTTTATATGGAAATACTAGTGATCACAGAATTTCGTTATTTTTGCTCTAGCTCTTCTAGTTTTCAAGAAAAACGCATTTAATGTTTTTCATACAAAAGTCCTAAGAAAATCAATTTTTATATGGAAATACTAGTGATCACAGAATTTCGTTATTTTTGCTCTAGCTCTTCTAGTTTTCAAGAAAAACGCATTTAAAGTTTTTCATACAAAAGTTCTTAGAAAATCCATTTTTATATGGAAATACTAGTGATCACAGAATTTCGTTATTTTTGCTCTAGCTCTTCTAGTTTTCAAGAAAAACGCATTTAAATTTTTTCATACAAAAGTCCTTAAACAATCCATTTTCATATGACAATACTAGTGATCACAGAATTTCGTTATTTTTGCTCTAGCTCTTCTAGTTTTCAAGAAAAACGCATTTAAAGTTTTTCATACAAAAGTCCTTAGAAAATCAATTTTTATATGGAAATACTAGTGATCACAGAATTTCGTTATTTTTGCTCTAGCTCTTCTAGTTTTCAAGAAAAACGCATTTAAAGTTTTTCATACAAAAGTTCTAAGAAAATCCATTTTTATATGTAAATACTATTGATCACAGAATTTCGTTATTTTTGCTCTAGCTCTTCTAGTTTTCAAGAAAAACGCATTTAAAGTTTTTCATACAAAAGTCCTAAGAAAATCAATTTTTATATGGAAATACTAGTGATCACAGAATTTCGTTATTTTTGCTTTAGCTCTTCTAGTTTTCAAGAAAAACGCATTTAAAGTTTTTCATACAAAAGTCCTAAGAAAATCCATTTTTATATGGAAATACTAGTGATCACAGAATTTCGTTATTTTTGCTCTAGCTCTTCTAGTTTTCAAGAAAAACGCATTTAAAGTTTTTCATATAAAAGTCCTAAGAAAATCCATTTTTATATGGAAATACTAGTGATCACAGAATTTCTTTATTTTTGCTCTAGCTCTTCTAGTTTTCAAGAAAAACGCATTTAAAATTTTTATATGGAAATACTAGTGATCACAGAATTTCGTTATTTTTGCTCTAGCTCTTCTAGTTTTCAAGAAAAACGCATTTAAAGTTTTTCATACAAAAGTCCTAAGCAAATCAATTTTTATATGGAAATACTAGTGATCACAGAATTTCGTTATTTTTGCTCTAGCTCTTCTAGTTTTCAAGAAAAACGAATTTAAAATTTTTATATGGAAATACTAGTGATCACAGAATTTCGTTATTTTTGCTCTAGCTCTTCTAGTTTTCAAGAAAAACGCATTTAAAGTTTTTCATACAAAAGTACTAAGAAAATCAATTTTTATATGGAAATACTAGTGATCACCGAATTTCGTTATTTTTGCTCTAGCTCTTCTAGTTTTCAAGAAAAACGCATTTAAAGTTTTTCATACAAAAGTCCTAAGAAAATCAATTTTTATATGGAAATACTAGTGATCACAGAATTTCGTTATTTTTGCTCTAGCTCTTCTAGTTTTCAAGAAAAACGCATTTAAAGTTTTTCATACAAAAGTCCTAAGAAAATCCATTTTTATATGGAAATACTAGTGATCACAGAATTTCGTTATTTTTGCTCTAGCTCTTCTAGTTTTCAAGAAAAACGCATTTAAATTTTTTCATACAAAAGTCCTTAAACAATCCATTTTCATATGACAATACTAGTGATCACAGAATTTCGTTATTTTTGCTCTAGCTCTTCTAGTTTTCAAGAAAAACGCATTTAAAGTTTTTCATACAAAAGTCCTAAGAAAATCCATTTTTATATGGAAATACAAGTGATCACAGAATTTCGTTATTTTTGCTCTAGCTCTTCTAGTTTTCAAGAAAAACGCATTTAAAGTTTTTCATACAAAAGTCCTAAGAAAATCAATTTTTATATGGAAATACTAGTGATCACAGAATTTCGTTATTTTTGCTCTAGCTCTTCTAGTTTTCAAGAAAAACGCAATTAAAGTTTTTCATACAAAAGTCCTAAGAAAATCAATTTTTATATGGAAATACTAGTGATCACAGAATTTCGTTATTTTTGCTCTAGCTCTTCTAGTTTTCAAGAAAAACGCATTTAAAGTTATTCATACAAAAGTCCTAAGAAAATCCATTTTTATATGGAAATACTAGTGATCACAGAATTTCGTTATTTTTGCTCTAGCTCTTCTAGTTTTCAAGAAAAACGCATTTAAAGTTTTTCATACAAAAGTCCTAAGAAAATCCATTTTTATATGGAAATACTAGTGATCACAGAATTTTGTTATTTTTGCTCTAGCTCTTCTAGTTTTCAAGAAAAACGCATTTAAAGTTTTTCATACAAAAGTCCTAAGAAAATCCATTTTTATATGGAAATACTAGTGATCACAGAATTTCGTTATTTTTGTTCTAGCTCTTCTAGTTTTCAAGAAAAACGCATTTAAATTTTTTCATACAAAAGTCCTTAAACAATCCATTTTCATATGACAATACTAGTGATCACAGAATTTCGTTATTTTTGCTCTAGCTCTTCTAGTTTTCAAGAAAAACGCATTTAAAGTTTTTCATACAAAAGTCCTAAGAAAATCCATTTTTATATGGAAATACTAGTTATCACAGAATTTCGTTATTTTTGCTCTAGCTCTTCTAGTTTTCAAGAAAAACGCATTTAAATTTTTTCATACAAAAGTCCTTAAACAATCCATTTTCATATGACAATACTAGTGATCACAGAATTTCGTTATTTTTGCTCTAGCTCTTCTAGTTTTCAAGAAAAACGCATTTAAAGTTTTTCATACAAAAGTCCTAAGAAAATCCATTTTTATATGGAAATACTAGTTATCACAGAATTTCGTTATTTTTGCTCTAGCTCTTCTAGTTTTCAAGAAAAACGCATTTAAATTTTTTCATACAAAAGTCCTTAAACAATCCATTTTCATATGACAATACTAGTGATCACAGAATTTCGTTATTTTTGCTCTAGCTCTTCTAGTTTTCAAGAAAAACGCATTTAAAGTTTTTCATACAAAAGTCCTAAGAAAATCCATTTTTATATGGAAATACTAGTTATCACAGAATTTCGTTATTTTTGCTCTAGCTCTTCTAGTTTTCAAGAAAAACGCATTTAAATTTTTTCATACAAAAGTCCTTAAACAATCCATTTTCATATGACAATACTAGTGATCACAGAATTTCGTTATTTTTGCTCTAGCTCTTCTAGTTTTCAAGAAAAACGCATTTAAAGTTTTTCATACAAAAGTCCTAAGAAAATCCATTTTTATAAGGAAATACAAGTGATCACAGAATTTCGTTATTTTTGCTCTAGCTCTTCTAGTTTTCAAGAAAAACGCATTTAAAGTTTTTCATACAAAAGTCCTAAGAAAATCAATTTTTATATGGAAATACTAGTGATCACAGAATTTCGTTATTTTTGCTCTAGCTCTTCTAGTTTTGAAGAAAAACGCATTTAAAGTTTTTCATACAAAAGTCCTAAGAAAATCAATTTTTATATGGAAATACTAGTGATCACGGAATTTCGTTATTTTTGCTCTAGATCTTCTAGTTTTCAAGAAAAACGCATTTAAAATTTTTCATATAAAAGTCCTAAGAAAATCAATTTTTCTATGGAAATACTAGTGATCACAGAATTTCGTTATTTTTGCTCTAGCTCTTCTAGTTTTCAAGAAAAACTCATTTAAAGTTTTTCATACAAAAGTCCTAAGAAAATCAATTTTTATACGGAAATACTAGTGATCACAGAATTTCGTTATTTTTGCTTTAGCTCTTCTAGTTTTCAAGAAAAACGCATTTAAAGTTTTTCATACAAAAGTCCTAAGAAAATCCATTTTTATATAGAAATACAAGTGATCACAGAATTTCGTTATTTTTGCTCTAGCTCTTCTAGTTTTCAAGAAAAACGCATTTAAAGTTTTTCATACAAAAGTCCTAAGAAAATCCATTTTTATATGGAAATACTAGTGATCACAGAATTTCGTTATTTTTGCTCTAGCTCTTCTAGTTTTCAAGAAAAAGGCATTTAAAGTTTTTCATACAAAAGTCCTAAGAAAATCAATTTTTATATGGAAATACTAGTGATCACAGAATTTCGTTATTTTTGCTCTAGCTCTTCTAGTTTTCAAGAAAAACGCATTTAAAGTTTTTCATACAAAAGTCCTAAGAAAATCCATTTTTATATGGAAATACTAGTGATCACAGAATTTCGGTATTTTTGCTCTAGCTCTTCTAGTTTTCAAGAAAACGCATTTAAAGTTTTTCATACAAAAATCCTAAGAAAATCCATTTTTATATGGAAATACAAGTGATCACAGAGTTTCGTTATTTTTGCTTTACTAGTGATCACAGAATTTCGTTATTTTTGCTCTAGCTCTTCTAGTTTTCAAGAAAAACGCATTTAAAGTTTTTCATACAAAAGTCCTAAGAAAATCCATTTTTATATGGAAATGCTAGTGATCACAGAATTTCGTTATTTTTGCTCTAGCTCTTCTAGTTTTCAAGAAAAACGCATTTAAAGTTTTTCATACAAAAGTCCTAAGAAAATCCATTTTTATATGGAAATACTAGTGATCACAGAATTTCGTTATTTTTGCTTTAGCTCTTCGAGTTTTCAAGAAAAACGCATTTAAAGTTTTTTATACAAAAGTCCTAAGAAAATACATTTTTATATGGAAATACTAGTGATCACAGAATTTCGTTATTTTTGCTCTAGCTCTTCTAGTTTTCAAGAAAAACGCATTTAAAGTTTTTCATACAAAAGTCCTAAGAAAATCAATTTTTATATGGGAATACTAGTGATCACAGAATTTCGTTATTTTTGCTTAATCTCTTCTAGTTTTCAAGAAAAACGCATTTAAAGTTTTTCATACAAAAGTCCTAAGAAAATCCATTTTTATATGGAAATACTAGTGATCACAGAATTTCGTTATTTTTGCTCTAGCTCTTCTAGTTTTCAAGAAAAACGCATTTAAAGTTTTTCATACAAAAGTCCTAAGAAAATCAATTTTTATATTGGAATACTAGTGATCACAGAATTTCGTTATTTTTGCTCTAGCTCTTCTAGTTTTCAAGAAAAACGCATTTAAAGTTTTTCATACAAAAGTACTAAGATAATCAATTTTTATATGGAAATACTAGTGATCACAGAATTTCGTTATTTTTGCTCTAGCTCTTCTAGTTTTCAAGAAAAACGCATTTAAAGTTTTTCATACAAAAGTCCTAAGAAAATCAATTTTTATATGGAAATACTAGTGATCACAGAATTTCGTTATTTTTGCTCTAGCTCTTCTAGTTTTGAAGAAAAACGCATTTAAAGTTTTTCATACAAAAGTCCTAAGAAAATCAATTTTTATATGGAAATACGAGTGATCACGGAATTTCGTTATTTTTGCTCTAGATCTTCTAGTTTTCAAGAAAAACGCATTTAAAATTTTTCATACAAAAGTCCTAAGAAAATCAATTTTTCTATGAAAATACTAGTGATCACAGAATTTCGTTATTTTTGCTCTAGCTCTTCTAGTTTTCAAGAAAAACTCATTTAAAGTTTTTCATACAAAAGTCCTAAGAAAATCAATTTTTATACGGAAATACTAGTGATCACAGAATTTCGTTATTTTTGCTTTAGCTCTTCTAGTTTTCAAGAAAAACGCATTTAAAGTTTTTCATACAAAAGTCCTAAGAAAATCCATTTTTATATGGAAATACAAGTGATCACAGAATTTCGTTATTTTTCATACAAAAGTCCTAAGAAAATCAATTTTTATATGGAAATACTAGTGATCACAGAATTTCGGTATTTTTGCTCTAGCTCTTCTAGTTTTCAAGAAAACGCATTTAAAGTTTTTCATACAAAAGTCCTAAGTGTTGGGGTATAAACGTTTGCCTTGTAAATATAGCTGGCTCTGGGAGGCTGTAGGCACTAGCCGGGAATGTCCCACGAGGGGCAATGGTTGCTTGATTAAGGCAGGGGGCATAAGAAGCAAAACCACTTGTTGCGGCAGGTCGGGACCACAACACACAAAATCACCCTTACTATTTGGCTGGCTTACTGGCACTTTACTTCGTGGCTCTTTATGGGCAAAACAAAAACATCAACTTCTCTTTTGGTTTTATTTATTTCTCTTTATTTTAAGTTTCAATTTATGTTTTCCCTATCTCAGTAACACAGCACTTTTTCTTTTAATTTTAATATTAATTTTAGTTTTAAGTTTTAACAAAAAGCAATGACCGGCGTCTGGCTGAACAGAAGTTTTATTTGCAATTAAAAAAAGCGAATTGACTCTACAGGTGGCGTTAAAGCACAGCTGAGCCAAATATCACATGAGGTGTTGCCAGATGTCACCACCACATGTAGTCCCGTTGCACACGGTCAAAATAGTGGGAAACATAACGCCCGGTTTACATCAGCCAGACGCCAACATACACCCCGCCTTGCAACGGTGGTGCAACATAATACATACAAAATAAAAAAATAATGGAAATTAAATATATAAAAAGTTTAAATAAAAAAAAGGTATTAGAAACTCAAAAAAAAACAAAGTTAATATTAACAAAAATTCAAATTTGCAAATCAAAAAAAAATAAAGCAAAAGTTAAAATTGACAAAATTGAAATTATTAAAATCAAAAATAACTATAAAAATGATAATAAAAAGAATAAATAAAATATTCACCCTCAAGGGCTTTACGTTTTCAGCACCACTACCTCTCCAAAGGACATCAAATAGGGGAAGCTACGTCGGGCCCAGAGATGATGTAGCAGGATATGCTGAAGTGCCACGGGGTCCGCCACAGAAGATACTAGATATGGCAGCGGTAAAAACAAAGGATTTTAAGCTTCGCATTTAGGCAGCGCTACTAATTTGTGAATCGGCCGAGTGATGACGCCGCTTTGCGTTTTTAAGTCCGCTACTCGCACCTTGGCGTCACTTCCGCGATAGACTCGAACAATACGGCCTAGTCGCCACTCAGTTGGACAGCCTGGTTCACTTTTAAGAGCAATGAGATCGCCTTCCTTTAGGTCAAGCTGAGGGTGTTGCCACTTATTACGCTTATTTAACTTCTTCAGGTACTCCTGCTTCCATCGGCGACAAAACTCTTGTTGTAAGGCCTTAACTTTACGCCACCGATTAACAATGCTTAGGGGTGAATACAGCTCTTCGGGTTCAGCAGGGGTAAGCATAGCTGTGCCTATCAAAAAGTGGCCTGGGATAAGGGCCGACAAATCTTCAACATTTTCTGACATCGGGCCTAGCGGACGCGAATTAAGACACGCCTCTATTCTTGTCAAAACTGTTGAGAACTCCTCGAACGTAAATTTGAGTTGACCAGCTGACTTTTTAAGGTGCATTTTCATACTTTTTACCCCCGCTTCCCAAAGTCCTCCCATATGAGGTGCTGCAGCAGGGATAAAGTGCCTCGACAGGCGCTAGTGACCATAATTTTCAACAGCCGTGTCACGAAGCTCTTTTATGTGCTTGGCGAAGTCTGCGTCGATTTCTCTAGCGGCGCCAACGAAGTTTCTGCCGTTATCAGAATAAATGCAGCTTGGGCAACCACGACGGGCGACGAAGCGGGCCAAGGCTGCTAGAAAGGCAGGGGTAGACAAATCGCTTACAGCTTCAAGGTGAATCGCCTTTGTAGAGAAACAAACAAAAAGACACACGTAGCCTTTGGTGATTCTGCAGTATCTGCCAGTGAAACTTTTAATCTCAAACGGGCCAGCAAAATCAACGCCAGTATTCGTAAATGGGCGACAAATGGTAGTTCTTTCTGCGGGCAAAGCTGCCATTATTTGATTTTGAAGCTTTTTTCTGTAAAGAACGCAGACTTTGCAATTACGAACCACCGTTTTTATCAGATTCTTTGCCCGAATGATCCAGCACTCTTGCCGGACTACGTTAAGGACTAGACGAGGGCCTCCGTGCAGGACTAGGGTGTGAATGAATTCCACATACAGCCGAGCCAATCTACTGCCATACGCCAAGATAATAGGGTGCCTTTCGTTGTAGGACAGGCAAGTGCTAGAGCTAAGTCGACTATTAGATCGAATAATGTCGTCTTTATCAACAAAAGGGGTAAGTGTTAACAGGGGGCTACGTGAATCAATTTTCTTATTTGCTTTAAGACAGCTGAACTCCCCTGAGAAGTAAATTTGTTGAGAAAGGTAAAATAAGCGATTTCTCACGAGTTTCAACTCATTAGCCGAAATCTTCACCGAGCCGTAGTCGACCTTTTCACGCCTTTTTTTACTCGCCAGGGCAACAAATCGAAACATGTATGCTATTACGTGATACGCCCTAGATAAACTAGAAAACCTGTCTAGAATATCTTCTTTATCAGCAGATCTAGACATTTTTTTTTATTAGTTGTTTGCTCGAACTACACAACAACAAAATATGCGATTTGCTTTAAGAGCAACAAAATTAAAATTCCCAGCAAAATTAATCAAAAAAAATTCCCGCGCTGGCAACACTTTTCCTTTTATTTATGAAATAAAACAAATTCAGGCAAATTTGTTGTTGGATTTGTTCTTTTTATTTTATAAATTAACGCCAATTGCTGCGAATATTTATTGGGCTACAAAATAAATGACAACAATTCGACGAGTAACGGGTAGAACCGGCGAGTAAAAAAAGATGGCTCTTAATTTCTGAGACACACTTATTTGAGACACAATATGGCGCGACACAATATATATATAATTTTCAAATTCCACAGAGTACGTACCTTATTATTCTCTTCCCGGGCGAAGGACCAAAATGTTGGGGTATAAACGTTTGCCTTGTAAATATAGCTGGCTCTGGGAGGCTGTAGGCACTAGCCGGGAATGTCCCACGAGGGGCAATGGTTGCTTGATTAAGGCAGGGGGCATAAGAAGCAAAACCACTTGTTGCGGCAGGTCGGGACCACAACACACAAAATCACCCTTACTATTTGGCTGGCTTACTGGCACTTTACTTCGTGGCTCTTTATGGGCAAAACAAAAACATCAACTTCTCTTTTGGTTTTATTTATTTCTCTTTATTTTAAGTTTCAATTTAAGTTTTCCTTATCTCAGTAACACAGCACTTTTTCTTTTAGTTTTAATATTAATTTTAGTTTTAAGTTTTAACAAAAAGCAATGACCGGCGTCTGGCTGAACAGAAGTTTTATTTGCAATTAAAAAAAGCGAATTGACTCTACAGGTGGCGTTAAAGCACAGCTGAGCCAAATATCACATGAGGTGTTGCCAGATGTCACCACCACATGTAGTCCCGTTGCACACGGTCAAAATAGTGGGAAACATAACGCCCGGTTTACATCAGCCAGACGCCAACAGTCCTAAGAAAATCCATTTTTATATGGAAATACAAGTGATCACAGAATTTCGTTATTTTTGCTTTACTAGTGATCACAGAATTTCGTTATTTTTGCTCTAGCTCTTCTAGTTTTCAAGAAAAACGCATTTAAAGTTTTTCATACAAAAGTCCTAAGAAAATCCATTTTTATATGGAAATACTAGTGATCACAGAATTTCGTTATTTTTGCTCTAGCTCTTCTAGTTTTCAAGAAAAACGCATTTAAAGTTTTTCATACAAAAGTCCTAAGAAAATCCATTTTTATATGGAAATACTAGTGATCACAGAATTTCGTTATTTTTGCTTTAGCTCTTCGAGTTTTCAAGAAAAACGCATTTAAAGTTTTTCATACAAAAGTCCTAAGAAAATCCATTTTTATATGGAAATACTAGTGATCACAGAATTTCGTTATTTTTGCTCTAGCTCTTCTAGTTTTCAAGAAAAACGCATTTAAAGTTTTTCATACAAAAGTCCTAAGCAAATCAATTTTTATATGGAAATACTAGTGATCACAGAATTTCGTTATTTTTGCTCTAGCTCTTCTAGTTTTGAAGAAAAACGCATTTAAAGTTTTTCATACAAAAGTCCTAAGAAAATCAATTTTTATATGGAAATACTAGTGATCACGGAATTTCGTTATTTTTGCTCTAGATCTTCTAGTTTTGAAGAAAAACGCATTTAAAATTTTTCATACAAAAGTCCTAAGAAAATCAATTTTTATATGGAAATACTAGTGATCACAGAATTTCGTTATTTTTGCTCTAGCTCTTCTAGTTTTCAAGAAAAACTCATTTAAAGTTTTTCATACAAAAGTACTAAGAAAATCAATTTTTATATAGAAATACTAGTGATCACAGAATTTCGTTATTTTTGCTCTAGCTCTTCTAGTTTTCAAGAAAAACGCATTTAAAGTTTTTCATACAAAAGTCCTAAGAAAATCAATTTTTATATGGAAATACTAGTGATCACAGAATTTCGTTATTTTTGCTCTAGCTCTTCTAGTTTTGAAGAAAAACGCATTTAAAGTTTTTCATACAAAAGTCCTAAGAAAATCAATTTTTATATGGAAATACTAGTGATCACGGAATTTCGTTATTTTTGCTCTAGATCTTCTAGTTTTCAAGAAAAACGCATTTAAAATTTTTCATACAAAAGTCCTAAGAAAATCAATTTTTATATGGAAATACTAGTGATCACAGAATTTCGTTATTTTTGCTCTAGCTCTTCTAGTTTTCAAGAAAAACTCATTTAAAGTTTTTCATACAAAAGTCCTAAGAAAATCAATTTTTATACGGAAATACTAGTGATCACAGAATTTCGTTATTTTTGCTTTAGCTCTTCTAGTTTTCAAGAAAAACGCATTTAAAGTTTTTCATACAAAAGTCCTAAGAAAATCCATTTTTATATGGAAATACTAGTGATCACAGAATTTCGTTATTTTTGCTCTAGCTCTTCTAGTTTTCAAGAAAAACGCATTTAAAGTTTTTCATACAAAAGTCCTAAGCAAATCAATTTTTATATGGAAATACTAGTGATCACAGAATTTCGTTATTTTTGCTCTAGCTCTTCTAGTTTTGAAGAAAAACGCATTTAAAGTTTTTCATACAAAAGTCCTAAGAAAATCAATTTTTATATGGAAATACTAGTGATCACGGAATTTCGTTATTTTTGCTCTAGATCTTCTAGTTTTCAAGAAAAACGCATTTAAAATTTTTCATACAAAAGTCCTAAGAAAATCCATTTTTATATGGAAATACAAGTGATCACAGAATTTCGTTATTTTTGCTTTACTAGTGATCACAGAATTTCGTTATTTTTGCTCTAGCTCTTCTAGTTTTCAAGAAAAACGCATTTAAAGTTTTTCATACAAAAGTCCTAAGAAAATCCATTTTTATATGGAAATACTAGTGATCACAGAATTTCGTTATTTTTGCTCTAGCTCTTCTAGTTTTCAAGAAAAACGCATTTAAAGTTTTTCATACAAAAGTCCTAAGAAAATCCATTTTTATATGGAAATTCTAGTGATCACAGAATTTCGTTATTTTTGCTTTAGCTCTTCGAGTTTTCAAGAAAAACGCATTTAAAGTTTTTCATACAAAAGTCCTAAGAAAATACATTTTTATATGGAAATACTAGTGATCACAGAATTTCGTTATTTTTGCTCTAGCTCTTATAGTTTTCAAGAAAAACGCATTTAAATTTTTTCATACAAAAGTCCTAAGAAAATCCATTTTTATATAGATATACTAGTGATCACAGAATTTCGTTATTTTTGCTTTAGCTCTTCTAGTTTTCAAGAAAAACGCATTTAAAGTTTTTCATACAAAAGTCCTAAGAAAATCCATTTTTATATGGAAATACTAGTGATCACAGAATTTCGTTATTTTTGCTCTAGCTCTTCTAGTTTTCAAGAAAAACGCATTAAAAATTTTTATATGGAAATACTAGTGATCACAGAATTTCGTTATTTTTGCTCTAGCTCTTCTAGTTTTCAAGAAAAACGCATTTAAAGTTTTTCATACAAAAGTCCTAAGAAAATCAATTTTTATATGGAAATACTTGTGATCACAGAATTTCGTTATTTTTGCTCTAGCTCCTCTAGTTTTCAAGAAAAACGCAATTAAAGTTTTTCATACAAAAGTCCTAAGAAAATCCATTTTTATATGGAAATACAAGTGATCACAGAATTTCGTTATTTTTGCTGTAGCTCTTCTAGTTTTCAAGCAAAACGCATTTAAAGTTTTTCATATAAAAGTCCTAAGAAAATCCATTTTTATATGGAAATACTAGTGATCACAGAATTTCGTTATTTTTGCTCTAGCTCTTCTAGTTTTCAAGAAAAACGCATTTAAAGTTTTTCATACAAAAGTCCTAAGAAAATCTATTTTTATATGGAAATACTAGTGATCACAGAATTTCGTTATTTTTGCTCTAGCTCCTCTAGTTTTCAAGAAAAACGCAATTAAAGTTTTTCATACAAAAGTCCTAAGAAAATCCATTTTTATATGGAAATACAAGTGATCACAGAATTTCGTTATTTTTGCTCTAGCTCTTCTAGTTTTCAAGCAAAACGCATTTAAAGTTTTTCATACAAAAGTCCTAAGAAAATCCATTTTTATATGGAAATACTAGTGATCACAGAATTTCGTTATTTTTGCTCTAGCTCTTCTAGTTTTCAAGAAAAACGCATTTAAAGTTTTTCATACAAAAGTCCTAAGAAAATCAATTTTTATATGGAAATACTAGTGATCACAGAATTTCGTTATTTTTGCTCTAGCTCTTCTAGTTTTCAAGAAAAACGCATTTAAAGTTTTTCATACAAAAGTTCTAAGAAAATCCATTTTTATATGGAAATACTAGTGATCACAGAATTTCGTTATTTTTGCTCTAGCTCTTCTAGTTTTCAAGAACAACGCATTTAAAGTTTTTCATACAAAAGTCCTAAGAAAATCAATTATTATATGGAAATACTAGTGATCACAGAATTTCGTTATTTTTGCTTTAGCTCTTCTAGTTTTCAAGAAAAACGCATTTAAAGTTTTTCATACAAAAGTCCTAAGAAAATCCATTTTTATATGGAAATACAAGTGATCACAGAATTTCGTTATTTTTGCTCTAGCTCTTCTAGTTTTCATGAAAAACGCATATAAAGTTTTTCATACAAAAGTCCTAAGAAAATCCATTTTTATATGGAAATACTAGTGATCACAGAATTTCGTTATTTTTGCTCTAGCTCTTCTAGTTTTCAAGAAAAACGCATTTAAAGTTTTTCATACAAAAGTCCTAAGAAAATCCATTTTTATATGGAAATACTAGTGATCACAGAATTTCGTTATTTTTGCTCTAGCTCTTCTAGTTTTCAAGAAAAACGCATTTAAAGTTTTTCATACAAAAGTCCTAAGAAAATCAATTTTTATATGGGAATACTACTGATCACAGAATTTCGTTATTTTTGCTTAATCTCTTCTAGTTTTCAAGAAAAACGCATTTAAAGTTTTTCATACAAAAATCCTAAGAAAATCCATTTTTATATGGAAATACTAGTGATCACAGAATTTCGGTTTTTTTGCTCTAGCTCTTCTAGTTTTCAAGAAAAACGCATTTAAAGTTTTTCATACAAAAGTCCTAAGCAAATCAATTTTTATATGGAAATACTAGTGATCACAGAATTTCGTTATTTTTGCTCTAGCTCTTCTAGTTTTCAAGAAAAACGCATTTAAAGTTTTTCATACAAAAGTCCTAAGAAAATCAATTTTTATATGGAAATACTAGTGATCACAGAATTTCGTTATTTTTGCTCTAGCTCTTCTAGTTTTCAAGAAAAACGCATTTAAAGTTTTTCATAGAAAAGTCCTTAGAAAATCCATTTTTATATGGAAATACTAGTGATCACAGAATTTCGTTATTTTTGCTCTAGCTCTTCTAGTTTTCAAGAAAAACGCATTTAAAGTTTTTAATACAAAAGTGCTAAGAAAATCAATTTTTATATGGAAATACTAGTGATCACAGAATTTCGTTATTTTTGCTCTAGCTCTTCTAGTTTTCAAGAAAAACGCATTTAAAGTTTTTCATAGAAAAGTCCTTAGAAAATCCATTTTAATATGGAAATACTAGTGATCACAGAATTTCGTTATTTTTGCTCTAGCTCTTCTAGTTTTCAAGAAAAACGCATTTAAAGTTTTTCATAGAAAAGTCCTTAGAAAATCCATATTTATACGAAAATACTAGTGATCACAGAATTTCGTTATTTTTGCTCTAGCTCTTCTAGTTTTCAAGAAAAACGCATTTAAAGTTTTTCATAGAAAAGTCCTTAGAAAATCCATTTTTATATGGAAATACTAGTGATAACAGAATTTCGTTATTTTTGCTCTAGCTATTCTAGTTTTCAAGAAAAACGCATTTAAAGTCCTTAGAAAATCCATTTTTATATGGAAATACTAGTGATCACAGAATTTCGTTATTTTTGCTCTAGCTCTTCTAGTTTTCAAGAAAAACGCATTTAAAGTTTTTAATACAAAAGTACTAAGAAAATCAATTTTTATATGGAAATACTAGTGATCACAGAATTTCGTTATTTTTGCTCTAGCACTTCTAGTTTTCAAGAAAAACGCATTTAAAGTTTTTCATAGAAAAGTCCTTAGAAAATCCATTTTATATGGAAATACTAGTGATCACAGAATTTCGTTATTTTTGCTCTAGCTCTTCTAGTTTTCAAGAAAAACGCATTTAAAGTTTTTCATAGAAAAGTCCTTAGAAAATCCATTTTTATATGGAAATACTAGTGATCACAGAATTTCGTTATTTCTGCTCTAGCTCTTCTAGTTTTCAAGAAAAACGCATTTAAAATTTTTCATAGAAAAGTGCTAAGAAAATCAATTTTTATATGGAAATACTAGTGATCACAGAATTTCGTTATTTTTGCTCTAGCTCTTCTAGTTTTCAAGAAAAACGCATTTAAAGTTTTTAATACAAAAGTGCTAAGAAAATCAATTTTTATATGGAAATACTAGTGATCACAGAATTTCGTTATTTTTGCTCTAGCTCTTCTAGTTTTCAAGAAAAACGCATTTAAAGTTTTTCATAGAAAAGTCCTTAGAAAATCCATTTTTATATGGAAATACTAGTGATCACAGAATTTCGTTATTTTTGCTCTAGCTCTTCTAGTTTTCAAGAAAAACGCATTTAAAATTTTTCATAGAAAAGTGCTAAGAAAATCAATTTTTATATGGAAATACTAGTGATCACAGAATTTCGTTATTTTTGCTCTAGCTCTTCTAGTTTTCAAGAAAAACGCATTTAAAATTTTTCATAGAAAAGTGCTAAGAAAATCAATTTTTATATGGAAATACTAGTGATCACAGAATTTCGTTATTTTTGCTCTAGCTCTTCTAGTTTTCAAGAAAAACGCATTTAAAATTGTTCATAGAAAAGTGCTAAGAAAATCAATTTTTATATGGAAATACTAGTGATCACAGAATTTCGTTATTTTTGCTCTAGCTCTTCTAGTTTTCAAGAAAAACGCATTTAAAGTTTTTCATAGAAAAGTCCTTAGAAAATCCATTTTTATAAGGAAATACTAGTGATCACAGAATTTCGTTATTTTTGCTCTAGCTCTTCTAGTTTTCAAGAAAAACGCATTTAAAGTTTTTAATACAAAAGTGCTAAGAAAATCAATTTGTATATGGAAATACTAGTGATCACAGAATTTCGTTATTTTTGCTGTAGCTTTTCTAGTTTTCAAGAAAAACGCATTTAAAGTTTTTCATAGAAAAGTCCTTAGAAAATCCATTTTTATATGGAAATTTAAAGTTTTTCATAGAAAAGTCCTCAGAAAATCCATTTTTATATGGAAATACTAGTGATCACAGAATTTCGTTATTTTTGCTCTAGCTCTTCTAGTTTTCAAGAAAAACGCATTTAAAGTTTTTCATAGAAAAGTCCTTAGAAAATCCATATTTATATGAAAATACTAGTGATCACAGAATTTCGTTATTTTTGCTCTAGCTCTTCTAGTTTTCAAGAAAAACGCATTTAAAGTTTTTCATAGAAAAGTCCTTAAAAAATCCATTTTTATATGGAAATACTAGTGATAACAGAATTTCGTTATTTTTGCTCTAGCTATTCTAGTTTTCAAGAAAAACGCATTTAAAGTCCTTAGAAAATCCATTTTTATATGGAAATACTAGTGATCACAGAATTTCGTTATTTTTGCTCTAGCGCTTCTAGTTTTCAAGAAAAACGCATTTAAAGTTTTTAATACAAAAGTGCTAAGAAAATCAATTTTTATATGGAAATACTAGTGATCACAGAATTTCGTTATTTTTGCTCTAGCACTTCTAGTTTTCAAGAAAAACGCATTTAAAGTTTTTCATAGAAAAGTCCTTAGAAAATCCATTTTTATATGGAAATACTAGTGATCACAGAATTTCGTTATTTTTGCTCTAGCTCTTCTAGTTTTCAAGAAAAACGCATTTAAAGTTTTTCATAGAAAAGTCCTCAGAAAATCCATTTTTATATGGAAATACTAGTGATCACAGAATTTCGTTATTTCTGCTCTAGCTCTTCTAGTTTTCAAGAAAAACGCATTTAAAATTTTTCATAGAAAAGTGCTAAGAAAATCAATTTTTATATGGAAATACTAGTGATCACAGAATTTCGTTATTTTTGCTCTAGCTCTTCTAGTTTTCAAGAAAAACGCATTTAAAGTTTTTAATACAAAAGTGCTAAGAAAATCAATTTTTATATGGAAATACTAGTGATCACAGAATTTCGTTATTTTTGCTCTAGCTCTTCTAGTTTTCAAGAAAAACGCATTTAAAGTTTTTAATACAAAAGTGCTAAGAAAATCAATTTTTATATGGAAATACTAGTGATCACAGAATTTCGTTATTTTTGCTCTAGCTCTTCTAGTTTTCAAGAAAAACGCATTTAAAGTTTTTCATAGAAAAGTCCTTAGAAAATCCATTTTTATATGGAAATACTAGTGATCACAGAATTTCGTTATTTTTGCTCTAGCTCTTCTAGTTTTCAAGAAAAACGCATTTAAAGTTTTTCATAGAAAAGTCCTTAGAAAATCCATTTTTATATGGAAATACTAGTGATCACAGAATTTCGTTATTTTTGCTCTAGCTCTTCTAGTTTTCAAGAAAAACGCATTTAAAGTTTTTCATAGAAAAGTCCTTAGAAAATCCATTTTTATATGAAAATACTAGTGATCACAGAATTTCGTTATTTTTGCTCTAGCTCTTCTAGTTTTCAAGAAAAACGCATTTAAAGTTTTTCATATAAAGTCCTTAGAAAATCCATTTTTATATGGAAATACTAGTGATCACAGAATTTCGTTATTTTTGCTCTAGCTCTTCTAGTTTTCAAGAAAAAAGCATTTAAAGTTTTTAATACAAAAGTGCTAAGAAAATCAATTTTTATATGGAAATACTAGTGATCACAGAATTTCGTTATTTTTGCTCTAGCTCTTCTAGTTTTCAAGAAAAACGTATTTAAAGTTTTTCATAGAAAAGTCCTTAGAAAATCCATTTTTATATGGAAATACTAGTGATCACAGAATTTCGTTATTTTTGCTCTAGCTCTTCTAGTTTTCAAGAAAAACGCATTTAAAGTTTTTCATAGAAAAGTCCTTAGAAAATCCATTTTTATATGGAAATACTAGTGATCACAGAATTTCGTTATTTCTGCTCTAGCTCTTCTAGTTTTCAAGAAAAACGCATTTAAAATTTTTCATAGAAAAGTGCTAAGAAAATCAATTTTTATATGGAAATACTAGTGATCACAGAATTTCGTTATTTTTGCTCTAGCTCTTCTAGTTTTCAAGAAAAACGCATTTAAAGTTTTTAATACAAAAGTGCTAAGAAAATCAATTTGTATATGGAAATACTAGTGATCACAGAATTTCGTTATTTTTGCTCTAGCTCTTCTAGTTTTCAAGAAAAACGCATTTAAAGTTTTTCATAGAAAAGTCCTTAGAAAATCCATTTTTATATGGAAATAGTAGTGATCACAGAATTTCGTTATTTTTGCTCTAGCTCTTCTAGTTTTCAAGAAAAACGCATTTAAAGTTTTTAATACAAAAGTGCTAAGAAAATCAATTTGTATATGGAAATACTAGTGATCACAGAATTTCGTTATTTTTGCTCTAGCTCTTCTAGTTTTCAAGAAAAACGCATTTAAAGTTTTTAATACAAAAGTGCTAAGAAAATCAATTTGTATATGGAAATACTAGTGATCACAGAATTTCGTTATTTTTGCTCTAGCTCTTCTAGTTTTCAAGAAAAACGCATTTAAAGTTTTTAATACAAAAGTGCTAAGAAAATCAATTTGTATATGGAAATACTAGTGATCACAGAATTTCGTTATTTTTGCTGTAGCTTTTCTAGTTTTCAAGAAAAACGCATTTAAAGTTTTTCATAGAAAAGTCCTTAGAAAATCCATTTTTATATGGAAATACTAGTGATCACAGAATTTCGTTATTTTTGCTCTAGCTCTTCTAGTTTTCAAGAAAAACGCATTTAAAGTTTTTCATAGAAAAGTCCTTAGAAAATCCATTTTTATATGAAAATACTAGTGATCACAGAATTTCGTTATTTTTGCTCTAGCTCTTCTAGTTTTCAAGAAAAACGCATTTAAAGTTTTTCATAGAAAAGTCCTTAGAAAATCCATTTTTATATGGAAATACTAGTGATAACAGAATTTCGTTATTTTTGCTCTAGCTATTCTAGTTTTCAAGAAAAACGCATTTAAAGTCCTTAGAAAATCCATTTTTATATGGAAATACTAGTGATCACAGAATTTCGTTATTTTTGCTCTAGCTCTTCTAGTTTTCAAGAAAAAAGCATTTAAAGTTTTTAATACAAAAGTGCTAAGAAAATCAATTTTTATATGGAAATACTAGTGATCACAGAATTTCGTTATTTTTGCTCTAGCTCTTCTAGTTTTCAAGAAAAACGTATGTAGGTCTCTTTAATGAAAAACCTTGTCTTTTTATGTTTTAATGTATTATTAAATTCATTTATTTGGTTATTTTTTAAAAGAACTTATGATTATCATTATTGTTAAAAATAGAATTTATTATAATTATTATTATTGTTATAAAATAGTATTTATTATTATTATTGTCCGCTCTGTTCGTGCATCTAAGCTCAACTCTACGCAACTAACTCCCAGACGCCCGTCCACTCGTTGTCCAGCCTACTCGCCACTCAGTCCCATACAGAGTTGCATGCCTCAGTAAGTGTTACCACTCCTAGTTGTTCGTCCGTCAATACCCAATCCCACATTCGGCCGTCCTGCGCGGTCATTCGACCCGAATGACGGGTTCCATTTCTTCATAAATTCCGCAACAGTATTCGTTTGCCTAGGACCTTCGCCGCCACCAATCTTCTCGACCTCATACCTATCATGCTTTAGTGCCCTTACTATCTTGTATGGACCAAGATATTTTGCCTTCAATTTCAGCCCTGTTCCGTATTGGGTCCGTTTAATGGCCACCAACTCATTTTCCCTATATATCTGTGCATCCCTTCTCTTTTTGTTGAATGTACGCCTATTTTCCAATTGTATTTTAGATATGTTCTCCCTTGCTACATCACGTATTTCATGTCTTTCCTGATCTAGTTCCTCAATGGCCGATTCTTCTATTAACTTTCGAATATCGTCATGCCCCTCAACACGCATATCCAAACCAGTAATTATCTTGAATGGCGAAATTTTAGTGCTTCGTGGTGGAGTGTTATTGATACATTGTTGAACTCTATTAACATTCTTGTACCACTGTTGAGGATTATCCACACATAGTTTAGACAATAACGAAACCACAGTCCTATTAAGCCTCTCAACTTGACCATTTCCCCTAGGGACACCAGTCGCGATTAATAAATGCTGAATATTCCGCCTTTCGCAATAATCCTTAAACGAATTAGACGTAAATGCCGTTCCCCTATCCGATATTATTCTTTCCGGATTACCAAAAATTGTTGATTGACGCTCCAATCTATCTATTACCTCTTCTGTGCCAGTACTTTTAGTTGGATATAACCACACAAATTTGGAAAACGCGTCCACTACTACCATTATGTGGTTGTATCGCTTACGTGTATCCTCCATAGGACCGACGTGATCAATATGATAGGTTCTTAATGGCCTATCCGACTTATCAATTGGTTCCAGTAATCCTTCAGCTTTACCAGCTTTTCTTTCGCTCATAATACATTCAATACAGCTTCGTACGATCTTATTTACCTTTGGCATTATATTAGGTATAAAAAACTCCCTTTCCACGAGTTCCTTAGTTTTCTTGGTTCCAAAATGACCCTCACGGTGAGCAATTTTGATTACCTCCTCTTCCATACTAGCGGGAATTACTATCATTTCCCGATTTGGATCTTTGTGAAGTAAATCATGCTTCATATAAAAATCTTCATACGTTTCCTTCTGAATTATATTTCGAATAGCTTTAACCCATTCATCAGTCAATTGTGCCTCTTTAAGTCGGTGTTTGATGGAATCTTCAACCAATAAACAAGACACCCTGCTCAGAGCATCTACATGACGCATTCTACTTCCAGATCTATGTTCTATTGTGTAATCGAATTCCTGCAAGAACATTGCCCATCTGGAGACTCTCAAGGGTATATCATTCTTTTTGATGGTCATCGTAAACGCGTTACAATCCGTTACTATTTTGATCTTAATACCCATTAGATAAACTCGCCACTTCTTAAGTGCCTCGATGATGGCCAGTACCTCCAGTTCATACGAGTGGTATTTTTGTTGAGCGCATGATGTCTTCCGGCTCATATACTCTATTGGATGTAATTGTTGATCATCTGAGTTCTTCTGCAATAAAACACCTCCATAACCATACATACACGCATCTGTATGCACCTCTGTTATGGCCGCAGGATTGTACAAATTTAGCACCGGCGCATTGATTAAATTCGACTTCAGCTGATTAAATGCAATCATCTGCGTGTCACCCATTTCAAACACCATATTCTTCTTCAGCATATCAGATAACGGTCGTGCAATCATTGCAAAATTACCAACAAATCTCCTAAAATACGAAACTAAGCCCAAAAAACGTTGAAGCGCTTTTTTGTCCCTAGGAACCGAAAAATTTGATACTGCCGACGTTTTCTCAGATGAAGGTTTAATCGTCGAATTTTCCACTATGTAACCCAAAAAGTTAACTCTTGTCCTTAAAAACTGGCACTTCTCCCACTTAATTTTTAAATCGTGATCCTCAGCCACTTTAAGTACCCTCCTTAAACTCTCCATACCTTCCTCTACGCTCGCTGATGGAATAATTATGTCATCAATATACACAACAATAGTTCCATCCTGAATGAGTTCCCTATATACCGAAGAAATAAACCTGGAGAATACAGCAGGGGAATTTGAAATTCCAAAAGGCACATAATTAAACTCATACTGGCCGTTGTGCGTTACAAAAGATGTATATTTCTTTGATCCTTGCTCCACGGGCACATGAAAAAACCCATTTCTCAAGTCCAATGTCGTGTACACCTTAGCGGATTGTAACTTATGTAGAACGTCGTCCATTAAAACCATCGGGAAATTATCTCTTAAAACCTTTTCATTCAACTTACGAAAATCACAGCATAGCCGTTTACTGCCGTCTTTCTTGTCCACTAGCACAATAGGCGATGAATATTCAGATGTACTCGGTTGTACAATACCGTCACGTATCCACTCTTTAATTTGCTGTTCAACTACGATTTGATCTGCATAAGATAACCGTCGTGGTCTTTGATAAACTGGTATCTCATCTGTTAAAATTAACTTCATACTTATTGGTGATGTTTTTCGCCTCTCGGGAGTATACTCATCAATTAAACGCTTTACCTCAACTTCGTTCTCCTTTGGTAAGTATGACAAATCATATTTGACATTCTCCTCAATTACGACCGTAGCGCAAAATTTTTCAAATTCACTTTCGCAATTTTGCAAGTTTAAGCCACTATCCTTTTTTGATTCCTCACGGTCTCCCTTTTTTACAAACGTTGCGCCAGTCGCGGTCATTATTATATCAGCCTGTTCCAAAATGTCGTTACCGATTGCCGCCATGTAAACAAAATTCCTAACGATATAAAACTTAACCTTGAAATTAATACCATCGATATTTATTAGCGTCTCGAAATAGCCCATCGTCACCAACCGGTAGTCTCCCGCAGTAATAAAATCTTGCTCCTTTCTAATAAATGGTAGATCTCCCAAGCTCTGATACACATCATACCGAATTATAGAAACATCGCTTCCCGAATCTACAATCGCCGAAAATCTCACACCATTAACCTTAATTTCCTTAAAATTCCGATACGCCACAGCTTTAACTTCCTGTTTTAAATCACCAAAATGTTTTACCATGCACGAATTATTCGGCTCCTTCTTTACCACCTGTGGCTGTGTTTTGCACTCAAACGATTTGTGGCCTGGTTTTCCACACTTAAAACATTTAATAGTAGCAGCCTTACAATCCTTGGCTATATGATTTTCCTCACCACATTTATAACATTTCCTCTGCTTTGAACCGACATCCTTTTTAGTTATTTCCCCAGAAGGCTTAGATGTTGACGGCTGCTGAACGGTTCCTCGGATTTTCTCATAAATTTTCAACTTTTCTTTTAAATCTTGAATATCAGTAGCCTGGTACAAAAGGCTTTTACCGAATTTGGAATCTGGAATTCCGTCGACAAAATACTGGATTAAACTCTCATTATCTAATTTAATTGGCTTTCCTATCTCCATCATTGCATAAAGATACTCTCTAAAACTTTCGTTAGTTTTCTTCTTACGATTTTTCAGCATTCTGTGAACATCGACAGTAGCTAGCCTAGCTCCAAACTCACCGATTAATTCAATTTTAAGTAAACTCCAGGAATTAACACCACTTAGACTACGTACGAACATACGAGCTGCTCCCTTCAAAAGCTGTTTGGCATAAATAAATCTTTGAAGTTCATTCCAGCCAACCGCATCTGCGTTGTCCTCAAACTCTTCAATCCAGTGGCGTATTTCAATATTGTCCGTCCCACTGAACATTGTGAGGGAATCTTCTATATCGCGAAGAGTAAACATACTCCTAGGCAGCATATCGGCAACTGCCCCCCGTTGCGATGCAACATCATCATATACGGAACCCGATTCATCATCATTCAGGCCGAAGTGTTCCCTAAGTCTATCGCGCAACGTCGCCTTAAGCCCCCCCGTAGGCAAACCCAACTCAACCAACTTCGCCCTTAAACCCTCTACGCTCAAATCCAAGATAGCCTGTAAATCCATTCCGTCCGTTTACAAAATACAAAAGTAAAAAATTCAATACACCAATATACAATATCCAAACAAAGTAAATTAATTCTCAATTAATCATAAAATATCCTATATAAAATTTCACAGAATGACTTATCAATTTTAAAATTCTCTTCCATATACACTCAAAGTTACGTTAAAAATTTATTTAGATTTTACCGAATTCAAAAAAAATTTAAAGCGAAATACAGATCCAAATTTACGTTACAATTTTAATTCTCTGAAATTCAAACACTAATTCGCAATTTCAAAAATAAATGTATCGAGTTACGTTACTATTCAAATTTAAAAATTTTAATTATCGTTACACATATTCTCATTAAATTTCACATAAACGTTTACAAAATGTATTAGTTCAAATTTGATTTAGTTTAATCAATTTAAGCACAAACATGAGTATTTAAATACAACTCTCAAAATTAATTTACCAAACAACAACAAATGTGAACTCTTACATATAATTTACACATACATATATATTATAAAACTTAGCTCTACAGAACTCCAACTCTGGCTGCCGAATTTTTCTCCTTCATTAGCCTCACTCACTCAATAGACTTCACTTCTCAAAGTTCTAGGCAAATTTTCTCCAAGCTAATGTTATTTAACAATAAATTTGATTACTTATCGCTGCGGCACATCAATCAATCTTCAACCACGTTGTTGTTGTAAAATGTTTGGTATTTTATTCTTGTTTAGTTTTTATTTCTCCTTCTTATAATCTCTCGATCAAAGTAAATTACTCAATATGCTTTAATGTCTCTTTTTCCCTTATTCAGTTCACTATTATTGTTTTTCATCTCCTTACATTAATCGCTCACGCGTATTAAAACTTTTTAATTTTAAAATAAACGTCTTTTTCAATTTATTTTCTCTTTCTCACTTGTATTTAGCTCGTTATTTTTTATGTTGAGCGTTTACTCCTTTTGCGGCTTGTAAAGTTCAGTTTTCTCTTTCTCACTTTCATTCAGTTATTTAGAACCCTATGGTTACGAACACGAGTATTGAATATTTATGTTGTCTACAAGATAGTTTCTCTTTTGCTCTTTCTCGTTTTGATTCATTTCATTAGATATTTTACTTTTTAGTTTAAAGTAACGAACACACACAAGTATTGTACATATTTTTTGTCTGCCTATAATGAGAACAAACATATACAAAAATATTTTACACGATAGTTTCTCTTTTGCTCTTTCTCGTTTTGATTAATTTCATTAGAGATTCTACTTTTTAGTTCAAAGTAACGAACACACACAAGTTTCGTACATATCTTTTGTCTGCCTATAATGAGAACAAACGTATACAAAAATATTTTACACGATAGTTTCTCTTTTGCTCTTTCTCGTTTTGATTAATTTCATTAGAGATTTTACTTTTTAGTTTAAAGTAACGAACACACACAAGTATTGTACATTTTTTTATTTTTTTTTTTTCTCTGCCTATAATGAGAGCAAACATACACAAAAATATTTAACACATTGGTTTCTCTCTTGCTTTTTTCGTTTTTATTCAGTTCGTTATTTTTCAAATTAACGTCTGTTGAATTGCGCAAGTTTTTTTTTCATCGAAGCGTCTCTTTTACTACGACGAAATATTTTATTTCAACACAAAACTTTTCTACACGTTAGATCTATCTGCCGTTTTGATCTTTTTGTTTTTGAGCTTTTGAATCAATGACTTTGTTTTATTTGCTCAAGGGTTTTTTCTCGATGCGTCTCTTTTACTACGACGCAATATTTTATTTAAATTATATAATATATAATTTTTTTTCCTCTCTTTTCTGCAAAATACTCAGTTTATTTCTGTTATTTTCACACTACACAATAAAACACATAAAACACTCAGTTTTCTTTTTTTTTTATATCCAGTCCGCGTTTAAAACAACACAATGTTTTGTACGAGTTTTCAATATCTCTAATCTCTAGAAATTATCCCTTTTCTGTAGCACTCAGCACACAGACTCCAACGCTCACAACATGCTCGATCCCGGTTGAGCCCCCAAAATTGTAGGTCTCTTTAATGAAAAACCTTGTCTTTTTATGTTTTAATGTATTATTAAATTCATTTATTTGGTTATTTTTTAAAAGAACTTATGATTATCATTATTGTTAAAAATAGAATTTATTATAATTATTATTATTGTTATAAAATAGTATTTATTATTATTATTGTCCGCTCTGTTCGTGCATCTAAGCTCAACTCTACGCAACTAACTCCCAGACGCCCGTCCACTCGTTGTCCAGCCTACTCGCCACTCAGTCCCATACAGAGTTGCATGCCTCAGTAAGTGTTACCACTCCTAGTTGTTCGTCCGTCAATACCCAATCCCACACGTATTTAAAGTTTTTCATAGAAAAGTCCTTAGAAAATCCATTTTTATATGGAAATACTAGTGATCACAGAATTTCGTTATTTTTGCTCTAGCTCTTCTAGTTTTCAAGAAAAACGCATTTAAAGTTTTTCATAGAAAAGTCCTTAGAAAATCCATTTTTATATGGAAATACTAGTGATCACAGAATTTCGTTATTTCTGCTCTAGCTCTTCTAGTTTTCAAGAAAAACGCATTTAAAATTTTTCATAGAAAAGTGCTAAGAAAATCAATTTTTATATGGAAATACTAGTGATCACAGAATTTCGTTATTTTTGCTCTAGCTCTTCTAGTTTTCAAGAAAAACGCATTTAAAGTTTTTAATACAAAAGTGCTAAGAAAATCAATTTTTATATGGAAATACTAGTGATCACAGAATTTCGTTATTTTTGCTCTAGCTCTTCTAGTTTTCAAGAAAAACGCATTTAAAGTTTTTCATAGAAAAGTCCTTAGAAAATCCATTTTTATATGGAAATAGTAGTGATCACAGAATTTCGTTATTTTTGCTCTAGCTCTTCTAGTTTTCAAGAAAAACGCATTTAAAGTTTTTAATACAAAAGTGCTAAGAAAATCAATTTGTATATGGAAATACTAGTGATCACAGAATTTCGTTATTTTTGCTCTAGCTCTTCTAGTTTTCAAGAAAAACGCATTTAAAGTTTTTAATACAAAAGTGCTAAGAAAATCAATTTGTATATGGAAATACTAGTGATCACAGAATTTCGTTATTTTTGCTCTAGCTCTTCTAGTTTTCAAGAAAAACGCATTTAAAGTTTTTAATACAAAAGTGCTAAGAAAATCAATTTGTATATGGAAATACTAGTGATCACAGAATTTCGTTATTTTTGCTGTAGCTTTTCTAGTTTTCAAGAAAAACGCATTTAAAGTTTTTCATAGAAAAGTCCTTAGAAAATCCATTTTTATATGGAAATACTAGTGATCACAGAATTTCGTTATTTTTGCTGTAGCTTTTCTAGTTTTCAAGAAAAACGCATTTAAAGTTTTTCATAGAAAAGTCCTTAGAAAATCCATTTTTATATGAAAATACTAGTGATCACAGAATTTCGTTATTTTTGCTCTAGCTCTTCTAGTTTTCAAGAAAAACGCATTTAAAGTTTTTCATAGAAAAGTCCTTAGAAAATCCATTTTTATATGGAAATACTAGTGATAACAGAATTTCGTTATTTTTGCTCTAGCTATTCTAGTTTTCAAGAAAAACGCATTTAAAGTCCTTAGAAAATCCATTTTTATATGGAAATACTAGTGATCACAGATTTTCGTTTTTTCTGCTCTAGCTCTTCTAGTTTTCAAGAAAAACGCATTTAAAGTTTTTCATAGAAAAGTCCTTAGAAAATCAATTTTTATATGGGAATACTAGTGATCACAGAATTTCGTTATTTTTGCTCTAGCTCTTCTAGTTTTCAAGAAAAACGCATTTAAAGTTTTTAATACAAAAGTGCTAAGAAAATCAATTTTTATATGGAAATACTAGTGATCACAGAATTTCGTTATTTTTGCTCTAGCTCTTCTAGTTTTAAAGAAAAACGCATTTAAAATTTTTAATACAAAAGTGCTAAGAAAATCAATTTTTATATGGAAATACTAGTGATCACAGAATTTCGTTATTTTTGCTCTAGCTCTTCTAGTTTTCATGAAAAACGCATTTAAAATTTTTCATAGAAAAGTGCTAAGAAAATCAATTTTTATATGGAAATACTAGTGATCACAGAATTTCGTTATTTTTGCTCTAGCTCTTCTAGTTTTCAAGAAAAACGCATTTAAAGTTTTTCATAGAAAAGTCCTTAGAAAATCCATTTTTATATGGAAATACTAGTGATCACAGAATTTCGTTATTTTTGCTCTAGCTCTTCTAGTTTTCAAGAAAAACGCATTTAAAGTTTTTCATAGAAAAGTCCTTAGAAAATCCATTTTTATATGGAAATACTAGTGATAACAGAATTTCGTTATTTTTGCTCTAGCTATTCTAGTTTTCAAGAAAAACGCATTTAAAGTCCTTAGAAAATCCATTTTTATATGGAAATACTAGTGATCACAGATTTTCGTTTTTTCTGCTCTAGCTCTTCTAGTTTTCAAGAAAAACGCATTTAAAGTTTTTCATAGAAAAGTCCTTAGAAAATCAATTTTTATATGGGAATACTAGTGATCACAGAATTTCGTTATTTTTGCTCTAGCTCTTCTAGTTTTCAAGAAAAACGCATTTAAAGTTTTAAATACAAAAGTGCTAAGAAAATCAATTTTTATATGGAAATACTAGTGATCACAGAATTTCGTTATTTTTGCTCTAGCTCTTCTAGTTTTCAAGAAAAACGCATTTAAAGTTTTTAATACAAAAGTGCTAAGAAAATCAATTTTTATATGGAAATACTAGTGATCACAGAGTTTCGTTATTTTTTCTCTAGCTCTTCTAGTTTTCAAGAAAAACGCATTTAAAGTTTTTCATAGAAAAGTCCTTAGAAAATCCATTTTTATATGGGAATACTAGTGATCACAGAATTTCGTTATTTTTGCTCTAGCTCTTCTAGTTTTCAAGAAAAACGCATTTAAAGTTTTTAATACAAAAGTGCTAAGAAAATCAATTTTTATATGGAAATACTAGTGATCACAGAATTTCGTTATTTTTTCTCTAGCTCTTCTAGTTTTAAAGAAAAACGCATTTAAAATTTTTAATACAAAAGTGCTAAGAAAATCAATTTTTATATGGAAATACTAGTGATCACAGAATTTCGTTATTTTTGCTCTAGCTCTTCTAGTTTTCATGAAAAACGCATTTAAAATTTTTCATAGAAAAGTGCTAAGAAAATCAATTTTTATATGGAAATACTAGTGATCACAGAATTTCGTTATTTTTGCTCTAGCTCTTCTAGTTTTCAAGAAAAACGCATTTAAAGTTTTTCATAGAAAAGTCCTTAGAAAATCCATTTTTATATGGAAATACTAGTGATCACAGAATTTCGTTATTTTTGCTCTAGCTCTTCTAGTTTTCAAGAAAAACGCATTTAAAGTTTTTAATACAAAAGTGCTAAGAAAATCAATTTTTATATGGAAATACTAGTGATCACAGAATTTCGTTATTTTTGATCTAGCTCTTCTAGTTTTCAAGAAAAACGCATTTAAAGTTTTTCATAGAAAAGTCCTTAGAAAATCCATTTTTATATGGAAATACTAGTGATCACAGAATTTCGTTATTTTTGCTCTAGCTCTTCTAGTTTTCAAGAAAAACGCATTGAAAGTTTTTCATAGAAAAGTCCTTAGAAAATCCATTTTTATATGGAAATACTAGTGATCACAGAATTTCGTAATTTTTGCTCTAGCTCTTCTAGTTTTCAAGAAAAACGCATTTAAAGTTTTTAATACAAAAGTGCTAAGAAAATCAATTTTTATATGGAAATACTAGTGATATTTTTGCTCTAGCTCTTCTAGTTTTCAAGAAAAACGCATTTAAAATTTTTCATAGAAAAGTGCTAAGAAAATCAATTTTTATATGGAAATACTAGTGATCACAGAATTTCGTTATTTTTGCTCTAGCTCTTCTAGTTTTCAAGAAAAACGCATTTAAAGTTTTTCGTAGAAAAGTCCTTAGAAAATCCATTTTTATATGGAAATACTAGTGATCACAGAATTTCGTTATTTTTGCTCTAGCTCTTCTAGTTTTCAAGAAAAACGCATTTAAAGTTTTTCATAGAAAAGTCCTTAGAAAATCCATTTTTATATGGAAATACTAGTGATCACAGAATTTCGTTATTTTTGCTCTAGCTCTTCTAGTTTTCAAGAAAAACGCATTTAAAGTTTTTAATACAAAAGTGCTAAGAAAATCAATTTTTATATGGAAATACTAGTGATCACAGAATTTCGTTAATTTTGCTCTAGCTCTTCTAGTTTTCAAGAAAAACGCATTTAAAGTTTTTCATAGAAAAGTCCTTAGAAAATCCATTTTTATATGGAAATACTAGTGATCACAGAATTTCGTTATTTTTGCTCTAGCTCTTCTAGTTTTCAAGAAAAACGCATTTAAAGTTTTTCATAGAAAAGTCCTTAGAAAATCCATTTTTATATGGAAATACTAGAATTTCTTTATTTTTGCTCTAGCTCTTCTAGTTTTCAAGAAAAACGCATTTAAAATTTTTCATAGAAAAGTGCTAAGAAAATCAATTTTTATATGGAAATACTAGTGATCACAGAATTTCGTTATTTTTGCTCTAGCTCTTCTAGTTTTCAAGAAAAACGCATTTAAAGTTTTTCATAGAAAAGTCCTTAGAAAATCCATTTTTATATGGAAATACTAGTGATCACAGAATTTCGTTATTTTTGCTCTAGCTCTTCTAGTTTTCAAGAAAAACGCATTTAAAATTTTTCATAGAAAAGTGCTAAGAAAATCAATTTTTATATGGAAATACTAGTGATCACAGAATTTCGTTATTTTTGCTCTAGCTCTTCTAGTTTTCAAGAAAAACGCATTTAAAATTTTTCATAGAAAAGTGCTAAGAAAATCAATTTTTATATGGAAATACTAGTGATCACAGAATTTCGTTATTTTTGCTCTAGCTCTTCTAGTTTTCAAGAAAAACGCATTTAAAGTTTTTCATAGAAAAGTCCTTAGAAAATCCATTTTTATATGGAAATACTAGTGATCACAGAATTTCGTTATTTTTGCTCTAGCTCTTCTAGTTTTCAAGAAAAACGCATTTAAAATTTTTCATAGAAAAGTGCTAAGAAAATCAATTTTTATATGGAAATACTAGTGATCACAGAATTTCGTTATTTTTGCTCTAGCTCTTCTAGTTTTCAAGAAAAACGCATTTAAAATTTTTCATAGAAAAGTGCTAAGAAAATCAATTTTTATATGGAAATACTAGTGATCACAGAATTTCGTTATTTTTGCTCTAGCTCTTCTAGTTTTCAAGAAAAACGCATTTAAAGTTTTTCATAGAAAAGTCCTTAGAAAATCCATTTTTATATGGAAATACTAGTGATCACAGAATTTCGTTATTTTTGCTCTAGCTCTTCTAGTTTTCAAGAAAAACGCATTTAAAGTTTTTAATACAAAAGTGCTAAGAAAATCAATTTGTATATGGAAATACTAGTGATCACAGAATTTCGTTATTTTTGCTCTAGCTCTTCTAGTTTTCAAGAAAAACGCATTTAAAGTTTTTCATAGAAAAGTACTTAGAAAATCCATTTTTATATGGAAATACTAGTGATCACAGAATTTCGTTATTTTTGCTCTAGCTCTTCTAGTTTTCAAGAAAAACGCATTTAAAGTTTTTCATAGAAAAGTCCTTAGAAAATCCATTTTTATATGGAAATACTAGTGATCACAGAATTTCGTTATTTTTGCTCTAGCTCTTCTAGTTTTCAAGAAAAACGCATTTAAAGTTTTTCATAGAAAAGTACTTAGAAAATCCATTTTTATATGGAAATACTAGTGATCACAGAATTTCGTTATTTTTGCTCTAGCTCTTCTAGTTTTCAAGAAAAACGCATTTAAAGTTTTTCATAGAAAAGTACTAAGAAAATCCATTTTTATATGGAAATACTAGTGATCACAGAATTTCGTTATTTTTGCTCTAGCTCTTCTAGTTTTCAAGAAAAACGCATTTAAAGTTTTTCATAGAAAAGTCCTTAGAAAATCCATTTTTATATGGAAATACTAGTGATCACATATTTTCGTTATTTTTGCTCTAGCTCTTCTAGTTTTCAAGAAAAACGCATTTAAAGTTTTTCATAGAAAAGTCCTTAGAAAATCAATTTTTATATGGGAATACTAGTGATCACAGAATTTCGTTATTTTTGCTCTAGCTCTTCTAGTTTTCAAGAAAAACGCATTTAAAGTTTTTAATACAAAAGTGCTAAGAAAATCAATTTTTATATGGAAATACTAGTGATCACAGAATTTCGTTATTTTTTCTCTAGCTCTTCTAGTTTTCAAGAAAAACGCATTTAAAGTTTTTAATACAAAAGTGCTAAGAAAATCAATTTTTATATGGAAATACTAGTGATCACAGAATTTCGTTATTTTTTCTCTAGCTCTTCTAGTTTTCAAGAAAAACGCATTTAAAGTTTTTCATAGAAAAGTCCTTAGAAAATCCATTTTTATATGGGAATACTAGTGATCACAGAATTTCGTTATTTTTGCTCTAGCTCTGCTAGTTTTCAAGAAAAACGCATTTAAAGTTTTTAATACAAAAGTGCTAAGAAAATCAATTTTTATATGGAAATACTAGTGATCACAGAATTTCGTTATTTTTTTCTCTAGCTCTTCTAGTTTTCAAGAAAAACGCATTTAAAGTTTTTCATAGAAAAGTCCTTAGAAAATCCATTTTTCTATGGAAATACTAGTGATCACAGAATTTCGTTATTTTTTCTCTAGCTCTTCTAGTTTTCAAGAAAAACGCATTTAAAGTTTTTAATACAAAAGTGCTAAGAAAATCAATTTTTATATGGAAATACTAGTGATCACAGAATTTCGTTATTTTTTCTCTAGCTCTTCTAGTTTTCAAGAAAAACGCATTTAAAGTTTTTCATAGAAAAGTCCTTAGAAAATCCATTTTTATATGGGAATACTAGTGATCACAGAATTTCGTTATTTTTGCTCTAGCTCTTCTAGTTTTCAAGAAAAACGCATTTAAAGTTTTTAAACAAAAGTGCTAAGAAAATCAATTTTTATATGGAAATACTAGTGATCACAGAATTTCGTTATTTTTTCCCTAGCTCTTCTAGTTTTCAAGAAAAACGCATTTAAAGTTTTTCATAGAAAAGTCCTTAGAAAATCCATTTTTATATGGAAATACTAGTGATCACAGAATTTCGTTATTTTTGCTCTAGCTCTTCTAGTTTTCAAGAAAAACGCATTTAAAGTTTTTAATACAAAAGTGCTAAGAAAATCAATTTTTATATGGAAATACTAGTGATCACAGAATTTCGTTATTTTTTTTCTAGCTCTTCTAGTTTTCAAGAAAAACGCATTAAAGTGCTAAGAAAATCAATTTTTATATGGAAATACTAGTGATCACAGAATTTCGTTATTTTTGCTCTAGCTCTTCTAGTTTTCAAGAAAAACGCATTTAAAGTTTTTCATAGAAAAGTCCTTAGAAAATCCATTTTTATATGGAAATACTAGTGATCACAGAATTATGTTATTTTTGCTCTAGCTCTTCTAGTTTTCAAGAAAAACGCATTTAAAGTTTTTAATACAAAAGTGCTAAGAAAATCAATTTGTATATGGAAATACTAGTGATCACAGAATTTCGTTATTTTTGCTCTAGCTTTTCTAGTTTTCAAGAAAAACGCATTTAAAGTTTTTCATAGAAAAGTCCTTAGAAAATCCATTTTTATATGGAAATACTAGTGATCACAGAATTTCGTTATTTTTGCTCTAGCTCTTCTAGTTTTCAAGAAAAACGCATTTAAAGTTTTTCATAGAAAAGTCCTTAGAAAATCCATTTTTATATGGAAGTACTAGTGATCACAGAATTTCGTTATTTTTGCTCTAGCTCTTCTAGTTTTCAAGAAAAACGCATTTAAAGTTTTTCATAGAAAAGTCCTTAGAAAATCCATTTTTATATGGAAATACTAGTGATCACAGATTTTCGTTATTTTTGCTCTAGCTCTTCTAGTTTTCAAGAAAAACGCATTTAAAGTTTTTCATAGAAAAGTCCTTAGAAAATCAATTTTTATATGAGAATACTAGTGATCACAGAATTTCGTTATTTTTGCTCTAGCTCTTCTAGTTTTCAAGAAAAACGCATTTAAAGTTTTTAATACAAAAGTGCTAAGAAAATCAATTTTTATATGGAAATACTAGTGATCACAGAATTTCGTTATTTTTTCTCTAGCTCTTCTAGTTTTCAAGAAAAACGCATTTAAAGTTTTTAATACAAAAGTGCTAAGAAAATCAATTTTTATATGGAAATACTAGTGATCACAGAATTTCGTTATTTTTTCTCTAGCTCTTCTAGTTTTCAAGAAAAACGCATTTAAAGTTTTTCATAGAAAAGTCCTTAGAAAATCCATTTTTATATGGAAATACTAGTGATCACAGAATTTCGTTATTTTTTCTCTAGCTCTTCTAGTTTTCAAGAAAAACGCATTTAAAGTTTTTAATACAAAAGTGCTAAGAAAATCAATTTTTATATGGAAATACTAGTGATCACAGAATTTCGTTATTTTTTCTCTAGCTCTTCTAGTTTTCAAGAAAAACGCATTTAAAGTTTTTCATAGAAAAGTCCTTAGAAAATCCATTTTTATATGGGAATACTAGTGATCACAGAATTTCGTTATTTTTGCTCTAGCTCTTCTAGTTTTCAAGAAAAACGCATTTAAAGTTTTTAATACAAAAGTGCTAAGAAAATCAATTTTTATATGGAAATACTAGTGATCACAGAATTTCGTTATTTTTTCTCTGGCTCTTCTAGTTTTCAAGAAAAACGCATTTAAAGTTTTTCATAGAAAAGTCCTTAGAAAATCCATTTTTATATGGAAATACTAGTGATCACAGAATTTCGTTATTTTTGCTCTAACTCTTCTAGTTTTCAAGAAAAACGGATTTAAAGTTTTTAATACAAAAGTGCTAAGAAAATCAATTTTTATATGGAAATACTAGTGATCACAGAATTTCGTTATTTTTTCTCTAGCTCTTCTAGTTTTCAAGAAAAACGCATTTAAAGTTTTTAATACAAAAGTGCTAAGAAAATCAATTTTTATATGGAAATACTAGTGATCACAGAATTTCGTTATTTTTTCTCTAGCTCTTCTAGTTTTCAAGAAAAACGCATTTAAAGTTTTTCATAGAAAAGTCCTTAGAAAATCCATTTTTATATGGAAATACTAGTGATCACAGAATTTCGTTATTTTTTCTCTAGCTCTTCTAGTTTTCAAGAAAAACGCATTTAAAGTTTTTAATACAAAAGTGCTAAGAAAATCAATTTTTATATGGAAATACTAGTGATCACAGAATTTCGTTATTTTTTCTCTAGCTCTTCTAGTTTTCAAGAAAAACGCATTTAAAGTTTTTCATAGAAAAGTCCTTAGAAAATCCATTTTTATATGGGAATACTAGTGATCACAGAATTTCGTTATTTTTGCTCTAGCTCTTCTAGTTTTCAAGAAAAACGCATTTAAAGTTTTTAATACAAAAGTGCTAAGAAAATCAATTTTTATATGGAAATACTAGTGATCACAGAATTTCGTTATTTTTTCTCTGGCTCTTCTAGTTTTCAAGAAAAACGCATTTAAAGTTTTTCATAGAAAAGTCCTTAGAAAATCCATTTTTATATGGAAATACTAGTGATCACAGAATTTCGTTATTTTTGCTCTAACTCTTCTAGTTTTCAAGAAAAACGGATTTAAAGTTTTTAATACAAAAGTGCTAAGAAAATCAATTTTTATATGGAAATACTAGTGATCACAGAATTTCGTTATTTTTTCTCTAGCTCTTCTAGTTTTCAAGAAAAACGCATTTAAAGTTTTTCATAGAAAAGTCCTTAGAAAATCAATTTTTATATGGAAATACTAGTGATCACAGAATTTCGTTATTTTTTCTCTAGCTCTTCTAGTTTTCAAGAAAAACGCATTTAAAGTTTTTCATAGAAAAGTCCTTAGAAAATCCATTTATATATGGAAATACTAGTGATCACAGATTTTCGTTATTTTTGCTCTAGCTCTTCTAGTTTTCAAGAAAAACGCATTTAAAGTTTTTCATAGAAAAGTCCTTAGAAAATCCATTTTTATATGGAAATACTAGTGATCACAGAATTTCGTTATTTTTGCTCTAGCTCTTCTAGTTTTCAAGAGAAACGAATTTGAAGTTTTTCATAGAAAAGTCCTTAGGAAATCCATTTTTATATGGAAATACTAGTGATCACAGAATTTCGTTATTTTTGCTCTAGCTCTTCTAGTTTTCAAGAAAAACGCATTTAAAGTTTTTAATACAAAAGTGCTAAGAAAATCAATTTTTATATGGAAATACTAGTGATCACGGAATTTCGTTATTTTTGCTCTAGCTCTTCTAGATTTCAAGAAAAACGCATTTAAAGTTTTTAATACAAAAGTGCTAAGAAAATCAATTTTTATATGGAAATACTAGTGATCACAGAATTTCGTTATTTTTTCTCTAGCTCTTCTAGTTTTCAAGAAAAACGCATTAAAGTGCTAAGAAAATCAATTTTTATATGGAAATACTAGTGATCACAGAATTTCGTTATTTTTGCTCTAGCTCTTCTAGTTTTCAAGAAAAACGCATTTAAAGTTTTTCATAGAACAGTCCTTAGAAAATCCATTTTTATATGGAAATACTAGTGATCACAGAATTACGTTATTTTTGCTCTAGCTCTTCTAGTTTTCAAGAAAAACGCATTTAAAGTTTTTAATACAAAAGTGCTAAGAAAATCAATTTGTATATGGAAATACTAGTGATCACAGAATTTCGTTATTTTTGCTCTAGCTTTTCTAGTTTTCAAGAAAAACGCATTTAAAGTTTTTCATAGAAAAGTCCTTAGAAAATCCATTTTTATATGGAAATACTAGTGATCACAGAATTTCGTTATTTTTGCTCTAGCTCTTCTAGTTTTCAAGAAAAACGCATTTAAAGTTTTTCATAGAAAAGTCCTTAGAAAATCCATTTTTATATGGAAGTACTAGTGATCACAGAATTTCGTTATTTTTGCTCTAGCTCTTCTAGTTTTCAAGAAAAACGCATTTAAAGTTTTTCATAGAAAAGTCCTTAGAAAATCCATTTTTATATGGAAATACTAGTGATCACAGATTTTCGTTATTTTTGCTCTAGCTCTTCTAGTTTTCAAGAAAAACGCATTTAAAGTTTTTCATAGAAAAGTCCTTAGAAAATCAATTTTTATATGGGAATACTAGTGATCACAGAATTTCGTTATTTTTGCTCTAGCTCTTCTAGTTTTCAAGAAAAACGCATTTAAAGTTTTTAATACAAAAGTGCTAAGAAAATCAATTTTTATATGGAAATACTAGTGATCACAGAATTTCGTTATTTTTTCTCTAGCTCTTCTAGTTTTCAAGAAAAACGCATTTAAAGTTTTTAATACAAAAGTGCTAAGAAAATCAATTTTTATATGGAAATACTAGTGATCACAGAATTTCGTTATTTTTTCTCTAGCTCTTCTAGTTTTCAAGAAAAACGCATTTAAAGTTTTTCATAGAAAAGTCCTTAGAAAATCCATTTTTATATGGGAATACTAGTGATCACAGAATTTCGTTATTTTTGCTCTAGCTCTTCTAGTTTTCAAGAAAAACGCATTTAAAGTTTTTAATACAAAAGTGCTAAGAAAATCAATTTTTATATGGAAATACTAGTGATCACAGAATTTCGTTATTTTTTCTCTAGCTCTTCTAGTTTTCAAGAAAAACGCATTTAAAGTTTTTCATAGAAAAGTCCTTAGAAAATCCATTTTTATATGGAAATACTAGTGATCACAGAATTTCGTTATTTTTTCTCTAGCTCTTCTAGTTTTCAAGAAAAACGCATTTAAAGTTTTTAATACAAAAGTGCTAAGAAAATCAATTTTTATATGGAAATACTAGTGATCACAGAATTTCGTTATTTTTGCTCTAGCTTTTCTAGTTTTCAAGAAAAACGCATTTAAAGTTTTTCATAGAAAAGTCCTTAGAAAATCCATTTTTATATGGAAATACTAGTGATCACAGAATTTCGTTATTTTTGCTCTAGCTCTTCTAGTTTTCAAGAAAAACGCATTTAAAGTTTTTCATAGAAAAGTCCTTAGAAAATCCATTTTTATATGGAAGTACTAGTGATCACAGAATTTCGTTATTTTTGCTCTAGCTCTTCTAGTTTTCAAGAAAAACGCATTTAAAGTTTTTCATAGAAAAGTCCTTAGAAAATCCATTTTTATATGGAAATACTAGTGATCACAGATTTTCGTTATTTTTGCTCTAGCTCTTCTAGTTTTCAAGAAAAACGCATTTAAAGTTTTTCATAGAAAAGTCCTTAGAAAATCAATTTTTATATGGGAATACTAGTGATCACAGAATTTCGTTATTTTTGCTCTAGCTCTTCTAGTTTTCAAGAAAAACGCATTTAAAGTTTTTAATACAAAAGTGCTAAGAAAATCAATTTTTATATGGAAATACTAGTGATCACAGAATTTCGTTATTTTTTCTCTAGCTCTTCTAGTTTTCAAGAAAAACGCATTTAAAGTTTTTAATACAAAAGTGCTAAGAAAATCAATTTTTATATGGAAATACTAGTGATCACAGAATTTCGTTATTTTTTCTCTAGCTCTTCTAGTTTTCAAGAAAAACGCATTTAAAGTTTTTCATAGAAAAGTCCTTAGAAAATCCATTTTTATATGGGAATACTAGTGATCACAGAATTTCGTTATTTTTGCTCTAGCTCTTCTAGTTTTCAAGAAAAACGCATTTAAAGTTTTTAATACAAAAGTGCTAAGAAAATCAATTTTTATATGGAAATACTAGTGATCACAGAATTTCGTTATTTTTTCTCTAGCTCTTCTAGTTTTCAAGAAAAACGCATTTAAAGTTTTTCATAGAAAAGTCCTTAGAAAATCCATTTTTATATGGAAATACTAGTGATCACAGAATTTCGTTATTTTTTCTCTAGCTCTTCTAGTTTTCAAGAAAAACGCATTTAAAGTTTTTAATACAAAAGTGCTAAGAAAATCAATTTTTATATGGAAATACTAGTGATCACAGAATTTCGTTATTTTTTCTCTAGCTCTTCTAGTTTTCAAGAAAAACGCATTTAAAGTTTTTCATAGAAAAGTCCTTAGAAAATCCATTTTTATATGGGAATACTAGTGATCACAGAATTTCGTTATTTTTGCTCTAGCTCTTCTAGTTTTCAAGAAAAACGCATTTAAAGTTTTTAATACAAAAGTGCTAAGAAAATCAATTTTTATATGGAAATACTAGTGATCACAGAATTTCGTTATTTTTTCCCTGGCTCTTCTAGTTTTCAAGAAAAACGCATTTAAAATTTTTCATAGAAAAGTCCTTAGAAAATCCATTTTTATATGGAAATACTAGTGATCACAGAATTTCGTTATTTTTGCTCTAACTCTTCTAGTTTTCAAGAAAAACGGATTTAAAGTTTTTAATACAAAAGTGCTAAGAAAATCAATTTTTATATGGAAATACTAGTGATCACAGAATTTCGTTATTTTTTCTCTAGCTCTTCTAGTTTTCAAGAAAAACGCATTTAAAGTTTTTCATAGAAAAGTCCTTAGAAAATCAATTTTTATATGGAAATACTAGTGATCACAGAATTTCGTTATTTTTTCTCTAGCTCTTCTAGTTTTCAAGAAAAACGCATTTAAAGTTTTTCATAGAAAAGTCCTTAGAAAATCCATTTATATATGGAAATACTAGTGATCACAGATTTTCGTTATTTTTGCTCTAGCTCTTCTAGTTTTCAAGAAAAACGCATTTAAAGTTTTTCATAGAAAAGTCCTTAGAAAATCCATTTTTATATGGAAATACTAGTGATCACAGAATTTCGTTATTTTTGCTCTAGCTCTTCTAGTTTTCAAGAGAAACGAATTTGAAGTTTTTCATAGAAAAGTCCTTAGGAAATCCATTTTTATATGGAAATACTAGTGATCACAGAATTTCGTTATTTTTGCTCTAGCTCTTCTAGTTTTCAAGAAAAACGCATTTAAAGTTTTTAATACAAAAGTGCTAAGAAAATCAATTTTTATATGGAAATACTAGTGATCACAGAATTTCGTTATTTTTGCTCTAGCTCTTCTAGTTTTCAAGAAAAACGCATTTAAAGTTTTTCATAGAAAAGTCCTTAGAAAATCCATTTTTATATGGAAATATTAGTGATCACAGAATTTCGTTATTTTTGCTCTAGCTCTTCTAGTTTTCAAGAAAAACGCATTTAAAGTTTTTCATAGAAAAGTCCTTAGAAAATCCATTTTTTATATGGAAATACTAGTGATCACAGAATTTCGTTATTTTTGCTCTAGCTCTTCTAGTTTTCATGAAAAACGCATTTAAAATTTTTCATAGAAAAGTGCTAAGAAAATCAATTTTTATATGGAAATACTAGTGATCACAGAATTTCGTTATTTTTGCTCTAGCTCTTCTAGTTTTCAAGAAAAACGCATTTAAAGTTTTTCATAGAAAAGTCCTTAGAAAATCCATTTTTATATGGAAATACTAGTGATCACAGAATTTCGTTATTTTTGCTCTAGCTCTTCTAGTTTTCAAGAAAAACGCATTTAAAGTTTTTAATACAATAGTGCTAAGAAAATCAATTTTTATATGGAAATACTAGTGATCACAGAATTTCGTTATTTTTGATCTAGCTCTTCTAGTTTTCAAGAAAAACGCATTTAAAGTTTTTCATAGAAATGTCCTTAGAAAATCCATTTTTATATGGAAATACTAGTGATCACAGAATTTCGTTATTTTTGCTCTAGCTCTTCTAGTTTTCAAGAAAAACGCATTGAAAGTTTTTCATAGAAAAGTCCTTAGAAAATCCATTTTTATATGGAAATACTAGTGATCACAGAATTTCGTAATTTTTGCTGTAGCTCTTCTAGTTTTCAAGAAAAACGCATTTAAAGTTTTTAATACAAAAGTGCTAAGAAAATCAATTTTTATATGGAAATACTAGTGATCACAGAATTTCGTTATTTTTGCTCTAGCTCTTCTAGTTTTCAAGAAAAACGCATTTAAAATTTTTCATAGAAAAGTGCTAAGAAAATCAATTTTTATATGGAAATACTAGTGATCACAGAATTTCGTTATTTTTGCTCTAGCTCTTCTAGTTTTCAAGAAAAATGCATTTAAAATTTTTCATAGAAAAGTCCTCAGAAAATCCATTTTTATATGGAAATACTAGTGATCACAGAATTTCGTTATTTTTGCTCTAGCTCTTCTAGTTTTCAAGAAAAACGCATTTAAAGTTTTTAATACAAAAGTGCTTAGAAAATCAATTTTTATATGGAAATACTAGTGATCACAGAATTTCGTTATTTTTGCTCTAGCTCTTCTAGTTTTCAAGAAAAACGCATTTAGAGTTTTTCATAGAAAAGTCCTTAGAAAATCCATTTTTATATGGAAATACTAGTGATCACAGAATTTCGTTATTTTTGCTCTAGCTCTTCTAGTTTTCAAGAAAAACGCATTTAAAGTTTTTCATAGAAAAGTCCTTAGAAAATCCATTTTTATATGGAAATACTAGTGATCACAGAATTTCGTTATTTTTGCTCTAGCTCTTCTAGTTTTCAAGAAAAACGCATTTAAAGTTTTTAATACAAAAGTGCTAAGAAAATCAATTTGTATATGGAAATACTAGTGATCACAGAATTTCGTTAATTTTGATCTAGCTCTTCTAGTTTTCAAGAAAAACGCATTTAAAGTTTTTCATAGAAAAGTCCTTAGAAAATCCATTTTTATATGGAAATACTAGTGATCACAGAATTTCGTTATTTTTGCTCTAGCTCTTCTAGTTTTCAAGAGAAACGAATTTAAAGTTTTTCATAGAAAAGTCCTTAGAAAATCCATTTTTATATGGAAATACTAGTGATCACAGAATTTCGTTATTTTTGCTCTAGCTCTTCTAGTTTTCAAGAAAAACGCATTTAAAGTTTTTCATAGAAAAGTCCTTAGAAAATCCATTTTTATATGGAAATACTAGTGATCACAGAATTTCGTTATTTTTTCTCTAGCTCTTCTAGTTTTCAAGAAAAACGCATTTAAAGTTTTTCATAGAAAAGTCCTTAGAAAATCCATTTTTATATGGAAATACTAGTGATCACAGAATTTCGTTATTTTTGCATTATTTTGGATTATTTTGGAAATACTAGTGCTCACTGAATTTCGTTATTTTTGCTCTAGCTCTACTAGTTTTCAAGAAAAACGCATTTAAAGTTTTTCATAGAAAAGTCCTTAGAAAATCCATTTTTATATGGAAATACTAGTGATCACAGAATTACGTTATTTTTGCTCTAGCTCTTCTAGTTTTCAAGAAAAACGCATTTAAAGTTTTTAATACAAAAGTGCTAAGAAAATCAATTTGTATATGGAAATACTAGTGATCACAGAATTTCGTTATTTTTGCTCTAGCTTTTCTAGTTTTCAAGAAAAACGCATTTAAAGTTTTTCATAGAAAAGTCCTTAGAAAATCCATTTTTATATGGAAATACTAGTGATCACAGAATTTCGTTATTTTTGCTCTAGCTCTTCTAGTTTTCAAGAAAAACGCATTTAAAGTTTTTCATAGAAAAGTCCTTAGAAAATCCATTTTTATATGGAAATACTAGTGATCACAGAATTTCGTTATTTTTGCATTATTTTGGATTATTTTGGAAATACTAGTGCTCACTGAATTTCGTTATTTTTGCTCTAGCTCTACTAGTTTTCAAGAAAAACGCATTTAAAGTTTTTCATAGAAAAGTCCTTAGAAAATCCATTTTTATATGGAAATACTAGTGATCACAGAATTACGTTATTTTTGCTCTAGCTCTTCTAGTTTTCAAGAAAAACGCATTTAAAGTTTTTAATACAAAAGTGCTAAGAAAATCAATTTGTATATGGAAATACTAGTGATCACAGAATTTCGTTATTTTTGCTCTAGCTTTTCTAGTTTTCAAGAAAAACGCATTTAAAGTTTTTCATAGAAAAGTCCTTAGAAAATCCATTTTTATATGGAAATACTAGTGATCACAGAATTTCGTTATTTTTGCTCTAGCTCTTCTAGTTTTCAAGAAAAACGCATTTAAAGTTTTTCATAGAAAAGTCCTTAGAAAATCCATTTTTATATGGAAATACTAGTGATCACAGAATTTCGTTATTTTTGCTCTAGCTCTTCTAGTTTTCAAGAAAAACGCATTTAAAGTTTTTCATAGAAAAGTCCTTAGAAAATCCATTTTTATATGGAAATACTAGTGATCACAGATTTTCGTTATTTTTGCTCTAGCTCTTCTAGTTTTCAAGAAAAACGCATTTAAAGTTTTTCATAGAAAAGTCCTTAGAAAATCAATTTTTATATGGGAATACTAGTGATCACAGAATTTCGTTATTTTTGCTCTAGCTCTTCTAGTTTTCAAGAAAAACGCATTTAAAGTTTTTAATACAAAAGTGCTAAGAAAATCAATTTTTATATGGAAATACTAGTGATCACAGAATTTCGTTATTTTTTCTCTAGCTCTTCTAGTTTTCAAGAAAAACGCATTTAAAGTTTTTAATACAAAAGTGCTAAGAAAATCAATTTTTATATGGAAATACTAGTGATCACAGAATTTCGTTATTTTTTCTCTAGCTCTTCTAGTTTTCAAGAAAAACGCATTTAAAGTTTTTCATAGAAAAGTCCTTAGAAAATCCATTTTTATATGGGAATACTAGTGATCACAGAATTTCGTTACTTTTGCTCTAGCTCTTCTAGTTTTCAAGAAAAACGCATTTAAAGTTTTTAATACAAAAGTGCTAAGAAAATCAATTTTTATATGGAAATACTAGTGATCACAGAATTTCGTTATTTTTTCTCTAGCTCTTCTAGTTTTCAAGAAAAACGCATTTAAAGTTTTTCATAGAAAAGTCCTTAGAAAATCCATTTTTATATGGAAATACTAGTGATCACAGAATTTCGTTATTTTTTCTCTAGCTCTTCTAGTTTTCAAGAAAAACGCATTTAAAGTTTTTAATACAAAAGTGCTAAGAAAATCAATTTTTATATGGAAATACTAGTGATCACAGAATTTCGTTATTTTTTCTCTAGCTCTTCTAGTTTTCAAGAAAAACGCATTTAAAGTTTTTCATAGAAAAGTCCTTAGAAAATCCATTTTTATATGGGAATACAAGTGATCACAGAATTTCGTTATTTTTGCTCTAGCTCTTCTAGTTTTCAAGAAAAACGCATTTAAAGTTTTTAATACAAAAGTGCTAAGAAAATCAATTTTTATATGGAAATACTAGTGATCACAGAATTTCGTTATTTTTTCTCTAGCTCTTCTAGTTTTCAAGAAAAACGCATTTAAAGTTTTTCATAGAAAAGTCCTTAGAAAATCAATTTTTATATGGAAATACTAGTGATCACAGAATTTCGTTATTTTTTCTCTAGCTCTTCTAGTTTTCAAGAAAAACGCATTTAAAGTTTTTCATAGAAAAGTCCTTAGAAAATCCATTTATATATGGAAATACTAGTGATCACAGATTTTCGTTATTTTTGCTCTAGCTCTTCTAGTTTTCAAGAAAAACGCATTTAAAGTTTTTCATAGAAAAGTCCTTAGAAAATCCATTTTTATATGGAAATACTAGTGATCACAGAATTTCGTTATTTTTGCTCTAGCTCTTCTAGTTTTCAAGAGAAACGAATTTGAAGTTTTTCATAGAAAAGTCCTTAGGAAATCCATTTTTATATGGAAATACTAGTGATCACAGAATTTCGTTATTTTTGATCTAGCTCTTCTAGTTTTCAAGAAAAACGCATTTAAAGTTTTTAATACAAAAGTGCTAAGAAAATCAATTTTTATATGGAAATACTAGTGATCACAGAATTTCGTTATTTTTTCTCTAGCTCTTCTAGTTTTCAAGAAAAACGCATTTAAAGTTTTTCATAGAAAAGTCCTTAGAAAATCCATTTTTATATGGGAATACTAGTGATCACAGAATTTCGTTATTTTTGCTCTAGCTCTTCTAGTTTTCAAGAAAAACGCATTTAAAGTTTTTAATACAAAAGTGCTAAGAAAATCAATTTTTATATGGAAATACTAGTGATCACAGAATTTCGTTATTTTTGCTCTAGCTCTTCTAGTTTTCAAGAAAAACGCATTTAAAGTTTTTAATACAAAAGTGCTAAGAAAATCAATTTTTATATGGAAATACTAGTGATCACAGAATTTCGTTATTTTTGATCTAGCTCTTGTAGTTTTCAAGAAAAACGCATTTAAAGTTTTTAATACAAAAGTGCTAAGAAAATCAATTTTTATATGGAAATACTAGTGATCACAGAATTTCGTTAATTTTGCTCTAGCTCTTCTAGTTTTCAAGAAAAACGCATTTAAAGTTTTTCATAGAAAAGTCCTTAGAAAATCCATTTTTATATGGAAATACTAGTGATCACAGAATTTCGTTATTTTTGCTCTAGCTCTTCTAGTTTTCAAGAAAATCGCATTTAAAGTTTTTCATAGAAAAGTCCTTAGAAAATCCATTTTTATATGGAAATACTAGTGATCACAGAATTTCGTTATTTTTGCTCTAGCTCTTCTAGTTTTCAAGAAAAACGCATTTAAAGTTTTTCATAGAAAAGTCCTTAGAAAATCCATTTTTATATGGAAATACTAGTGATCACAGAATTACGTTATTTTTGCTCTAGCTCTTCTAGTTTTCAAGAAAAACGCATTTAAAGTTTTTAATACAAAAGTGCTAAGAAAATCAATTTGTATATGGAAATACTAGTGATCACAGAATTTCGTTATTTTTGCTCTAGCTTTTCTAGTTTTCAAGAAAAACGCATTTAAAGTTTTTCATAGAAAAGTCCTTAGAAAATCCATTTTTATATGGAAATACTAGTGATCACAGAATTTCGTTATTTTTGCTCTAGCTCTTCTAGTTTTCAAGAAAAACGCATTTAAAGTTTTTCATAGAAAAGTCCTTAGAAAATCCATTTTTATATGGAAATACTAGTGATCACAGAATTTCGTTATTTTTGCTCTAGCTCTTCTAGTTTTCAAGAAAAACGCATTTAAAGTTTTTCATAGAAAAGTCCTTAGAAAATCCATTTTTATATGGAAATACTAGTGATCACAGATTTTCGTTATTTTTGCTCTAGCTCTTCTAGTTTTCAAGAAAAACGCATTTAAAGTTTTTCATAGAAAAGTCCTTAGAAAATCAATTTTTATATGGGAATACTAGTGATCACAGAATTTCGTTATTTTTGCTCTAGCTCTTCTAGTTTTCAAGAAAAACGCATTTAAAGTTTTTAATACAAAAGTGCTAAGAAAATCAATTTTTATATGGAAATACTAGTGATCACAGAATTTCGTTATTTTTTCTCTAGCCTTCTAGTTTTCAAGAAAAACGCATTTAAAGTTTTTAATACAAAAGTGCTAAGAAAATCAATTTTTATATGGAAATACTAGTGATCACAGAATTTCGTTATTTTTTCTCTAGCTCTTCTAGTTTTCAAGAAAAACGCATTTAAAGTTTTTCATAGAAAAGTCCTTAGAAAATCCATTTTTATATGGAAATACTAGTGATCACAGAATTTCGTTATTTTTTCTCTAGCTCTTCTAGTTTTCAAGAAAAACGCATTTAAAGTTTTTAATACAAAAGTGCTAAGAAAATCAATTTTTATATGGAAATACTAGTGATCACAGAATTTCGTTATTTTTTCTCTAGCTCTTCTAGTTTTCAAGAAAAACGCATTTAAAGTTTTTCATAGAAAAGTCCTTAGAAAATCCATTTTTATATGGGAATACTAGTGATCACAGAATTTCGTTATTTTTGCTCTAGCTCTTCTAGTTTTCAAGAAAAACGCATTTAAAGTTTTTAATACAAAAGTGCTAAGAAAATCAATTTTTATATGGAAATACTAGTGATCACAGAATTTCGTTATTTTTTCTCTAGCTCTTCTAGTTTTCAAGAAAAACGCATTTAAAGTTTTTCATAGAAAAGTCCTTAGAAAATCCATTTTTATATGGAAATACTAGTGATCACAGAATTTCGTTATTTTTGCTCTAACTCTTCTAGTTTTCAAGAAAAACGGATTTAAAGTTTTTAATACAAAAGTGCTAAGAAAATCAATTTTTATATGGAAATACTAGTGATCACAGAATTTCGTTATTTTTTCTCTAGCTCTTCTAGTTTTCAAGAAAAACGCATTTAAAGTTTTTCATAGAAAAGTCCTTAGAAAATCAATTTTTATATGGAAATACTAGTGATCACAGAATTTCGTTATTTTTTCTCTAGCTCTTCTAGTTTTCAAGAAAAACGCATTTAAAGTTTTTCATAGAAAAGTCCTTAGAAAATCCATTTATATATGGAAATACTAGTGATCACAGATTTTCGTTATTTTTGCTCTAGCTCTTCTAGTTTTCAAGAAAAACGCATTTAAAGTTTTTCATAGAAAAGTCCTTAGAAAATCCATTTTTATATGGAAATACTAGTGATCACAGAATTTCGTTATTTTTGCTCTAGCTCTTCTAGTTTTCAAGAGAAACGAATTTGAAGTTTTTCATAGAAAAGTCCTTAGGAAATCCATTTTTATATGGAAATACTAGTGATCACAGAATTTCGTTATTTTTGCTCTAGCTCTTCTAGTTTTCAAGAAAAACGCATTTAAAGTTTTTAATACAAAAGTGCTAAGAAAATCAATTTTTATATGGAAATACTAGTGATCACAGAATTTCGTTATTTTTGCTCTAGCTCTTCTAGTTTTCAAGAAAAACGCATTTAAAGTTTTTCATAGAAAAGTCCTTAGAAAATCCATTTTTATATGGAAATATTAGTGATCACAGAATTTCGTTATTTTTGCTCTAGCTCTTCTAGTTTTCAAGAAAAACGCATTTAAAGTTTTTCATAGAAAAGTCCTTAGAAAATCCATTTTTTATATGGAAATACTAGTGATCACAGAATTTTGTTATTTTTGCTCTAGCTCTTCTAGTTTTCATGAAAAACGCATTTAAAATTTTTCATAGAAAAGTGCTAAGAAAATCAATTTTTATATGGAAATACTAGTGATCACAGAATTTCGTTATTTTTGCTCTAGCTCTTCTAGTTTTCAAGAAAAACGCATTTAAAGTTTTTCATAGAAAAGTCCTTAGAAAATCCATTTTTATATGGAAATACTATTGATCACAGAATTTCGTTACTTTTGCTCTAGCTCTTCTTGTTTTCAAGAAAAACGCATTTAAAGTTTTTAATACAAAAGTGCTAAGAAAATCAATTTTTATATGGAAATACTAGTGATCACAGAATTTCGTTATTTTTGATCTAGCTCTTCTAGTTTTCAAGAAAAACGCATTTAAAGTTTTTCATAGAAAAGTCGTTAGAAAATCCATTTTTATATGGAAATACTAGTGATCACAGAATTTCGTTATTTTTGCTCTAGCTCTTCTAGTTTTCAAGAAAAACGCATTGAAAGTTTTTCATAGAAAAGTCCTTAGAAAATCCATTTTTATATGGAAATACTAGTGATCACAGAATTTCGTAATTTTTGCTGTAGCTCTTCTAGTTTTCAAGAAAAACGCATTTAAAATTTTTCATAGAAAAGTGCTAAGAAAATCAATTTTTATATGGAAATACTAGTGATCACAGAATTTCGTTATTTTTGCTCTAGCTCTTCTAGTTTTCAAGAAAAACGCATTTAAAATTTTTCATAGAAAAGTGCTAAGAAAATCAATTTTTATATGGAAATACTAGTGATCACAGAATTTCGTTATTTTTGCTCTAGCTCTTCTAGTTTTCAAGAAAAATGCATTTAAAATTTTTCATAGAAAAGTCCTCAGAAAATCCATTTTTATATGGAAATACTAGTGATCACAGAATTTCGTTATTTTTGCTCTAGCTCTTCTAGTTTTCAAGAAAAACGCATTTAAAGTTTTTAATACAAAAGTGCTAAGAAAATCAATTTTTATATGGAAATACTAGTGATCACAGAATTTCGTTATTTTTGCTCTAGCTCTTCTAGTTTTCAAGAAAAACGCATTTAGAGTTTTTCATAGAAAAGTCCTTAGAAAATCCATTTTTATATGGAAATACTAGTGATCACAGAATTTCGTTATTTTTGCTCTAGCTCTTCTAGTTTTCAAGAAAAACGCATTTAAAGTTTTTCATAGAAAAGTCCTTAGAAAATCCATTTTTATATGGAAATACTAGTGATCACAGAATTTCGTTATTTTTGCTCTAGCTCTTCTAGTTTTCAAGAAAAACGCATTTAAAGTTTTTCATAGAAAAGTCCTTAGAAAATCCATTTTTATATGGAAATATTAGTGATCACAGAATTTCGTTATTTTTGCTCTAGCTCTTCTAGTTTTCAAGAAAAACGCATTTAAAGTTTTTCATAGAAAAGTCCTTAGAAAATCCATTTTTTATATGGAAATACTAGTGATCACAGAATTTTGTTATTTTTGCTCTAGCTCTTCTAGTTTTCATGAAAAACGCATTTAAAATTTTTCATAGAAAAGTGCTAAGAAAATCAATTTTTATATGGAAATACTAGTGATCACAGAATTTCGTTATTTTTGCTCTAGCTCTTCTAGTTTTCAAGAAAAACGCATTTAAAGTTTTTCATAGAAAAGTCCTTAGAAAATCCATTTTTATATGGAAATACTATTGATCACAGAATTTCGTTACTTTTGCTCTAGCTCTTCTTGTTTTCAAGAAAAACGCATTTAAAGTTTTTAATACAAAAGTGCTAAGAAAATCAATTTTTATATGGAAATACTAGTGATCACAGAATTTCGTTATTTTTGATCTAGCTCTTCTAGTTTTCAAGAAAAACGCATTTAAAGTTTTTCATAGAAAAGTCGTTAGAAAATCCATTTTTATATGGAAATACTAGTGATCACAGAATTTCGTTATTTTTGCTCTAGCTCTTCTAGTTTTCAAGAAAAACGCATTGAAAGTTTTTCATAGAAAAGTCCTTAGAAAATCCATTTTTATATGGAAATACTAGTGATCACAGAATTTCGTAATTTTTGCTGTAGCTCTTCTAGTTTTCAAGAAAAACGCATTTAAAATTTTTCATAGAAAAGTGCTAAGAAAATCAATTTTTATATGGAAATACTAGTGATCACAGAATTTCGTTATTTTTGCTCTAGCTCTTCTAGTTTTCAAGAAAAACGCATTTAAAATTTTTCATAGAAAAGTGCTAAGAAAATCAATTTTTATATGGAAATACTAGTGATCACAGAATTTCGTTATTTTTGCTCTAGCTCTTCTAGTTTTCAAGAAAAATGCATTTAAAATTTTTCATAGAAAAGTCCTCAGAAAATCCATTTTTATATGGAAATACTAGTGATCACAGAATTTCGTTATTTTTGCTCTAGCTCTTCTAGTTTTCAAGAAAAACGCATTTAAAGTTTTTAATACAAAAGTGCTAAGAAAATCAATTTTTATATGGAAATACTAGTGATCACAGAATTTCGTTATTTTTGCTCTAGCTCTTCTAGTTTTCAAGAAAAACGCATTTAGAGTTTTTCATAGAAAAGTCCTTAGAAAATCCATTTTTATATGGAAATACTAGTGATCACAGAATTTCGTTATTTTTGCTCTAGCTCTTCTAGTTTTCAAGAAAAACGCATTTAAAGTTTTTCATAGAAAAGTCCTTAGAAAATCCATTTTTATATGGAAATACTAGTGATCACAGAATTTCGTTATTTTTGCTCTAGCTCTTCTAGTTTTCAAGAAAAACGCATTTAAAGTTTTTAATACAAAAGTGCTAAGAAAATCAATTTGTATATGGAAATACTAGTGATCACAGAATTTCGTTAATTTTGATCTAGCTCTTCTAGTTTTCAAGAAAAACGCATTTAAAGTTTTTCATAGAAAAGTCCTTAGAAAATCCATTTTTATATGGAAATACTAGTGATCACAGAATTTCGTTATTTTTGCTCTAGCTCTTCTAGTTTTCAAGAGAAACGAATTTAAAGTTTTTCATAGAAAAGTCCTTAGAAAATCCATTTTTATATGGAAATACTAGTGATCACAGAATTTCGTTATTTTTGCTCTAGCTCTTCTAGTTTTCAAGAAAAACGCATTTAAAGTTTTTCATAGAAAAGTCCTTAGAAAATCCATTTTTATATGGAAATACTAGTGATCACAGAATTTCGTTATTTTTGCTCTAGCTCTTCTAGTTTTCAAGAAAAACGCATTTAAAGTTTTTAATACAAAAGTGCTAAGAAAATCAATTTGTATATGGAAATACTAGTGATCACAGAATTTCGTTAATTTTGATCTAGCTCTTCTAGTTTTCAAGAAAAACGCATTTAAAGTTTTTCATAGAAAAGTCCTTAGAAAATCCATTTTTATATGGAAATACTAGTGATCACAGAATTTCGTTATTTTTGCTCTAGCTCTTCTAGTTTTCAAGAAAAACGCATTTAAAGTTTTTCATAGAAAAGTCCTTAGAAAATCCATTTTTATATGGAAATACTAGTGATCACAGAATTTCGTTATTTTTGCTCTAGCTCTTCTAGTTTTCAAGAAAAACGCATTTAAAGTTTTTAATACAAAAGTGCTAAGAAAATCAATTTGTATATGGAAATACTAGTGATCACAGAATTTCGTTAATTTTGATCTAGCTCTTCTAGTTTTCAAGAAAAACGCATTTAAAGTTTTTCATAGAAAAGTCCTTAGAAAATCCATTTTTATATGGAAATACTAGTGATCACAGAATTTTGTTATTTTTGCTCTAGCTCTTCTAGTTTTCAAGAGAAACGAATTTAAAGTTTTTCATAGAAAAGTCCTTAGAAAATCCATTTTTATATGGAAATACTAGTGATCACAGAATTTCGTTATTTTTGCTCTAGCTCTTCTAGTTTTCAAGAAAAACGCATTTAAAGTTTTTAATAGAAAAGTGCTAAGAAAATCAATTTTTATATGGAAATACTAGTGATCACAGAATTTCGTTATTTTTGCTCTAGCTCTTCTAGTTTTCAAGAAAAACGCATTTAAAGTTTTTCATAGAAAAGTCCTTAGAAAAATCCATTTTTATATGGAAATACTATTGATCACAGAATTTCGTTACTTTTGCTCTAGCTCTTCTAGTTTTCAAGAAAAACGCATTTAAAGTTTTTAATACAAAAGTGCTAAGAAAATCAATTTTTATATGGAAATACTAGTGATCACAGAATTTCGTTATTTTTGATCTAGCTCTTCTAGTTTTCAAGAAAAACGCATTTAAAGTTTTTCATAGAAAAGTCGTTAGAAAATCCATTTTTATATGGAAATACTAGTGATCACAGAATTTCGTTATTTTTGCTCTAGCTCTTCTAGTTTTCAAGAAAAACGCATTGAAAGTTTTTCATAGAAAAGTCCTTAGAAAATCCATTTTTATATGGAAATACTAGTGATCACAGAATTTCGTAATTTTTGCTGTAGCTCTTCTAGTTTTCAAGAAAAACGCATTTAAAATTTTTCATAGAAAAGTGCTAAGAAAATCAATTTTTATATGGAAATACTAGTGATCACAGAATTTCGTTATTTTTGCTCTAGCTCTTCTAGTTTTCAAGAAAAACGCATTTAAAATTTTTCATAGAAAAGTGCTAAGAAAATCAATTTTTATATGGAAATACTAGAGATCACAGAATTTCGTTATTTTTGCTCTAGCTCTTCTAGTTTTCAAGAAAAATGCATTTAAAATTTTTCATAGAAAAGTCCTCAGAAAATCCATTTTTATATGGAAATACTAGTGATCACAGAATTTCGTTATTTTTGCTCTAGCTCTTCTAGTTTTCAAGAAAAACGCATTTAAAGTTTTTAATACAAAAGTGCTAAGAAAATCAATTTTTATATGGAAATACTAGTGATCACAGAATTTCGTTATTTTTGCTCTAGCTCTTCTAGTTTTCAAGAAAAACGCATTTAGAGTTTTTCATAGAAAAGTCCTTAGAAAATCCATTTTTATATGGAAATACTAGTGATCACAGAATTTCGTTATTTTTGCTCTAGCTCTTCTAGTTTTCAAGAAAAACGCATTTAAAGTTTTTCATAGAAAAGTCCTTAGAAAATCCATTTTTATATGGAAATACTAGTGATCACAGAATTTCGTTATTTTTGCTCTAGCTCTTCTAGTTTTCAAGAAAAACGCATTTAAAGTTTTTAATACAAAAGTGCTAAGAAAATCAATTTGTATATGGAAATACTAGTGATCACAGAATTTCGTTAATTTTGATCTAGCTCTTCTAGTTTTCAAGAAAAACGCATTTAAAGTTTTTCATAGAAAAGTCCTTAGAAAATCCATTTTTATATGGAAATACTAGTGATCACAGAATTTCGTTATTTTTGCTCTAGCTCTTCTAGTTTTCAAGAGAAACGAATTTAAAGTTTTTCATAGAAAATCCATTTTTATATGGAAATACTAGTGATCACAGAATTTCGTTATTTTTGCTCTAGCTCTTCTAGTTTTCAAGAAAAACGCATTTAAAGTTTTTCATAGAAAAGTCCTTAGAAAATCCATTTTTATATGGAAATACTAGTGATCACAGAATTTCGTTATTTTTGCTCTAGCTCTTCTAGTTTTCAAGAAAAACGCATTTAAAGTTTTTAATACAAAAGTGCTAAGAAAATCAATTTGTATATGGAAATACTAGTGATCACAGAATTTCGTTAATTTTGATCTAGCTCTTCTAGTTTTCAAGAAAAACGCATTTAAAGTTTTTCATAGAAAAGTCCTTAGAAAATCCATTTTTATATGGAAATACTAGTGATCACAGAATTTCGTTATTTTTGCTCTAGCTCTTCTAGTTTTCAAGAAAAACGCATTTAAAGTTTTTCATAGAAAAGTCCTTAGAAAATCCATTTTTATATGGAAATACTAGTGATCACAGAATTTCGTTATTTTTGCTCTAGCTCTTCTAGTTTTCAAGAAAAACGCATTTAAAGTTTTTAATACAAAAGTGCTAAGAAAATCAATTTGTATATGGAAATACTAGTGATCACAGAATTTCGTTAATTTTGATCTAGCTCTTCTAGTTTTCAAGAAAAACGCGTTTAAAGTTTTTCATAGAAAAGTCCTTAGAAAATCCATTTTTATATGGAAATACTAGTGATCACAGAATTTTGTTATTTTTGCTCTAGCTCTTCTAGTTTTCAAGAGAAACGAATTTAAAGTTTTTCATAGAAAAGTCCTTAGAAAATCCATTTTTATATGGAAATACTAGTGATCACAGAATTTCGTTATTTTTGCTCTAGCTCTTCTAGTTTTCAAGAAAAACGCATTTAAAGTTTTTAATACAAAAGTGCTAAGAAAATCAATTTTTATATGGAAATACTAGTGATCACAGAATTTCGTTAATTTTGCTCTAGCTCTTCTAGTTTTCAAGAAAAACGCATTTAAAGTTTTTCATAGAAAAGTCCTTAGAAAATCCATTTTTATATGGAAATACTAGTGATCACAGAATTTCGTTATTTTTGCTCTAGCTCTTCTAGTTTTCAAGAAAAACGCATTTAAAATTTTTCATAGAAAAGTGCTAAGAAAATCAATTTTTATATGGAAATACTAGTGATCACAGAATTTCGTTATTTTTGCTCTAGCTCTTCTAGTTTTCAAGAAAAACGCATTTAAAGTTTTTCATAGAAAAGTCCTTAGAAAATCCATTTTTATATGGAAATACTAGAATTTCGTTATTTTTGCTCTAGCTCTTCTAGTTTTCAAGAAAAACGCATTTAAAGTTTTTCATAGAAAAGTCCTTAGAAAATCCATTTTTATATGGAAATACTAGTGATCACAGAATTTCGTTATTTTTGCTCTAGCTCTTCTAGTTTTCAAGAAAAACGCATTTAAAGTTTTTCATAGAAAAGTCCTTAGAAAATCCATTTTTATATGGAAATACTAGTGATCACAGAATTTCGTTATTTTTGCTCTAGCTCTTCTAGTTTTCAAGAAAAACGCATTTAAAATTTTTCATAGAAAAGTGCTAAGAAAATCAATTTTTATATGGAAATACTAGTGATCACAGAATTTCATTATTTTTGCTCTAGCTCTTCTAGTTTTCAAGAAAAACGCATTTAAAGTTTTTAATACAAAAGTGCTAAGAAAATCAATTTTTATATGGAAATACTAGTGATCACAGAATTTCGTTATTTTTGCTCTAGCTCTTCTAGTTTTCAAGAAAAACGCATTTAAAGTTTTTCATAGAAAAGTCCTTAGAAAATCCATTTTTATATGGAAATACTAGTGATCACAGAATTTCGTTATTTTTGCTCTAGCTCTTCTAGTTTTCAAGAAAAACGCATTTAAAATTTTTCATAGAAAAGTGCTAAGAAAATCAATTTTTATATGGAAATACTAGTGATCACAGAATTTCGTTATTTTTGCTCTAGCTCTTCTAGTTTTCAAGAAAAATGCATTTAAAATTTTTCATAGAAAAGTCCTCAGAAAATCCATTTTTATATGGAAATACTAGTGATCACAGAATTTCGTTATTTTTG